>CM038676.1:331171298-331855469 GCA_021605205.1 Aegilops longissima
TATTTATAGGGGAAGGGCGCCCCCTAGATGAGATCTAGAGGGGGCGGCGGCCAAGGGAGGGGCTTGCCCCAAGCAAGGGGTGCCCCACTAGGGTTTCCAATCAAGCAACCCCAGATACAATTCCCTTTGTCAATCGGTACGTTATTTGCCCGAGATTCGATCGTCGGTATCCCAATACCTCGCTCAATCTCGCTATCGCAAGTCACTTTACTCAGCACAGTAATGTATGATCCCGTGACCGACACTTGGTCACTTTGAGCTCATTATGATGATGCATTACCGAGTAGGCCCAGAGATACCTCTCCGCCATACGGAGTGACAAATCCCAGCCTCGATCCGTGTCAACCCAATGACTCTTTCGAGATACCCGTAGCATACCTTTATAGTCACCCCATTATGCCAGACGCTTTGGTACACCCAAAGCACTCCTACGGTATCCGGAGTTACACGATCTCATGGTCTAAGGAAAAGATACTTGACATTGGAAAAGCTCTAGCAAACGAACTACACAATCTTGTGCTATGCTTAGGACTGGGTCTTGTCCATCACATCATTGTCCTAATGATGTGATCCCGTTATCAATGACATCCTATGTCCATAGTCAGGAAACCATGACTATCTGTTGATCAACGAGCTAGTCAACTAGAGGCTCACTAGGGACATGTTGTGGTCTATGTATTCACACGTGTATTAAGATTTCCGGATAATACAATTATAGCATGAATAAAAGACAATTATCATGAACAAGGAAATATAATAATAATCCTTTTATTATTGCCTCTAGGGCATATTTCCAATAGTCTCCCACTTGCACTAGAGTCAATAATCTAGTTACATTGTGATGAATCGAACACCCATAGAGTTCTGGTGTTGATCATGTTTTGCTCGTGGAAGAGGTTTAGTCAATGGATCTGCGACATTCAGATCCGTATGTACTTTGCAAATATCTATGTCTCCATCTTGAACATTTTCACGGATGGAGTTGAAACGACGCTTGATGTGCTCGGTCTTCTTGTGAAACCTGGCCCTTGGCAAGTGCAATAGCTCCAAAGTTGTCACGAAGAGAGTGATCGGCCCCGACGCATTGGGTATGACTCCTAGGTCGGTGATGAACTCCTTCATCCATATTGCTTCATGTGCTGCCTCCGAGGCTGCCATGACGCTTCACATGTAGATCCCGCCACGACGCTCTGCTTGCAACTGCACCAGCTTACTACTCCACGATTCAACATATACACGATCCGGTTTGTGACTTAGAGTCATCAGATCTGTGTCGGCTTAGCGCCGACGTAACCCTTTACGATTTGAGCTCTTCGTCACCTCCATAAACGAGAAACATGTCCTTTGTACTTTTCGGTACTTAAGGATATTCTTGACCGCTGTCCAAAGTTGTTCCTTGCCGGGATTACTTTGGTACCTTCCTACCAAAATTACGGCAAGGTTTACATCGGTCCGTACACAAAGATGGCATACATAATAGATCCTATGGTGAGGCATAGGGATGACACTCATCTCTTCTTTATCTTCTCGCCGGGTCGGGCATTGAGCCGAGCTCAATCTCACACCTTGCAATACAGGCAAGAACCCTTTCTTGACTGATCCATATTGAACTTCTTCAATATCTTATCAAGGTATGTGCTTTGTGAAAGACCTATGAGGCGTCTTGATCTATCCCTATAGATCTTGATGCCTAATATGTAAGCAGCTTCTCCAAGGTCCTTCATTGAAAAACACTTATTCAAGTAGGCCTTAATGATGTCCAAAAGTTCTATATCATTTCCCATCAAAAGTATGTCATCTACATATAATATGAGAAATGCTACAGAGCTCCCACTCACTTTCTTGTAAACGCAGCTTCTCCATAAGTCTCAGATAAACCCAAACGCTTTGATCATCTCATCAAAGCAAATGTTCCAACTCCGAGATGCTTGCACCAGCCCATAAATGGATCGCTAGAGCTTGCACACCTTCTTAGCATTCTTAGGGTCGACAAAACCTTCCGCTGCATCATAGACAGTTCTTCCTTAAGATAGCCGTAAGGAATGCCGCTTTGACGCCCATCCGCCATATCTCATAATCATAGTATGCGCAATTGCTAACATGATTCGGACGGACTTCAGCTTCGCCACGGAGAGAAAGTCTCATCGTAGTCAACCCCTTGAACTTGTCGATAACCCTTAGCGACAAGTCGAGCCTTATAGATGGTAACATTACCATCCGCGTCCGCCTTCTTCTTAAAGATCCATTTATTTTTATTGCTCGCCGATCATCGGCAAGTCTGCCAAAGTCCATACTTTGTTTTCATACATGGATTCTATCTCGGATTGCATGGCTTCAAGCCATTTGTTGGAATCTGGGCCCGCCATCGCTTCTTCATAGTTTGAAGGTTCACCGTTGTCCAACAACATGATTTCCGTGACAGGGTTGCCATACCACTGGTGTGGAACGTGTCCTTGTGGACCTCACGGTTCAAGAGCAACTTGATCCAAG
The DNA here is from genome assembly GCA_021605205.1 of Aegilops longissima. Taxonomy (NCBI): domain Eukaryota; kingdom Viridiplantae; phylum Streptophyta; class Magnoliopsida; order Poales; family Poaceae; genus Aegilops; species Aegilops longissima. The sequence continues at coordinate 331,173,789 of CM038676.1, forward strand.
TACCTTGATCATCATCATTAATTTCTCTCCGCCGGTGTAGGCACCACAGAACATTTTCCGAGCTGCACTACTTTCCGGTTCAAGAGGTAGTACTTCATCGAAGTTCTACTTTCCTCCCACTTACTCCTTTCGAGAGAAACTCTTTTTCCGTAAAGGATCTGTTCTTGGCAACAAAGATCTTGCCTTCGGATCTAAGGTAGAAGGTATACCCAATGGTTTCCTTAGGGTATCCTATGAAGACGATTTTTCCGACTTGGGTTCGAGCTTTTCAGTTGAAGTTTCTTGACATAAGCATCGCATCCCCAAACTTTTAGAAACGACAGCTTAGGTTTCTACCCAAACCATAATTCATACGGTGTCGCCTCAACGGATTTAGACGGATCCCTATTTAAAGTGAATGTAGCTGTCTCTAGAGCGATCCCCAAAATGATAGCGGTAATCGGTAAGAGACATCATAGATCGCACCATATCCAATAGAGTGCGACACGATGTTCGGACACACGGTTACGCTTGAGGTGTTCCAGGCGGCGTGAGTTGTGAAACGATTCCACATTTCCTTAAGTGCGTACCAAATTCGTGACTTAAATATTCTCCTCCATGATCTGATCGTAAGAATTTTATCTTTCGGTCACGTTGATTCTCTACTTCATTCTGAAATTCCTTGAACTTTTCAAAGGTCTCAGACTTGTGTTTCATCAAGTAGACATACCCATATCTACTTAAGTCATCGCGAGAGTGAGAACATAAAGATATCCTCCATGAGCCTCAACGCCATTGGACCACATACATCAAGATGTATGATTTCCAATAAGTTGGTTGCTCGCCCATTGTTCCGAGAATGGGTCTTGGTCATTTTGCCCATGAGGCAAGGTTCGCACGTGTCAAATGATTCATAATCGAGAGACTCTAAAAGTCCATCAGCATGGAGCTTCTTCATGCGCTTGACACCAATGTGACCAAGGCGGCAGTGCCACAGGTATGTGGGACTATCGTTATCAACTTTACATCTTTTGGTATTCACACTATTAATATGTGTAACATTACATTCGAGATTCATTAAGAATAAACCATTGACCATCGGGACATGACCATAAAACATATCTCTCATATAAATAGAACAACCATTATTCTCGGATTTAAATGAGTAGCCATCTCATATTAAACGAGATCCAGGTACAATGTTCATGCTCAAACTTGGCACTAAATAACAATTATTGAGGTTTAAAACTAATCCTGTGGGTAAATGTAGAGGTAGCGTGCCGACGGCGATCACATCGACCTTGGAACCATTCCCGACGCCAAGATCGTCACCTCGCCCTTCGCCAGCCTCCGCTTATTCCGCAGCTCCCGCCGTGAGTTACAAATATGAGCAACAAAGACCGTATCAAATACCCAGAGTTATTACAAGTATCGTAAGGTACACATCAATTACATGTATATCACATATACCTTTAGTGTTGCCGCCTTCTTGTCCGCTAAGTATTTGGGGCAATTCCGCTCAAAGGACCCTTCCTTTGCAATAAAAGCACTCGGCCTCGTGCTTGGGTCAATTCTTTGACTTCTTCCCGCAACTGGTTTATCGAGCGGCAACATCCTTGCCGCCCTTCTTGAAGTTCTTCTTACCCTTGCCTTTCTTGAACTTGGTGGTTTTATTGACCATCAACACTTGATGTTCCTTTTGATTTCTACCTCACGACTTCAGATTGAGAATACTTCAGAATAGTTTTCACCATCCCCGCATATTGTAGTTCATCACAAAGATCTTGTAGCTCGATGGGAGCGATCAAGGATTCTCACAATGACCGCCTCGTCCGGAGGTTAATATTTAATCGACAAAGCGGTTGTGCAACCTGATATTTTGAGTATGTGCTCACCGATGTAACTATTTTCCTCCATCTTACAACTATAGAACTTGTCGGAGACTTCATATCTCTTGACCCGAAGCGTGAGCTTGGAAAATCATTTTCAGCTCCTCGAACATCTCATATGCTCGGTTGCTCAAAACGCTTTTGGAGCCCCGATTCTAAGTCTGTAAAGCATGCCGCACCGAACGAGGGAGTAATCATCAAGACGCGATCGCCAAGCGCTCATAACGCCTTGGTTCTCGTGGATGGGTGCTTCACCTAGCGGTCCTTCTAGGACATATGCTTTCTTGGCAGCTATGAGGATGATCTCGTGTTCCGACCCAGTCCGTATAGTTGCTGCCATCATCTTTCAGCTTGGTTTTCTAGGAACGCTGAAGTTCATGTTGACATGAGCATTGGCCATTTGATCTACAAGACATTTTTGCAAAGATTTTAGACTAAGTTCATGATAATTAAGTTCATCTAGTCAAATTATTTAATGAACTCCCACTCAGATTTGACATCCCTCTAGTCATCTAAGTGTTACATGATCCAAGTCGACTAGGCCGTGTCCGATCATCACGTGAGACGGACTAGTCATCATCGGTGAACATCTCCATGTTGATGTATCTTCCATACGAATCATGTTTGACCTTTCGGTCTTTGTGTTCCGAGGCCATGTCTGTACATGCTAGGCTCGTCAAGTTAACCTAAGTGTTTTGCATGTGTAAAACTGTCTTACACCCGCTGTATGTGAACGAGGAATCTATCACACCCGATCATCACGTGGTGCTTCGAAACGATGAACTTTAGCAACGGCGCATAGTTAGGGGGAACACTTTCTTGAAATTATTATGAGGGATCATCTTATTTACTACCGCCGTTCTAAGTAAACAAGATGCATAAACATAATAAACATCACATGCAATTATATAGTAGTGACATGATATGGCCAATATCATATAGCTCCTTTGATCTCCATCTTCGGGCTCCATGATCATCTTCGTCACCGCATGACACCATGATCTCCATCATCATGATCTCCATCATCGTGTTCCATGAAGTTGCTCGCCAACTATTACTTCTACTACTATGGCTAACGGTTTAGCAATAAAGTAAAGTAATTACATGGCGTTAAATCATTGACACGCAGGTCATACTATAATTAAGACAACTCCTATGGTTCTGCCGTTGTCATACTCATCGACATGCAAGTCGTGATTCCTATTACAAGAACATGATCTCATACATCACAATATATCATTCATCATTCATCACAACTTTTGGCCATATCACATCACAAAGCAATTGCTGCAAAAACAAGTTAGATGTCCTCTAATTGTTGTTGCATCTTTTACATGGCTGCAATAGGGTTCTAGCAAGAACGTTTTCTTACCTACGAATAACCACAACGTGATTTGTCAACTTCTATTTACCCTTCATAAGGACCCTTTTCATCGAATCCGCTCCAACTAAAGTGGGAGAGACAGACACCCGCTAGCCACCTTATGCAACTAGTGCATGTCAGTCGGTCGAACCTGTCTCACGTAAGCGTACGTGTAAGGTCAGTCCAGGCCGCTTCATCCCACAATACCGCTGAAGCAAAATAAGACTAGTAGTGGCAAGAAAGTTGACAACATCTACGCCCACAACATATTTGTGTTCTACTCGTGCAATAGAGAACTACGATAGACCTAGCTCATGATGCCACTGCTATGAACGCTGCAGTAAAATAAAATTTTCCACGGTTTCACCAAGATCTATCTATGAGTTCATCTAGCAACGAGAGAGAGGAGTGCATCTACATACCCTTGTAGATCGCGAGCGGAAGCGCTCAAGAGAACGGGTTGAGGGAGTCGTGACTGATGTGATCCAAATCACCGATGATCCTAGTGCTGAATGGACAGCACCTCCGCTCAAACACACGTGACGGCGCGAGACGCCTCCCGCGCCTTGATCCAGCAAGGTGGAGGGAGAGGTTGAGGAAGAGAGCTCCAGCAGCAGCACGACGGCGTGGTGGTGGTGGAGAGGCAAGATCTCGCAGGCTTCGCCAAGCTCTTAACGGAGGAGGAGAGGTGTTGGGAGGGAGGGCTGCGCCTGGATGTTGATGGCAGCCTCCCTCGCCTCTATTTATAGGGGAAGGGGAAGGGGCCGCCCTCTAGATGAGATCTAGAGGGGGGCGGCCAAGGGAGGGGCTTGCCCCTGCAAGGAGGGCGCCCCACTAGGGTTTCCAACCCTAGGCGCATGGGCCCAAGGGGATGCGCCCAGCCTCCAGGCTGGTTCCCTGCCCACTACGGCCCATGAGGCCCTCCGAGAGGTGGCCCTCCGGTGGACCCCGAACCCTCCGGTGGCCCCAGACACACCGATATGCCCCGAACCTTTCCGGTGGCCGATGACAACTTCCCATATATAAATCTTCACCTCCGACCATTCCGAACTCCTCGTGACTTCCGGATCTTATCCGGACTCAACAACATTCGGTAATCACATACAAGTCTTCCTAATAACCCTAGCATCACCCAACCTTAAGTGTGTAGACCCTACGGGTTCGGGAGACACATAGACATGACCGAGACGGCTCTCCGTTCAATAACCAACAGCGGGATCTGGATACCCATGTTGGCTCCCACATGCTCCTCGATGATCTCATCGGATGAACCACGATGTCGAGGATTCAAGCAACCCCGTATACAATTCCCTTTGTCAATCGGTACGTTACTTGCCCGAGATTCGATCATCGGTATCCCAATACCTCGCTCAATCTCGCACGCAAGTCACTTTACTCATACCGTAATGCATGATCCCGTGACCAGACACTTGGTCACTTTGAGCTCATTATGATGATGCATTACCGAGTGGGCCTAGAGATACCTCTCTGTCATATGGAGTGACAAATCCCAATCTCGATCCGTGTCAACCCAATGACACTTTCGGAGATACCCGTAGCATACCTTTATAGTCACCCTATTACGCCAGGACGCTTGGTACACCCAAAGCACTCCTACGGATCCGGAGTTACACGATCTCATGGTCTAAGGAAAAGATACTTGACATTGGAAAAGCTCTAGCAAACGAACTACACGATCTTGTGCTATGCTTAGGATTGGGTCTTGTCCATCACATCATTCTCCTAATGATGTGATCCCATTATCAATGACATCCTATGTCCATAGTCAGGAAACCATGACTATCTGTTGATCAACGAGCTAGTCAACTAGAGGCTCACTAGGGACATGTTGTGGTCTATGTATTCACACGTGTATTACGATTTCCGGATAATACAACTATAGCATGAATAAAAGACAATTATCATGAACAAGGAAATATAATGATAATCCTTTTATTATTGCCTCTAGGGCATATTTCCAACAGCTTGTATATTCCAATGATGGGCTTCCTCAAAATTCCCTAGGTCTTCATGAGCAAGCGAGTTGGATGCACACCCACTTAGTTTCTTTTCGAGCTTTATAAACTTATAGCTCTAGTGCATCCGTTGCATGGAAATCCCTACTCACTCACATTGATATCTATTGATGGGCATCTCCATAGCCCGTTGATACGCCTAGTTGGTGTGAGACTACCTCCTTCTTTTTGCCTTCTCCACAACCACCTTCTATTCCACCTAAAGTGTTATGTCCATGGCTCACACTCATGTATTGCGTGAAAGTTGAAAAGGTTTGAGAACATCAAAAGTATGAAACAATTGCTTGGCTTGTCATCGGGGTTGTGCATGATTTAAATATTTCATGTGATGAAGATGGATCATAGCCAGACTATATGATTTTTTGGGGCTAAGCTTTCTTTGGCCATGTTATCTTGAGAAGACATAATTGCCTTGTTAGTATGCTTGAAGTATTATTGTTTTTATGTCAATATTAAACTTTTTTTTGAATCATACGGATCTGAACATTCATGCCACAATAAAGAAATTACATGGATAAATATGTTAGGCAGCATTCCACATCAAAAATTCTGTTTTTATCATTTACCTACTCAAGGACGAGTAGGAATTACGCTTGGGGATGCTTGATACGTCTCCAACGTATCTATAATTTTTTATTGTTCCATGCTATTATATTATCTATTTTGGATGTTTTATATGCATTAATATGCTATTTTATTATTTTCAGGACTAACCTGTTAACCTAGAGCCTAGTGCCAGTTCCTATTTTTCCCTTGTTTTTGAGTTTCACAGAAAAGGAATACCAAACGGAATAAAACCTTCGCGATGGTTTTTCTTGGACCAGAAGACAACCAGGAGACTTGGAGATGAAGTCGGAGGAGCCACGAGGCGTCCACAAGTATGGAGGGCGCGCCCCCACCCTTGTGGGCCCCTCATGCACCTCCTGACCTAATTCTTGCGCATATATATTCCCATATATCCCCAAACCAATAGAAGCATCCATGAAAACACTTATCCACCGCCGCAACCTTCTCTACCCGTGAGATCCCATCTAGGGACCTTTTCCGGCACCCTGCCGGAGGGGGATTTGATCATGGAGGGCTTCTATATCAACTCTATTGCCCTTTCGATGAAGCGTGAGTAGTTTACCACAGACCTACGGGTCCATAGCTAGTAGCTAGATGGCTTCTTCTCTCTCTTTGATTCTCAATACCATGTTCTCTCGATGTTCTTGGAGATCTATTCGATGTAATACTTTTTTGCGGTGTGTTTGCCGAGATCCGATGAATTTTTGATTTATGATCAGCTTATCTATGAATATTATTTGAATCTTCTCTGAATTCTTATATGCATGACTTGATATCTTTGTAATTCTCTTCGAACTATCAGTTTGGTTTGGCAAACTAGATTGGTTTTTCTTGCAATGGGAGAAGTGCTTAGCTTTGGGTTCAATCTTGCGTTGTCCTTTCACAGTGACAGTAGGGGCAGCAAGGCATGTATTGTATTGTTGCCATCGAGGATAAAAAGATGGGTTTTCATCATATTTCTTGAGTTAATTCCTCTAGATCATGTCATCTTTCTTAATGTGTTACTCCGTTCTTTATGAACTTAATACTCTAGATGCATGCTGGATAGCGGTCGATGTGTGGAGTAATAGTAGTACATGCAGAATCGTTTCGGTCTACTTGACACGGACGTGATGCCTATATTCATGATCATTGCCTTAGATATCGTCATAACTTTGCACTTTTCTATCAATTGCTCGGCAGTAATTTGTGCACCCACCGTATTATTTTCTATCTTGAGAGAGGCCTCTAGTGAAACATGTGCCCCCCGGGTCTATTTTCCATCATACAAGTTTCTGATATATCATATTAGTTTCCGGTCTACTCTTTTTGAAATCTTTTACTTTCATTTCTATAAACCAAAAATACCAAAAATATTTACTTTATTGTTTATCTATCTCTATCAAATCTCACTTTTGCAAGTAACCGTGAAGGGATTGACAACCCATTTATCGCGTTGGGTGCAATTGTTTAATTGTTTGTGCAAGTATTCGGTGACTTATGCGTTGTCTCCTACTGGATTGATACATTGATTCTCAAACTGAGGGAAATACTTATCTCTACTTTGCTGCATCACCCTTTCCTCTTCAAGGGAAAAACCAACGCAAGCTCAAGAAGTAGCACTGCCGGAGCTAGCAGGGGCAGCCACACGACAACCCCGCTGAGTAGCCGGTGCTTTGGTCATTGCCCCGGGTGTTGCGTCACCGCAAGTGGACACCTTCAACAGCCCCCAGCCGTCTAGAAGTCGTAGAAGCGGCTGCCGCCCACCCTCGACGGCCTACGTGAGTACCATCAAAGCTCGGACCAGCCGCCAGCTGGTTTCTTCCACCTCGCACACAACATGTTCGACAAAATTCCCCCAAGGTAAAAATGCATACGAACCAGGAGTTTTTTTATCGGGCATGAAGATGTAGTTTGACGGTGATTTCTGTATTTTAGATGAGATCGTGCAACTCCTGTTTTGGGGAATATTCCTCATCGGATGAGGAATTCTATTTGACCAAAGAAGAGGGCATTGCTATGCTAGTGACAACGCACAAGAAGAAGCCGAAGCACGGTGGTTCCGTGTTTGGCCATGAGTTCATCTAGAGAGAATGGGTTGAGGCGCATGAGAGATTGATGCGTAACTATTTTGGTACACCGCCCGTTTTTCTAGAGAGGTAGTTTCGTTGCCGGTTCAGAATGTCCAAGGATTGTTCATCTACATTTTCAATTCCATGAAGCAAAATGATCGACACTACGAGCAGTGGAGGAACTGTGTTAGTTTGCTTATTGATGAACAAAACTTATGGGTTTTTGATACGTCCATTTTGCATCATGATTTCCTACTGTTATTTATAATGTTTTTATGCATAAGAATGCTTTATGGAGTAATTCTAATGTCTTTTCTATCATAATATGCAAGGTTCTTTGTGGGAGAATACCGGCAGCTGAAATTCTAGAACTGAAAAAGCTACGTCAGAGATACCTATTCTGCACATCTCCAAATAAGCTGAAACTTCACGGAGAATTATTTTGTAATATATAAAAAATACTGGTGAAAATAACTACTGGAGGGGGCACCTGGTGACCACATGACACCAGGGCGCGCCAGGCCCCCCAGGCGCGCCCTTGTGGGTTGTGGCCAGCCCGGCCCACCTCTGGTGCCCATCTTCTGGTATATAAGTCATTTTGACCTAGAAAAAATAAGGAGTGGACTTTCGGGACAGGAGCACGTTTGCCTTTCGGCGGAGTGATTCCGCCGGGGGAACTTCCCTCCCGGAGGGGGAAATCAAAGCCATCGTCATCACCAAGAACCCTCTCATCTTTGGGAGGCCAATCTTCATCAACATCTTCAACAGCACCATCTCCTCTCAAACCCTAGTTCATCTCTTGTGTTCAATCTTTGTAGCGAAACCTCAGATTGGTACTTATGGGTGACTAGTAGCTAGTGTTGATTACATCTTGTAGTTGATTACTATATGGTTTATTTGGTGGAAGATTATATGTTCGGACCCATTATGCTATTTAATATTGTTGGATTCCGGGCTCCGCGGACCCTTGAGAGGTTCGAACTCTGGGGTGCGTGCGAAGAACTCAACCTCCCCAGTCTGCCTACTCGCCAATCTCACGGCCTAGCTCGATGAACATGAAGGAAATGGGACATGGGAGTTTACCCAGGTCCGAGCCACCTTGCGGTGTAAAACCCTACTCATGTTTTGTGGTGGATTAGCCTCGAGGGGCTGAGGATGAACTAGTATAGTGGGAGAATAGCCTCAGGAGGAGGTGTGTTCTTGTGCTCGAGTGAGCTGGCGAGTGCAAGGATGGAATGGATCCAATCCGATCCGCCTCTCTACGGTGGTGGTTTTTCTCTACTTATAGCGGCCTTGGTCCTCTTCCCAAATAAAGGCGGGAAGGGATCCCACAATGGCCAAATTCGAAGGGAGACAACTAGTACATGTTATCCTGACAAAAGTAGTCTTCGCCTGCAAAAGCCTCTGGTCGTGACGCCGTGGTGGGCTCGGCGATGACCTCCGTCCTGGCGGTCTTGGTCTTGTTGCATTGGAATGGAAACCTTTAGTTGATTCCTCGGGACTCCGCACCTGCGCTTGCCTCCTTAGCACCAAAGAGGAAACTGCTGCCCTGCGCCCGCTGGCGCCCGCCTGGCCTTGGTAGTCATGGCTCACATCACCCGAACCTTCCGAGGTGAGGCTTGCATAGAAACCTCCGCTCCTCAGGAGCCAACCTGACGAGGTCGCTCCTTCTGGAGGTCTTGGTGCCGTCTGCCTCGCGAGGGTCCTGAGTTGTTGATGCCGAAGGTGAGCCGTACCAGGCCGTCGATGAAGCCACGCCGTGAGCCGCAGGCAGGCAAGTCTGGATACCCCCGTTCCCAGAATGCCGACAAATACCCCTCTGATCTTGAGCATGAATATATTTGTGAGTAGTTACTTTTGTTCTTGAGGTCATGGGAAAAGTCATGTTCCAAGTAATCATGTGAACTTGATATGTGTTTGATATTTTGATGATATGTATGTTGTGATTCCCTTAGTGGTGTCATGTGAACGTCGACTACATGGCACTTCACCATCTTTGGGCCTAAGGGAATGCATTGTGGAGTAGTTATTATATGATGGGTTGCTAGAGTGACAGAAGCTTAAACCCTAGTTTATCTGCTACTTCGTAAGGGGCCGATTTGGATCCAAATGTTTAATGCTATGGTTAGATTTTATCTTAATACTTTTCTCGTAGTTGCGGATGATTGCGAGGGGCTTAATCACAAGTGGGAGATTTGTTCAAGTAAGAACAACACCCAAGCACCGGTCCACCCACATATCAAATTATCAAAGTAGTGAATGCAAATCACACCAACATGATCAAAGTGACTAGATGAAATTCCTGTGTGCCCTCAAGAACACTCTGCTTATTATAGGAGACCGTTTTGGCCTGTCCTTTGCCACAAAAGTATGGGGCTACCTTGCTGAACTTTATTTACCATTACCGTTACTTTCTCGTTACAAACTATCTTGCTATCAAACTACTCGTTACCGACAATTTTAGTGCTTGCAGAAATTACCTTGCTGAAAACCACTTGTCATTTCCTTCTGCTCCTCATTGGGTTCGACATTCTTACTTATCGAAAGGACTACTATTGATCCCCTATACTTGTGGGTCATCAAGACTCTTTTCTGGTGTCGTTGCCGGGGAGTGAAGTGCTCTTGGTAAGTGGAAATTGGTAAGGAAAAATTTATATTACGTGCTGAAATTTATTGTCACTTGTTACTATGGAAAATCATCCTTTGAGGGGTTTGTTCAGGGTATCTTCACCTCGACCGAAAGCACAATTAGTTGCCCCTCAACCTACTGCACCTATTGAAAATATTGGTTATGAAATTCCTTCGGGTATGATAGAACAACTGCTAGCTAATCCTTATGCGGGAGACGGAACGGAACATCCTGATATGTATTTGATATATGTGGATGAAACTAAGAAGGTTTATCCGGAGATGAAGCTAAGAAGAAGGTTATCCCTTTATCTTTGAAGGGAAAAGCATTGACATGGTATAGGCTATGTGATGATATTAGATCTTGGAACTGGAACTGATTGAAATTGGAATTTCACCAAAAAAAAATATCCTATGCATCTAGTTCATCGTGATCGGAGTTATATATATAATTTTTGGCCTCGTGAAGGAGAAAGTATCGCTCTAGCTTGGGGGAGGCTTAAGTCAATGTTATATTCATGCCACAATCATGAGCTCTCGAGAGAAATTATCATTCAGATTTTTCATGCTCGGCTTTCTCGTGATGATCAATCCATGCTCGATACTTCTTGTACTGGTAATTTTATGAAGAAGACTATTGAATTCAAGTGGGATCTTTTGGGAAGAATTAAACGCAACTCTGAAGATTGTGAACTCGACGAAAGTAAAGAGTCAGGTATTAAGCTCGAGTTTGATTGTGTTAAATCTTTTATGAATACCGATGCCTTTTACAAGTTTAGCACTAAATATGGACTTGACTCTGAGATATTAGCCTCTTTCTGTGAATCATTTGCTACTCGTGTTGATCTCCCTAAGGAGAAGTGTTTTAAATATCACCCCCTATTAAAGAAGAAATTAAAGAACCGGTCATAGCTAACGATGAAACTATCATTTACAATGTTGATCCAGTTGTGCCTATTGCTTATATTGAAAAACCACCTTTCTCTGTTAGGATAAAGGAACACGCTAAGGTACCAGCTGTGGTTCGCAAAAGTAATATTAAAGCACCTAAACCCTCTGAACAAATTAAAGTAGAACCTAGTTTTGCTATGGTTAAAGATCTCTTGGTAGAAAATATTGATGGGCATGTTATTTACTTTTGTGATGAAGCTGCTAGAATTGCTAAACCCGATGAAAAAGATAAACATAGACCTATTGTTGTCATGCCTGTTGTCTCGGTTAAAATAGGAGATCATTGTTATTATGGTTTATGTGATTTAGGTGCTAGTGTGAGTGTTATTACTTTTACCTTATACCAAGAAATTATGAATGACATAGCACCCATTGAAATAGAAGATATAGATGTTACTATTAAACTTACTAATAGAGATACCATCACACTACTTGGGATTGTTAGAGATGCTGAAGTCTTGTGTGAGAAAATAAAATATCCTACTGATTTTCTAGTTCTTGGTTCCCCACAAGATGACTTTTGTCCCATTATCTTTGGTAGACCTTTCTTGAACACAATCTATATATTTTCATAAACAAACTGTCACTGTTAGCTTTGGTGATGAGTCTCATGAATTTAATTTCCCCAAGTTTAGTAGACAACCCCATAATAAAGAATTACCTAGTAAGGATGAAATAATTGGTCTTGCTTCTATTGCCATGCCTCCTACTGATCCACTAGAACAATATTTGCTCGACCATGAAAATGATATGCACTTACGTGAAAGAAATGAAATAGATAAAATATTCTTTGAACAACAACCTCTCCTAAAACACAATTTTCCTATTGAAACTCTTGGAGGTCCTCCTCCACGTAAAGGTGATCTTGTGTTTGAATTAAAGCAATTGCCAGACACTTTGAAATATGCTTATCTTGATGAGAAAAAAGTATATCCTATTATTATTAGTGCTAACCTTTCAGAACATGAAGAAGAAAGATTATTAAAAATTCTGAAGAAGCACCATGCTGCTATTGGATATACTCTTGATGATCTTAAGGGCATTAGTCCCAATCTAGTTCAGCACAACATTAATATGGAACCTGGTGCTAAACTTGTTGTTGATCACCAACGACGATTGAATCCTAAGATGAAAGAAGTGGTGAGAACTGAAATACTAAAATTTCTGGAAGCAGGTATAATCTATGCCATAGCTGATAGTAGATGGGTAAGTCATGTTCATTGTGTCCCTAAGGAGGGAGGTATTACTGTTGTTCCTAATGATAAAAATAAACTTATCCCACAAAGAATTGTTATTGGCTATAGAATGGTAATTGATTTTAGAAAAATACATAAAGCTAGTAGAAAAGATCATTACCCTCTGCCTTTTATTGATCAAATGTTGGAAATATTATCTAAGCACACACACTTTTGCTTTCTTGATGGATATTCTGGGTTCTCTCAAATACCTATTTCAAAACCTCATCAAGAGAAAAACACATTTACTTGCCCTTTTGGAACCTATGCTTACAGACATATGCCTTTTGGTTTATGGAATGCACCTGCTACCTTTCAAAGATGTATGACTGCTATATTCGCTGATTTTTGTGAAAAGATTGTTGAGGTTTTCATGGATGATTTTCTGTTTACGGAACTTCTTTTGATGACTGCTTAAGCAACCTTGATCAAGTTTTGCAGAGATGTGAGCAAACTAATCTTGTCTTGAATTGGGAGAAGTGCCACTTTATGGTTAATGAAGGTATTGTCTTGGGGCATAAAATTTCTGAACGAGGTATTGAGGTGGATAAAGCTAAAGTTGATGCAATTGAGAAAATGCTATGTCCTAAAGATACTAAAGGTATTCGTAGTTTCCTTGGTCATGTTGGTTTCTATAGGAGGTTTATAAAAGACTTATCTAAAAAATTTAGGCCTCTTCCTAATCTTTTACAAAAGGATGTTCCATTTGTTTTTTATGATGATTGTGTAGAAGCCTTTGAAACACTTAAGAAAGCCTTAACTTCTGCACCTATTGTTCAGCCACCTAATTGGAACTTGCCTTTTCAAATTATGTGTGATGCTAGTGATTATGTTGTTGGTGTTGTTCTAGGACAAAGAGTTGATAAAAAATTAAATGGTATCCATTATGCTAGCAAAACTCTAGACAATGCCCAAAGGAATTATGCTACCACTGAAAAAGAATTTTTAGCAGTTGTGTTTGCTTGTGATAAATTCAGATCTTACATTGTTGATTCCAAAGTAATTGTTCACATTGATCATGCTGCTATAAAATATCTTATGGAAAAAAGATGCTAAACCTGGACTCATTAGGTGGGTTCTCTTGCTACAAGAATTTGATTTACATATCACTGATAGGAAAGGAGTTGAGAACCCCGTAGGTGATAACTTGTCTAGGTTATAAAATATTCTTGATGACCCACTACCTATTAATGATAGTTTTCTTGATGAACAACTAGTTACAATAAATGTTTCTCATAATACTCCTTGGTATGATGACTATGCTAATTACATTGTTGCTAAATATATACCACCTAGTTTCACATACCAACAAAAGAAAAAATTATTTTATGATTTAAGACATTACTATTGGGATGACCCACATCTTTATAAAGGAGTAGATGGTATTATTAGACGTTGTGTACCTGAGCATGAACAACAAATCTTACGGAAATGTGACTCCAAAGCCTATGGAGGACATCATGCAGGAGATAGAACTGCTCACAAGGTATTGCGATCTGGTTTTTATTGACATACTCTTTTCAAGGATGCATGTAAGTTTGTCTTATCTTGTGATGAATGTCAAAGAATTGGTAATAGCGGTAAGCGTCGGGAAATGCCTATGAATTATTTACTTGTTGTTGAACCATTTGATGTTTGGGGTTGATTATATGGGACATTTTCCTTCCTCTAATGGGTATACTCATATTTTGGTTGTTGTTGATTATGTTACTAAGTGGGTAGAAGCTATTCCAACTAGTAGTGTTGATCATAACACTTCCACTAAAATGCTTAAATAAGTTATTTTCTCAAGGTTTGGAGTCCCTACATATTTAATGACCGATGGTGGTTCACACTTTATTCATGGTGCTTTCCGTAAAATGCTTGCTAAATATGATGTCAACCATAGAATTGCATCACCCTATCATCCTCAATCTAGTGGTCAAGTTGAACTTAGCAATAGAGAAATAAAACTAATATTACAAAAAACTGTCAACAGGTCCCGAAAGAATTGGTCTAGGAAATTAGATGATGCACTTTGGGCCTACAGAACAGCATATAAAAATCCTATGGGTATGTCTCCATATAAAATGGTTTATGGAAAAGCTTATCATTTGCCTCTTGAGTTAGAACATAAAGCATATTGGGAAATTAAAGCAATCAACTATGATTTCAAACTTGCCGATGAAAAGATGTTATTTGATATTAGCTCGCTAGATGAATGGAGAACCCAAGCTTATGAAAGTGCCAAACTATTCAAAGAAAAAGTCAAAAGATGACATGACAAAAGAATCCAAAAGCGGGAATTCAAAGTTGGAGAATATGTTCTTTTGTACAACTCTCATTTTAGATTATTTGCATGAAAACTTCTTTCCAAATGGGAAGGGTCATATATTATCGAAGAGGTTTATTGCTCTGGAGCCATCAAGATTAATGATGCCGAAGGTACTAACCCGGAGGTGGTCAATGGGCAAAGAATTAAACACTATATCTCAAGTACGCCTATTAATGTTGAAACCAATATTATCCAAACCATGACACCGGAGGAACACATAAAAGAAACCTTCCGGAACACTCCAGAATCCTGAAAAAGAGGAGGTACGTGATACGATAAGTAAACGGACTCCGAAAATCCTCAAAAATATTTTCTGTCAGTTTTGGAATATTATAAAAATTAGGAAAATAAGAAATAACCAGGAAGGCAACCGAGGAGGGCACGATACACCAGGGCGCGCCTGCCCTCCCTGACGCGCCCAGGCGGGTTGTGCCCACCTTGGGAACCTTCCCGACTCCATTTTCCTCCCGTTTGCTTGTTTCCCAAGATAAAAAATCTTTATATACCCCCTGAACGTATTGACCACCGTATCGCGGAAAAATCTTCTGGTCTTGTTTCTTGTTGTTTTCTGCCAGATCTATCAGGCCAGGCATCATGTTTCTCCCTCCTCTAGCAACATAGAAGAAGATGCTTGGTTGATGAAGATAGAACTAAAAAGAGAAGGACCAAAGGAAGCCATCAAGGAGGACAAAGGCAAGGAAGCTACAGGAGATCAGTCTCAAGCAGGAGGGCAGACCATGCCAGTGGAGGAGGAAGAAGATATCCTTCAGCCATACTACAATCATCTCACCCCTACTGAAATTGAAGCCTTTAGAGCCTTTGAAACGGTTCATGTTCAAAATAAATATCTCACTCATGAAAATATTATGTTGCAAGAGCAAATCATCGCCCTCTGGAGCATCATTCGTAGTTTGGAGTACTTTCTGAGCCTGAAGTGTGACACTACTGCTACATCACCACCACCATCATCATCTTCCCCACCAAAGGAGATTTGAGTACACGGGTATGGGCACTCCCCTTGGCTTTTGCCAAGCTTGGGGGAGATGACCCAGTATCATATCACCATCACTTTTTATTGCCTCTACCTATTTTAGTTCGATCTTTAGTTATATCATGAATTAGTTGAATAAAATTTTAGCATGATCTATCTTCGAGTATTAGTTTTTGTATCTATATATCTATGTAATCGAGTGAGAGTTATATAATAAGTTTAGTTTGAGTTTTTGCTTCTTTAATTTCATGCTGCAATTTAATAAAAGGAAATAAATGAAAACAATCACATGCTAATCTTATGGTAAGTAATGACATCACATCAGAAAAAGTATAAAGTGGTAAAATTTATTGGAGATTGACAAACATAGCATTGGTCAATGATGCAACTCATGAAAGAATTAGTAAGGGAAGAGAAAATTCACATGCAAATACACTATCTTGGACATCTTTTATAATTGTGAGCCCCCATTAAATATTATATGTCAAAATTGTTGACGTTGGACAAGGAAGACAACGTAATGATTTATGTTTGTTCATATTCACATAGAAGTTATATTGTCATAGATCCTTCAACATGTGGTGCTTGCTCAATATCTTTGCTAGCCAAATTTCCGCACTAAGTAGAGATACTACTTGTGCATCCAAAAACCCTAAACCCAAATTCATGTTTTGAGAGTCCACCATACCTACCTATGGATTGAGTAAGATCCTTCAAGTAAGTTGTCATTGATGCAATAAGGCAATAAAAATTGCTTTAAATGTGTTTGATCATTTAGTGTAAGAGAAATTGAGCGTTGTACGAACTTGTGATGGCTAAGTAATAAAAGCGACAGACTGCATAATAAAGGTTGTTATCATAAGGGGCAATATAACGTGACGTTCTTTTGCATTAAGGGATTTGGCATACAAAACAAAAAGCACATGAAAACCTGTGCTTCCCTCTGCGAAAGGCCTATCTTTTACTTGTATGTATTTACTTTTATGCAAGATTCAAAGTATTCTTTCCTATTCCTTTTTATTTTCTCTTTTTGCAAGCATCATGTGGTATATCCAGTTGGATATGAGTGAGCATGAGTTATTATTGTTGACATCACCCTTGAGGTGAATACGTTGGGAGGCGAAACTATAAGCTCCTATCTTTCTATGTGTCCGGTTGGAACTTTTTGCTCATGGGTATGATGTGAGTGTTAGTAATCATAGAAGTTTAAATGATGGTTGAGTATGTGGACTTGCCAAAAGGCTCCGATACGAGTCCCTTCCTGAAAATATGATGAATTGTAGTTGCAAAGTTGATTGAGAACACAGTTTGTTGGTTTTCGATAGAGATTATGCTTTTTACTTCGATGTTGTGATGAATTGTTACTTGTTCATGAGAAGTTATATGATAAAAGTTTTATGATAAAGTTTGTTGTTGTTATGATAATAAGGATGATGCTACTATGACTGTATTTTGTTTTTATCGACACCTCTTTCTCTCTAAGCATGTGGACATGTTTTTCGATATCGGTTTTCGCTTGAGGACAAGCGAGGTCTAAGCTTGGGGAACTTGATACGTCCATTTTGCATCATGATTTCCTACTATATTTATAATGTTTTTATGTATGATAATGCTTTATGGAGTAATTCTAATGTTTTTTCTCTCATAATATGCAAGGTTTACACAAAGTGGGAGAATACCGACTGCTGCAATTCTGGACCTGAAAAAGCTACGTTAGAGATACATATTTTGCACATCTTCAAATAAGCTAAAACTACACATAGATTTTTTTGGAATATATAAAAAATACTGAAACAAATAACTACCGGAGGGGTGCCACCTGGTGACCACAAGATACCAGGGCGCGCCAGGCCCCCCAGGCGCGCCCTGGTGGGTTGTGGCCAGCCTGGCCCACCTCCAGTGCCCATCTTATGGTATATAAGTCATTTTGACCTAGAAAAAATAAGGGGAGGACTTTCGGGACGGAGCGCCGCCGTCTCGAGGCGGAATTTGGGCATGAGCATTTTTGCCCTCCGACGGAGCGATTCCACTAGGGGAACTTCCCTCCCGGAGGGGGAAATCGAAGCCATCTTCATCACCAACAACCCTCTCATCTTTGGGAGGCCAATCTCCATCAACATCTTCAACAACACCATCTCCTCTCAAACCCTAGTTCATCTCTTGTGTTCAATCTTTGTACCGGAACCTCATATTGGTACCTGTGGGTGACTAGTAGTGTTGATTACATCTTGTAGTTGATTACTATATGGTTTATTTGGTGGAAGATTATATGTTTTGATCCATTATGCTACTTAATACCCCTCTGATCTTGAGCATGAATATCATTTTTGAGTAGTTACTTCTGTTCTTGAGGTCACGGGAGAAGTCATGTTGCAAGTAATCATGTGAACTTGATATGTGTTTGATATTTTCGATGATATGTACATTGTAGTTCCCTTAGTGGTGTCATGTGAACGTCGACTACATGGTACTTCACCGTCTTTGGGCCTAAGGGAATGCATTGTGAAGTAGTATTAGATGATGGGTTGCTAGGGTGACAGAAACTTAAACCCTAGTTCATGCGGTACTTCGTAAGGGACCGATTTGGATCCAAATGTTTAATGCTATGGTTAGATTTTATCTTAATACCTTTATCGTAGTTGCGGATGCTTGCAACGGGGTTAATCATAAGTGGGAGGTTTGTTCAAGTAAGAACAGCACCCAAGCATCGGTCCACCCACATATCAAATTATCAAAGTAGCGAACGAAAATCAAACCAACATGATGAAAGTGACTAGATGAAATTCCTGTGTGCCCTCAAGAACACTTTGCTTATTATAAGAGACCGTTTTGGCCCGTCCTTTGCCACAAAAGGATTGGGCTACCTTGGTGCACTTCATTTACCGTTAGCGTTACTTGCTTGTTACAAATTATCTTGCTATCAAACTACTCATTACCGATAATTTCAGTGCTTGCAGAAATTACCTTGCTGAAAACCACTTGTCATTTCCTTCTGCTCCTCATTGGGTTTGACACTCTTACTTATTGAAAGGACTACGATTGATCCCATATACTTGTGGATCATCGGTTTTCAAGTATGTCTGGGTCTATCGATTGCATGGACTGGAAGTGGAAGAATTGTCCTAAAGCATGGCATGGACAGTCCAAAGGACACTCCAAGGACGCCACCATCATTCTTGAGGCCGTCGCTGATAAAGAGACATGGATTAGGCATTCTTATTTTGGAATGCCCGGATCTTGCAAAGACATCAATGTGCTCGACCAATCACCTCCTTTTGCCAAGTTTGCCAACAGAGAAGCTCCACCATTGACCCTCGAAGCAAATGGCCGCACCTACAACTATGGGTACTACCTTGCAGATGAAATATATCCGAAGTGGAGTACTTTTATGAAGCCAGTCCAAAGCCCCCAAGGTAAGAAAGAACTCCATTTTCACAATGCTCAAGGGGTAGTTAGGAAAAATGTTGAGAGGGCATTTGAAATTTTGCAATCGCAATTTGCTATTGTGCGAGGACCAACAACATGTTATGCATGATCGGGCTTTGGTATTAGAAGAACCTTTCGCACATCATGTCTGCTTGCGTGATCATTGAGAATGAGCTTTGGCGGGATTTGGATTACACCTTCTATGATCACATGGGCGTACACGTTAGGCCGATTAGAAGAGAGGACTGAATCAGACGTTTCATGGAGGTGTACCATGACATTACAGACGCCGATCTTCAGAAAGATGTGATGGAGGAATACTGAAAATAGCATGGAGAACAAACCTCCTAGTTTCATTCTTTGTTTGTTGTATTGTGCAAGAAGTTTATTGTATTTGTGTTGTATTTGTTGTTGTGGATTTGATGGATTATGTAATAATTTGATATTTTTGACTGATTAAATCTCATGTTTTAATTAGGGATGATTTTTATTTGAAATTGTGAGGTTGTTGTGCGGCTGAAGTGTTTTTGTAGTGCGGCTGTAGCACTGCTGTCGCATGACCGTTAGCCTTTTTACATCATCTGTTGGAACACTAGTTTTACATCATCAATTATATTGGAGTTGGGTATTTTTTGATGATGTAAAAAAACATTTTTTGATGATATAAATTATACATCTAGCACTTTTTGATGATTTATTTTACATCATCTATTGAAGATGCTCTAATCTAGGAGATGTGCCCGCAAGTGCTAGGGAGAAAACGAGTGCCCACTAGCCTCGTCCAAAATGAAATCGGGAGAAATCCCTCCTCACCTCGTCCTAAATGAAATCAGGGAGAAATCCCTCTTCTTATTTATTTTTTCAATAGTTCATGTAGCGTTTTTTAAAGTGTTATTGTGAGCTCGAGCTCCTATGAGCTCGGATGGACAATAAATTCCTAAAAAAAGTAAAGAAAATCCAAAAATCTGAATTTTTTTGGCAAGAAACACCGATGTTTTTTTTAACACGCGTGTCAATTTTCTCCATGGAATCATATTCACGAAGGCGTGGGCAAAAAAACAATATCAATGCTTCCAAAAACACTCTTTTTGGAGCATCGGTTCTTTTTCCACACCTCTACGAATGTGATTTCATCGCAAAAATTTACACGCATGTGAAAAAAACATCAATGTTTCTTGCCAAAGAAAATTAGAATTTTTACCTTTTTACTTTTTTTAGAATTTACTGTTCATCCAAGCTCATGTGAGCTCGAGCTCACATACTTCATGTCTCAGTGTTTTCCTCTTTTTGTTTTTGTTTTCGAGAGGCCTATCGGCCCATGAGTTTTTGGTAACTTCAGCCCATGAGCCGTATACTTGTTCACAAGGCGTTCCAGTGAGCGCTGAGTACTACGAATAGCCATTTATATATGAGGGCCACTTTGGCTCTCGGGAGCATATGCTTTCGCATGAACAACAAATTCAAAATAAATAGTAAATAAAATTTAAAATTCTGTTTTTTGTGTGTGGATATTCATGTTAGTCTAACAAACCTATTTGACAATTTTCATGCGAAAAAGGATAGCAGTGCTTCGTCGATGATTTTTTTTAAGTGTAACATTTGGTGTTCAATTTTTTTCTTTTCAAGCAGGTCAAAATGCTTAAGCTTTTTCAATAAATATTTGCAGGTAGCATTTGTGTGCAACAATGAACACATATAATTTTTTTGACATTTATGAAAAACATTTTTGACGGGCAGGAGCATATGCTCCCAAGAGCCGAATTGGGTTTCTGCAGAAATCTATTTTTGTTTACTAATAGCTGTTAAGAAATAGGAGTAACATGTACTAACAACAAAGTAAATAGCCTTGGTTTGAAGAACCCCCTACCTTTATTCTTAAAAGCCTCATGAACGATGTATATGATTATTTGAACTCGACAAAGTTGCCATGATGGCTCTAGTCGGCCGCAGTACAAACACAACTTTCTACCGTTTGTGATAATCCAAACAAACCTGCGCGCAATCGCATCCAGGCCGGGGACTGGCTGCTCAATCCGCATATGGTTCACTCGGTCTGCAGCATAACGATGTCGCAAACTTGCAATCGGTCCTTCCTCTACACACTGCTTCTTTTACTCCTCCTAAACAGGTGCGAGTCATCGTCACCTCACCACGTCCTGCACGCAGAGAGTACAAGGATCAAAGCCTGATGGCGTAAGAATTGGACTGCATCGGAAATTCAGAAATGTAGCCGCCCACAGGACATGGCAGCAGAGCTGCAGTTTTGATACAGAAAGCTAACGGTGGCTGCTGCCACTTGGAAGGCGAGCGACCTCCCTCAACCATAGAGGTGTGAAGGGCAGCTCATGATCACTGCACAGTTTTGCCATCGAATGGCTAGGCGTCCCAGACCCTGACCTTGTTGGTTCATGGCATTGTGATAGCCACAGGTCGATGTGCTTGACGATCTGCTTCCTTACTGTGTTCACAGCTTCTGGGGACGTGCAGTTTGAAGAGTCACCTAACGAAGATAATGTGCAATATATCAGAACTTTCACTGAATTTGATGATGAGTCAAAGGCTTCAGATAAGCTACTACATTGTAGGAAAAATAATAATCAATTACTCCCTCCAGTCCATATTAATTGTGGATCGGAGGGAGTACTACTTTTGGTCCTCAAGAAAATGAAGGCACTACAACTAATTTTGAGAAGAGTTATGTTGTACTCCCTCTGTAAAGAAATATAAGATCGTTTAGATCACAGGAGTACTCTATATTCTCATAATAAGCTTTGCAGGAAACCAAGTTTTGCAATCCACCTTCAATCCTGAAAGGAAGCTGGGGACATCCTCTCAAATCAGTGCCATGTCCGCAGTTGCTACATTTGATTATGTATGATGGCACTGCACATGTTGTATTACCACCATTAGTACACACACCAAAGCACGAGAAATCGTTCCAGAGGTTTATAGTAAATGCCCTAAAGAGCAAGGCTATTGAGACATGAAATAGCCAGAATGTACTTAGAAATTTAAAGGCTCACTGTCTTCCGATGACTTCTGTTTGGAGGCATGACGCCATGGATCTTGAGAGCCATTTGTAAACACAATTTTAGAAGCTGCACATGTGTAATGCAAAATTAGGAAGAAAGCAAATTGGACCATCACCATCAATAATTTATAAATCACAAATGTTGCAATCCGTTACAGCACTACACTCCTAAGTGTTTGGTACCACCACTTTCTCGGAAAAAGAAGTTGCAATCCATAAAATTAAAATCAGAGAAGCCATAGTATGCTCATGGTTACTTGGTAGGCACACAAATGCAACAATTAAGATCCACAAAAAAGGGTCAATTGATGTAGATGCGGCTGTGTTACCAGCTACATGACTAAGAGCATTGTAAGGGTGCCAACTGGACTGCCGATGCCATTTTACAAGCACATATACCTTAACTATCGCAAGTAACTTGATTTACTAAATAGGGGACATTGTAAAGTAAACATGGGAAAAATAAAGTGAAAGACGAACCGGCAATACTTGTGCCTCCATAATATAAGTTTGTCATGAACACATCAGGATAAACTCCTTCTCCATAAACATTTTTACACAGGTCCAAATTGTACCTAGAGGAACACAAAAGCAAAGCAATCATAAGAAATACTAACTAGTTTATAATTTATACCTGATTTCAGAAAGATAAGCAACAGATAGTTGTAAAACATATCCAGGATATATGCCATGCCGATTAAGAGAGTATTAAAGAAAAACTACAGTCTGAAAAAAATATGCTGACACTACTTCAATCCCTTGTGTAGGTCTGCCTGGCTTTTCCAGAATTTTGGGAGTTGACTTTTGGGGGGCCCGCTTTTTAGTGAATATTGGGTGCTAGTTTTTGGGCACTGACTTTTTGGGATCAATTAGAGATGCCCTTAGGTTGCCTTTCTCTTTCTCACCATCTCAGCAGGAAGCAATTTTGGCTTTTGGGACCTTTTCAAAGATAATTCAGGTGGAGAATTTTCCCCTCCCCAGTACATACTGAGGAAAAAAGCATGGCACCTTGTATTGACCTGCGCAGAACGAACACTATCATTTTTGGGTGCGACTTGAAAATAGGCAACTTCACTGCAAACTTGGAACCACCAAAGCCTAGAACCTAAAAAAAATAACGGAAAAGGTAAATGAACAGTAAATATTTCAGCCATGTCTGTCAGTAACAAACAAGAAATGTCATGGTGTTTCACTCGATGGTCTTCAATGTCAGTACGGTTTCCATTCCACACCAAAAGAAAACAAGTAGAGCCATCATTTAAACATACTAGAATCATCGGGAGTTGTCTCCTTCAAATACTCTTGATCATAAGAAGATACTGTAGTCCCCAATTTTTTAACAAAGTAATCTTTCACAAAGTGAGCATATGTTTCCTGCAAAGTCAGTACATCGAATTTTATAAATCCATGTGCATATCCACAAAAAGTTGCTAGAATAGTGAAAATGGATCAGGAAGGAAACTAGAATAGTCACAAATTCGGTAAATGGAGAATAAGAAATAGTCACATGCCGATTACGTGTGAAATTTAAAATGTTTGAATCACCATCACCCAGATGAGAGTACATCAGCTAAATAGTCGCCATGTGCCTCTCACTGGTCAGTGGCTCTTAGATAGTATTTACTCTCATTTCTAGAAAGCTTTTCACGAAGCCTAAAAAACCAAGCAAACGAGAGGTGCCCATGTATGATTAATTGATTACAAAACGAAGGTATTTAGTTACTCACCACCAAACTTTCCCCCTTTTTCTTCGCATTTGCTAGAGGAGAGCACAAGGCATCAGGATTCCCATACTGGAACTGCAAAATATCATAGGTTCTCAGTAAACCCAAAATATATGACAATGTGATAGTAAAGCAGCATTACAAATCGACTGTTCATACTGTTGTGGCTGCTGCATCTGCCAGTAGAAAGAGGAAGTCACCGTCATTTTTCAACTGCACGTACAGGAAACAGATGGACAGCGAGGTGAAGATTGTGAAGTTACTGAACACTAGTTAATTTGGCCACATGAAATTTGCAGCCAACTGTCATGTTCCAAAGTAAAACTGCACTGCACCTACTAAATCATACTGACAATACACAAGGGTGACAAGGGATTACCGGGTCCGCTCCGAACAAGGCCTTCACCGAGTGGCTATCGGACCGAAGCTGTTCGTCGACAAGTCTAGTTATTTCCTGGAGGGCAGCTTTGCACTCGGGGCCAGCCGACACTCCGACCTGCGTAAAGGCGACCAGGCAGAAACTTTGAATTGAACCCAATATAGAGCAGACAGCAATACAGCAGCAGGGGTTTAATCCAATCCATCCCACAGAATCATGGCGTGTCTCCATGGCAGTGTGTGCAAGCAAACCTGCTTGTCGAAATCAGTGAAGTTGTACACAGCAAGAACCACCCCGGAGCTCGCGAGGCTTCCGCATGTCAGGTGAGGGAACTTGAGCCTGAACCATGCGCTGAGAGCCCCGGAGTAGGAGACCCCGAAGACGAACCACGGATTGTCGAACCCCGCGCTCCGGTTGTACTGAGAATTCAGTTTTTCCTACGAATCCCAGAGAAAAAACAAGATGCGATTCAGAACAAATAATCAGACGACACAGTTCATATGTACAGTCCGTATTCTGTAAAGCGTGACCCGGCCGACCTGGTAATACTGGCGGAAGACGGCGAGGTCGAAGAGCGCCTGCTTGGACGAGAGGAACCTGAGGTTGTCGGTGGTGAGGCTGTCGAACGGGGAGCTCTTGCCGTAGTACCGGTGCTCCGGCGTCACCACCGCGGCGCCGAACTTCTTGGCGATGACGGCCAGGTAGTCGTTGGGGAGGCCGTCGCAGGAGGACTCGCCGCAGATGCGCAGGAACACCGGGCCGGTGGGGTCGTCGTGGTAGTCCAGGAACTCGAAGTAGCGCTGCTTGAATTGGCGATGGTCCTGCAGGCGAGATCGTACATGGCGCCCATGGATCACACGGACGGAATTCTTAGGCAGATGCGCGCAGGGAGCTATTTACGTATCGCGCATAATTCCAGGGGTGTAAAAGGGAACTTACGGTGGGGGAGAAGTGGTCGAGGCGCTGGCTCATCCAGCGCTCCTCCCGCGTCAGGTATCTGCTCGGGGCGGCCGAGAGCTCGTCGCCGGCGGTCGTCGGGCGGTGGTTGAACCCGAGCGGCTCGGCGCTGCGCAGGAGGAGCAGGAGGAAGGAGGCGCCGAGGAGGGAGGCGAACCCAGCGCGGGACACCATTCTTTCCGCCTGCTAGACTCTCCTTCCCTTCCCTTCCCACTGTCGAGTGTTTGTTTTGGAGCGCGACCGCGCCGGTAGCCGATTGACTAGTATCAGTGGTACGCACAAATACGAAGCAAAAAACAAGAAGCAGCTAAATTTAATTTAAATGTTTTCGTTATATATCAGTTTAAACGTGGACGCTGGGGCGTCGCTTTTTTTCTCGATGCGACGTGACCTAGAGGCTATCGCCGTCCATGCAGAGATAATAATTTTACCAATCACGCCGCAGCCGCTGCACGGGAAGAATGTCCGATTGTTTATCAGTTACTATAGTGACAACGCAATCCCGAGACATGCCCGAGGACCGATCGCCAGTTCACCAACCTTTTTGCAAAGCGCGCCATGCTCTGGCATAGCTGTGCCTAGGGAAGTGTGCCAAAAGCTCATCTGGAGGCAGAGAGAAACAATGCACTCATATGTATTCCCTCCAAAGTCTTTTTAAAGATTTTAATATGTACTACATACGGATTTATATAAACATATTTTAGAGTATAGGTTCATTCATTTTGCTCTGTATGCAATTCATATTGAAATATCTAAAAGGTATTTAGGAACGGAAGGAGCAGCAAGGTGCTCTCATGGTCTTATATTCTGAGAAGATGCTTCCGAAGTCATATATTCAGATATTTTCAAACTCTCTGCACCCGTATCTAGTAAGTTTAGTGGGCAATCCGATTACACGTAGTACATATCACTCTCTGCACGTATAACATCCCTGACCATACAAGGTACACAAGGAGGAGCCTCATATCCACTCCCCAGTAGTAAGATTTCGTGGCCGCCATGGCGTAGTTGTTTTGTCTGCCTTTTTTTCATTGGTTTTGATATAGCTTACCACTCATGCCAAGTGGTTCGTCTGCCTGCCTGTATTATTCGTGTAAATAACAGCAATATGGTGCATGTTCGCCTGCACAGGTGATCAGTAGGTAGCTATGCTCCATCTGCTCCCCCGCTTCGTCACCGTGTCGCGTCCTGAAACGTGAGGGCAGACCAATGATGCCGCAGACAAAAGAAACTGAATGCCAACTGAATTGCAGGTGTGCAAAAGCGCGGGGTGAACATGTAGACACGTTAGCTAGACAATGCTACGAATTGTTCAAAAGAATAGGTCCAATGATAATATTGCTGTACAGCCCAAATTCTGACCTTGGTCTTGGCATTCCGACAACCACAGGTCGATGTGATCCACGACCTGCTTCCTTACCTTGTTCACTGCTTCTGGAGATGAGCATTTGGATGAATCACCTGGCGAACAAAAATTGCAGACAGCTCGCACTTGTATTCAGTTGCAAACAAAAAGAACCTACATAGTTGATGTAATTCAGTTGCAAATAAAAAAATGTTGAAACATTGGATCTACCTCCAATATTTGAGGGTGCTTGAGGGCATCCCGAGATATCAGTGCAATGCCCACAGTTGCTGCACTCAATTAAGTATGATGGCACTGCAGGTATTGAAAAACTTCTATAGTAAGCATGCTAATGTCATTAACAAAAATCTCTTCAACCTTGTTCACAGTGAAAGTATAGTTTGTGCTCTTAAAAGTTAAAACGATGGAAACGTTCACAAAATGATACGAAGTACTACAGATCCTTACGTTCTTCCGATGATTTCTGCTTAGAAGCATGGCGCCATGGGTCTTGAGAGCCATTTGCAAAAACAATTTTAGAACCTGCAGGGAGGCAATATATATATTAGGAAATACAGGGATGTCTGACTAGCAGTAATGCTTAACTCTACCAGTGAAATCTTTACTTCAAATCTGAAGTAATTATTAGCCCAAATCAGTACGCATAATTGGATATCCACAATATACGTTCATACACCATGCTATTGCTATCACATATAAAACGTCCTATGGCAGCAAAAAAGGGCTGTCAGCACTGCAGATACGAGGCCGCTGAACTTTTTTGTATTCTATTTACCTATGTTAACTAATCCTTACCTGACATACTTACCTGCATAGCCCATCTTAAGCACACCGGACAATACGATTTTGTTAATGATGGTGCATTGATGGTGAAAACAAAAAAGGTAGCAGCAAATTTGTAATGTGTATTCACCAAGATTCAAGGTAAAGGGAAGCAAAATGGCAGAGGAATATTTCACAGTTAAATAGAGAGATAGAAAGAAAGTTAAAATCATAACAGGCAGCAGGACTGAAGCTAAATTACTCAAAGGGCCCACCTGCAATTCTTGTGCCTCCATAGTATAAGTTTGTCATGGACACATCAGGATAAACTCCTTCCCCAAAAACATTTTTGCACAAGTCTAAATGATACCTATGAACAAAAGAATCACAAGGGCACACAAGTGAATCCAGAATCTAGAAATGTAATCACATTACAGAAAAAGAGAAGATCATGGAAGGCAAAGGAAATGGTGCTTGGTAAGAAACATGAAATGTAAGGAAAGGTATATTTAGTAACCTTGTATCAATCTTTGCAGAACGGACGCTATCATTTTTTGGCGCCACTTGGAAATATGCAACCTCACTGCAAACTTGATACCACCACAATCGATATGCTACATAAAATTAAATTTCAACAGTTAAATGCATGGTCAGTTATATAATATCTGGACAGTATTAACACCGTCTAATATATATGCACAACATTCATTAAGAGCTCTGATATCTCATAATACTGAATGTCAGAGTAAGAATTTACAAGATTCAGCAGGGGTTGTGTTCTTCAAATAGTTCTGATCATATGATGCAACTGATGCCCTAAATGTGCCAACATAATAGTCGTTCACGTAATGAGCAAATGCTTCCTGCACGGAAGAAAGTGTTAGCAAATACCAGATTTGCTGGAAAGTTATGGTAGCACGAGTTAAATAAGAGTCAAGGTCTACAGTGAAGTATTCATGTTATGCGCTTTTGGAAAAATAAAGATCTTGGCGAATTGGTCCCTATATTCTTAATAGCAGTTATCCGCAGGGTATATTCCTCAATTACTAACATGAATATGCATTGTTCTTTTCAAATGACCATGCAACTTACCACCAAATCCATACCATTCTTCTTTGCTTCAACTAGTGGGGAGCACAAAACATCAGGGTTGCCATATTGGAACTGCAAATGGTATAGGTTTTCAACACAACAATCATTTCTGATAGACAATACAGTTGCAAAAATCAGCATTAAGCATACCGCAATAGCTGCAGCGTCTGCTAGTAGGTAAAGGAAGTCACCATCATTTTCTAACTGCAAGTGTCCAAACAAATTGATGGATAAGTATAGAATCGTACATACGCTACTAGGTAATGTCACAAAATTTCATGCCATCCAAAGGGAACGCTATAGAACCTGTCAGCAACCATTGGTAGCGCACAAATAGTTTAAACTATTATGTTTACAAGCTCCATAGACATGACAATTCAATTCAAAATTTTGTTCAAAGAAAATATAGAAGAAATATGAGTAGCAATAGGACAGATAGGTCAAGAGATATTAAAAAAACAGTCAAAGGCTTGCATGCTCAATAAGAGTCCTACAAAATGTTTACTGGATTGGTAATACTTGTAACACCTTTGTGGAAAAGACCGGCTCTACTAGATTATGACATTATCACCAAAGAAGTTGCATAGTAAGGGAAACATTAATGATTTTTATAGAATCATGATTGTTAAAACCATTGTCAAATTTTGTCCTTCCAAGTTTTTGCATAACAAAACAATGGCAAAGGCCACTTGGTGACGGCAAACTCCTAAATGAGCTGAAATCTTTGTATATCACATGGGATTGATAAGTTGTCAAAGAAAAGTAAATACACTTCATGTCGCACAAAAGGACTACCATTTTTGCTCCAAACAGTTCTTTAACCGAGTTGTGGCCAGACTGAAGTTGTCCATCAACAAGTCTTGTTACTTCTTGAAGTGCTTCTTTGCATTCTGGACCAGCTGACTCCCCAATCTCCAGAGGCATAAATTATACAGAAATGTAAAACTTCAGGTACAGGCCAAAGTGCCGTAACTTTAATAACATAACAGGATCTGTGCCAGAACCAACCTGGTTGTCGAAGTCAGTAAAGTTGTAAACAGCAAGAACAACCCCTGAACTTGCAAGACTTCCACATGTTAAGTGAGGAAATTTCAATCTGAACCAAGCACTGAGAGCTCCAGAGTACGACCCTCCAAACACAAACCAAGAATTTTCTGCTCCTGAGCGATTATACTTGGCATTTAATGTTTCCTTCAAATGACAGAAAGAATAACTCAGTTACGAAAAACACTTGTTTGGACATTGGCGATGCAAACTATTACAAGGAATAGGAACATGTGTATTCGGGCGCTAGGTCAATATATAGTACATGCACAGGTGTTGTATAAGGACGCCAAAACAAATATAGCAAATTCACACCTGATAATACTGGCGGAAAACAGCCAAATCAGATAAAGCCTGCTTCGATGACAAGAACCTTAGATTTTCTGTCGTCAAATCCTCAAAAGGGGAACTCTTCCCATAGTATCGATGCTCGGGAGAAACCAAAGCAGCGCCAAACTTCTTGGCCATCACCTACATACACAATCCAACCCACAAGCATGTTATCGATAACAGATGGAGTTACTGCATGAAGTCTGAACAGTACAAATCATGCCTAGAGCATGCAGCAATGCACTAATAAACTCACAGCTAAGTAGCTGTTAGAAATCCCAGTGCATGAAGCTTCTCCACATATATTTAAGAAGACCGGCCCATTTGGAGCTCGGTGGTAATCGAGAAATTCGTAGTACCGCTGCTTGAATTGCCGATGATCCTGCACAGCAAGAAAGTCAAATTTCGGGGCTAGTGCACACAAAATACTATAACTGAACAATCCCCACCATGCAACATAGTATCTGGGACTGCATGAGTCAGATGTGAAACAGGGAATTACAAATAACCATGTGCTTTGTTGTACAGTAATTCATGTGTCACTAAAGCCGCTGTTGACAGTGTAGTGTAGTGAGCCCACAGGATCACAAATTTCACATAGATCTGAATCGACAGAAAAACCTACACGATCCACCGAGTTTACAGGGGTGACACTGGCAAGCAAACAAAAGGCATCTGTCCTCAACACTGATTTGTTATTATTATTCGATGCATTTTGAGACATTCATTGTTCATTACTCTGGTTCATGGTCGCATAACTGATGTGAGCCTTCAATCAAGAGTAAACGGCGTTACCAATAATGGACGTGGCTCACGCAGAATCCATACAGAAATCTAGCGTTTTTTTCGGCATTATCGACTGCACAAATTTATCTAGTTCTTCTAGTGTCCACAGTCGACTCTTGGAAATTCACCCAGACAGATAAAATGACACGTGGCTGAACAGAAATCCCCACAGCGCGGGGCAACTCGCTGAAGGGACAGAGAAGCGGAGGGGGTACTTAACGGTGGGGGAGAAGTGGTCGAGGGTTTGGCTCATCCAGTGCTCCTCCTGCGTCAGGAACCTGCCTGGGGCGGAGCCCAGGAGCCCGGCCTCCGGCGGCGGCCGCCAGAGGCTGACAGCCCCGGCGCCGCGCGCGAGGAGTAGGGGTAGCAGCAGGAGCGGAACGACGGCGAGGCGGGCAGTGGCGCCGACGGTAGTTCCGGCTCCCATCGCCGGTTAGCTGAAGCAGAGCGCGTGTGGAACTGGATGCAGGCGAGGCAAATCTGGCGCCTGAGTCTTCTCGATTCTTAGTAGCAGCTGTACGTTTTCGTTTTCCTTTTTTATAAAGACGGAAGTGAGTAACGGTTTATTCTGCGCGTTGTTGTTTTTCTTGGAAAGAATAATAATGAACCGCAATATCTGAGAAACGTCAGTTTGGGTAGATAACAGATTATTCTGCGTTGTCTTTTTTCTTAGAAAAATAATAATGGACCGTAATATCTGAAGAACGTTAACTCCGACGGACTTTCCACCGAATATTTTGTTCCTCAACGAAAAAGGAATATCTTTTTTTGGCTAACCACACTTTATTTATTGATAAAATGGTTTGAGAAATACAACTTAAATCAAGGGTTGCAGGAGCCAGAGATGACGACCTACCATAAGACTAAGTGTGTGTCTAGCGAGGCTATGTGTCTTAATATTCGAGGCCCTTTCTCCAAACACGTAAGAGTAAAACTGAAACTTCGAAGACATGATCTGAATTTCTCTTATAATATGGCCATGGCTCCCTCCATTGCCTTCCTTGATCTTTGCAACGATTTCTTTGCAGTCCGAACTGACAACCAACCTGTGTTTGCATCAAATCCCTCGCAAGGACTAAAGCTTCCATGTACGCTAAGGCCTCGAGAGTTGTCGGATCAGTCACACCTTCAAAATCTCTGGCGGAGGCTCCCAAGTTGTTCCCGCAGACCACACTGATCGCTCCAAGATTGGTGTTTTTGAAACTGCCCCCATCAACTCTTAATTTTGCAAACCCCATGGGAGGGGGAACCCAACGGGCGTTTGTGTGTGCCATAGTGGTTTGGGTAGCTGTCGAAGACTTACACGAGGTAATCTCTTGGATGTATCGATCAACAAAACCACGAGTACTGGCGGGGCTTAAGAATTCTTGTTCGTGAATCGTCTTCCATCGTGCATGCCAAATAGCCAATAGTGTGACCACGAACGAGAAAATGTCTTTCATGTAACGGTTGTTCAGCGCGACCGCAAAATCTGGCCTAAAATAAATAGTTAGGCCTAGTTAGGGTTTTTTAATAAAAATTCCATCAACAAAAACATAATTTATTGATACATCTTCATCGTATCTACTTTTCCAAACATTTTTTTTCTTGCTTTGGACTCTAACTTGCATGATTTGAATGGAGCTAACCCGGACTGACGTTGTTTTCAGCAGAATTGCCATGGTGTTATTTTTGTGCAGAAATAAAAGTTCTCGGAATGACCTGAAACTTCACGGAGAATATTTTTGGAATAAATAAAAAATACTGGCGAAAGAATCAAGACCAGGGGGCCCACACCCTGTCCACGAGGGTGGGAGGCGCGCCCCCTGCCTCGTGGGCCCCCTAGTGCTCCACCGACCTCAACTCCAACTCTATATATTCACGTTTGGGGAGAAAAAAATCAGAGCAAAGGATTCTTCGCGTTTTATGATACGGAGCCGCCGCCAAGCCCTAATCTCTCTCGGGAGGGCTGATCTGGAGTCCGTTCGGGGCTCCGGAGAGGGGAATCCGTCACCGTCGTCGTCATCAACCTTCCTCCATCACCAATTTCATGATGCTCACCGCCGTGCGTGAGTAATTTCATTGTAGGCTTGCTGGACGGTGATGGGTTGGATGAGATTTACCATGTAATCGAGTTAGTTTTGTTAGGGTTCGATCCCTAGTATCCATTATGTTCTGAGATTGATGTTGCTATGACTTTGCTATGCTTAATGCTTGTCATTAGGGCCTGAGTGCCATGATTTTAGATCTGAACCTATTATGTTTTCCTGAATATATGTGAGTTCTTGATCTTATTATGCAAGTCAATAGTCACCTACTATGTGTTATGATCCGGTAACCCCGAAGTGACAATAATCGGGACCACTCCCGGTGATGACCGTAGTTTGAGGAGTTCATGTATTCACTAAGTGTTAATGCTTTGGTCTGGTACTCTATTAAAAGGAGACCTTAATATCCCTTAGTTTCCAATAAGACCCCGCTGTCACGGGAGGGTAGGACAAAAGATGTCATGCAAGTTCTTTTCCATAAGCATGTATGACTATATTCGGAATATATGCCTACATTACATTGATGAATTGGAGCTAGTTCTGTGTCACCCTATGTTATAACTGTTGCATGAGGAATCGCATCCGACATAATTATCCATCACTGATCCAATGCCTACGAGCTTTTCACATATTGATCTTTGCTTAGTTACTTTACCGTTGCCATTGTTACAATTGCTATAAAGCTGCTACTGTTACCTTTGCCACCGTTACCGTTACTTCCATACAACTTTGCTACTAAATACTTTACTGCAGATATTAAGTTTTCTAGGTGTGGTTGAATTGACAACTCAACTGTTAATACTTGAGAATATTCTTTGGCTACCTTGGTGTCGAATCAATAAATTTGGGTTGAATACTCTACCCTCGAAAACTGTTGCGATCCCCTATACTTGTGGGTTATCATTTATCAAGCCCAAATAATTGTCATCTCAAAGAACAAGAAAAAGAGTGGGACAAAAATATAAATAGTGAGTTTACCATGACCATGATTTCATATGCATGAATAAAAAAAGCACATACAAATTGCCACGACACAATAAAAATATGTATATATGTAATATAATATGAAGTTGGTATGAAAATAACAGTTGCCATGGTATATACAATAAATTTTCCATTGTACAAAATACAAAAAAGCGTACATATGCTTAAAAATTGTCATGATATTTACACGAGAAAACATGAAGAATTAAAATTTTCCCATGGTCCATGGCAACTTTGATAGAGGATGTTCTATTCATGATGGAAACTTAGCAAATAAGTTAGTATATGTGATTAAGGATTTTTTTTATATCAAATATGGCAAATTGTTGGAAATTTTGTAAACATGAAATGGCAACTTGTTGGAAAAAGATTAACTTACCACATGGCAAAAAAAATTAAAAAATATATGTATAGAGGAAGGAAAATTTGCATATTAATTTATAAAAAGACGTAGAAGAATTTGCCATGGTACACTAGAAAACATACAAAAGACAACGTACTTTTAGTTGTTGTGACATCAAAATTTAAGTTAACATGGCAACAAGCTTTTAGTTTTCGATGATAATGATGCAAAAATCGAGATGTTATACAAACAAAGAATATTGCCATGATGGAAATAATAAATATGATATAACATTAAAATAAAATTGTGGTGCTCTCAACAAGAAATTGGCCATGTTCTGCATTTTCTTTGTTATAGCATACAAATCGCGGATGGAAAATTGTCAATGTCAAAATGATAAAACTGCCATAATGTAGCATGCAAATGTTTCAAAATTTTGCATGCGTTATTTTGAAAACCCCTATGTTTTCCATGTGTCCCTTATAACAATTATGTAAAATGTGCCAAGGTATAGGAAACGAGATGTCCTAAATTTGCCATGTGAATGGACATAAATTTTCAAAAACTGCCATGAAGTACAAAATAAACTTTCCTACATTTGTCTGTGACCATTACAATATTTCTCTAAAATTGCCATGATTTAAAGTCACGAAAATGTTATAAAATTACCATGAGAAAGTATTTGAAAAACCAAAAGTGCCATGTGACCAATAGAAAACCATTTTAAAATTGCGAATATGAGAAAATCATATGTTTGCCATGTGACCATCATAGCACTGTCGTAAAATGTGGCATGAAATAGGAAACACACTTTACTAAATTTGACATGTCATCTTTTTAATTGCCATAATGTACAAAACAAAAATTCATACATTTGCCATTTGACCATTACAATATTTCCCTAAAATTGCCATGATTTAAGAACACGGCCATATTATAAAATTGCCATGATAAAGTAGAAAGCAGAAAAGAATATTAAAGTGCCATGTGACCAGTAGAATTTTTTAAAAGAAATTCCATGTGTTATGTGAAAAAAAATCATGTATCATAGCAAGCTCGTTCGTATCCGGATGACAGAAGATGACCATGTCAACGACAAACATGAATATGCTGGAAACAGCGTGTAATACGTCTCCCGTATCTATAAGTTTTGATTGTTCCATGTTGTTATATTATCATTTTTGGATGTTTACAATCATTTTATATCATTTTTGGGACTAACCTATTGACATAGTGCCCAGTGCCAGTTGCTGTTTTTTGCTTGTTTTTTACATCGCAGGAAATCAATATCAAACGGAGTCCAAACGCAGCGAATCTTTTTGTGGATTTTTTCTGGACCAGAACACACCTGTTGGGCCAAAGAAATACCAGAGGGGTGCTCCGAGGGGAGCACAACCCACCAGGGCGCGCCTGGGGCCCAGGCACGCCCCAGGTGGGTTGTGCCCACCTCGGTGGCCTCCCGCGCCGCCTCTTTGCTCTATAAATACACCAATATTCCAGAAACCCTAGGGGTTACGACGAAAATCAATTCCAGCCGGCGCAAGTTCCAGAACCACCAGATCCAATCTAGACACCATCACGGAGGGGTTCATCATCCTCATTGGTGCCTCTCCGATGATGCGTGAGTAGTTCATTGTAGACCTCCGGGTCCATAGTTAGTAGCTAGATGAGTTCCTCTCTCTCTCTCTCTCTCTTTTGATTCTCAATACAATGGTCTCTTGGAGATCTATTTGATGTAACTCTTTTTTCGGCGTGTTTGTTGGGATCCGATGAACTTTGAGGTTATGATCAGATCTATGTTTTTATCGATGAAAGTTATTTGAGTCTTTTGATCTCTTATATGCATGATTACTTATAGCCTTGTATTTCTTCTTCGATATTTGAGTTTTGTTTGGCCAACTTGATCTATTTATCTTGCAGTGGGAAGAGGTGCTTTGTGATGGGTTTGATCTTATGGTACTTGATCCCAGTCACAGAAGGGGAACCGACACGTATGTATTGTTGCTATTAAGGATAACAAGATGGGGTCAATTTCTACATAAATATATCTTGTCTACATCAATGTCATCGTTCTTATTACATTACTCCGTTTCTCCATGAACTTAATACACTAGATGCATGTTGGATAGCGGTCGATGTGTGGAGTAATAGTAGTAGATGCAGGCAGGAGTCGGTCTACTAATCTTGGACGTGATGCCTATATAATGATCATTGCCAGGATATCGTCATGATTATTTGAAGTTCTATCAATTGCCCAACAGTAATTTCTTTACCCATTGTATGCTATTTTTCTCGAGAGAAGCCACTAGTGAAATCTACGGCCCTCGGGTCTCCTTTTTATTATATTAGCCTTTGAGATCTATTTTCATTTGTTTTTATTTTCAGATATATTTAAAAATACAAAAATACCATGCTGCACTTTATTTTATTCAAGATCGGTTTATCCAATCTATCATATTTTTATCCGTCAACTTGCCAATTTCTGGCGTCGTTA
This sequence comes from Aegilops longissima, assembly GCA_021605205.1. NCBI lineage: Eukaryota > Viridiplantae > Streptophyta > Magnoliopsida > Poales > Poaceae > Aegilops > Aegilops longissima. The sequence continues at coordinate 331,210,538 of CM038676.1, forward strand.
CCCGAAAGGGATTGGCAACCCCTTTAATACGTCGGGTTGCGAGTATTTGTTATTTGTGTGCAGGTGTCGTTCAAGTAGTGTTGCATGGTTCTCCTACTGGTTCGATAACCTTGATCTCATCACTGAGGGAAATACCTACCGTAGTTGTGCTGCATCATCCCTTCCTCTTTGGGGAAATACCGACGTAGTTCAAGCCGCATCAAAAGGAATTTCTGGCGCCGTTTCTGGGGAGACATCATCAACATCTACCAGGTTCCTAATCACAAATTTCATCTCCTTGCAATTTACATTTTTTGCCATTTGCCTCTCGTTTCCCTCTCCCCCACTTCACAAAAATTTGCCGTTTTATTCGCCCTCTTTTTCGTTCTCCATTTTCTCGTCAGATCTGGTTTTGGGTGCAATCTTGTTGCGTAGTCACAATGACTCAAGAGAACACTGATACGTCTCCAACGTATCTATAATTTTTGATTGCTCCATGCTATTATATTATTCATCTAGGATGTTATATATGCATTTATATGCCATTCTATATGATTTTTGGGACTAACCTATTAACCTAGAGCCCAGTGCCAGTTTCTGTTTTTTTCCTTGTTTTTGAGTATCGCAGAAAAGGAAAACCAAACGGAGTCCAATTGACCTGAAATTTCACGGAGATTAATTTTGGACCACAAGAAGCCCACGGAGCATCGAAGATGGGCCAGAAGAGTCCCAAGGCGCCCACGAGGGTGGGGGGCGCGTCCTACCCCCTGGGCACGCCCCCTACCTAGTGGCTGCCTCGGAGACCCCCCTGACTTGTTCCCGACACCAAAACCTCTTATATATACAGAAAGCCCCAGAACATAACCTAGATCGGGAGTCCCGCCGCCACAAGCCTCTGTAGCCACCAAAAACCAACCGGGACCCTGTTCCGGCACCCTGCTATAGGGGGATCCCTCACCGGTGGCCATCTTCATCATCCCAGCGCTCTCCATGATGAGGAGGGAGTAGTTCACCCTCGGGGCTGAGGGTATGTACCAGTAGCTATGTGTTTGATCTCTCTCTTTCTCTCTCTCTCTCTCGTGTTCTTGATTTGGCACGATCTTGATGTACCGCGAGCTTTGCTATTATAGTTGGATCTTATGATGTTTCTCCCCCTCTACTCTCTAGTAATGGATTGAGTTTTCCCTTTGAAGCTATCTTATCGGATTGAGTCTTTAAGGATTTGAGAACACTTGATGTATGTCTTGCATGTGCTTATCTGTGGTGACAATGGGATATTCACGTGATCTACTTGATGTATGTTTTGGTGATCAACTTGCGGGTTCAGTGACCTTGTGAACTTATGCATAGGGGTTGGCACACGTTTTCGTCTTGACTCTCCGGTAGAAACTTTGGGGCACTCTTTGAAGTTCTTTTTGTTGGTTGAATAGATGAATCTGAGATTGTGTGATGCATATCATATAATCATACCCATGGATATTTGAGGTGACATTGGAGTATCTAGGTGACATTAGGGTTTTGGTTGATTTGTGTCTTAAGGTATTATTCTAGTACGAACTGTATGATAGATTGAACGGAAAGAATAGCTTCGTGTTATTTTACTACAGACTCTTGAATAGATCGATCAGAAATAATAACTTTGAGGTGGTTTCGTACCCTACCATAATCTCTTCATTTGTTCTCCGCTATTAGTGACTTTGGAGTGACTCTTTGTTGCATGTTGAGGGATAGATATATGATCCAATTGTGTTATTATTGTTGAGAGAACTTGAACTAGTGAAAGTATGAACCCTTGGTGATAGAGGCGAGGGTGTCCCGATCTTTCGATGAGATGATAACTCTCGATTTGGTGGAGTCGACTTTGACGATCCGACTACAAACGTGCACGACGTTGCGCCTTAGCAATCGCTAAACCAATCTCCTTAGGTTCTTGACGATGCCGGAAGCACGATCACCGACCACGAAGGTCTATTCCTGCAAGCAATCGAAGAACGAGCAAGAATATGATAAAGCAATCTGAATATTGCGAATATATATGAAGTATTGATAATGGTGGAGATCCGTAGCGGTCTTGGTCTGGTCGTTGGACACAAACGAAGTACACGGTTGCAATGGCTAACTTTAACTAAACAAATCCCAAGGAAAAAGCTACTAGATGGATCTACTTATATAGGAGCAAGGGTGGCGGCCAAGGAGGTGGGAGGACGTCCCAAGGCAGCCTAAAACTAACCCTAGGTCGTACAAGGCCAATGGGCCCAAGCGGAGATGACGTAACACCTTTGGACTTGTAGTTTGACTCGGATTCTGCTGCAGCATCAGATTGTTTCGTCTATAACTCAACGCTCCGGACGGATTTTAAGGTGATTCCAATTGGGTTGGAAAATGCACGAAATCTATTTTCCAACAAAAAAGAATCAACCAATTTGGAGTCCGTATGAAAAGTTATAGACGTTTTGAGTCAGGTATGTCTGCAGTCCGAATCTGAGTCCGTAACGTGAGAGACTTGGACTCTATCTTCTCTTGGGCCAAAAGTGACGTGAGAGAACTTTTTGAACAGCAGGTAAACATCTCTTTCTCCCTTATCTTCATATGTGGATTGTACAAATGTCCCATACACCTGCAATTAGACAAAACACAAAAGTATGTGAAGTATTTTTGTTCTGGATAACATAAATATATTATTGAATAGTTTGCACTAGAAATCACCTGAGAAATATGCATGTATGCAATATTTTTGGTCTCATCCAAGGTAGTCATGTCCTCATCACTTGGCCTTGTTTCTACACATTGCAATACCGTTCGTGCTCACTTTTATTATTAGTTACCTTGCTGTTTTTATATTTTTAGATTAAAAAAACCTATATCTACCATCCATATTGCACTTGTATCACCATCTCTTCGCCGAACTAGTGCACCTATACAATTTACCATTGTATTGGGTGTGTTGGGGACATAAGAGACTCCTTGTTATTTGGTTGCAGGGTTGCTTGAGAGAGACCATCGTCATCCTACGCCTCCCACGGATTGATAAACCTTAGGTCATCAACTTGAGAGAAATTTGCTACGTCCTACAAACCTCTGCACTTGGAGGCCCAACAACATCTACAAGAAGAAGGTTGCATGGTAGACATCAAGCTCTTTTCTGGCGCCGTTGCCGGGGAGGTGAGTGCTTGAAGGTATATCTTTAGATATTGCAATCAAATCTTTTTGTTTCTTGTTTTATCACTAGTTTAGTCTATAAAAGAAATAAACAAAAAATGTAATTAAGGGTGCCTCATATGCTTCATCTTTTTAATGTCTTTCATGAAAATGATGGGAAGGAAAATTGTGCTCAAGTACTAGAAGAAGAATTACATAGAATGCTTGGATAAAACATGTGAATGATGAGCATGGTTGCAATGTTGTTAGTATGAATTCTTTGAATACCCATGATGCTAATGATATGCAAAGCCACAAGCTTGGGGATGCTATGTTTGATGAAGATGATATATTTAGTCCCCCAAGTTTTGATGAGCAAATTTATTATGATGAAAGCATGCCTCCTCCTAAGCTTGGGGATGCCCTAGGCACCCAAGGTAATATTCAAGGACTCCCAAGCAACTAAGCTTGGGGATGCCCCGGAAGGCATCCCGTCTTTCTTCTAGCGATCATCGGTAATTTTACTTAGATTTATATTTTTATTCGTCGCATGATATGCATAAATCTTGGAGCGTCGTGTGCTTTTTATTTTTCTTTTAGTAATGCACCATGCTGGTATGAGATAGTCCTTGGTTGATTTATAGAATGCTCTTTGCACTTCACTTATGTCTTTTGAGTATGGCTTTATAGAATGCTTCATGAGCTTCACTTATATCATTTGAAGTTTGGATTGCCTGTTTCCCTACACATAGAAAACCGCCATTTGTAGAATGCTCTTTTGCTTCACTTATATTTGTTAGAGTGTGGGCATATCTTTTGTAGAAAGAATTAAACGCTCTTGCTTCACTTATATCTATTTAGAGAGTTGACAGGAATTGGTCATTCACATGGTTAGTCATAAAATCCTACATAAAACTTGTAGATCACTGAATATGATATGTTTGATTCCTTGCAATAGTTTTGCGATATAAAGATGGTGATATTAGAGTCATGCTAGTGGGTAATTGTGGATTGTAGAAATACTTGTGTTGAAGTTTGTGATTCCCGTAGCATGCACGTATGGTGAACTGTTATGTAACGAAGTCGGAGCATGATTTATTTATTGATTGTCTTCCTTATGAGTGGCGATCGGGGACGAGCGATGGTCTTTTCCTACCAATTTATCCCCCTAGGAGCATGCGTCTAATGATTTGTTTCGATAGCTTCTAGACTTTTGCAATAAGTATGTGAGTTCTTTATAACTAATGTTGAGTCCATGGATTATACCACTACAAAAAAATACACTTCCGTGATAATACGTGTTTGTCACAGTAGGCGTTTTCTGTCATGCATGTACATCCATGACGATTTTATGACAGAATCAATATAGTCATACATGTACTGTCATAGAAGTGTTCCATGACATTACCAAAATTATCATCACGGAAGTGTCAACTTCCATGAAGATAAATGCCGCGTCATGGAAGTGCTTTCGTCAAGGGTGACCGACACATGGCATCCACCGTAACGGGTCGCCGTTAAGCTATCGGGTCCGGTTTTGGATCCGATAACTCGCTAACAGCCACGACCAATGCCGATTTTCCATGTGTAAAGTTCTCATTGGCCGACGGAACCACGTGTCAGCTCCGCGTTGGCACAGGTGTCACTCATCCAATGGGCGAGATGCGCCTATGATATGTTGACACGTGGACCGGCCCAAAAGTGGCCCATAAAGATTAAATGGGTCGGCCCAACTAAAGGTCCACAAGATTTTGTGGACCATAATGGGCCGGCCCAGCTAAAGGCCCAACATTCTCAGTTAAGGCCCGTACGGCTAGTGTCAAATTGGCCCGTCAACGGCCCGTCCTAAACTTGTCATCATCGCGGCACCTGGTCACTTCTGGCCTGTTAACAGTCCGCTAAGTATTTGGGCCGAATTACGACCCAGTGTGTTTCCGGCCTGTTAAAGGTCCTGCTTCATTTGGGCCCATTTATAGGCCATTGAAACTTTTGGGCCATAAACGACCGTGAAGGATTTGGGTCATATTCGGCCATGTCTGACATTCGGCCTGTTAGAGGCCCACTATAGATTTGGGCCACTTTTAGCCTATTGTGATCTTTGGCCTGTTAACGCCAGACGAAATCCATGGGCCATATGTGGCCCAACATCACATCAGGCCTATTAATGGCCCATATAAAACTGACACTAATCAAGCCCGACCGAACTTCCGGCCTGTTAAAGGCCCGTGTAGTAGGTCGACGCATTTACGACCCGTCTGAATTTCGTCCTGTGAACGATCTGCATTGCAAATGGGCCACCATTTCGGCCTGCTAATGACTAGTGGGTTATTTGGCACAATCAGGGCCCAATCTCACTTTCGGCCTATTAAAGGCCCATGTTTTTTATGGGCTCGAGATATTTACACATGTAAACGGCCGATTGTTACTGATGGCCCAAATTATGTTTAGGCATGTTAAAGGCCCACTATGGGCACATGCCTACCAGAAAAATATGAAAGCTTATGCTGATTTAGGCCCAGATATTTTTAGTGGGATACATGAAAATTACGACCCATAATCGTTTTTAGCCCAATTCGAATGGGCCCGACGAATGTTAGCATGTTGGGCTCCTACGAAACTTTTGGCCGAATACATTACTAAGATAAACCTACACTATATAAAAATAGCGTCGTAATTACTGCGGCCTTTGGCAGCATCATAAATGTTGTAGCACAACAAAATAAATTACAACCATACAACAAAAGGCCTGTTGGCATAAAGTTTACATTCCTTGCAGATAAAAGCACCATCAGATGTATAGAAGCACAGATCATTTGACCTGAGTGCTAATGTTTCAGGCTGTAGAATCTGATGGAGTAGCATGATCTTCCCCTTTTTCCGCCATTGCTATTGAACAACGAAGCAAATGTCTGATAGTATGGTTTCAAAACCATTCATATCTTGACGACATTCGTCAACCACTATTCTTGTTTCCGAAATGATGTCTGATAACCCACAAGTATAGGGGATCGCAACAGTTTTCGAGGGTAAAGTATTCAACCCAAATTTATTGATTCGACACAAGGGGAGCCAAAGAATATTCTCAAGTATTAGCAGTTGAGTTGTCAATTCAACCACACCTGGATAACTTAATATCTGCAACAAAGTATTTAGTAGCAAAGTAGTATGATAGTAGTGGTAACGGTAACAAAAGTAACAGTAGCAAAAGTAATATTTTTGGTGTTTTGTAGTGATTGTAACAGTAGCACCGGAAAAGTAAATAAGCGAAGAACAATATGTGAAAAGCTCGTAGGCATTGGATCGGTGATGGAGAATTATGCCGTATGCGGTTCATCATGTAACAGTCATAAAATAGGGTGACACAGAACTAGCTCCAATTCATCAATGTAATGTAGGCATGTATTCCGAATATAGTCATATGTGCTTATGGAAAAGAACTTGCATGACACCTTTTGTCCTACCCTCCCGTGGCAGCGGGGTCCTAATGGAAACTAAGGGATATTAAGGCCTCCTTTTAATAGAGTACCGGAACAAAGCATTAACACATAGTGAATACATGAACTCCTCAAACTATGGTCATCACCGGGAGTGGTCCCGATTATTGTCACTTCGGGGTTGCCGGATCACAACACATAGTAGGTGACTATAGACTTGCAAGATAGGATCAAGAACTCACATATATTCATGAAAACATAATAGGTTCAGATCTGAAATCATGGCACTCAGGCCCTAGTGACAAGCATTAAGCATAGCAAAGTCATAGCAACATTAATCTCAGAACATAGTGGATACTAGGGATCAAACCCTAACAAAACTAACTCGATTACATGATAGATCTCATCCAACCCATCACCGTCCAGCAAGCCTACGATGGAATTACTCACGCACGACGGTGAGCATCATGAAATTGGTGATGGAGGATGGTTGATGATGACGATGGCGACGAATCCCCCTCTCCGGAGCCCCGAACAGACTCCAGATCAGCCCTCCCGAGAGGTTTTAGGGCTTGGCGGCGGCTTCGTATCGTAAAACATGATGAATTCTTCTCTCTGATTTTTTCTCCCCGAAAGAAAATATATAGAGTTGGAGTTGAGGTCGGAGGAGCTCCAAGGGGGCCACGAGGTAGGGGGCGCGGCCTAGGGGGGCGCCCCCCACCCTCGTGGACAGGGTGTGGGCCCCCTGGTCTTCATCTTTTGCAACGATTTTTTATTATTTCCAAATAGACGTTCCGTGGAGTTTCAGGTCATTCCGAGAACTTTTGTTTCTGCACATAAATAACACCATGGAAAGTCTGCTGAAAACAGCGTCAGTCCGGGTTAGTTCCATTCAAATCATGCAAGTTAGAGTCCAAAACAAGGGCAAAAGTGTTTGTAAAAGTAGATACGACGGAGACGTATCAACTCCCCCAAGCTTAAACCTTTGCTTGTCCTCAAGCAATTCAGTTGATAAACTGAAAGTGATAAAGTAAAACTTTTACAAACTCTGTTTGCTCTTGTTGTTGTAAATATGTAAAGCCAGCATTCAAGTTTTCAGCAAAGATTATGACTAACCACATTCGCAATAACTCTTAGGTCTCATGTTTACTCACATCAATGGCATAATCAACTAGCGAGCAATAATAATAAATCTCGGATGACAACACTTTCTCAAAACAATCATAATATGATATAACAAGATGGTATCTCGCTAGCCCTTTCTAAGACCGCAAAACATAAATGCAGAGCACCTTTAAAGATCAAGGACTGACTAGACATTGTAATTCATGGTAAAAGAGATCCAGTCATAGTCATACCCAATATAAATTAATAGTAATGAATGCAAATGACAGCTGCGCTCTCCAGCTAGTGCTTTTTAATAAGAGGGTGATGACTCAACAAAAAGTAAATAGATAGGCCCTTCGCAGAGGGAAGCAGGGATTTGTAGAGGTGCCAGAGCTCGGTTTTGAAATAGAGATAAATAATATTTTGAGCGGCATACTTTCATTGTCAACATAACAACGAAAAGATGGCGATATCTTCCATGCTACACACATTATAGGCGGTTCCCAAACAGAATGGTAAAGTTTATACTCCCCCTCCACCAACAAGCATCAATCTGTGACTTGCTCGAAACAACGAGTGTCTCCAACTAGCAACAGTCCCAGGGGGAGTTTTGTTTGCAATTATTTTGATTTAGTTTGCATAAAGCATGGAACTGGGCATCCCGGTGACCAGCCATTTTCTCGTGAGTGAGGAGCGGAGTCCACTCCTCTTGAGAATAACCCGCCTAACATGGAAGATAAGGGCTGCCCTAGTTGATACATGAGCTATTCGAGCATACAAAACAGAATGTTTATTTGAAGGTTTAGAGTTTGGCACATACAAATTTACTTGGAACGGCAGGTAAATACCGCATATAGGAAGGTATAGTGGACTCATATGGAATAACTTTGGGGTTTAAGGGATTGGATGCACAAGCAGTATTCCCGCTTAGTACAAGTGAAGGCTAGCAAAAGACTGGGAAGCAACCAACTAGAGAGCGACAACAGTCATGAACATGCATTAAAATTAACCAACATTGGATGCAAGCATGAGTAGTACATAATCCACCATGAACATAAATATCGTGAAGGCTATGTTGATTTGTTTCAACTACATGTATGAACATGTGCCAAGTCAAGTCACTTAAATCATTCAAAGGAGGATACCACCCCATCATACCACATCACAACCATTTTAATAGCATGTTGGCACGCAAGGTAAACCATTATAACTCATAGCTAATCAAGCATGACACGAGCAACTATGATCTCTAATTGTCATTGCAAACATGTTTATTCATAATAGGCTGAATCAGGAACGATGAACTCATCATATTTACAAAAACAAGAGAGGTCGAGTTCATACCAGCTTTCCTCATCTCAGTCAGTCCATCATATATCGTCATAATTGCCTTTCACTTGCACGACCGAACAATGTGAATAATAATAAGAGTGTACGTGCATTGGACTAAGCTGGAATCTGCGAGCATTCAATAAACAGGAGAAGACAAGGCAATATGGGCTCTTGGTTAAATCAACAATAATGCATATAAGAGCCACTTCAACAATTTAATCATGGTCTTCTCCTATCGACCCCCAAAGAAAAGAAAAGAAATAAAACTATTTACACGGGAAAGCTCCCAACAAGGAAAAGAAGAACGGGAAATCTTTTTGGGTTTTCTTTTTAATTATTACTACTACAGCAAGAAAAGTAAACTAACTAAAAGCTACTACTAATTTTTTTTGTTTTTCTTAAAGTTTATCAAACACACAAGAAGAAAGCAAGAAAAAGAAAATAAACTTGCATGGATATTACAGTGAAAAACTATGAGCACCGACATCTAGCAATGAGTGTGTGTGAACATAAATGTAATGTCGGTGAGAAATACGTACTCCCCCAAGCTTAGGCTTTTGGCCTAAGTTGGTTTATTGCCACGGATGGCCTAGCGGATACCCGTAGGTGTAGCTGGGGTCGTACTGCGATGCAGCGGTTATCGCCTCCTGAGCTGCAGCGTGGCGGCGAGCTGCCTCCGCCCTCCTCTCATACTCATCTGCCTCCTCTCTAGTAATAACATATCTTCCTTTTGCCTGATAATCAAAGAAGGTAGGAGCAGGGAGAGTAATATGGACAGCACGACGTTTGTCAAAGATTAAGCGATACCGGAGAGATGATTCATTCCTCTCGATAAACTGGTGGTGGACCATAGCATTATAGTCTAAATAAGTAGGAGGCAACTCAATATCATCCTCACGAACGTCCACACTAAGAAAATCAGCTAAGCGGGTTGCATAAATTCCTCCAACGAAATCTCCACTAAATCTATTATGATGCAACCTATGTGCAACAATGGCTCCCAAGTTATAAGATTTGTCTCCTAACACAACACTCCTAAGAACACTGAGGTCAGGGACACACATGTGACATGCTTCATCCTTACCATTTATGCACCTACCTATAAAGAGAGCAAAATAATGTATAGCGGGAAAATAAATGCTCCCTATGGTAGCTTGTGCTGTGTCTCTAGATTCCCCCAAAGTTATGCTAGCAAGAAAGTTTCTAAATTCAGATTTACGGGGTTCACAAACACTACCCCATTGTGGAAGTTTGCAAGCAGAAGTAAAATTCTCTAAGTCCATGGTATAAGATTTTTCATAAATATCAAACATGACAGTTGGAGAATTACGTGAAGATGAAAATTCAAACCTCCTCACAAATGTACTAGTGAGATAGTGGTACTGGGGGCATTTGTCTGCCTCAAAGCTCACAAGATCGGCGTTACGCAAATATGCGTTAAATTCTTCTTTGATTCCCGCTCGATCCATAAAATTTTCTGAGGGCCATTCACAGGGCCGCACAGGAGCGTCCCTTGGTGGCTTCTCGTCAGCATCACGCATTGCAAGCCTGGGTCCTTGCTTCCTTGAAGAACCTCCTTGAAACATTTTCCTAAGCATATTTCTTCCTCTGAAAAATTTCTTAAATTTTTAGTAACTTCAAACAAAAGTAAACCAAACTCAATAAAATTGATAGCAACTACTCCTACAAGTTCCTAGAGCCTATATCAAGCATTAGAACTACTTGGAACCATATAAATTTGACATGCAAGCTCAAGAACATGGTCACCTAGGCAGCACAAATTTGCAAAGAATAAAGCACTAGAACAAAAACTAATTGGACCAATGGAGGAGTCACATACCAAGGAACAATCTCCCCAAGCAGTTTTGTGAGAGGTGCTTTGAGCAAGGAGATCGAAAATCGCAGCAAAATGAGCTAGAACTCGTGCTTGAGCTGGATAGTGATTTTTTTGGGAGGAAGAAGGAGTGTGTGGGTGCAGGAATAAGTGGAGGGAGCCACCATGGGCCCACGAGGCAGGGAGGCGCGCCCAGGGGGGTAGGGCGCGCCCTCCACCCTCGTGGCCAGGTGCTTGCCCCTCCTGAAGTGTTCTCAGTACCAGAAATTCTCAAAAATTCTAGGAAAAATCATATTCCATTTTCAGGGCATTTGGAGAACTTTTACTTTCGGGGTATTTTTATATCGCACGGATAAATCAGAAATCAGACAGGAAAATACTATTTTTACTTTATTTCGACTAAACAACAGAAAGTAGAAAGAGGGTACAGAAGGTTGTGCCTTCTAGTTCATCCATCTCATGCTCATCAAAAGGAATCCACTAACAAGGTTGATCAAGTCTTGCTAACAAACTCATTCCGAATAACATGAAACCGGAGAAATTTCGAATAACACTATGTTACCTCAACGGGGATATGCACATCCCCAATAATAAGTATCATATTTCTTCTTGATAGTAGGAAGAGGAAATTCAAAACCTCCAAATATAATTGATGGGATTTTCCAATAGAGTTGATACTATGAACTTGAGGTTGTTTCCTCGGAAAGTGTACCGTATGCTCATTACCATTAACATGAAAAGTGACATTGCCTTTGTTGCAATCAATAACAGCCCCTACAGTATTCAAAAAAGGTCTTCCAAGAATAATGGACATACTATCGTCCTCGGGAATATCAAGAATAACAAAGTCCATTAAAATAGTAACGTTTGCAACCACAACAGGCACATCCTCACAAATACCGACAGGTATAGCAGTTGATTTATCAGCCATTTGCAAAGATATTTCAGTAGGTGTCAACTTATTCAAATCAAGCCTGCGAATAAAGAGAGAGGCATAACACTAACACCGGCTCCAAGATCACATAAAGCAGTTTTAACATAGTTTCTTTTAATGGAGCATGGTATAGTTGGTGCTCCTGGATCTCCAAGTTTCTTTGGTATTCCACCCTTAAAAGTATAATTAGCAAGCATGGTGGAAATTTCAGCTTCCGGTATCTTTCTCTTATTTGTGACAATATCTTTCATATACTTAGCATAAGGATTCATTTTGAGCATATCAGTTAATCGCATACGCAAAAAGATAGGTCTAATCATTTCAACAAAGCGCTCAAAATCCTCATCATCTTTTTTCTTGGATGGTTTGGGAGGAAAAGGCATGGGTTTCTGAACCCATGGTTCCCTTTCTTTACCATGTTTCCTAGCAACAAAGTCTCTCTTATCATAACGTTGATTCTTTGATTGTGGGTTATCAAGATCAACACCAGGTTCAATTTCTACATCATTATCATTACTAGGTTGAGCATCATCATGAACATCATCATTAATATTTTCACTAGGCTCATGTTCATTACCAGATTGTGTTTAAGCATCAGAAATAGAGATATCATTTGGATTCTCAGGTGGTTCAGCAATAGGTTCACTAGAAGCATGCAAAGCCCTATCATTTTTCTTTTTCTTCCTTTTAGAAGGACTAGGTGCATCAATATTATTTCTCTGAGAATCTTGCTCAATTCTCTTAGGGTGGCCTTCAGGATACAAAGGTTCCTGAATCATTCTACCAGTTCTAGTAGCCACTCTGGCAGCATAATCATTTTTCTTACTATTCATCTCATTGAGCAAATCATTTTGAGCTTTAAGTACTTGTTCTACTTGAGTGGTAACCATAGAAGCATGTTTACTAATAAGTTTAAGTTCACCTCTAACATTAGCCATGTAATTACCCAAGTGTTCAAGCATATCGGAATTGTATTTCAATTGTCTACCAAAATAAGCATTGAAGTTTTCTTGTTTGACAATAAAATTATCAAACTCTTCTAAGCATTGTCTAGCAGACTTATAGTGAGGAATATCACCTTCATCAAATCTATAGAGAGAATTTACCTTTACTACCTGTGTCGGGTTATCAAGACCATGAGTTTCTTCAATAGGTACTGGATTAAGATCATAAATTTCTTCAATAGGCGGTAGATTAAGACCATGTATTTCTTCAATAGGAGGTAAATTCTTAACATCTTCAGCATTAATACCTTTTTCTTTCATAGATTTCTTTGCCTCTTGCATATCTTCAGGACTGAGAAATAGAACATCTCTCTTCTTCGGAGTTGGTTTAGGAATAGGCTTAGGAATTGGCTCAGGAGCTGGCTCAGGAAGTGTCCAATTGTTTTCATTTGTCAACATATTATTCAATACAATTTCAGCTTCATCCGGCGTTCTTTCCCTGAAAACAGAACCATCACAACTATCCAGGTAATCTCTGGAAGCATCGAGTTAGTCCATTATAAAATATATCAAGTATTTCATTTTTCTTAAGAGGATGATCAGGCAAAGCATTAAGTAGCTTGAGAAGCCTCCCCCAAGCTTGTGGGAGACTCTCTTCTTCAATTTGCACAAAGTTGTATATTTCCCTCAAAGCAGCTTGTTTCTTATGAGCAGGGAAATATTTAGCAGAGAAGTAATAAATCATATCCTGGGGACTACGCACACAACCAGGATCAAGAGAATTGAACCATATCTTAGCATCACCCTTTAATGAGAACAGAAATATTTTAAGGATATAAAAGTAGCGAGTTCTCTCATCATTAGTGAACAGGGTGGCTATATCATTTAATTTAGTAAGATGTGCCACAACAGTTTCAGATTCATAGCCATGAAAAGGATCAGATTCAACCAAAGTAATTATATCAGGGATCAACAGAGAATTCATAATCCTTATCGGTAACACAGATAGGTGAAGTACAAAAGCAGTGGTCAGTCTCATTCTATCATTAAGAGATTGCTGATTCCATTTAGCTAATAATCTCTTAAGCTCATTTCTATCTTTGCAAGCTAAAATAGCTGCAGAAGCTTCTTTATCAAAAATATAACCCTCAGGAATAACAGGCAAGTTTTCATCATCAATTTCATCAACATAATCAGTTTCAATAGTTTCTTTCTCTCTAGCTCTAGCAATTTGTTCATCAAGAAATTCACCAAGTGGCATAGTAGTATCAAGCATAGAAGTAGTTTCATCATAAGTATCATGCATAGAAGAAGTGGCATCATCAATAACATGCAACATATCAGAACGAATAGCGTAAGGGTTTAGGTGTCGCAAGCTTACTCAAAATGTGAAGGTGAATCAAGTGCGAGCTAGATGGCGTTCCTTACCTCCCTCGTAGTTGAGGGATAAATTGTTGTCTTAGCGTCTTTCAAGTTCTTCATAGTGACCAGCAGATATAAATCCCAAGTGACTCAAAAATAGAGCTATGCTCCCGAGAACGCGCGCCGTAAAATAGTCTTGATAACCCACAAGTATAGGGGATCGCAACAGTTTTCGAGGGTAAAGTATTCAACCCATATTTATTGATTCGACACAAGGGGAGCCAAAGAATATTCTCAAGTATTAGCAGTTGAGTTGTCAACTCAACCACACCTGGATAACTTAATATCTGCAGCAAAGTATTTAGTAGCAAAGTAGTATGATAGTAGTGGTAACGGTAACAAAAGTAACAGTAGCAAAAATAATATTTTTGGTGTTTTGTAGTGATTGTAACATAGCAACGGAAAAGTAAATAAGCGAAGAACAATATGTGAAAAGCTTGTAGGCATTGGACCAGTGATGGAGAATTATGCCGGATGCGGTTCATCATGTAACAGTCATAACATAGGGTGACACAGAACTAGCTCCAATTCATCAATGTAATGTAGGCATGTATTCCGAATATAGTCATACGTGCTTACGGAAAAGAACTTGCATGACATCTTCTGTCCTACCCTCCCGTGGCAGCGGGGTCCTAATGGAAACTAAGGGATATTAAGGCCTCCTTTTAATGGAGTACCGGAACAAAGCATTAACACATAGTGAATACATGAACTCCTCAAACTATGGTCATCACCGGGAGTGGTCCCGATTATTGTCACTTCGGGGTTGCCGGATCATAACACATAGTAGGTGACTATAGACTTGCAAGAAAGGATCAAGAACTCACATATATTCATGAAAACATAGGTTCAGATCTGAAATCATGGCACTCGAGCCCTAGTGACAAGCATTAATCATAGCAAAGTCATAGCAACATCAATCTCAGAACATAGTGGATACTAGGGATCAAACCCTAACAAAACTAACTCGATTACATGATAGATCTCATCCAAGCCATCACCGTCCAACAAGCCTATGATGGAATTACTAACGCACGGCGGTGAGCATCATGAAATTGGTGATGGAGGATGGTTGATGATGACGATGGCGACGAATCCCCCTCTCCGGAGCCCCGAACGGACTCCAGATCAGCCCTCCCGAGAGGTTTTAGGGCTTGGCGGCGGCTCCATATCGTAAAACGTGATGAATTCTTCTCTCGGATTTTTTTCTCCCCGAAAGCAAATATATAGAGTTGGAGTTGAGGTCGGAGGAGCTCCAGGGGGCCCACGAGGTAGGGGCGCCATAGAGGCGAGCACGCCCACCCTCGTGGGCAGGTGTGGGCCCCCTCGTCTTCATCTTTTGCAACGATTTTTTATTATTTCCAAATAGACGTTCCGTGGAGTTCCAGGTCATTCTGAGAACTTTTGTTTCTGCACATAAATAACACCATGGAAAGGCTGCTGAAAACAGCGTCAGTCCGGGTTAGTTCCATTCAACATGCAAGTTAGAGTCCAAAACAAGGACGAAAGTGTTTGGAAAAGTAGATACGATGGAGACGTATCAATGTCCATTAGGGATTGGACTTGTGTCTGGAGCACAGATATATCACTCTGTCTAGCCGGAAGATTTTGTTCAGTAGGCGATTTGGATGAGGTTACCTTGACAAACAACCCAGAATTACGAAGGAATGTGCTTTTTGCACTATTAGTGGAGAGATACTGACGCACTCCAGCAAGAGGTGACATTATGCCTGTGGTAGCCTCGTCACCTTCAGGTGGTTGTGGCTGTTGAATCATTTGTTCCATAGCTTGCTGAAAGTTCGAACTTGTAGATTAGTGTACCAGATAAGTTACTAATGAGACAAAAACAAACAAAGTAGGTTTCATGTTTATACATAACTTATTTTGGTGAACTACTGTAATACATTAGCATGTATTGTAGTGCCAACTACTGTAACATCCCAAATTTTCAGTTTGGAATGTTATACATAGATCATCTTGCATATCATATTTTGTTGCATAGTTGGCTCGATCCTAGAAGTTCTACGCAACTCAAGGACCCATGGAGAGAGTTGGGGATTTCGTTATTTTCATATTTGAGTTTTCTCAAATTTTGAAAATAGGATCATTTGATTTTATTTATTTTATCTTCAATTACTTCTACTATCAAAAATTAAGAGAGGAAATAAAATGACTTTCCCAAAATAAAGAAATAATGAAGATTTAATAAAAAAATCAAATAAGATTTTATTTTGGAATTTTTCGCCTTTTATTTGGATTTAGGAAAAATGCACGTTTTTCAAAATTGCATTTAGGCCCCAAATAAATGTTCATCTTGTCCGGCTTGATTTTAGAAGCCGGGGAAAATTTATTTCGGGATTTTTGGAGTCCGTTTAGTATTTCTTTTTATTTCTTTTCTGCACGGAATTATTAAAAAAACGCGCAACCGCCTTACGGGCCGTGCCCGAGCGGGACTCTGCCCGGGGGCGCCTTTAAATAGCGCCACCCCGAGCCCCCCAGCCCATCAGCCGCCGCCGCCAGCCCAGCCCGCCCGCCACCCAGCCCACCCCGCCAAACCCTAGCTCGCCAACCGTCAGCCGCCGCCTACTGATCCCGCCGCCTCGCCTGATCACATGCCGCCGACTGATGGTCGCCGGAGCCGTCGACGGACCCGCCGCCGCCGACTCGCGGAGCCGCCGCCCGCTTACCACCGCCGCCGAGGTTCGCCACCGTCCTCGAAGGCCGCCACGGTTTTTTAAAACCGAACGGTTTTCTTCGGTTTATTTTTTTAGTTTCGGTTTTTTTAGATCGGTTTTATTTTTGGTTTAGGTTAATTAGCGAACGTTTGTTCGTTCGTTTTAACGAACGTGTTCGTCATATTAGGTTTATTTAACGAACGTTCGTTCGTTAACCTGTTCGTCGTTTTTCTTTTTGTCGGATTTAATCCGTGATTTTTCTGATCGCGATTCCTGATCCGATTTTCATTTTAGTATAACTTTTCGCTCGTTTATCGGAATCAGGCGATTCAAGCGCCTGGAGTTTCATTTCGAAACCCTCTTTCCGAATAACCAACTTAAACAAGTTTTTGCTTCTGTAAAATTTGACTTAGATCCAGATTAGTAAAACAAAGTTGTTTTCTTTCGCCATTTGACTTCCGTTGCTTCGTTTGTTTTGTTTCTTTTTGCAAACCGGGGTTCTTAAGTTGAACTTCCTGGTTAAGTTCTTTTATTCGAGTTTTACATGTTCATTAGATGAGTACTTATTGTATGCTTGTTTGTTTGTCTGCGATAGAATACCCGGAGTGCGCCGCCTGTTACTTCGAGTCTCTAGGTTTCGCGGATCATCAGCAAGGCAAGTAACACTTTGATCATATTCCCTTTCATACCCAGTTTTTATGCATTAGATCAATCCTCAAAAATTGCATGATTAGGATCTAATTAAATTGTGGGTATTGGGAAGTAGTTGAGGTAGTACCTATTACCTGTTTTATTATCAAACCTTTGGGAGTTACTTCTACGTTTGCTTATTATGCCATGCTATGCTAGTAGACGTGGATTGGGTGAGTGTATCCATGACAAATGTGAGTTTGTTAAATTAATGGTTTACTTAAGGTGGCAACTTAAACACACATCTGGGTGGATTGAGGTACCTGGTTTCCAGGATTTGCCTATTTTTCTTCGGACCGCCACCCAGGCTTGAAAGGATCATAAGATAGTTCATGCTAGAAACTTCCGTGTGCAGCCACATGCTACTATGGGCTCTAGCATAGTTGACTAAGTCGTGCGAACTCTTACAGTGGTAGACTAGCTGATGTAGGGGTTGTAGGTTGGTACGGTCTACCCATTACGTAAGGTGCTAGCGCTTCTGAAAGACTATGTCTCGATCATCTGTTTCTCAAACACCATGTAGTGCGAAAAATCAAACGAAGGAGATCGAGTCATGTGGGGAAAAGTGCGCAAACCTCTGCAGAGTGTATCAAACTAATCATGGTTAGCCGTGTCCCCGGTTATGGACAACTTGAGTATCTAGTACTTGGATATCATGTGAATCTCATCATGTTACTCTAATTAATATTGTTGGTTATTAATGAGTACTTTTAATTGGGATTGAGAATGCCGTCAACCATTCTCAATGTTTAACAACCACCATGATAGTTAAATAAATTTATTCCTTTGCAGTAGGGAAAAATTGGCTTTACGCAAAACTGTAACCATAGAGCTTTCCACCAGCCAAATATGCATGTAGTATAGCTTAATTCATTATTATCCTCTATGTGTTACATTGCCAGCATATTCCATGTGCTGACCCATTTTCGGGCTGCAACGTTTCATGTTGTAGACTTTTCAGACGACGAGTAAGGTGCTTAGGTCGTGGTTCTATACTCAGTGATGCCGTTGGAGTTGATGGACTCGCTTATTTCTTCCAAGCCTTCCGCTGTTATCGTATTTAGATGGCCTTAAGCCATATTTATTTTATTAAGTTCTCTCTTGAGACATTCGATTGTAATAAGTGTGTGATTGCTACTCTGTTATAAGTCCTCCGAGTCTTGTGTGGTGTCAAGATTCTTCGATCCGAGGATGACACTGAGCACAGAGATCAGACTGTTTGAGGTCTGGTCGCTACAAAGATGGTATCAGAGCACACGCTGACTGTAGTACACGGCCACTAAGCTAAAGCCCTAGATCACTACTCTTTCTTCTCATTTTTGACTCCTCATATTTTCTATTCTTTAGGATGGAGGATGCAAGGAACAAGTTCACACAACCGGATGAAGACTCACCTTTTAGATATCACTTGAAGGAAGTCACTAGATACCTGAACATAGGAGTACCAAGCTTCACTGGAACCTTCAACGCCACTTTACCCGAAGAGGAGCGCTAGATGATTCAAGTCTACATTCCAGGAAGGACATTTGCACCAGTCACGGAGCCCATAGAGTTTTCCTTTGATGCACCAACATGGAGCCTAGGAAAGAGCATGGCAGCTCACATCACCATGGGGCGAATTGGGGAAGTTTACCACGAGGATCTCAAGAATACCATCTACCAGATTTGTGGGCGCCGAGATGAGCAATGGGAGATGATCAACACCAAGAGGGACAGATCAATCGCAGCTTATATTCAGGAGTTAAACCAACACATCCGACACCAGGAGAATCAGATGTGCGTAGATATGGAGGATCTGCAGAAGGCTATGACCAAGATCAAGGAGCTAGAAGAAGAACTCAAGGCTACACGTGAAGACTACATGGAAGATATCGTCGCTCTAGTGAGACAGAACGGCGACCTAAAGGAGAAGCTTGGAGTATTCATGGGAGGTTCAGCACCCAAAAGAGAAGGGGACGAAACCACTTGCCCGGATAATTATATCATCATCGATGACACCGACTCGGACCCTGACGACAGCGATGATGACTATGTTGATGAAGCTGGAGCAGATATCATGGAATCTTCATCGGAGCAGTTTTTCTAGTTGACCACCATAACAGTAGTAGAATTTCCCCCATTTAAATTTAGTTTTAGTCCAGCACCTTGTAACGATAGTTAGACCGTTGTATGCCTTTGTTGAATTGATTGGAGTGATATTGTGTGCTTTTGGCTCATGTGCATATGGGTAGTGTTTTCTCACTAGACCTCATTCTATTCTTAACCCTCGTCTTTTCTTTAAACCCCTCAGATGCCTCTGAGACGCGACCCCGGATTTGTTTTCCCGCCAGAGATCACGCAGTTGATTCAGGAGCAGAATGCCTTGATTCAAACATTGGTACAGAACCAAGGCAACAACAACATCAACAACAACCCACCACCACCACCACCTGTTGACCATCTGACTCGTTTCTTAAGGCTGAATCCGCCGGTGTTTTCCAGTAGCACCGACCGGATAGTAGCAGATGATTGGCTCCGTAAGATAGGGAGGGAGTTGACCACTGCAGGATGTACAGATGGAGAAAAGGTGAAGTTTGCCGCACATCAGCTCGAAGGACCCGCAGCAGATGGTGGGAGAATTTTACACCCACTTACCTCAGAGACACCGCCACATGGGATCGGTTTGAAGAAGCTTTTCAGACGCCCATGTTTCAAAGCAGGAGCTATGGTCATGAAGAAGCGTGAGTTTCGCAACTTACGCCAAGGAGGACTGGACGGTTGGCGGATGTGGATGATTTCAGTAAGTTAGCACGCTATGCCCCAGATGACATTGCTACGGATGCAGCTAAGCAGGAGAAGTTTCTAGAAGGACTGAATGATGAGCTGAGCATGCAGTTGATGGTAGCCACCTTCAATAACTACCAGGAGTTAGTAGATCGTGCTCTTATGATTGAAGGGAAGCAGCAGCAGATTGACAATCGCAAGAGGAAGTATGGACAGGGGAAGTACAATTCTTTAGCTCAGCAGAAACTACGCTTTACCCCGAAGCCAGGAGGGCAATTTCAGCATACTCACGGAGGAGGCAGCTCGCATAATCATAATGGCACAAAGAATGGAAACGAGAATGGAGGAAGCAATGGACAAAACCGCACCAACCCGTCAACACCCACCAAGGTAGACCTGAGCCATATCACTTGTTTTAAGTGTCGTAAGACTGGGCATTATGCAAATGAATTCCCAGAAGCCCAAAATAGTAATGGCAATGGAAGCTCAGGAAAGAAGCCGAACCCTTCAAACTGGGGACAAGTGAACCACGTTACCGTGGAGGAGGTTGAAGCTCAGCCAGACGCAGTAATAGGTAAGTTTTTGGTTAAGACATTTACTGCAGTTGTTCTTTTTGATACTGGTGCATCGCATTCATACATATCAAGGGGATTTGTGGATAAGTTTAGCCTGCCCACTAGGACCCTTAAGACACCCATGCTAGTAAGCTCACCGGGAGCAGAGTATATGGCCAGTCAAGGATGTTTTCAAGTGCCATTAAGTATAGGAAGGCATGTTTTCCCAACGGATTTAATTATACTGGAATCCCAAGGTTTGGATGTAATTCTTGGTATGGATTGGCTGTCGATGTATGGAGGAAACATCGATTGCGCCAGTAAGAAAATTTTGCTTACGACACCAGAAGGAAGAAGAATCAAGTATGTATCACGGCATGAGCCGAGGAGGGCACATGTAAATTCCTTATCAGGAGTTGTGCAGGAGGAAGTACCAGTGGTAAGGGATTTCCCCGATGTATTTCCAGAAGAGTTGCCAGGCATGCCACCGGATAGAGATATTGAATTTCTGATTGAACTACTGCCAGGCACTGGGCCGATATCTAAGAGACCGTACAGGATGCCAGCCCAAGATTTGGAGGAAATTAAGAAGCAGATTAAGGAGTTGCTGGATAAAGGTTTTATTCGCCCAAGTTCTTCGCCTTGGGGATCGCCAGTACTTCTTGTGGAGAAGAAGGATGGATCATTAAGAATGGTTGTTGATTATCGAGGATTGAACGAAGTGACCATTAAGAACAAATACCCGTTACCGATGATCAACGACTTGTTTGATCAATTGCAAGGAGCTAAGGTATTTTCCAAGATCGATTTGCGATCAGGATATCACCAGTTGAAGATTCGGGAGCAGGATATACCCAAGACGGCTTTTACCACCAGGTACGGGCTGTATGAGTATACCGTTATGTCATTTGGTCTGACTAACGCACCTGCCTATTTTATGAACATGATGAACAAAGTGTTTATGGAGTTTTTGGATAAGTTCGTCGTGGTGTTCATTGACGTTATTTTGGTTTACTCGAAGAATGAAGAGGAACATAAGGAGCACTTGCGTTTGATATTCGAGAAGCTCCGAGAACATCAGTTGTATGCCAAGTTCAGCAAGTGTGAGTTTTGGCTGAAGGAAGTTGGATTTCTCGGACATGTTATATCCGGAGAAGGTATAGCAGTAGACCCCACTAAAGTTGCCACTGTGACAAACTGGGAAGCACCAACAACAGTTGGAGAAATCCAGAGTTTCCTTGGACTCGCAGGATACTACCGGAGATTCATTGAGAATTTCTCAAGGATTGCGAAGCCTATGATAGAATTGTTGAAGAAGGATACCAAGTTTGTTTGGACTGAGGAGTGTGAGGCTAGTTTCCAAGAGTTGAAGAAACGTTTGGTTACCTCACCAGTACTAATCCTACCAGATCAAAGCCAGGATTATGAAGTTTATTGCGACGCTTCACGTCGAGGACTTGGAGCAGTGCTTATGCAGGAGGGAAGAGTTGTTTCGTATGCTTCACGACAGCTTAAGCCTCATGAGTTAAATTATGCTACTCATGATTTGGAGTTAGCAGCCGTAGTGCATGCACTGAAGACTTGGAGACATTTTCTTATTGGGAACCATTGTGAGGTGTACACGGATCACAAGAGTTTGAAATACATTTTCACGCAGAAGGAGTTAAATCTCAGGCAGAGGAGATGGTTGGAGCTTATTAAAGATTATGACATGAGATTGCAATATCACCCCGGAAAGGCTAACGTTGTAGCAGACGCGTTGAGCCGTAAGAGCCATGTCAACACCCTAATGACCGGAGGTTTACCAAAAGAATTAGCCGAGGAATTACGAGAGCTATGTTTGGAAATAGTTCCGAGAGGCTATGTAGCAGCATTGGAGATTCAGTCTACTTTGATGGATAAAATCAGAGAAGCTCAAAAGACAGATAAGGAAGTTGCTTCTATTAAGGAGAAGATGAGCAAGGAAAAAGCTAAGGGATTTCGTGAAGATGAACACGATACCTTATGGTTTGAGGACCGCGTTTACGTGCCAAGTGATCCGGAGATTCGGAAGTTGATTTTGCAAGAGGCACATGATTTGCCGTATTCGATCCACCCCGGAAATACCAAGATGTATTTGGATTTGAAGGATACTTTCTGGTGGACCGGAATGAAGAAGGATATAGCAGAATATGTAGCAGTCTGTGATGTATGTCAGAGAGTGAAGGCAGAACATCAGAAGCCAGCAGGATTGTTACAACCATTGCCTATACCCGAATGGAAGTGGGATAAACTAGGTATCGATTTCATCACGGGATTGCCCAAGACCCGTTCAGGTTATGACTCGATTTGGGCTGTAGTCGATCGTTTGACGAAGGTAGCTCATTTCATTCTAGTAAAGACTACCTACAACTGTGCCAAATTGGCTAAGATATACATGACCAGGATTGTATGCTTGCATGGAGTTCCAAGGAGTATCGTATCAGATAGAGGAACCCAATTCACCTCAAAGTTCTAGAAGCAGTTGCACGAAACTTTGGGAACCGGGCTGGAGTTTAGCACAGCTTTCCATCCGCAGACAGATGGACAGACAGAGAGAGTCAATCATATTTTGGAGGATATGCTTAGAGCTTGTGCTTTGGATTATGGATCAAGTTGGGATGACAACTTGCCATATGCGGAGTTCTCTTACAACAACAGTTATCAATCTAGTTTGGAGATGGCACCTTTTGAAGCCTTGTATGGAAGGAGGTGCAGGACCCCATTGTTGTGGGATGAAGTTGGAGACCGCCAGTTGTTTGGACCGGATTTGATTAAGGAGTCTGAACGGAAAGTAAAGTTGATTCGTGATAGGCTCAAGGTAGCCCAGTCAAGACAGAAGAGCTATGCGGATTCAAAACGCAAGGAGACAGAATACGAAGTCGGAGACAGAGTTTATCTTCGAGTATCTCCGCTTCGAGGAGTAAAGCGTTTTGGAGTTAAAGGGAAGTTAGCACCCTGATTTTTAGGACCATATCGTGTTTTGGAACGTATGGGAGAAGTGGCCTACAAGTTGGAATTACCCGAGGGATTGTCAGGAGTTCACGATGTGTTCCATGTTTCTCAGTTGAAGAAGTGTCACACAGAGATGGATGATATACCACTGAGAGATACAGTGCCACTGGAAGCGATTCAATTGAATGATGATTTGACCTACGAGGAGAAACCAGTTAAGATTCTGGAATATGCCAGCCGAGTCACCCGCAGCAAGGTTATTAAGTTCTGCAAAGTTCAGTGGAGCCACCACACTGAGGAAGAAGCCACCTGGGAGCGTGAGGAAGATCTTCTCAAGACCCAGCCTCACCTATTTGCTAGCCAACCCGAATCTCGAGGGCGAGATTCATCTTAAGGGGGCTAGGTTTGTAACATCCCAAATTTTCAATTTGGAATGTTATACATAGATCATCTTGCATATCATATTTTTTTGCATAATTGGCTCGATCCGAGAAGTTCTACGCAACTCAAGGACCCACGGAGAGAGTTGGGGATTTCGTTATTATCATATTTGAGTTTTCTCAAATTTTGAAAATAGGATCATTTGATTTTATTTATTTTATCTTCAATTATTTCTACTATCAAAAATTAAGAGAGGGAATAAAATGACTTTCCCAAAATAAATAAATAATGAAGATTTAATAAAAAATCAAATAAGATTTTATTTTGGAGTTTTTCGCCTTTTATCTGGATTTAGGAAAAATGCGCGTTTTTCAAAATTGCATTTAGGCCCCAAATAAATGTTCATCTTGTCCGGCTTGATTTTAGAAGCCGGGGAAAATTTATTTCGGGATTTTTGGAGTCCGTTTAGTATTTCTTTTTTGCGCGGATTTTTTAAAAAAACGCGCAACCGCCTTACGGGCCGTGCTCGAGCGGGACTCACTTGGCGCCTTTAAATAGCGCCGCCGAGCCCCCCAGCCCATCACCGCCGCCAGCCAGCCCAGCCCACGCGCCCACCGCCAAACCCACCCCGCCAAACCCTAGCACGCCACCGCCACCGCCGCCGCCCGATGATCCATGCTCCGCCGCCGCCGCCGCCGCCGCCGCCCGCCGCCGCCGCCCGCCGACTTCACGAGCCGCCGCCGACCCGCCGCCGCCGCCGACTCGAGCCGCCACCCGCCAAGACGCCGCCGAGGTTCGCCGCCGCCTCGAAGTCCGTGCATTGCTTTTTTGAAAACCGAACGGTTTCTTTGGTTTATTTTTTTTGTTTCGGTTTTTTTAGATCGGTTTTATTTTCGGTTTAGGTTAATTAGCGAACGTTAGTTCGTTCGTTCGTTTTAACAAACACGTTCGTCAGATTAGGTTTAGTTAAGGAACGTTCGTTCGTTAACCTGTTCGTCGTTTTTCTTTTTCTCGGATTTAATCCGTGATTTTTCTGATCGCGATTCCTGATCTGATTTTCGTTTTAGTATAACTTTTCGCTCGTTTATCGGAATCAGGCGATTCAAGCGCCTGTAGTTTCGTCTCGAAACCCTCTTTCCGAATAACCAACTTAAACAAGTTTTTTGCTTCTGTAAAATTTGACTTAGATCCAGGTTAGTAAAATGAAGCTGTTTTCTTTCGCCGTTTGACTTCCGTTGCTTCGTTTGTTTTGTTTCTTTTTGCAAACCGGGGTTCTTAAGTTGAACTTCCTGGTTAAGTTCTTTTATTCGAGTTTTACCTATGCATTAGATAAGTACTTATTGTATGCTTGTTTGTTTGTCTGCGATAGAATACCCGGAGTGCGCCGCCTGTTACTTCGAGTCTCTTGGTTTCGCGGATCATCAGCAAGGCAAGTAACACTTTGATCATATTCCCTTTCATACCCAATTTTTATGCATTAGATCAATCCTCAAACATTGCATGATTAGGATCTAATTAAATTGTGGGTATTGGGAAGTAGTTGAGGTAGTACCTATTACCTGTTTTATTATCAAACCTTTGGGAGTTACTTCTACGTTTGCTTATTATGCCATGCTATGCTAGTAGACGTGGATTGGGTGAGTGTATCCATGACAGATGTGAGTTTGTTAAATTAATGGTTTACTTAAGGTGGCAACTTAAACACACATCTGGGTGGATTGAGGTACCTGGTTTCCAGGATTTGCCTGTTTTTCTTCGGACCGCCACCCAGGCTCGAAGGGATCATAAGATAATTCATGCTAGAAACTTCCGTGTGCAGCCACATGCTACTATGGGCTCTAGCATAGTTGACTAAGTCGTGCGAACTCTTACAATGGTAGACTAGCTGATGTAGGGGTTGTAGTTTGGTACGGTCTACCCATTACGTAAGGTGCTAGCGCTTCTGAAAGACTATGTCTCGGTCATCCGTTTCTCAAACACCATGTAGTGCGAGAAATCAAACGGAGGAGATCGAGTCATGTGGGGAAAAGTGCGCAAACCTCTGCAGAGTGTATCAAACTAATCATGGTTAGCCGTGTCCCCGGTTATGGACAACTTGAGTATCTAGTACTTGGATATCATGTGAATCTCATCATGTTACTTTAATTAATATTGTTGGGTTATTAATGAGTACTTTTAATTGGGATTGAGAATGCTGTCAACCATTCTCAATGTTTAACAACCACCATGATAGTTAAATAAATTTATTCCTTTGCGGTAGGGAAAAATTGGCTTTATAAAATCAGTAACCATAGAGCTTTCCACCAGCCAAATATGCATGTAGTATAGCTTAATTCATTATTATCCTCTATGTGTTACATTGCCAAGATATTCCATGTCTTGACCCGTTTTTCGGCTGCAACGTTTTATGTTGCGTACTTTTCGAATTTACGAGTAAGGTGCTTAGGTCGTGGTTCTATACTCGATGATGCCGTTGGAGTTGATGGACTCGCTTATTTCTTCCAAGCCTTCCGCTGTTATCGTATTTAGATGGCCTTAAGCCATATTTATTTTATTGCTACTCTGTTATAAGTCCTCCGAGTACTGTGTGGTGTCAGCATTACTGATCCAGGGATGACACTGAGCACAGAGATCAGACTGTTTGAGGTCTTGTCGCTACAACTACATAATAAAATCACTTTTGAAACATATGTCCATGTAGCATGCCTAATGTATTGTCTATTTCCTCACATTCGTTGACATCTAAGGATAAAGAGATATGGTTTAAAGTAGGATGAACATAGTATGACATCATTCATATCATGGCCAAACAGATATAAAACAGACATGCTAATGTATCATTGTGTGCGCACGTGAACATCACAACTAGATTACAGATCAAGACCAAAATAATATCCTTCGTCTCTTTTAAAATATGTAAGGTGAAATGATACGTTAAGACAACTGTGTATAAAAGTGAACAGAGTAATTGACATTGGCTGCAAACCAAGCAGTTAAATGGACACATCATAGTACCAACCAGTTCAAAGGCAGGAGGAGTAAGGACTTACAACAACGGCTTGAACTAGTGTGCTCATGCCCTTCATCTTGTTGGTGTGGCAATCCTTGAAGATTTGCACTGCATTCGGTTCAGGTTCTTTTTGGTCCGCACGGGCTGTCCTGTGTATTTGGAACAAGTCAATATAGATACGATAATATGGCACAGAAAAAAGAAGGAACTAGCAGCTATTTACAAGAGCCTCACAGGGTGCAATATAGCTACAAGATCATGTTGTCTGTTGGAATTTCACTTTAGAATGGTTGGTCTTGTTCTTCAAACAGTTAGCCTAGAAGAAGATACACTTGTAAGGCACATACATAAATACAAGTTCAATATGTGGTCTGATCGAATACATATACCATACCTGATACTATGGATCAGACCAGTGTTTAACAAGGGTTGTCCAGTCTTCATCCGTAATATATTCCACTGGAGATGTTTGGGCGATTTCATTGTTAGCCTTTCCTACAAAGTGTGATTTTCTAAGGTGGTACCGATACTGTCACAGAGCAGACTGAAAAACATGAGTGCATGCTTATTTAGTTGCATCATCTTTCCGATCCAACTTGAACCTCATCTGTTGAAAAAAGAATCTGAGTCTTATTAGGAGGAAGCTAGAAAGTATGGGACAGAGCAAGAGAATATTACAAATTGCGATGAGTAACATTACTTACGGATAAATGGTCAAGAAAGGTGTTAAACTAGGTATTGTCTTTCTCATTCCTGTACTGGATCCACGTAGGGAGGATACATGCATGACACCTAACGGCAACGGCTGCCTCTGATACTAACTTGGCTGACTCTGTAGCATCACGTGGCCTTTTTAAACCTGCCTCAAAATGGGTCTCCATTCTTCCTCCTTTAGATTTTATTAATCTGTCAAGCATTATCCTTGATGTCTATTTCCGTTTGCGCCGTGGTGCTAGTTCAACAACGAATATGGAAAGTAATAGTGCACATCAAACTGTGGGAGTACATATAAAGGAGCATGCAACTGCAACTTGACTCGTTCAGGTACCGTCTTGGTGTTGATGCTCATGAGGTTCATCTGATCTTGCCAAGTCCTGTTGTGCCAGCAGTGTTTCGGAAGTAGTGTTAGGTGTGAAGGCAGCTTGGGAACCGCCGGTTCCGAGCAAACGAACGAGTAACTCGTTGAGATGTCGGGTACAGTTGAAGCGGATGCTGCAGGTGGTGTAGCAGTGATACTATATTTGTAGATTTAGCGGTGGACTTGGACCTTCTATTGCACTATAAGTACCAAAGAGAATCTCGAGGGCGACCCTTTTCCGCTTTCACCCGACGAGTAACACCATTCCCTACTATATTCTTTTTCCTTGCTCTTTTTGACTTTGCCATGTAAAGCCATACCCACAACACAAAAGAATAAAACTGCTCTTCAGAACTCATTGATGCATGATACAAACAAGCAATACTTTGATGTTTCACCCGACGAGTAACACCATTCCCTACTATATTCTTTTCCTTGCTCTTTTTTGACTTTGCCATGTAAAGCCATACCCACAACACAAAAGAATAAAACTGCTCTTTAGAACTCATTGATGCATGATACAGACAAGCAATACTTTGATGTAAGACAACCGTATGAGGATGGAATATGTAAGAAAAACAAGATGGCATGACATATTCACAGCTATGATGTGTAAACTATAAAGGAAATATGCCCTAGAGGCAATAATAAAGTTGTTATTTATATTTCCTTATATCATGACAAATGTTTATTATTCATGCTAGAATTTTATTAACCGGAAACTTAGTACATGTGTGAATACATAGACAAAACAGAGTGTCACTAGTATGCCTCTATTTGACTAGCTCGTTGAATCAAAGATGGTTAAGTTTCCTAACCATAGACATGAGTTGTCATTTGATTAACGGATCACATCATTAGAGAATGATGTGATTCACTTGACCCATTCCGTTAGCTTAGCATTTGATCATTTAGTATATTGCTATTGCTTTCTTCATGACTTATACATGTTCCTATGACTATGAGATTATGCAACTCCCGAATACCGGAGGAACACTTTGTGTGCTACCAAACATCACAACGTAACTGGGTGATCATAAAGGTGCTCTACAGGTGTCTCCGATGGTACTTGTTGAGTTGGCATAGATCGAGAATAGGATTTGTCACTCTGATTGTCGGAGAGGTATCTCTGAACCCTCTCGGTAATGCACATCACTATAAAGCCTTGCAAGCAATACAACTAATGAGTTAGTTGCGGTATGATGTATTATGGAACGAGTAAAGAGAGTTGCCGGTAACGACATTGAACTAGGTATTGAGATACAGACGATCGAATCTCGGGCAAGTAACATACTGATGACAAAGGGAACAACGTATGTTGTTATGCGGTTTGATCGATGAAGATCTTCGTAGAATATGTGGGAGCCAATATGAGCATCCAGGTTCCGCTATTGGTTATTGACCAGAGACGTGTCTCGGTCATGTCTACATAGTTCTCGAACCCGTAGGGTCCGCATGCTTAACGTTCGATCACGATCGGTAATATGAGTTTATGTGTTTTGATGTACCGAAGGTAGTTCAGAGTCCCGAATATGATCACCGACATGACGAGGAGTCTCGAAATGGTCGAGACATAAAGATTGATATATTGGATGACTATGTTTGGACTTCGGAAGGGTTCCGAGTGAGTTTGGACAAATACCGGAGTATCGTGGGGTTACCGGAACCCCCCGGGGAGTGTAATGGGCCTCATGGGCCTTGGTGGAGAGAGGAAGGGGCGGCCAGGGCAGGCCGCGCACCCCCTCTCCCTGTAGTCTGAATTGGACAAGGAAGGGGGGGCCCTTTTTTCCTTCCCCCTCTCTCCTCCTTCCTTCCCTCCTACTCCTACTCTTGGAAGGGGTGGAATCCTACTCTTGGTGGGAGTAGGACTCCCCTTGGGGCGCGCCTAGGAGGCCGGCGTCCTCCCCCTCCTCCACTCCTTTATATACGGGGGAGGGGGCACCCCATAGACACAGAAGTTGATCATTGATCTCTTAGCCGTGTGCGGTGTCCCCCTCCACTATAATCCACCTCGGTCATATCGTAGCGGTGCGTAGGCGAAGCCCTGCGTTGGTAGCTTCATCATCACCATCATCACGCTGTCGTGCTGACGGAACTCTCCCTCGAAGCTCTGCTGGATCGTGAGTTCATGGGACGTCACCGAGCTGAACGTGTGCAGATCGCTGAGGTGTCGTACGTTCGGTATTAGGATCGGTCGATTGTGAAGACATACGACTACATCAACCGCGTTGTCATAACGCTTCCACTTACGGTCTACGAGGGTACGTGGACGACACTCTCCCCTCTCGTTGCTATGCATCACCATGATCTTGCGTGTGCGTAGGAAATTTTTTGAAATTACTACGTTCCCCTACAGTGGCATCAGAACCAGGTTTATGCGTAGATGTTATATGCACGAGTAGAACACAAGTGAGTTGTGGGCAATACTAGTCATACTGCTTACCAGCATGTCATACTTTGATTCGGCGGTATTGTTGGATGAAGCGGCCCGACCAACATTACGCGTAACGCTTATGCGAGACTGGTTCTACCGACGTGCTTCGCACACAGGTGGCTGGCGGGTGTCAGTTTCTCCAACTTTAGTTGAATCGAGTGTGGCTACGCCCAGTCCTTGTGAAGGTTAAAACAACACATACTTGACGAAATATCGTTGTGGTTTTGATGCGTAGGTAAGAACGGTTCTTGCTCAGCCCGTAGCAGCCACGTAAAACTTCCAACAACAAAGTAGAGGACGTCTAACTTGTTTTTGCAGGGCATATTGTGATGTGATATGGTCAAGACATGATGCTAAATTTTATTGTATGAGATGATCATGTTTGTAACAGAGTTATCGACAACTAGCAGGATCCATATGGTTGTCGCTTTATTGTATGAAATGCAATTGCCATGTAATTGCTTTACTTTATCACTAAGCGGGAGCGATAGTCGTAGAAGCAATAGTTGGCGAGACAACAACGATGCTACGATGGAGACCAAGGTGTCACGCCGGTGACGATGGTGATCAGGTGCTTTGGAGATGGAGATCAAAGGCACAAGATGATGATGACCATATCATATCACTTATATTGATTGCATGTGATGTTTATCTTTTATGCATCTTATTTTGCTTAGATCGACGGTAGCATTATAAGATGATCTCTCACTTAATTTCAAGGTATAAGTGTTCTCCCTGAGTATGCACCGTTGCGAAAATTCATCGTGCCGAGACACCACGTGATGATCGGGTGTGATAAGCTCTACGCTCACATACAATGGGTGCAAGCCAGTTTTGCACACGCAGAATACTCGGGTTAAACTTGACGAGCCTAGCATATGCAGATATGGCCTCGGAACACTGAGACCGAAAGGTCGAGCGTGAATCATATAGTAGATATGATCAACATAGTGATGTTCACAATTGAAAACTACTCCATCTCACGTGATGATCGGACATGGTTTAGTTGATATGGATCACGTGATCACTTAGATGATTAGAGGGATGTCTATCTAACTGGGAGTTCTTAAAGTAATTTGATTAATTGAACTTTAATTTATCATGAACTTAGTACCTGATAGTATTTTGCATGTCTATGTTGTTGTAGATAGATGGCCCGTGCTGTTGTTCCGTTGAATTTTAATGCATTCCTAGAGAAAGCTAAGTTTAAAGATGATGGTAGCAACTACACGGACTGGGTCCGTAACTTGAGGATTATCTTCATTGCTGCACAGAAGAATTACATCCTGGAAGCACCGCTAGGTGCCAAACCCGCTGCAGGAGCAACGCCAAATTTTATGAACGTCTGGCAGAGCAAAGCTGATGACTACTCGATAGTTCAGTGTGCCATGCTTTACGGCTTAGAACCGGGACTTTAACGATGTTTCGAACGTCATGGAGCATATGAGATGTTCCAGGATTTGAAGTTAATATTTCAAGCAAATGCCCGGATTGAGAGATATGAAGTCTCCAATAAGTTCTACAGCTGCAAGATGGAGGAGAATTGTTATGTCAGTGAGCATATACTCAAAATGTCTGGGTATAACAATCACTTGATTCAACTGGGAGTTAATCTTCCAGATGATAGTGTTATTGACCGAATTCTTCAATCACTGCCACCAAGCTACAAGAGCTTCGTGATGAACTCTAACATGCAAGGGATGGATAAGACAATTCCCGAGCTCTTCGCAATGCTAAAGGCTGCAGAGGTAGAAATCAAGAAGGAGCATCAAGTGTTGATGGTTAACAAGACCACCAGTTTCAAGAAAAAGGGTAAAGGGAAGAAGGGGAACTTCAGGAAGAATGGCAAGCAAGTTGCTGCTCAAGTGAAGAAGCCCAAGTCTGACCTAAGCCTGAGACTGAGTGCTTCTACTGCAAAGGGACTGGTCACTGGAAGTGGAACTACCCCAAGTATTTGGCGGATAAGAAGGATGGCAAGGTGAACAAAGGTATATGTGATATACTTGTTATTGATGTGTACCTTACTAATGCTCGCAGTAGCACCTGGGTATTTGATACTGGTTCTATTGCTAATATTTGCAACTCGAAACAGGGACTACGGATTAAGCGAAGATTGGCTAAGGACGAGGTAACGATGCGCATGGGAAATGGTTCCAAAGCCGATGTGATCGCGGTCGGCACGCTACCTCTACATCTACCTTCGGGATTAGTTTTAGATCTGAATAATTGTTATTTGGTGCCAGCGTTGAGCATGAACATTATATCTGGATCTTGTTTGATGCGAGTCGGTTATTCATTTAAATCGGAGAATAATGGTTGTTCTATTTATATGAGTAATATATTTTATGGTCATGCACCCTTGAAGAGTGGTCTAAATATATTGAATCTCGATAGTAGTGACACACATATTCAT
This sequence comes from Aegilops longissima, assembly GCA_021605205.1. Classification (NCBI taxonomy): domain Eukaryota; kingdom Viridiplantae; phylum Streptophyta; class Magnoliopsida; order Poales; family Poaceae; genus Aegilops; species Aegilops longissima. The sequence goes on from CM038676.1 coordinate 331,243,633, forward strand.
AATATTGAAGCCAAAAGATGCAGATTTGATAACGATAATGAACTTATTTGTGGCACTGCCGTTTAGGTCATATTGGTGTAAAGCGCATGAAGAAACTCCATTCTGATGGACTTTTGGAATCACTTGATCATGAATCACTTGGTACTTGCGAACCATGCTTCATGGGCAAGATGACTAAAACACCATTCTCTGGAACAATGGAGCGAGCAACAGATTTGTTGGAAATCATACATACTGATGTATGTGGTCCGATGAATGTTGAGGCTCGTGGCGGGTATCGTTATTTTCTCACCTTCACAGATGATTTGAGCAGATATGGGTATATCCACTTGATGAAACATAAGTCTGAAACATTTGAAAAGTTCAAAGAATTTCAGAGTGAAGTGGAAAATCATCGTAACAAGAAAATAAAGTTTCTACGATCTGATCGTGGAGGAGAATATTTGAGTTACGAGTTTGGTCTTCATTTGAAACAATGCGGAATAGTTTCGCAACTCACGCCACCCGGAACACCATACAGAAATGGTGTGTCCGAACGTCGTAATCGCACTTTACTAGATATGGTGCGATCTATGATGTCTCTTATTGATTTACCGCTATCATTTTGGGGTTATGCATTAGAGACGGTGCATTCACGTTAAATATGGCACCATCTAAATCTTTTGAGATGACGCCTTATGAACTGTGGTTTAGCAAGAAACCAAAGTTGTCGTTTCTTAAAGTTTGGGGCTGTGATGCTTATGTGAAAAAGCTTCAACTTGATAAGCTCGAACCTAAATCGGAAAAATGTGTCTTCATAGGATACCCAAAGGAGATTGTTGGGTACACCTTCTATACAGATCCGAAGGGAAGACATTCATTGCTAAGAATGGTTCCTTCCTAGAGAAGGAGTTTCTCTCGAAAGAAGTGAGTGGGAGGAAAGTAGAACTTGATGAGGTAACTGTACCTACTCCCTTATTGGAAAGTAGTTCATCACATAAATAAGTTCCTATGACTCCTACACCAATTAGTGAGGAAGCTAATGATGAATATCATGTAACTTCAGATCAAGTTACTACTGAACCTGGTAGGTCAACGAGAGTAAGATCCACACCAGAGTGGTACGGTAATCCTATTCTGGAGGTCATGTTACTTGATCATGACGAACCTACGAACTATGAGGAAGCGATGATGAGCCCAGATTCCGCAAAATGGCTTGAGGCCATGAAATCTGAGATGGGATCCATGTATGAGAACAAAGTGTGGACTTTGGTTGACTTGCCCAATGATCGACAAGTCATCGAGAATAAATGGATCTTCAAGAAGAAGACAGACGCTGACGGTAATGTTACTGTCTACAAAGCTCGAGTTGTTGCAGAAGGTTTTTGACAAGTTCAAGGAGTTGACTACGAAGAGACCTTCTCACCCGTAGCAATGCTTAAGTCCATCCGAATCATGTTAGCAATTACCACATTTTATGATTATGAAATTTGGCAAATGGATGTAAAGACTGCATTCCCGAATGGATTTCTGGAAGAAGAGTTGTATATGATGCAACCTGGAGGTTTTATCGATCCAAAGGATGATAAAAAAGTGTGCAAGCTCCAGCGATCCATTATGGACTGGTGCAAGCATCTCAGAGTTGGAATAAATGTTTTGATAGTGTGATCAAAGCATATGGTTTTATACAGACTTTTGGAGAAGCCTGTATTTACAAGAAAGTGAGTGGGATCTCTATAGCATTTCTAATATTATATGTGGATGACATATTGTTGATTGGAAACGATATATAATTTCTGGATAGCATAAAAGGATACTTGAATAAGAGTTTTTCAATGAAAGACCTCGGTGAAGCTGCTTATATATTGGGCATCAAGATCTATAGAGATAGATCAAGACGCTTAATTGGACTTTCACAAAGCACATACCTTGCTAAAGTTTTGAAGAAGTTCAAAATGGATCAAGCAAAGAAAGGGTTCTTGCCTGTGTTACAAGGTGTGAAGTTGAGTCAGACTCAATGCCCGACCACTGTAGAAGATAGAGAGAAAATGAAAGGTGTTCCCTATGCTTCAGCCATAGGCTCTATCATGTATGCAATGCTGTGTACCGCACCTGATGTGTGCCTTGCTATTAGTTTAGCAGGAGGTACCAAAGTAATCCAGAGTGGATCATCGGACAGTGGTCAAGAACATCCCAAATACCGAAAAGGACTAAGGATATGTTTCTCGTTTATGGAGGTGACAAAGAGCTCGTCGTAAATGGTTACGTCGATGCAAGCTTTGACACTGATCCGGATGACTCTAAGTCACAAACCGGATACGTGTTTATATTGAACGGTGGAGCTGTCAGTTGGTGCAGTTCTAAGCAAAGCGTCGTGGCGGGATCTACGTGTGAAGCGGAGTACATAGCTGCTTCGGAAGCAGCAAATGAAGGATTCTGGATGAAGGAGTTCATATCTGACCTAGGTGTCATACCTAGTGCATCGGCTCCAATGAAGATCTTTTTTGACAATACTGGAGCAATTGCCTTGGCAAAGGAATCCAGATTTTACAAGAGAACCAAGCACATCAAGAGACGCTTCAATTCCATCTGTGATCAAGTCAAGGAGGGAGACATAGAGAGTTGCAAGATACATATGGATATGAATGTTGCAGACCCGTTGACTAAGCCTCTCTCACGAGCAAAACATGATCAGCACCAAGACTCCATGGGTGCTAGAATGATTACTGTGTAATCTAGATTACTGACTCTAGTGCAAGTGGGAGACTGAAGGAAATATGACCTAGAGGAAATAATAAAGTTGTTGTTTATATTTCCTTATATCATGATAAATGTTTATTATTCATGCTAGAATTGTATTGACTGGAAACTTAGTACATGTGTGAATACATAGACAAAACAAAGTGTCACTAGTATGCATCTACTTGACTAGCTCGTTGAATCAAAGATGGTTAAGTTTCCTAACCAAAGACATGAGTTGTCATGTGATTAACAAGATCACATCATTAGAGAATGATGTGATTGACTTGACCCATTCTGTTAGCTTAGCATTTGATCGTTTAGTATATTGCTATTGCTTTCTTCATGACTTATACATGTTCCTAAGACTATGAGATTATGCAACTCCTGAATACCGGAGGAACACTTTGTGTGCTACCAAACGTCACAACATAACTGGGTGATCATAAAGGTGCTCTACAGGTATCTCCGATGGTACTTGTTGAGTTGGCATAGATCGAGATTAGGATTTGTCACTCCGATTGTCGGAGAGGTATCTCTGGACCCTCTCGGTAATGCACATTACTGTAAAGCCTTGCAAGCAATACAACTAATGAGTTAGTTGCAGTATGATGTATTACGGAATGAGTAAAGAGACTTGCCGGTAACGAGATTGAACTAGGTATTGAGATACCGACGATCGAATCTCGGGCAAGTAACATACCGATGACAAAGGGAACAACGTATGTTGTTATGCAGTTTGATCAATAAAGATCTTCGTAGAATATGTGGGAGACAATATGAGCATCCAGGTTCCGCTATTGGTTATTTACCAGAGACGTGTCTCGGTCATGTCTACATAGTTCTCGAACCCGTAGGGTCCGCATGCTTAACGTTCGGTGACGATCGGTAATATGAGTTTATGTGTTTTGATGTACCGAAGGTAGTTCAGAGTCCCGGATATGATCACCGACATGACGAGGAGTCTCGAAATGGTCGAGACATAAAGATTGATATATTGGATGACTATGTTTGGACTTTGGAAGGGTTTCGAGTGAGTTTGGACAAATACCGGAGTACCGTGGGGTTACCGGAACCCCCCGGGGAGTGTAATGGGCCTCATGGGCCTTGGTGGAGAGAGGAAGGGGCGGCCATGGCAGGCCGCGCCCCTCCCCCTCTAGTCCAAATTGGACAAGGAAGGTGGGGCGGCGCCCCCCTTTTTTCCTTCCCCCTCTCTCCTCCTTCCTTCCCTCCTACTCCTACTCTTGGAAGGGGTGGAATCCTACTCCCAGTGGGAGTAGGACTCCCCTTGGGGCGCGCCTAGAAGGTCGGCCTCCTCCCCCTCCTCCACTCCTTTATATACGGGGGAGGGGGCACCCCATAGACACAGAAGTTGATCATTGATCTCTTAGCCGTGTGCGGTGCCCCCTCCACTATAATCCACCTCGGTCATATCGTAGCGGTGCTTAGGCGAAGCCCTGCGTCGGTAGCTTCATCATCACCATCATCATGCCGTCTTGCTGACGGAACTCTCCCTCGAAGCTCTACTGGATCGTGAGTTCGTGGGACGTCACCGAGCTGAACGTGTGCAGATCGCGGAGGTGCCGTACGTTCGGTACTAGGATCGGTCGATTGTGAAGACATACGACTACATCAACCGCGTTGTCATAACGCTTCCGCTTACGGTCTACGAGGGTACGTGGACGACACTCTCCCCTCTCGTTGCTATGCATCACCATGATCTTGCGTGTGCGTAGGAATTTTTTTGAAATTACTATGTTCCCCTACAAACTAAGCAGAAGGATTTTCAAGAAAATAGAAGTAATGCAAGCTAGACACCATATGAAAGATGCAACCAATATCAAGTTTCTTGTCATAAATGGCATTTCGAAAAATTAGAAGCGGGACAACATAGAAATCAATGCAAGATGCAACCACTATCAAACTGCGATGTTAAAAGCATCCAATCATGAGTGACTGATGCGGGATACACAACAACAGTACTTTGATGTAAGAACATGGTTTGATAGATAGATGCAGTATATTCTAGACACAAAAAGGCATGTCATATGCACATGTATAACGTATAAACTCAGCAGGTGCAATTTAATCAAAATAGAAGAAATACAGGCTAGACAACAAAATGCAACATGAAACCAATTATCACACTGTCAACTTAGAGCAAGCACCTGCGATGGTGGAGTACGGGAGATGAACTCGTCATGTAGACTTGGGACTTCAACTTCATTAGCAGTAGCAGTGGTAAATCTAGAGAGTCTCTGTTTGCATCGGTCCAGAGGACCACCAACATCCCCTAACTTACTCTTTTCCTTCCTATTTTCTGATATTGCCTTATGAAGTCAAAACCACAAGAAGATGAATAAAATTAGCTCTGCATAACTGGTTGATGCATGATATAGACGAACACTACTTTGATGTAAGGCAAGCGCAGGATAGGAGGATGGAATATATACAAAAAAAAAGACATCATTACATATTCACACGTACGATAGGAGGATGGAATATATACGAAAAACAGTAAGCAGAAGGCATTTCAAAAAAATTAGAAGAAATGAAAGCTAGGAACCATATGAACATGCAACCAATATCAATCTATCAGGTAAAAAGTGTCTCATCGTAAGTGCCATTTCAAGAAATTAGAAGCAGTACAAGCTAGAAGACAATGCAAGATGCAACCTACATCACACTCTCAAGTTAAATGTGTCGTATGGGTAAGTGATCGTTGCATGTATAAGTTGTAAGCTACGCATATGCAATTCAACAAAATCAGAAGCAATACAAGCTAGACATCATACGGAACATGCAACCACATATAACAGTTCCAAGTTAGAGCAAGCACCTGTGATGGTGGAGTAGGGGAGATGTGCTCATCATCTACACGTATGTTCTTGAAATAGGAACACGTGTCATATTCATAGGCATTATGTGTAAAGTAAGCAGATGCAATTCAAAAAAGTTAGAAGGAATACAAGCTAGACATCATATGCAACATGCAACCACATATAATAGTGCCAAGTTAGAGAAAGCACCTGTGATGGTGGAGTAGGGGAGATGTGCTCATCATCTACACAGCTACGTTGACTGTCCAGCCTTGTGTTGTCTTGCGAATCTTGTTGGGACGATGGCGGAGTAGAATCTGTAGAGACCCTCTGTTTGAGTTGCTCCGAAGGACCACCATCATCCACTGCCGGACTAATTTCCTTCAGCTGTATTGATTTTGCATTGTGAAGTCAAACCAATAAGAAAAAGGAATAAAATTCGCTCTTCAGAACTCATTCATGCATGATACTGACGAACACTACTCGGATGAAAGGCAAACACATGATACGAGGATGGAATATGTATGAAAAATAGGATAGCGTGACATATTCAGACCTATGATGTGGTAACTAAGCATAAGACATTTCAACAAATTAGAAGCACTGCAAGCTAGACACCATATGAAAGATGCAACGAATATCACTCTGCCAAGTTCAAACTGTCTGGCGTTTCAACAAATTAGAAGCAGTACATCCTACAAATCATATGCAAGATACAACCAATATCACAGTGGTGACTTAAAGGTGCCTTATCATAAGTGACTGATGTGGGATATGCAAGAACAGTAGTCTGATGTAAGAACACGGTGAGATCAGATATAGTATGTCCTAGAAACAGGAACACTTGTCATATTCACAGGCATTATGTGTAAAGTAAGTAGATGCAATTCAACAAAGTTAGAAGCAATACAAGCTAGACATCATACGCAACATGCAACCACATATAATAGTGCCAAGTTAGAGCAAGCACCTGTGATGGTGGAGTAGGGGAGATGTGCTCATCATCTCCACAGCTATGTTGACTGTCTAGCCTTGCGTTGTCTTTCAAATCTTGTTGGGAGGATGGCGGAGTAGAACCTGTAGAGACCCTCCGTTTCAGTTGCTCGGAAGGACCACCATCATCCGATGCCTTACCAATTTCCTTCCGCTTTATAGGTTTTGCATTGTGAGGTCAAACCGACAAGAAAAAGGAATAAAATTCACTCTTCAGAACTCATTCATGCATGATACTGACGAACACTACTCTGATGAAAGGCAAAGTCATGATACGAGGATGGAATATGTACGAAAAACTGGACGGCTTGACATATTCACACCTATGATGTGGTAACTAAGCAGAAGGCACTTCAACAAATTAGAAGCCCTGCAAGCTAGACACCATATGGAAGGTGCAACCAATATCACTCTGCCAAGTTAAAACTGTCTCGTCATAGGTGGCGTTCATCAAACTAGAAGCACTACATGCTAGAAATCATATGCAAGATGCAAACCAATATCACACTGCCAACTTAAAGGTGTTCCATCATAAGTGGCTGATGCAAGATACACAAGAAGAGTAGTTTCATGTAAGAACATGGTGTGATAGACAGACATAGTATGTACCAAAAACAGGAAAGCATGTCATATTCACACGTATCATGTGTAAGCTAAGTAGATGCAGTTTACACTAATTAGGAGCAATACAAGCTAGACAGCATATGCAACATGCTACTAGATATTACACTACCAAGTTAGAACAAGCACCTTGGATGGTGGAGTAGGGGAGCGGAGACTTGGAACTTGTAATGCACTAGATGTACAAGGAGGATCCGTACAGATGCTCCGTTTATGTTGCTGCAGAGGACCACCATCATCGCCTTCCTTACTCTTTTCCTTCCTCTTTTTTGATTTTGCCTTGTCAAGTCAAACCCACAAGAAAAAGGAATAAAATTTGCTCTTCAGAACTCATTGATGTATGATACTGACGAACACTACTTTCATGTAAGGTAGCCACATGATAGGAGGATGGAATATGTATGAAAAACAGGACGACATGACATATTGACATGTATAATGTATAAAGTGTAAACTAAGCACAAGGTGTTTAAACTAGTTAGAATCAATGCAAGCTAGAAACCATATGAAAGATGAAACCAATATCACTCTACCAAATTAAAAGGGTGGCCTAACAAATGTATTTGACCAAATTAGAAGCAATATGCAACGAATAAAGGTGTCTCATCGTAAGTGATTGATGCAGGATACAGAAAAGAGGTAGTTTCATGTAAGAACATGGTTAACAGATAGATGTTGTGTGTACCAAAAATAGGAAGGCATGTCATATTCATAGGTATAATGTGTAAACTAAGCAGATGCAATTTACCCTAATTAGAAGCATTACAAGCTAGACACCGTATGCAACATGCAACCACATATCACACTGCGAAGTTAGAGCAAGCACCTGCGATGGTGGTGTAGGGGAAGTGCGGTCTTCAAGTACAGAGCTACGTTCAATATCTTCATTTAGGCTTGCTGTTTCTTGAGAATCATGTGGAGAGGATTAAACTGCACTCTTTATAAGAGTATCGCGTCTCATACTAACCCATGGGCGTGACTGTCTCGTCATAAGCGATAGATGCAGGATACACAAGAACAGTAGTTTGATGTAAGAACATGGTGTGATAGGCAGATGTAATATGTACCAAAAACAGGAAGGCGTGTCATATTCACATGTATAATGTGTAATCTAAGGAGATGCAATTTAATAAATTAGGAGCAATACAAGCTAGGCACCATATGCAACATGCAACCAGATATCACACTGCCATGTTAGAGCAAGCACCTGGGGTTGTGGAGTAGGGTAGATGAGATTTGGAACTTGCACTGCAGTAGGAGTAGCAGGAGAATCTGCAGAGATCATCTGTTTCGGTTGCTCCAGATGACCACCATCATTCTGTGCCTTCGTCCTTTTAGATTTTGCCTTGTCAAGTAAACACACAAGAAAAAGGAATGAAATCCGCACTTCCAAATTCATTGATGCATGATACTGACGAACACAACTTTTATGTATGGCAACCATATTGTAGGAGGATGGAATATGTACAAAATACGCTAAGCAGAAAGCATTTCAACAAATTGGAAGCAATCCAATCTAGACACCATATGAAAGATCCAACCAAAAACACTCTACCAAGTTAGATGTGTCTCATTATAAGTGGCACTTCAAAAAATTAGAGGCAATACATGTTTGAAATGATATGCAAGACGCAACCAATATTACACTGTCAACTTGAAGGTGTCTCGTCAGAAGTGATTAATGAGGGATACACAATAAAAGTAGTTTGATGTAAGAACATGGTTAATAGAAAGACGTAGTATGTACCAAAAATATGAAGGCATGTCATATTCACAGGTATAATGTGTTAACTAAGCAGATGCAATTTACCCTAATTAGAAGCATTAATTACAAGGTAGACACCATATGCAACATGCAACCACACCTGCATGGTGGTGTAGGGGAATTGTGGTCATCAACTAGAGAGCTACGTTGACTATCTTCATTTAGCCTTGCTGTTTCTTGAGAATCATGTGGGGAGGATGACACTGCACTCTTTAAATGAGTAGCGCGTCTCACAGTAACCCACTGGGGTGACTGTCTCATCATAAGTGATTGATGAGGGATACAAAAGAGCATTAGTTTGATGTACGAACATGGTTAATAGACATATGTAGTATGTATCAAAAACAGGAAGGCATGCCATTGTCAAAGGTATAATGTGTAAAGTAAGCAGATGTAATTTAACCAAATTGGAAGTGATACGTCTCCAACGTATCTATAATTTTTGATTGCTCCATGCTATATTATCTATTGTTTTGGACTATATTGGGCTTTATTTTCCACTTTTATATTACTTTTGGGACTAACCTATTAACCGGAGGCCCAGCCCAGAATTGTTTTTTTGCCTATTTCAGTGTTTGAAGAAACGGAATATCAAACGGAGTCCAAACGGAATGAAATCTTGGGAACGTGATTTTCTCATCAGATAAGATCCAGGAGACTTGGACCCTCGGTCAAGAAAGGAGGGAGGCGGCCACGAGGGTGGAGGGCGCGCCCCTCCCCCCTAGGGCGTGCCCCTGCCTCGTGGGCCCCCCGAAGCTCCACCGACGTACTCCTTCCTCCTATATATACCTACGTACCCCCAACAGATAAGATACGGAGCTAAAAACCTAATTCCACCGCCGCAACTTTCCGTATCCATGAGATCCCATCTTGGGGCCTGTTCCGGAGCTCCGCCGGAAGGGGAATCCACCACGGAGGGCTTATACATCATCATCATAGCCTCTCCGATGAAGTGTGAGTAGTTTACTTCAGACCTTCGGGTCCATAGTTAGTAGCTAGATGGCTTCTTCTCTCTTTTTGGATCTCAATACAATGTTCTCCCCCTCTCTCGTGGAGATCTATTCGATGTAATCTTCTTTTTGCGGTGTGTTTGTTGAGACCGATGAATTGTGGGTTTATGATCAAGATTATCTATGTGCAATATTTGAATCTTCTCTGAATTCTTTTATGTATGATTGGTTATCTTTGCAAGTCTCCTCGAATTATCCATTTGGTTTGGCCAACTAGATTGGTAGTTCTTGCAATGGGAGAAGTGCTTAGCTTTGGGTTCAATCTTGCGGTGTCCTTTCCCAGTGATAGTAGGGGCAGCAAGGCACGTATTGTATTGTTACCATCGAGGATAACAAGATGGGGTTTTTATCATATTGCATGAATTTATCCCTCTACATCATGTCATCTTGCTTAAGGCGTTACTCTGTTTTCATTAACTTAATACTCTAGATGCATGCTGGATAGCGGTCGATGAGTGGAGTAATAGTAGTAGATGCAGGCAGGAGTCGGTCTACTTGTCTCGGACGTGATGCCTATATACATGATCATACCTAGATATTCTCATAACTATGCTCAATTCATCAATTGCTCAACATAATTGCTCACCCACCGTAGAATACTTATGCTCTTGAGAGAAGCCACTAGTGAAATCTATGGCCCCGGTCTATTCTCATCATATTAATCTTCCTATGCTTTATTATTGCTTTGCTTTTTTACTTTGCCTTTTATTTTACTTTGCATCTTTATACAAAAAATACCAAAAATATTATCTATCATCTATATCAGATCTCACTCTCGTAAGTGACCGTGAAGGGATTGACAACCCCTATTCGCGTTGTTTGCGAGGAGTTATTTGCTTTGTGTAGGTACGAGGGACTTGCGCGTGGCCTCCTACTGGATTGATACCTTGGTTCCAAAAACTGAGGGAAATACTTACGCTACTCTGCTGCATCATCCTCTCCTCTTCGGGGAAAACCAACGCAAGCTCAAGACGTAGCAAGAAGGATTTCTAGCGCCGTTGCCGGGGAGTCTACGCAAAAGTCAACATACCAAGTACCCATCACAATCCCTTATCTCTCGCATTACATTATTTGCCATTTGTCTCTCGTTTTTCTCTCCCCCACTTCACCCTTGCCGTTTTATTCGCCCTCTCTTTTCCGTTTGCATTTTTCTCGTTTGCTTGTCTTATGTCTGAAATTGGGGAAATTATTGCCGATATGGACAATAATAAGAACATGGAAAATTCTGATGCTCCGGCTGAAGAAACCCCTACCTTGCATACAAAAAGATTTCGAATTGGTAGTGGTAATATTATTGGAAAAGGAGTTATCCAAGATTTCTTTACTTGTGCCGGTGCTTTGCCTTCTATGGGCAGTTCTATTCTCCATTGAACTAATAGTCTTGCGGACACTATTGCCATGCTTATCGTTGAACTTGAAAGGCAATTTATGCATATGCATCCTTCCATACAAAGGATTTTCATAGAATTTTCTAATATCGAGCATTCCTCTGTTAAGAGTGCCGCTACAATCTTCATGAATTCAGATTTATAATAAAAGAGGCCAAAGAAATCTTTGCGCATTATAGGGTGGACGGTGGCCGTCCTCCCATAGAATCTATCCTCTTTGATCAAGAAGAAATAATGCGTTTTCAATCTATTGACTATGTTGCTTTCAATGAAAATCTTAGAAAAAAGGTGCCTACCCATATTTTAATTGATAGAATCTCTGAACTTAACGATGATTTGACTATTCGAAATAATGAGCTAGGATACTCTCTTAAGTATTGTAACGCCCCGGATCCGATGCGCCAGGTGTCCGCCAGTTATTCGTCGTCGTTGCCATGTCATTTGCTTGCGTGTTGCATTTTGCCATGTCATCATCTGCATGTTTTTCAAAACTTGCATCCGTTGGGGTTCTGCCGGTTCTCTCCGTTGTCCGTTCCGAGTCCGGACACACTCGCATGCGCCCGCGGCACCTCCGAAATATTATTTTATAAGTGGCCGAAAAATGTTCTCGGAATGAGTTGAAACTTGGCATGCGGTCTTATTATAGTGTGGACAGAGCGCCTGTCAAGCTTCGTCGCATTCGGAGTCCGTTTGATAGCCCAACCGTTAAATGTATAGCGGTACCGTTGTCGGTACCTTCGTAGGATGTTTCGGTCTTCGAAACTGCCGCCGGGCCTCTCTTTCTTTTCTCTTCTCTCAGCCCAACCCTCTTCTCAGCCCACCGCAGCCCACATAAATTCCCCTCATGCGAGCCGTCCGATCGTGATCGAAGGGTGCAAACGGAGCAAAACCCCGAACCCTAGCCACTTACCCTATATATCGCCCTTCCTTCCAAAATGGGCATCCCTAGCCCCTCACCTACCCCTAGTCGCCTCCCCACCGCAGCCATCTTCCTCCTCCTCGTTTTCAGCGTCGGCCGACCCTGCTCCGCCACTTGGCGCCATCCCGCTCGCCAGCGCCGCCGTCCCCGCCGCCTTGGAGCCAACCAGGCGGCCACGTGCCCTTCCCAGCGCCCCGCTCGCCGCCCGCCCGCCATGCCCATCAAGGGGCCTGCTTGCCCGGCTCCAGCCACAAGAGCCCATGAGGGCCCGGCGCCCTGCTCCTCCGCGCCCTAGGTCGCGCCGCCCGGCTCCCGTAGGCGCCGCCGCCCTCTCGCGCCGCCCGCCAGCCAGGACCCCGCTGCCCTCTCCAACCTTCTCCTTCCTTCTCTCTCTTCCTCATGGCCTTCTCTCTCTCCCTCGTGGGAACCGCCGCCGCCATGGATGCCAGCGCCGCCGCCCGCGAGGCCGAGCCGAACCTCATCGCCGACCCGCTTTGAGCTCGCCTGGGCCTCCCAGCGCAGATCTGCCCGGCCTGCCGCGGATCCGGTCCCTGCGACCCGATCCCGCCGTCCTCGACCCGTCCCCGCCACCTGTGCCCGCTCGCCGTCGCCGGACGCTCGCGCCGCCGCCCGGAGCTCCTTTGGCTCTTTTGGCCGCGCCGGACATATCCGGAGGAGCCCGGACATGTCCGTCCAGTCAACCCCCCCGCGAGTTCTATTTTTTTTTGTCCAAGTCTTTTTCTAAAAACATCATGTGTGCATGTTTGGACGGATGTAACCTTGTGCATGTATGTCCGTTTGGAGTGTATAATATGTCAAACTGTTCGTCTCAACGAGTACTTCATTTCATTCCATTGCATCATGTTCATTTGAGTTCATCTTGATGCCTGAATCATCGTTGCAAGAGTGCTATATATTGTTGTCTGCTGTAACTTATCAGAATATGCTCATTTGTCATTTTTGCCATGATTGTTGTGCGCCTCCCATGAACTTGAGCCCTACATGTGTTTTGGAGTATGCCATGCCATCTTTACAGGGTTGTATGCCATGTATTTTTGTGATTTATGTGGTGACTAGAACAAGCATGCAAATTAGGCTTCGTGATGTTGCTGATTTCAGCCCCTGTTCTGCTGTTATTGTGATGCCATGTATCCATGTTGCTACAGTGAGATCCATGCTTTTTTTGAGTATGATCAGTAAGGATGTTTTGTAGATATGGTTATGCTCTATCCATCCATGCCTCTATTTGCATTTATGGATCAACCTATCTTGACTCAATCGAGCTCTACTTTTGCTATAAAATGTTCCTGGCAGATTGTTTACATGTTATGCAATTTTGCCAAGGTTGTTGTAGTTGATCCAAGCATGCTATGTTGTTGTTCTTGCCATGTCTAGCTTCTATGCCATGTCTAGTTGCTGGTTGTATGCTTATTTTGTCATGCAATGCCTCATAGTGAGTGCATCGAGCTCGTCAACATGCGTACTTGTTATCTGTTTATGCCATGCTCCAGTTTTTCACCAAGTCTGAATCTGTTTATGTTTTTGCTATATTCACATGCTTGCAACTGTATTTTCTGATCCCTTTTGGCTTATGGTCACTAAGGGACTTTTGTTATATGCTTTGCGTAGATTCATGCCATGCTCTAGTTTGACTTTATAGCTTGCTGTAACATGTTGTTTCATAGCTCTAAACATGTTAACCTGATGTTATTTCTGCCATGTCCTGTGAATTATGCTAAGTCTGTGAACCTGTTATTATTTGCAATCTTGCCATGTCCTTTTGAGCATGTTCTAGTGATTTATGGAGATATCTCAGTGTTCATGTTTTGTAATGCTTTACCTGTAGATCATGCCCATGCCTTTTTTTATTACGTTGAGATGCTGTAGCATAGTGTTTTGATGCTTGCAATATGCCTAGTTGCTGTTTTGGACAACTTGTCCTTTAAACTTGTATAGATTGTATGTGTTGAACCGTTGCTCCGTATTGAGTGTGCTCTATATGAAACTTGCTTAGAATTGCATGAACTTTCATATTATCATGTTGCATCCTTGTTTTGAGGTGTTTTCTTGATGTTTGAATTCATTTTGCATCAATGCCATGCTTATCTTGTTTTGCTCATATCTTCTAGGCCGCAGCTCCGAATCTAATGAACTTTATATGTAACTTGACTAGAATTTCGTGTAGATCATGTTGGTGCATCTTAACTTGCTGTTTAAAAACTTGAACTTAAGGTTTAATCAGATCTGGACCAATTTCGAAATTTGCATATGAGGACTTACCGGAATTGTTCTATGTTGTTTCCGGCCTTATTTAAACTTGCCTTGATGTTTTGCTCTTGTATGCATCATCTCTTGCCATGAGTAGCTTCATGTAGCTTTGTCATGCATCATGATTGGTTGTGCATCATGTCTCGTTTATGTGTGGTGTGCTTACTTTGTTGTGTGCTTCTTCTCGATAGTTCCCGTTTCGTTGCGATCGTGAGGATTCGTTCGTCTACGCTTGGTTCGTCTTCGTGGCTTCATCTTCTTCATGGACTCGTTCTTCTTCCTTGCGGGACTTCAGGCAAGATGACCGTCACCTTGGATCTCATTACTATCATTGTTATGCTAGTTGCTTCGTTCTATTGCTATGCTGCGTTACCTACCACTTGCTGCTCAAGCCTCCCAAATTGCATGACAGCCCCTAACCTTTGTTACCCTTCCTAGCAAACCGTTGTTTGGCTATGTTACCGCTTTGCTCAGCCCCTCTTATAGCGTTGTTAGTTGCAGGTGAAGATGAAGATTGCTCCATGTTGGATTATGTTTATGTTGGGATATCACAATATCTCTTATATTATTAATGCATCTATATACTTGGTAAAGGGTGGAACGCTCGGCCTTATGCCTGGTGTTTTGTTCCACTCTTGCCGCCCTAGTTTCCGTCATATCGGTATTATGTTCCTGGATTTTGCGTCCCTAATGCGGTTGGGTGATTTATGGGACCCCCTTGATAGTTCGCTTTGAATAAGACTCCTCGAGCAAGGCCCAACCTTGGTTTTACCATTTGCCTCACCACCACCTACTTTTCCCTTGGGAGTCGCTCTCTCGAGGGTCATCTTTATTTTAAGCCCCCCGGGCCAGTGCTTCTCTAAGTGCTGGTTCGAACCGGGCAGACTGCGGGGCCACCACGGGGCAACTCGAGGGCTGGTTTTACTCGTAGCTAGTCTCATCCGGTGTTGCCCTGAGAATGAGATATGTGCAGCTCCTATCAGGATTGTCGGCGCATCAGGCGGTCTTGCTGGTCTTGTTTTATTGCTGTCGAAATGTCTTGTAGCCGGATTCGAGACTGATCGGTCTTCACGGGAGAAGGAATATCCTTCGTTGATCGCGAGAGCTTATCATGGGCTAAGTTGGGACACCCCGCAGGTTTGAACTTTCAAAGCCGTGCCTGCGGTTATGTGGCGATGGGAATTTGTTAATATCCGGTTGTAGTAAACTTGAAGTAAACTCTTCTAAAATACACCAACCGTGTGCGTAACGTGAGTGTCTCTTTTCGGGTTGATCGAGAGGAGAACACGGTTTCGGGTTATGTCGGCGTAAGTAGGAGTTCGGATCACTTCTTGATCATTACTAGTTGACGACCGTTCCTTTGTTTCTCTTCTCGCCTCGCTTATGTTGGTTAGCCACCATATATGCTTAGTCGCTGCTGCAACCTCACCACTTTACCCCTTCCTTTCCCATTAAGCTTTGCTAGTCTTGATACCCATGGTAATGGGATTGTTGAGTCCTCGTGGCTCACAGATTACTACACCATCAGTTGCAGGTGCAGGTTTGCAATGATCATGACGCGAGAGCGATGTTTACTTGTGTTGGAGTTCTTCTTTTGCTTCTTCGATCAGGGGATAGGTTCCAGGTCGGCAGCCTGGGCTAGCAAGGTGGATGCCGTTTGAGTTTCTGTTTATGATTCATCTGTAGTCGGATGTTGATCGTGTATGTTGTATTGTTGTATTCATGTGACATTGTATGTATTGGATGTATCCCCACTATTATGTAATGTTGATGTAATGATGTCCACCTTGCAAAAGCGTCTTCAAGATGCGCTTATATCCTTGGTGGGACCTTCGAGTTCCTTTAGGATAGGGTCGCATCTTGGGCGTGATAAGTATAGGCTCACAAGGTTCTGTCAAAAGAATGCTTATAATGATGAATTGGTTGTGCAATACGAAGGGTCGAAAGAGGAACCTATACCTCCTAAAACTGATCTTGGGGATTTTTGCCCTATTAAATTTAGCCCTTTTGATTAATTTTGCTTGCCTCAAAGAAAACTTGCTACCGAACCTAGGGAGTATGAAATGAGTTTCACTGATCTATCTTATTACTACGGCACAACCTAAATCTATCCTTGCTTTTATGCCTAGCTAGGGGCGTTAAACGGTAGCGCTTGTTGGGAGGCAACCCAATTTTATTTTAGTTTTTTTGTTTTTGTTTATGTTTAGGAATAAATAATCCATCTACCTTCTATTTATATGTGGTTTTATGTTTTAAGTAGTGTTTGTGCCAACTTAAACCTATAGGATCTTCTTGGATAATAGTTATTTGATCTTGCTGTAATTTCCAGAAACTTTCGGTACACGAAAACAATTGTTAAAAATCACCAGAACATGATAAAATAGTGATTCTAATTTCTTCTGATCAATAAACAAATTTCCTAGGTCTTCTTATTTTGGCTGAATTTTTGGAGTTCCAGAAGTTTGCGTTAGTTACAGATTACTACAGACTGTTCTGTTTTTGACAGATTCTGTTTTTCGTGTGTCGTTTGCTTATTTTGATGAATCTATGGCTAGTAAAATAGTTTATAATCCATAGAGAAGTTGGAATACAGTAGGTTTAACACCAAAACAAATAAATAATGAGTTCATTACAGTACCTTGAAGTGGTCTTTTGTTTTCTTTCGCTAACGGAGCTTACGAGATTTCTGTTGAGTTTTGTGTTGTAAAGTTTTCAAGTTTTGGGTGAAATCTTTTGATGGATTATGGAACAAGGAGTGGCAAGAGCCTAAGCTTGGGGATGCCCATGGCACCCCCAAGATAATCCAAGGACATGAAAAATTCAAAGCTTGGGGATGCCCCGGAAGGCATCCCCTCTTTCGTCCACTTCCATCGGTAACTTTACTTGGAGCTATATTTTTATTCACTACATGATATGTGTTTTGCTTGGAGCGTCTTGTATTATTTGCGTCTTTGCTTGTTAGTTTACCACAATCATCCTTGCTATACACACCTTTTGAGAGAGCCATACATGAATTGGAATTTGTTAGAATACTCTATGTGCTTCACTTATATCTTTTGAGCTTTATAGTTTTGCTCTAGTGCTTCACTTATATCTTTTAGAGCACGGTGGTGGATTTGTTTTAAAAAAACTATTGATCTCTCATGCTTCACTTAGATTATTTTGAGAGTCTTAAATAGCATGGTAATTTTCTTAAAATAATAATATGCTTGGTATTCAAGATTTGTAAAACTTTCTTTTGAGTGTATTGAATACTAAGAAAAGTTTGATGCTTGATAATTGTTTTGAGATATGGAGGTGATAATATTAGAGTCATGCTAGTTGAGTAGTTGTGAATTTGAGAAATACTTGTGTTAAAGTTTGTGATTCCCGTAGCATGCACGTATGGTGAATCGTTATGTGATGAAGTCGGAGCATGATTTATTTATTGATTGTCTTCATTATGAGTGGCGGTCGGGGACGAGCCATGGTCTTTTCCTACCAATCTATCCCCCTAGGAGCATGCGGGTAGATTTTTGCAATAAGTATATGAGTTCTTTTTGAGTAATGTTGAGTCCATGGATTATACGCACTTTTCTCACCCTTCCACCATTGCTAGCCTCTCTAATACCGCGCACTTTTCGCCGGTATCATACACCCACCATAAACATTCATCAAAACAACCACCATACCTACCTATCATGGCATTTCCATAGCCATTCCGAGATATATTGCCATGCAACTTTCCACCGTTCCGTTTATTATGACACGCTCCATCATTTTCATATTGCTTAGCATGATCATTTAGTTGACATCGTATTTGTGGCAAAGCTACCGTTCATAATTCTTTCATACATGTCACTTATGAATCATTGCACATCCCGGTACACCGCCGGAGGCATTCACATAGAGTCATATTTTTTTTCTAAGTATCGAGTTGTAAGAAAAATAAAAGTGTGATGATCATCATTTTTAGAGCATTGTCCCAAGTGAGGAAAGGATGTTGGAGACTATGATTCCCCCATAAGTCGGGATGAGACTCCGGACGAAAAATAAAAAAAATGAAAAGAAAAGAGGCCATAAAAAAGAGAAAAGGCCCAAATAAAAAATGAGAGAAAAAGAAAGAAGGGACAATGTTACTATCCTTTTACCACACTTGTGCTTCAAAGTAGCACCATGATCTTCATAATAGAGAGTCTCTCGTTTTGTCACTTTGATATACTAGTGGGAGTTTTTCATTATAGAACTTGGCTTGTATATTCCAATGATGGGCTTCCTCAAATTGCCCTAGGTCTTCGTGAGCAAGCGAGTTGGATGCACACCCACTTAGTTTCATTTGTTGAGCTTTCATATACTTATAGCTCTAGTGCATCCGTTGCATGGCAATCCCTACTCACTCACATTGATATCTATTGATGGGAATCTCCATAGCCCGTTGATACGCCTAGTTGATGTGAGACTATCTTCCCTCTTTTTGTCTTCTCCACAACCACCATTCTATTCCACATATAATGCTATATCCATGGCTCACGCTCATGTATTGCATGAAGATTGAAAAAGTTTTGAGAATGTCAAAAGTATGAAACAATTGCTTGGCTTGTCGTCGGGGTTGTGCATGATTTAAATACTTTATGTGGTGAAGATAGAGCATAGCCAGACTATATGATTTTGTAGGGATAACTTTCTTTGGCCATGTTATTTTGAGAAGACATAATTGCTTTGTTAGTATGCTTGAAGTATTATTATTTTTATGTCAATATTAAACCTTTGTCTTGAATCTTTCGAATCTGAATATTCATACCACAATTAAGAAGAGTTACATTGAAATTATGCCAAGTAGCACTCCGCATAAAAAATTCTCTTTTTATCATTTACCTACTCGAGGACGAGCAGGAATTAAGCTTGGGGATGCCTGATACGTCTCCAACGTATCTATAATTTTTGATTGCTCCATGCTATATTATCTATTGTTTTGGACTATATTGGGCTTTATTTTCCACTTTTATATTACTTTTGGGACTAACCTATTAACCGGAGGCCCAGCCCAGAATTGCTGTTTTTTTGCCTATTTCAATGTTTCGAAGAAACGAAATATCAAACGGAGTCCAAACGGAATGAAATCTCCGGAACGTGATTTTCTCATCGATAAGATCCAGAGACTTGGACCCTCGGTAAAGAAAGGAGGAGGCGGCCACGAGGTGGAGGGCGTGCCCCCCAGGCGCGCCCCGCCTCGTGCCCCCAAGCTCCACCGACGCACTCCTTCCTCCTATATGTACCTCACGCACTTCAACAGATAAGATACGGAGCCAAAACCTATTTCCACCGCCGCAACTTTACAGATCCACGAGATCCCATCTTGGGGCCTGTTAGAGTTCACGGAAGGAATCCACCATGGAGGGCTTCTACATCATCATCATAGCCTCTCGATGAAGTGTGAGTAGTTTACTTCAGACCTTCGGGTCCATAGTTAGTAGCTAGATGGCTTCTTCTCTCTTTTGGATCTCAATACAATGTTCTCCCCTCTCTCGTGGAGATCTATTCGATGTAATCTTCTTTTTGCGGTGTGTTTGTTGAGACCGATGAATTGTGGGTTTATGATCAAGATTATCTATGAGCAATATTTGAATCTTCTCTAAATTCTTTTATGTATGATTGGTTATCTTTGCAAGTCTCCTCGAATTATCCGTTTGGTTTGGCCAACTAGATTGGTAGTTCTTGTAATGGGAGAAGTGCTTAGCTTTGGGTTCAATCTTGCGGTGTCCTTTCCCAAAGGATGAGGGGCAGCAAGGCACGATTGTATTGTTGCCATCGAGGATAACAAGATGGGGTTTTTATCATATTGCATGAATTTATCCCTCTACATCATGTCATCTTGCTTAAGGCGCTACTCGCTTTCATTAACTTAATACTCTAGATGCATGCTTGGATAGCGGTCGATGAGTGGAGTAATAGTAGTAGATGCAGCAGAGTCGGTCTACTTGTCTCGAACGTGATGCCTATATACATGATCATACCTAGATATTCTCATAACTATGCTCAATTATGTCAATTGCTCAACAGTAATTCGTTCACCCACCGTAGAATACTTATGCTCTTGAGAGAAGCCACTAGTGAAATCTATGCCCCCCGGGTCTATTCTCATCATATTAATCTTCCTATGCTTTATTATTGCCTTGCTTTTTTACTTTGCTTTTATTTTACTTTGCATCTTTATACCAAAAATACCAAAAATATTATCTATCATCTCTATCAGATCTCACTCTCGTAAGTGACCGTGAAGGGATTGACAACCCCTATTCGCATTGGTTGCGAGGAGTTATTTGCTTTGTGTAGGTACGATGACTTGCGCGTGGCCTCCTACTGGATTGATACCTTGGTTCTCAAAAACTGAGGGAAATACTTACGCTATTCTGCTGCATCATCCTCTCCTCTTCGGGGAAAACCAACGCAAGCTCAATACGTAGCAGGAAGCAATACAAGCTAGAAACCATATGCAACATGCAACCACATTTGACAGCGTGAAGTTAAAGCAAGCACCTGGGATGGTTGTGTGTGGCAATTGAGATCATCAACTGTAGAGCTACGTTTACTGTCTCCATCTGCTGACACTACACCCTTTAGAGCGCTGAAACGCTTAGTGCTTATCTTCGAATGACACCAGCGACTTCTGTCTTTTCTTTGTGTATTCATCAACACTGCGTCAGAGTCTGAAATACCCATGCATAAAAAAACAATAGTGTGAGTATGGGTGAAGTGTGTGCACAATTAGTACAGTGTAAAAGCAGCAGATAGCAGGTCGTTGAGAAATAAATGACGGTAGACATATGATAGCTCTACAACATGCATGGCACACGAAATTACTAGATTCTAGGATTTTGAAATATGAGCATAGGGATGGCTCGGAAATGCAGATGCTCCTCCAGCACACCACAAGGTGTGGTCCTATGAAAATAATAGTTGACCGAAAACAAATAGGTCAGTCAATTTTTTCTGCACCGTCCGATGTACAAAGAACGGGCAGATCGCCTCCATCTACCTCCAGCCAGTCAGTGTTATGATCTTCCTCGAAACGCCAGCGACCACTGGGCCAGTCCCCTGCCTCCGCCCTCCCCTCAACCTCACCGCACCGCCCCGGCCATCCCTTCAAGCCCTGCTGACCTCCAGATCGGGCGCAAGCAGCTCCTGCACCCCACATCCCTATGATACACACCGATGCGCCGCTTCCCTGGCGAACAGGTGGACTAGGTGCTCCGCACACCTAAGCAGGTGCTGCTTCTTTTAATTATGATTCAACTGACCCTGAATTGAAATCCAGGCGGGCTACTGACCTCTAGCCAAGGGGAAATAGTAATTGAGAGGAAAACTTGTGCATTTAGTATCACGAAGAAGATGCAGTAATAAGCGCTCAACTAGTTTCTTTTGTGGGATGAATGCGGTGTGAGCAGAGACGTAACATTTGCATGAATAAGGGAAGAGGAGTACCTCTTTCTGCTGGCAGTGTTGTGTCCTCCTTCTGTTTTTCCAACAATCTTCTTGTGGTTCACTGGAAACGAGAAGTTGTGGAGGATGGTGGAGCCTTGGACGAACCCATGGCCAAGTTTTTGAGTGTGGTGCAGTGGCCGTCTGTCGGTGGGGGGGAACCAAATCCGAGGCGGCGAACAACGACGTAGCGGTAACGGCTCCGGTGCGGTGGACGGTTGCGACAGTGGAGCGGCAGCGGTGAGGCACATGACGGTGTGGTCGAAGTGGTTCTGGTACCGCGCACGTCGGCGTCGGTGTCGTGGAGGCAGCTCTGCCTTAGCTTCAACTGCTAAGTCCTTGAGGGCGTTGCGGTTGTGGTTGCGTTGGATGACGACGTCTGGGTACCGGCTCCGGCGTGATGGAGGAGGGCGGCGGTGGATTGGGCGCGATGGGGTGGAGGACGGAGGAGTCTTGGGTTTCGCGGCTGGTGGAGAGGGTGTTTTGGCGCCCATGGAGTATGAATGGGGAAACGGAGGGAGGGGGAACTCAGGGGGAACAATGTTTCGGTTTGGGACGAGCTTGTTTGAAATTTGGGGAAAGTTACAAACTTTGCCCCCATCTAAAATTTGGGACATATTGCGGGTTGGAGGTAGGACAGTAATCTCAGGTGTCCCAACTGGTGGGCGGGATAGATTTCGGCCGAGCACATGGGTGTTTAGGTGTCCACGGCTTATGAATGCTTCTCGGAAGCGGTTGAGACTGGCATCTTGGTGAAGTTACAAACCTACCCCGGTTTAGACCTTTGGACGTCGGGCCGATAGGCTACACGGTCCAGAGTCAGGACAGTAATTTCCTACCACCAAACATTAGTCTCGCGCGGTTTCGGGTGACCAGAGGCTTATTTGGCGCTTCGTTCAATATTTGGGAGCAGAAGCATTAACGTTTTCAGTTCTCTTGAGTTGAACTTTCAGGATTTTTCAAACTTCACAAATCTTGACTCTTGAAAATCTTAAAACGATGATTATTTTGGAATGGAGGGGGTACATTTGAATATACATTGTACACGAGTATATATTAAAAAATATGCAACTTACCTCAGTTCATGCATGGTTCCAGATATAATCTCCTTGGTTGCAAAAAAATAGTTAGACATGTGTATGAATATATAGCATGTTCAAACGCACAACAAAGATTGATGCCCCCCTTTTAGATCTGATTTACAAATGCCATTATCTCAGATTCAAATAGATGAATGCACTTCCTAAGAATTCGAAACTTCAAAACCCCCTTTATGTTGAATTCAACATGTATTCTATTTCGTAGCTAGCAATTTGGAATGTATCCATGTAAGTGAAAAATGTATAAAGTGCTTCACACTAACAACATGGAGTGCACTAATTAATATTATATATGAATTGCAAAAGCAATGCATTGCCTGTCTTTCAAATAGCTCTCACTCTATGGATCGATAATATGAAATAAACACATGCACATGCTAGAATTCAATAGATTATGGGTGTCTGATAGACCGATTTTCGTTCATACGCAAATTGCAAAATTCATGATCTCATCCAAAAATAATAATGCCATTTGCATTTTAATTCAATGCGTAGAACCGCCTTTTACACGTAGATGTACTATGCCTCGGCCCGTTCTCGCACACGCATTATATCTCTCTCTATCTAACGCATAAGTGCACACACTTTATATACATCAACATTTCTCTTTCACACATGCTCACAATCTCTCCCGGGGTGTCGGGGTGTCTCACGCACACACTCTCTATATATCTCCCTCTCTCTTTCTGACTACTATGTACCACTCTTTTCACTAATCTCAGTTGGAAAACACTATTTCTCTCGCATGCATATATAGCGGTGAGTGTTTGCGCATATATATGAGCGCTTGCGTCTGTACCTGTTAAAAATACATGTCGTGATTATATGGTCACTGGCTCACCCGTACAACTCCGTATTCTATTGATGACACAATCAATTGACCAGTCAAACGTTCTACGTGGCGCAACTAGTGTTGCACCATCGGCGTGCGTAACCGTGGGGCCCACCTGTTAGAGCGTATATGAAAGAAAGAAATGGTAGTTTGAGTCTGTACTGTGTTAATAAAATACATTTTAGGGTGATCATACGGTCATTGGCTCACCATACATCTCCGTAATTTGTTGATGACACAATCAATTGACCAATCAAACGGTCCACATTCAGCAGCGCACAATACCATAGAGCCCACCAGTCAGCGCGTATATGAAAGACATAAATGGTAATAAATTAGTGGTCGGTGGGGATTCAAAGTCGTGAGACCTCTGGTTGGCGATCGCCGCGGGGGGGGCGGTGATTGGGCGGCAGCGTGGGGATTGCCGGAGAAAAAGCTCGGCTGGGGTGGGGGCTAGAGGATGGCCGGGCAGCGGGACCGGCGGTGGGAAGTGGTTTCGGGCGGCGGTGGCGAGGCGGCGGGCCGATCACAGGCGGCGGGGCCGACGGTTCGGCCGGTGGTGGCTGGTGGCTCAGGGGGGGGGGGGTGAAGATAAACTGCAGGCCCTTGATTTTGTATCCAACGGCTGAAAAATCGACTGACCAGAGATGAAAAAGTCAGTCGACTGATGTGTAGCCTCACCCCGCACGTACACATGCACGGACGCAACACTCGCACGAACACACGCACGCATGTAGGCGTGCAACACTAACACGTACACATGCACTCACGAACACACGCACGCATGCAGGCGTGCAACACTTACACATGCACTCACGAACACACACACACACACACACACACACACACACACACACGCGCGCGCGCGCGCGCGCACACACGCACACACGCACACATGCATGCAACACTGAAACGTACACATGCACGCACGCAACACCCGCACGCTTGCATGCACACAGCACATGACGCAAGATACGCGCTCAACCTATACGTGCATGCACCCTTTGTTAAGGACATGGATTGTTACGAGTATTAATCAATCTCATCTGTGATAAGCAGAACATTGATGTTTGCAGCGGTCTTTATGAATCACAATGTATCGAACGGGCTACCAACGTATATATGAAAATTTTAAAATTCTCTTACATTATATAGTAGGCTTATCTACATGAAATAGATGATGTCACACTCAATGAACAATCATTAGTTTATGAAATGCCCGCTTCTGACTGCCCTGGCCCACCAAAAGCTCCTCTGTCGTGCGCTGCCTGCGTTGGGTCACTGACATGTAGGCTAGGTACCCAAAGAGCCCACACGTCAGTGGAAAAATGGCGCGGTGTCGTACTCAGAGTCGAGGGCGCCGCTCGATGCACGCCCGACTGAACACGCCTCCTTGCCGCATTCAAACGCCTACATGAAACCTGTGTGGAAGCTGAGAAACCCACTCTGGACACACGTCCATTCATGACCGGGCCGACATCAAACGCAACACCGGCCGAGCTCCTCCCGTCCGCCGTCTATTTAATCTCCTATTTAACGAGGCCAGACGCCGGTCAAGAATCGCACACCTCCGCCGCTCCCCTATCTCCTCCTTCACCATTTTGTCCACTCTTACAATGGCTTACGAAGAGTAGTTATCCCGCATCCAAGCCGGTTGGGTGGCCCGCCGAGCCCGCCAGATACGAGCTATGCACCTCGCTGATCCACCTCCCTCCCCTCGCCCGATGGAGCCAGTTGCTGCCCCATGCCGGCGCGCGGTTCAGCAACTCGCCGCTCTAGGCCAGCTCGACGAGGAGTGGCGCATGGGCGTCGTCGCTGCCGTCCACGTCGCTGCCTCGTACAGCGCCTCCCGTGTCTGCGACCGCGTCTCCCATTTCTGTACCCGAGACTCCCATGCCGGTGGCCGTGCCATGCAAGCAGAGACTAAAGCTGGGTGCGCATAGAGCGACGAGTCGGTGGCCAGCGCCTCCGTGTCCGCCGCCATCATCGAGGAGAAGTAGAACACAGCAGGCCGCCGCCGCTTGGGTCCCATGAAGGCCACCGCGGAGGCGACGCCGGCGTACACAGCAGGTGTCTTGCCGGATCCTTTCATTGCGAGGACCTTCATCGACCCCGCATGGGCTCACGGAAGCGGAGAAGCCCCCTTACACCCTCATCTTGGGCATCAGCCAACGATATCAGTTGGGCAGTGGGGAAGCGAGCCGTCCTTTGCGCTGAAGCATATACCTCCGGGGCTCCCAGCAGTCCGGTGACCATGCTGCCGGACATGAGGAACACAAATGGATCGGTGGGCGACCATTTAGGCCAGGTATTATTATACCTATGCCGTCGAGAATTAGCACCACTTAGTTGATTTGAATGTAATGAAATCCGGCATGTTTGTATGAAAATCCGATATTTTATATGAGTTTCGTCATTGTTTATATGAAATATCGCAGTGTTCGCATGAATTTCATCTGGTTGGTTGAGTTGCTGTCAGAATGTGTGCTGCTATGGTTGGATGGCGAAATTTGTGGGTCGCCGGTCGGTCTGCGACTGGCTCGAGCAGCGTGGTGGGACAAAAAAAGCACAGCTCGTGCGAGCTCGTCTCCAACGCGCGCGCTGGAGGATGCATGAGCACCCGAGCTATTCCTCGTTCATCGGTGGCAAAGGCACCGGTGGACAAAAGGGTCGCCAATTTTTTGGCTACCCTGGGCAAGATCCAGACAGCCCCTCCCAGCACATTTAAATCCCTTGTTCGCCGTGAAATTTTGCCATGTGTTGTTTTCATGGACTAGCAAGATGCCCGTGCATTGCACGGAACATCAAAGCATGGTTAATAGTATAGCCAACTCTTGGCTATAAGAACCATGTCATCTATAGCCAACCTTATAGCCAACATGTATAACAATTAGCTATAAGTATGTGCTACTTTATTAATACATGACCCATCATTCACTCTCACATAGTGCCTAGGAGCACGTGTTGCAGCTAGCTCTTGCATGAGAGCCCGCTTACATTCTCTCTCCTATTCTCTCTCTTCCAACTAAGCATAGAAATATTATTTTACTCCTTACAACCTGCTGACTGTACCTTATTGTACTTGCTCTCAAGATGCATTTTTTTACAAAACACCTGTTGTGATTGACCCATGCAGGAGTAATCCCATGTGTAAAAACTAATGATATCTCGAGAATTTTATGAGAAAAATGGTATCTCGAGAATTTTATTGGAAAAATGGTATCTCAAGAATTTCATTGAAAAAATGATATCTCGAGAAAGATGAGAGATAAGGTGAGGAGGAGTGGGGTGCGGTGGTGACTGGTGGTCGGACTGGGCGGAGGCATGGGGATGGACAGCGTCGGCAGCCTGCAGCGGCCACCATGCTAGTGTACCAGAGTCTTCCTTTTTTAATTGCTCAGCAATGAGGTTGTGGGAGATGAATGAGGCAAGGCCTTATCTGTAAATGTGGAGAGAGGTGCGGATATCTTTTGTAAAATTGTCATAGTTTGCTTTCTATCCGTCATATATAAATCGGACGGTCTATATTACAAGATGGCAGGCACACCATCATTACCAACTCGGTTTTTTTATAAGAGTAGAGATATAGAGATAGAGATATTTCGCTATGTGAAAACAAATTTAAATATGAACGAATAATCGGTATCCGCGGTCTTCTGCCAGGAGCCCGGGACACAGCTGGATGGCCTCATAGTAGTAGTAGTAGTAGTAGTGTAGAGTACTACTAGTACTACTAGATAGTGAGTGTTTACTACTGTATCTACGTACTAATTGCAACACATGCATTTGTTAGCAGTATAATGACCACGTATGGATTTGATGGTAAGATTTGTGTAAGTTGGATGTCATATTATTGCTCTAACATGTGGTCAAAGTTAGCCTCCAAAACACATTTTATACCCTATATGGATTGAGGGAGTACATGCATTGCTGAGGTTTCTCTTAATCCTTGCGTGCAATGTTTTTATTGAAGCTTGAAATGTGAACATGTGAATGGGAGGGACTACTACAACCCTTCCAAAAGAACTGTAGTACTAATGGTATCATACTCCCTCCTTTCACCATCTCACATGCTCAGTTTTTTCATTTGCTAAGAGGCAAACCATGTGGGGCCTACCTTAGAGGCAAGGCTCTATACACTGGAGATGCTCTGTACGTATTAATTTTGATGTGTCCCGTCAACTCACAGAATGAGGAGAAGCTTGCTTAGTACGCCGTCACCCTCGCCCACGGGCGCGGTGGCTCGCATGACGAGGTGAAGCTTGCTTACTACGCCTTACACACGCTCCCTCGCCCACGTGCGCGGTGGCTCGCAGGACGAGGAGAAAATTATATAGTACGTACTACTCCCTCCATTTACTCCTCGTCCCTACCTTGGTTAGAGAGATTATCATATTATTTGAAATATGTCTTTTAGTAGTAGGAGTAGTATAGTGGTACATAGGAGTAGTACTACAACAATTTCCTTGGAGTCCGTGGTGCAGCAAGCTACCCTAGGCTATGTTACTACTCCCTCCTTTCCGGTTTATGGCTCAATTTCAAAATCTCTCCAACCAAGGTAGACGGTGAGTGGTGGAATTAATTCCGTAGTTTGCACAAGTAATTAGTACACTCGTTTTCTCAAGAAGTTATGTTTACTGAGGCATTAATTAGAACGAATGCATGCATGACCACTAAATTTCCATGAACTTGTACATGCATTGGTGAGTTTTCTCTTGACACTGCTTGCATCAGGTGATTTAACGCACCTCAAAATCCAAACATGTGATGGTACTACTACTAGTAGAATTGGGACTTATAAAACGAAAAATGAATTTTTTAGATGAGCCCTATAAACCGGAAAGGAGGGAGTAGTAAGTAGTACTACCTCCATAGTGGGTACATACTCCGTAAAATCAGATTTTCCCAAAACTAAGTCCCTCAACCTTTATTTGCTTGTTTCCCTTCCTGCCTCGAACAGACTATGCCAAACTCCCCTGCCTGCCGCTCGGGAAAAGACCCGCCCTCGCCTTTTTTTAGTCCGGGTTTGTATTGATGGATCGCGCGAAGCAGCAAAAACCAAGCCGTGTCTTGTACTCCTCCATCGACGCTCGATTTCATGAATTCTGTACTTCCTCTAGCCGACATGTGGGACATATAGCAACCGGGTTGATGTGTCATGCACCAAATAACAGTGCATAATAGCAGGGGGGATGCACCCCAGTCGTACCGCCCCAATAGTAGTAATGAGCAATGAGACATCAAATCACAATGCCGCACCTTCCCGGACGGACGAAGCAACCATTATTTCACACTTCGCTGAATCCGCTTCGCCATCATCTCCTTCAAGAAAACCACGTATTGCTTCTGCCATTGTTCTACCTCAAGAGGGACGCGCATCGCCTTGGTACATCATGACATGTGGACCGCATGACATGACATGCTCCCCTGCCCACCGCTCGGTAAAATCACCTCATTTTTACTACTTCCTCTGTATCGGTTTACAAGGCATGCACGTCGTTCTAGGTTGAGAATTTAAATGGCTATATATGTGATGAACAGTATATGTTTAGAAACTACATCCGCTTAAGAATCCAATGATATACTTTTTGTGACATAGTAACTCATATTTAGTTAGTTAAATGGATGACTGATACGTCTCCAACATATCTATAATTTTTGATTGCTCCATGCTATATTATCTACTGTTTTAGGCAATATTGGGCTTTATTTTCCACTTTTATATTATTTTTGGGACTAACCTATTAACCGGAGGCCCATCCCAGATTTGTTGATTTATGCCTATTTCAGTATTTCGAGGAAAAGGAATATCAGACGGAGTCAAAACAGAACGAAATCAACTGGAGAAGTTATTTTTGGAAGGAACCCCACCTGATGGACTTGGACCCCACGTCAGAAGATACGGGAGGTGCTCACGAGGGTGGGGGGCGCGCCCACCCCCCTAGGGCACGCCACCCTGCCACGTGGGGCCCCCGTAGCTCCAGCGACGTACTCCTTTCACCCATATATACCTACGTACCCTAAAACTTCCAGAACAGAAGATAGATCGGGAGTTCGGCCGCCGCAATCCTCTATAGCCACCAAAAACCAATCGGGACCCTGTTTCGGCAACCTGCCGGTGGGGGGAACCCATCACCGGTGGCCATCTTCATCATCCCGGCGCTCTCCATGACGAGGAGGGAGTAGTTCACCCTCGGGGCTGAGGGTATGTACCAATAGCTATGTGTTTGATCTCTCTCTCTCTCTCTCTCTCTCTCTCTCTCTCTCTCTCTCTCTCTCTCGTGTTCCCTCTATGGCACGATCTTGATGTATCCCGAGCTTTGCTATTATAGTTGGATCTTATGTTTCTTCTCCCCCTCCGCTCTCTTGTGATGAATTGAGTTTCCCCTTTGAAGTTATCTTATCGGATTGAGTCTTTTATGAGAACACTTGATGTATGTCTTGCCGTGCTTATCCGTGGTGACAATGGGATATCATGTGCCACTTGATGTATGTTTTGGTGACCAACTTGCGGGTTCCGCCCATGAACCTAGGCATAGGGGTTGGCACACGTTCTTGATTCTCCGATAGAAACTTTGGGGCACTCTTTGAAGTACTTTTATGTTGGTTGGATAAATCTGAGATTGTGTGATGCATATCGTATAATCATTCCCACGGATACTTGAGGTGACAATGGAGTATCTAGGTGACATTAGGGTTTTGGTTGATTTGTATCTTAAGGTGTTATTCTAGTACGAACTCTAGGGCTGTTTGTGACACTTATAGGAATAGCCCACCGGATTGATTGGAAAGAATAACTTTGAGGTGGTTTCGTACCCTACCATAATCTCTACGTTTGTTCTCCGTTATTAGTGGATTTGGAGTGACTCTTTGTTGCATGTTGAGGGATTGTTATATGATCTATCTATGTTATTATTGTTGGGAGAACTTGCACTAGTGAAAGTATGAACCCTAGGCCTTGTTTCCTATCATTGCAATACCATTTACGCTCACTTCTACCACTTGTTACCTTGCTGTTTTTATATTTTCAGATTACAAAAACTTATATCTACCATCCATATTGCACTTGTATCACCATCTCTTCGCCGAGCTAGTGCACCTATACAATTTACCATTGTATTGGGTTTGTTAGGGACACAAGAGACTCTTTGTTATTTGGTTGCAGGGTTGCTTGAGAGAGACCATCTTCATCCTACGCCTCCCATGGATTGATAAACCTTAGGTCATCCACTTGAGGGAAATTTGCTACTGTCCTACAAACCTGTGCACTTGCAGGCCCAACAACGTCTACAAGAAGAAGGTTGTGTAGTAGACATCAAGCTCTTTTCTGGCGCCTTTGCCGGGGAGGCTAGGTAAGTGAAGGTATATCTTTAGATCTTGCAATCGAATCTTTTTGTTTCTTGTTTTAGCACTAGTCTAGTTTATAAAAGAAAACTACAAAAAAATGGAATTGAGTTTGTCTCATACGCTTCACCTTTTTAATATCTTTCGTGAGTATGATGGAAAAGAAAATTGTGCCAAAGTGTTAGAAGAAGAATGCATTTAAATGTTTGGCACTAAATATGTAAATGATGAGCATGATTGCAATGTTGTTATTATGAATTCCTTGAATATCCATGATGCTAATGATATGCAAAGGCCCAAGCTTGGGGTAGCTATGTTTGATGAGGATGACATATTTGAGAATATATTTGCTGGAATTAATGTTTGTCCCAAGCTTGGGGATGCTATGTTTAATAATGATGATATTTTTAGCCTCTCAAGTTTTGATATGCAAAGTTGTTATGATGATAGCATGCCTCCTACCTATGATGATTATATTGATGAAAGTGGGTTCAGAAGAGTGTCAACTTTAGGAAGTAGTGATCCCACTATTTTGGAGGATGTTGAATTTTATTTTGATGAATATTAAAGTGGATTTGGAAGAGTGTCAACTTTATTTAGTGATTCCACTATCTTGGGAGAGGTTTCAATCGATTATGATGAGAACGAAGTTGCTACTTATGATGATTATTGTGATGAAACTTATGCTATAATAAGTAGTGATGATTATATTTACAAATCTTGTCATGATTATGCTTACCCTTTTTCTGAACATTACTCTTTTAGTGTGGAAACAATTTTTAGTGTTCAAGTCTCTTATGATACTCCCACTATTCCAAATGAGAAGAATTTTGCTTATGTGGAGAGTAGTAAATTTTCTATGCTTGTAGATCATGAAAAGAATGCTTTAGGTGCTGGTTATATTGTTGAATTCATTCATGATGCTACTGAAAATTATTATGAGGGAGGAACATATGATTGTAGGAATTGCAATAATATCAAGTTTCCTCTCTATGTGCTTAAAATCTTGAAGTTATGCTTGTTTTACCTTCCTATGCAAGATGATTCTTGTTCTCATAAGTTGTTTGTTCACAAAATCCCTATGCATAGTAAGTGGGTTATACTTAGATGTGCTACTCATGTTATTCATGATGCTCTCTTTATGTTTCAATTCCTATCTTTTATGTGAGCATCATTGAAATCATCATGCCTAACTAAGGGCGTTAAACGATAGCGCTTGTTGGGAGGCAACCCAATTTTATTTTAGTTTCTTGCTTTTTGGTTCTGTTTAGTAATAAATAATCCATCTATCTTCTGGTTAGATGTGTTTTCGTGTTTTAATTAGTGTTTGTGCCAAGTAGAACCTTTGGGAAGACTTGGGTGAAGTCTTTATGATCATGCTGTAAAAAACAGAAACTTTAGCGCTCACGAGATTAGCTAAAATTTTTTACTGGAGAGTGATACTTAGTTGATTATTTTTTCAGATGATTACTAGACAAATTCCTCAGGTCCACCAATTTATTTTAGAATTTTTGGAGTTCCAGAAGTTTGCGTTTGATACAGATTACTACAGACTGTTCTGTTTTTGACAGATTCTTTTTTCATTGTGTTGTTTGCCTATTTTGATGAATCTATGGCTAGTAAAATAGTTTATAAACCATAGATAAGTTGGAATACAGTAGGTTTAACACCAATATAAATAAATAATGAGTTCATTACAGTACCTTGAAGTGGTGTTTTGTTTTTTTTTCGCTAACGGAGCTCACGAGTTCTCTGTTAAGTTTTGTGTTGTGAAGTTTTCAAGTTTTGGGTAAAGATTCGATGGACTATGGAATAAGGAGTGGAAAGAGCCTAAGATTTGGGATGACCAAGGCACCCCAAGGTAATATTCAAGGACAACCAAGAGCCTAAGCTTGGGGATGCCCCGGAAGGCATCCCCTCCTTCATCTTCGTTCATCGGTAACTTTACTTGGAGCTATATTTTTATTCGCCACGTGATATGTGTTTTGCTTGGAGTGTCATTTACTTTTGTTATTATTTGCTTGATGTTATTTATAATAATGTATTGCATCTTTAGTTTCAATAAAAAAGTCAAGGATAGCCTTTGCCATGCTTATTTTGCTACTATACATGTTGCTGTTTGAAAACAGAAAGTTTACCGCTGTTGCAAAAATTCCCTAGAAAAGTCAGAGAGTGGTATAATGTTGAATATTTTTTCATATTGAGCTCTGATAAATTTACTACAGTGGGAATTTTAGTTCATAATTTTTGTAGTTAGGGAAGTATTGATACTCTTGCATTCTTTACAGACTTACTGTTTTGACAGATTGCTGTTATGGTTGCATTGTTTGCATATGTTTGCTTATTTAATGGTTCTATTTGAGGATAGGAGTATTAATTATGCAGAGTCATTTAGTATGCAATGTTGAATAATAATGTTAGTGATTTGTTACAGTAGAAAATGATAAGGTTTTGCATTGGTTTATACTAACCTATCTCACGAGTTCTTGTTGAGTTTGTTGTGAATGAAGCTTTTGATAAAAAGAGAAACCATGATATGAGAGGAATTAAGGAGACATAAAAGCTCAAGATTGGGGATGCCCAAGGCACCCCAAGATATTATTTCAAGAAGTCTCAAGCGTCTAAGCTTGGGGATGCCCCGGTAGGCATCCCACCTTTCTTCTTCAACAACTATCGGTTAGTATCGGTTGAGCCTAAGTTTTTGCTTCTTCACATGAGTTGTGCTATCCTTGCAATGTCATTTTATTTGTTTTTCTTGCTGTTTGGATACAATACCAAGATCTGAAATTATTAAATGGGAGAGTCTTCACATAGTTATATAATTATTCTACTACTCATTGATCTTCACTCATATCTTTCAGAGTAGTTTGTCGTTTGCTCTAGTGCTTCACTTATATCTTTTAGAGCATGGTGGTAGTTTTATTTTGAAGAAATAGATGAACTCTCATGCTTCACTTATACTATTTTGAGAGTCTTAAATAGCATGGTAATTTGTTTAAATAATCATAATATGCTAAGCATAAAAGATTTGTAAGAATTCTTATGAGTGTGTTGAATACTAAGAAAAGTTTGATACTTGATAATTGTTTTGAGATATGGAGGTATTGATATTAAAGTCATGATAGTTGGATGATTATGAATTTAAAGAATGCTTGTGTTGAAGTTAGCAAGTCCCGTAGCATGCACGTATAGTTAAAGTTGTGTAACAAATTTGAAACATGAAGTGTACCTGGCTTGTGCATCCTTATGAGTGGCGGTCGGGGACGAGCGATGGTCTTTTCCTACCAATCTATCCCCCTAGGAGCATGCGCGTAGTACTTGGTTTTTGATGACTTCTAAATTTTTGCAATAAGTATATGAGTTCTTTTGACTAATGTTGAGTCCATGGATTATAGGCACTTTTACCTTTCCACCAGTGCTAGCCTCTTCGGTACCGTGCATTGCCCTTTCTCACCTTGAGAGTTGGTGCAAACTTCACCGGTGCATCCAAACCCCGTGATATGATACACTCTATCACACATAAACCTCCTTGTATCTTCCTCAAAACAGCCACCATACCTACCTATTATGGCATTTCCATAGCCATTCCGAGATATATTGCCATGCAACTTTCCACCGTTCTGTTCATCATCGTCATGACATACTTTACTTTTGTCATATTGCCATTGCATGATCATGTAGTTGACATCGTATTTGTGGCAAAGCCACCATGCATTATTTTTCATACATGTCACTTTTGATTCATTGCACCATCCCGCACACCGCCGGAGGCATTCATATAGAGTTATATCTTGTTCTAGTTTTGAGTTGTAATCCTTATGTTGTAACCAATAGAAGTGTGATGATCATCATTATTAGAGCATTGCCCAAAAAAAAGAGAAAGGCCCAAAAAAATAAAAAAAATAAAAAGGGCAATGTTACTATCCTCTTTCCACACTTGTGCTTCAAAGTAGCACCATGTTTTTCATATAGTGAGTCTCATAAGTTGTCTTTTTATACTAGTGGGAATTTTTCATTATAGAACTTGGCTTGTATATTCCTATGATGGGCTTCCTCAAATGCTCTAGGTCTTCATGAGCAAGCAAGTTGGATGCACACCCACTAGTTTTCTTTTGTTGAGCATTCATTTATAGCTCTAGTGCATCCGTTGCATGGCAATCCCTACTCCTCATGTTGACATCAATTGATGGGCATCTCCATAGCCCGTTGATTATCCTCATCAATGTGAGACTTTCTCCTTTTTTGTCTTCTCCACACAATCCCCATCATCATATTCTATTCCACCCATAGTGCTATATCCATGGCTCACGCTCATATATTGCGTGAAGGTTGAAAAAGTTTGAGATTATTTAAGTGTGAAACAATTGCTTGGCTTGTCATCGGGGGTATAGAAGTTGGGAACATCTTTGTGTGACGAAAATGAAGCATAGCCTAACTATATGATTTTGTAGGGATGAACTTTCTTTTGCCATGCTATTTTGAGAAGACATGATTACTTTCATTAGTATGCTTGAAGTATTGTTATTTTTATGTCAATATGAATTTTTTGTCTTAAATCTTTCGGATCTGAATATTCATACCACAATTAAGAAGAATTACATTGAAATTATGCTAAGTAGCACTCCGCATCAAAAATTATCTTTTTTATCATTTACCTACTCGAGGACGAGAAGGAATTAAGCTTGGGGATGCTTGATATGTCTCCAACGTATCTATAATTTTTGATTGCTCCATGCTATATTATCTACTGTTTTAGGCAATATTGGGCTTTATTTTCCACTTTTATATTATTTTTAGGACTAACCTATTAACCGGAGGCCCAGCCCAGATTTGCTGTTTTATGCCTATTTCAAGATTTCGAGGAAAAGGAATATCAGACGGAGTCAAAACGGAACGAAATCAACTGGAGAAGTTATTTTTGGAAGGAAACCCACCTGATGGACTTGGACCCCACGTCAGAAGATACGGGAGGTGCTCACGAGGGTGGGGGCGCCCACCCCCCTAGGGCGCGCCCCCTGCCTCGTGGGGCCCCCGTAGCTCCACCGACGTACTCCTTTCACCCATATATACCTATGTACCCTAAAACTTCCAGAACAGAAGATAGATCGGGAGTTCCGCCGCCGCAAGCCTCTGTAGCCACCAAAAACCAATCGGGACCCTGTTCCGGCACCCTGCCGGAGTGGGGAACCCATCACCGATGGCCATCTTCATCATCCCGGCGCTCTCCATGACAAGGAGGGAGTAGTTTACCCTAGGGGCTGAGGGTATGTACCAGTAGCTATGTGTTTGATCTCTCTCTCTCTCTCTCTCTCTCTCTCTCTCTCTCTCGTGTTCCCACTATGGCACGATCTTGATGTATCCCAAGCTTTGCTATTATAGTTGGATCTTATGTTTCTTCTCCCCCTCTACTCTCTTGTGATGAATTGAGTTTCCCCTTTGAAGTTATCTTATCGGATTGAGTCTTTTATGAGAACACTTGATGTATGTCTTGCCGTGCTTATCCGTGGTGACAATGGGATATCATGTGCCACTTGATGTATGTTTTGGTGACCAACTTGCGGGTTCTGCCCATGAACCTAGGCATAGGGGTTGGCACACGTTCTTGATTCTCCGGTAGAAACTTTGGGGCACTCTTTGAAGTACTTTTATGTTGGTTGGATAAATCTGAGATTGTGTGATGCATATCGTATAATCATGCCCACGGATACTTGAGGTGACATTAGGGTTTTGGTTGGTTTGTATCTTAAGGTGTTATTCTAGTACGAACTCTAGGGCTGTTTGTGACACTTATAGGAATAGCCCACCGGATTGATTGGAAAGAATAACTTTGAGGTGGTTTCGTACCCTACCATAATCTCTACGTTTGTTCTGCGCTATTAGTGGCTTTGGAGTGACTCTTTGTTGCATGTTGAGGGATTGTTATATGATCTATCTATGTTATTATTGTTGAGAGAACTTGCACTAGTGAAAGTATGAACCCTAGGCCTTGTTTCCTATCATTGCAATACCGTTTACGCTCACTTTTACCACTTGTTACCTTGCTGTTTTTATATTTTCAGATTACAAAAACTTATATCTACCATCCATATTGCACTTGTATCACCATCTCTTCGCCGAACTAGTGCACCTATACAATTTACCATTGTATTGGGTGTGTTGGGGACACAAGAGACTCTTTGTTATTTGGTTGCAGGGTTGCTTTAGAGAGACCATCTTCATCCTACGCCTCCCACAGATTGATAAACCTTAGGTAATCCACTTGAGGGAAATTTGCTACTGTCCTACAAACCTGTGCACTTGCAGGCCCAACAACGTCTACGAGAAGAAGGTTGTGTAGTAGACATCAATGACCTAGAACTACGTGCATGTCTTATAAACAAGACGGAGGGAGTAGTATCTTTTTAGATTAATATAGTCGGGATTCACCAAGGAGCAAAACCAAGTGGTAGGCTGCTCCTGTTGTGTTGGCGTAGCAACTCAAGCAGGGTCAGTCCGCACACGAAATGGCGACACACTTAACAGGACCCCTTTTGCCGACATGTGGCTCATCCACCGTCTTGTTCCATGTGCGATGCACCAAATTACAGTTCGGAGCTGCGGTTGGACTTGGAGGCACCCCGGCCGTAGTGTCGCAGTAGTAGTAAATGAGCAATGATGGGTCAAATCACAAAGCCCCACCTTTCCCGCATTAAGCTGGACGGACGAAGCAACCCTCATTTCACTCTAGGGCGCAAGAGCATAAATAAAAGAGAAAGCCAATGATGCGTGCAACAGCTACCTAGGGCACCCTAGGGTAGGAGCCTCCACTACAAATCCTTTTTTTGAAAGCGCCTCCACTACAAATCCGCTTCACCCTCGTCCTCTTGAAGAAAACCGGTGATGCGTGCGGCGCTAGGGTTTGTAGGAGTACTACGACGTGCGGGGCCACGTCGTAGTAAACGGGAGAGGGATTGAGTTTGAGTCGACACCTTAATATGTGTGGGCCGCATTAATAGTTTAACGGGATAGGGATTGAGTTCGAGTTCGAGTCGACGCCTTAATAGTTTAACGGGAACGAGGCAACATTTTGGGTTCGGGGACCAATGGAGATATACGTACAAAAAAATTTGGACGTAGGTTCGACCGAAAGGCAATGATGCATGGGCCCTGCATTTTGATATACCCGTGGCCGCGTGAAATTTGCTACTCTACTCAAAATAATGGATAAAAGTTCCTCCAAAAACATCTATAACTAATGGGAAGTGAATGTATGCTTAAAATGAAAATTTAATACTCCCTCCGTCTAGGTGTAGAAGTCATCTTAGGTTTTTTGCTAGTTAATAGCATTCCATGCAATGAATTAACCACTGCATGTCATGTTTGAAAGTCTCAAGCCATTGAAAGCATGCACAGCCCACATCTCTTATTGGTTGATATGTCACGAAACAAGAAACAAGGAGGGAGTTAATGTACCGTGACTAAGTGTTTTGGGATTATTTGGTTTTCGGAAGATGACTTACACACCTAGACGGAGGGAGTACAAAGACAAAAAATGAATTGCAGTTAAAAGAATGACATTTCTAACAAAAATGTGAATGTGAACTACATATGTGTGCACATGACCAACACATACATTGTCAATACAAAATCTAATGCAAGAAATAACTTATGAGTAACATGCACGAATTGAGGATGTGGTGCTTGCATGCAGAGAGTACAAAAAAATGTGATTTATGACTTGCATGCATGACGTGTTCTTGTGCCATAGTTGCATGTCTAGGAAAAAAGCTACTAGTGGGTTGTACTAGCTATTTAGGAATAGAATATGTATACATGGAAGTTGTAGGGAAAGAGATGACATGTATCTCAATTCCTATGAGTAGGCATTGGAAAAGAGATGTCATTTTGTTCACATCATAGAAACTTTTATATTGAATCTAGAGATGACATGTATCTCAATTCCTATGAGGAGGGATTAGAAAAGAGATGTCATTTGGTTCACATCATAGGAACTTCTCTATTGAATATATGCTAATGTTTATTTTCCTTTGAAATTGCAGGAGTATAGGAATCCATTCATATGAACCAAGTGGCTCTAAAGCTATAAAAATGATATCATGTTTATTTTCCTTTGAAATGTGGAGTATATGAATATATTCCTATGAACCAATTGGCTCAAAAGGAAAAAAAATCCTATAAAAATCATATCTTATAGAGTTCATATGATATTCCTCCACACCAAAGGATGGTTGAAATTACTGCCGGTGATACGATGGTCTTTCTTTGTAGAATCCTCCCCCATCTTTATAGTTGCCTCTCGAAGATGAATGAAATGATGTATACTGGGTATTCTATATGTGCACTTTAGTACACGAAAATCAGTAAAAGTCTGCGAGGTTTGAATTTTCTAAAGCTATATGCACTGCATTTTGGAACGGAGGGAGGAGCATATGGCAGTTGCTAACACCCACGTGGAAGATTTGTGTGTCGGAGGAGTGGTTGTTCTGTTAAATGACATGGAAAAATTGACAGTGTCGGATGCCTATCTAACGGTTCTTACAGAGTTCGTCAGGAAATGGATTGTGGCGAATGTTTGTCAGATAATGATTTACTGACACATGCATTGCATTGATACGTGCCCCCTCTCTCTCACGCACACACGCACCCTCACGAGTCACGACTGTCCCGAGTCCTCTCGCACCCACCATCTATCTACAGGTAGACGTCACACACATATGTGCTCTTCACACCCTACCCTCAAAACTTCTAAAAAATAAAAGACGTCGCGCACCTTTTATTTTAACTCACATGTCACACACTTATACTATTACTCTTGTGGCGAACGTTCTTTGGGCATAGTATATTGTACTCTCACGAAGAGAAGCGGTGCACGCACGCACTAGTTCTCTCACACCCACTCGTGGGTACACGTAGGAGCGCATTTTTTTAAGCTGGTAGAACAAAATCACTCTATTATATATATATATATATATATATATATATATATATATATATATATATATATATATATATATATATATATATATGACAACACTATTCTTATCCTGGGATTAGAATAACTATTTGGATCACAGCGCCGGTGTTCCTAAGATTCTAAGAACAAAAAGCCCACGAACAAGAACTCCATCCCCGACTCGGACCCACCTACTGTCCGTCCCTCACCTCCCACTCTCCCTCGATCCCAGACACCGACCCACCTACCCATCGAAGATCCCGGAGCCACCCGTCGCCGGGACCACCCGCACGCCGCCGCCCACCAAGAACCTTGTGCGCCGCCGCCAGTACCAGCACCCTCCCACTCCTCCCCACGATTCGTCCCCCGGCTCCCTCAAATCCAGCGCGCCGCCGGCCTCCATCCGCCAGCTTCCACAGGGCGGCAGCGCACGCCCACCAGCCGTCGCCGCCCACAAGCACGCCGAGCATGGCGCCACGGATCCCATCGCCGCTGCCTGCCAAGGGACCCTGCGAACTCTGTTTGTCGCCTCTGCACCCCCGGCGGCAGCTTCCTCTTCCTACAGGCGGCCACGGTCCTCCATGGAGGATTCCTTCTGTCGCCTCTGCATGTCCTGCCTCGACATCCCTCAGCGCGTGACCTGCCCCGGCGCCTCTCATGAACTTCACTGTCATCTCTTCCCAGTCTGCGGTTGCGCTCCTAACCACCCCGGCCCACAATGCCCCGCTGACAAGCTCTTCGGGTTTCATTGGCGTTGCCGCGGGCAACCACGCGCACCTCCGGGCATGGTCGTGCGCCTTTCATAACAGCTTGGGCGCAGACGCGGCGGTCACAAGCACCTCCCAGCTGCAGTTGTGCGCCCCCATTTTCCATATTCAGCGTGCTGCGGTCAATCACGCATAACCCTGGGTCGCGGCTGTCATCAGGGTCAGCTGCTACCACACGCAGATCCCCCGACCTGCATTGCCTGACAGCGGCGACCTTCCTAGCGAGCCATCAGCGGAATTCATTGTGTGCAGCCAGCCACGCTCCCCCAGTACTCACGTATGTACGTGGCGTCGTGGCCGGAAGCCTACCACACACTACCGCTCCATTCCATCTCTTCCATGCA
The DNA here is from genome assembly GCA_021605205.1 of Aegilops longissima. Taxonomy (NCBI): domain Eukaryota; kingdom Viridiplantae; phylum Streptophyta; class Magnoliopsida; order Poales; family Poaceae; genus Aegilops; species Aegilops longissima. The sequence goes on from CM038676.1 coordinate 331,284,932, forward strand.
TTCTACCTCTGCTCCACACTCCTGCCTCGTGCTCTGCTGCTAATCCATTGCTGCTCACGAGTTGATTTGGGCTGACAAAGCCACAAAGGAGAGAAGAAAAGGGGCAACTGGAGAGAGAGCAACCAAGTCTATCCTCGTTCTATGTGGTGACTGGACCTATGCCTCGATTCCTCCTGAACTGTTGCTTCGCATTTTCTCTGCTTTCAGTGAATTTTTGCTTCTCTTACAACTGTTCACATATAATTAGATTTCTAGCGAAAGTTCACGTCTTGATTGGGTGTGAGTTCACATATGCCAATTTCCATGAGAGAAAGAAGGCCAAAAATGTGATTTCAAACAAAAAATTGTGAATCAGTACTTTTTGTGTGTGAATGTATGCGTTCGTAAAAATGTGTGTGAATATAGGCTGCTGGACATGTCCAATACAACGTCCATTGTGCAGAGAGTGCAAAAATACGTGATTTCTTCAGGGGTTTTCTTACTCGTGTAAATACTGTTTTTCCTATTTGGCCTTTATATCACTCGGGAAATTAATTGGTACATTTCTAAATGCCGGTACATGAAAAAAAGGATTAAAAGATAAACATAAAAAAAAACATCATATAATTTTGAGGGCTTGCAAAAGAAAAGAAAAATATTTCTGACTAAGTCGAACGTTCGTTCATATGGTTCTACCGCATGTTGAAGTTAACGGAATTTTGTTGAGGAAGTTCAAATACACTTGCCTCGTGAAAACACCAAGAATTAAAGAATACATTATAGCATGAATTAAAAGAATTTTTCCTTTGAAGTTCAATTAAAGAATTTTGCTGGGAAGTTCAAGTACACTCTCTCAGGAAATTTTCAACAATTCAAAATCAAATACATGATATAGTTAAATAGAATAAAAATATGATAAAACTTTTTTGTTAGGATCTCCGTGAACATCATAGTAGTAAGAAATTCAAAAATCGAATAAATGCACAGAGTTGCATCTACTCTTGTCTAGTTTAATTTTTTTTCAAGCGATTTAGTTGAAGTTATACTCGTCCACCAAAAACCGAACAAAACCCTCGATGTTGTCTCTCAACTATAACATACCAAGATTATGAATTTGTAACAAAATGGACTTTTGGTTGTGTGCACGTGATGTTGCCGTGCAAAAAATTATAGTTGTGCACGTGATGTTGACGTAACAAAAGGAACAGTTTGGGTGGATGAGAAGTTCAAGTTGAACTCTCCTCTACAGACACTTTGATTTTTATTTTCAAGTATTCAATTTTTTGATGTTCTACGGTCTCTGAACAAAATCTGATCTTGTTTCATCCACTGATCCTGTTTACAGTCCTTGATCGACAATCACGGTTTAATTTTTACTATTTTTGCATTACACAAAAAATAGAGCATAGAAGTTCAAAATTAAAAAGCAAAAAAGCGAGCATTTCTAGATGACAAAAAAGTGTTGATGCGAAGTTCATATTCTTTGGCGCAGATAGTTCAAAATGTTCGCTTACGACAAAGCACACATATTGGGTATCCAAAAGTAAAAGAGGCGAACAAAAAAATCTATGAAGTTCAAATTTTAAAAATAGATAAGTCTGAAGTTTATTAAAAAACAAAACAAATTTTCTTCGTTTCTAAAAAATAAATAAAATGTTTAGGTTTAAATAGGCAACAATTGGATCTTTATTAAAATACTCCTAGCAAAAATAAAACTAGGAAGTTCAATTTTAAATAATAGAATAGTTTGACGTATATTAAAACCTTGGATGTTTCTCGTTATTAAAAGAATAAAACCAAGAATTCCAAACTAAAATAACGGAGTAGTTCAATGTATATGAAAAACTCAGATTTTTCTTATTACTAAAACAGTAAACCCAAGAAGTTCAATTCATAATAGTATAGTGGGTTGATGTTTTTACAAAAATCGGATTTCTCCCGTTACTAATGAATAAACCAAGAAGTTCAATTTATAATTATAGAGTAGTTCAAATTGAAATAACTCGGTTTTCTATACATAAGCTTTTCCGTGTCGCCACCTTGCACCTCAGGGTGCCGAATATGGTAAGGATCTACTAAAAAATTTCTATTTAACCGTAGAGAATTTGGAAAAAGTTTCTACATTGGGAAGGAGCGGATTTGCAGCAGCTTTCCAACGCCATCTCATTTGTCTCATTCCGATAAACGGTTTAGAAATAGACTCGAAAATACGATTCACATTTTTTTGTATGAAGCAAAACGGTTTTAAAAACTGCTCTTAAACCGTGTACATGTTGCCAAAATTTTAACTTGGGTTATGATACTCATATCCATAGCATTCCAACGGTATATTGCAAGCCCCATTTGGGCAATGTTTGCGGAAGTTCAACCTAGCATTTGGGGAAGTTCAAGTGCTACTTCAAGCAAAGTTATGTAGTTATCAGAATATTTCTCATCACACGTTCGTCACGACCCGAGAGCAAATCCGCCAATGAGCGAGATTCCTATTTAAAACGGGCCATTAGTTGCTAAAATCGTTTCTAGATTACACTTACATCACATAGAACATGACTGATCAGAATAATTCGCGCGGGGAGACACAGTTACGAAGATAGCCCGAAGGTCGGGTTCCTACAAAGGGAAGTTCAGGTTGTGTAACTCGGGAAGTTCAGGATTTTCCCCATTACTATAACCAAAAAAAATCAACAAATTCCAAATTAAAAAGATGGATAAGTTCTATGATTATAGAAAACTCAGATTTTCCTCGTTATTAAAGAATGGAAACAAGAAGTTCAAAAATGAAATAACAAGAAGTTTAACTATTAAAAATAGAGCGCTTCAAAATTCCTAAAAAAAGGATTAAGAAAATCAGATTAAAAATTCATAAAAAACTCGAATATTTTCACATAACCGACAGAAGATCAGGTTGATAACCGTGAGAAGTTCATGTACTACACGGTGTGCATTTTGTATTAAAAAAGAATAGAAAATCAAAGGCTAAAATTTTTGTTGTTATAAGTTCAAGTCCTTCGTCGGAGAAAGTTAAAAAAATTATTGTGAGAGAGATTTGTACAAAAGGAATATCATTTGTGTAAACACTGACGGGCGGATGAGAAAATTACAAATGAAAATACGTCACAGAAGTTCTACTGAAAACACCAGGAAGTTCAACTACTACGCTAAATGAATTTCAGATGAAAAACTTTCAAAATCGTCGCGAGTATGAAAAAATGATCAACACGGGAAAGTTGCGTGTTTACAGCAGCTTTCCATCGGTATATCACCCGCTCAATTCCCGTGAGTGGGATGGAGAGCTACGAGCAGTGGATGAAGATCTACGAGCAAAAAAATCACGTGAAAAACAGAGTGAAGTTCGTGTACACGACCGAGAAGTTCAGTTCTTCACGCGGTGCATTTTCAAGAATCATTTTTTCAGTAGAAGCAGAACGAATGATCCCGCCGTTTTCGGAATTACTTGAAAAAGGCTAGGAATCAGAGAAAACCATCAACATGAAAAAGTTTTGCATTTTTCGTAGCTTTTCAGCGGTATATTATTTGCCCAATTCCGATAAATTTTGTAGAAATTACGGCAAAAATACATTTTTTGCCATTTTCGAAACTGACTTAAAACCGTAAAGAATTGGGAGAAACAATACATACCAAAAAGCTTCGCATTTGTTCAAGATATCCAACGCCATATCATTTGCTGCATCCGGACGCACGGTTAAAAACTTAGCTCGAAAATACAAACTTGGTAGGACTTGGACCATTTTCTAAATTACTCCTAAACCATTCAAAATTAGAAAAAAACTTTCAAGATGAAAAAGTAGTACATTTTCATAAGCTTTCCAACGCCATATCATATGCCTCCATTGGATTAGCCGTTTAGAAATGACATCGAAATAACGAACTCAGCTGTTCGGTTTATGAAATTTTACGTTTTTTCAAATTACTCTTTAACCATAGGGAATTAGAAAAAACTTTCAACATGTGGAAGGAGCGGTTTTAAAGCAGCTTTCCAACGCCATATTATATGCCTCATTCAGATAAATGGTTTAGAAATGCGATCAAAATTACGATTCACGTTTTTTGTGTGAAGAAAAAACGGTTTTCAAAACTGCTCTTAAACCGCTTACATTTTGTGAAAAATTTAACTTGGGTCATGATACTCGTGTCCATAGCTTTCCAACGGTATATAGCAAGCCCTATTTGAGCAATGTTGCGGGAAGTTCAACCTAGCACAGGGGGAAGTTCAGGTCGAACAACTCAGGCAGTAAAATCACAAAAAACGAGAGTTCTTCATGACCCGAGTGCAAAATCCACCTATGAGCGAGATTCCTATCTAAAACGAGTATTTAGTTGCTAAAAATCGTTTAAAGATTACACTTACATCACATGGAACACGACTAACCAGAAAAACTCGCGGTAGAAGGCACGGTTGCGAAGATAGCCTGAAGGTCGGGTTCGTACAGAGAGAAGTTCAAGCGCGTTACTGAGGCAGTTCAGGTTGTGATCAGAATATTATTCTGATCCCGTGATCAGAATAGTGTTTATGCACACACACACACACACACACACACACACACACACACACACACACACACACACACATTTTATCTACCACCAGTGGTAGTTACCACCACTTGAGTTTTATATGTAGTATGTAGTATCTACCAAATCGGAGAGTATGTACGCGTAGTATGTAGTATATAAGAATGTTTAGGTAGTATATATACTATTTTTGGTAGTATGTATCATATTTTAAGTATGCTCTCTTTTATGTACAAATATGTACGTATTTCACAAATATAATAAAAACCATGGGCCAACTTGAAATTTTTTTCATGCAACTCACTTTGGAGTATCTTATATATAGTATATGAACATACTTAAAATGATAAAGTAGGATATATACTACCATAAGATAGTATATGAGACATGTGGGGTAACTACCGGGTGGTAGGATGGATTTTCCTATATATACATATATATATATATATATATATATATATATATATATATATATATATATATATATATATATATATATATATATATATATATAAAGAAGGAGCCTTAGCGCTTGCTTTACTAGGGTTCCTCTCTTTCACTCTCTCATGCTCTCCAGATCTAAGCAAGACATAGGTGGCCACACTCTCTTTGTGCTCACGGCTAGTCGCAAATCCGGCCGGACCACCTCGATCGGGGTAGGGGTGTAGATGCATCGTTCACGCTGTCGTCAGCGGCGAGGGAGGAAACCAACGGCTGCCCGCGTATCCCGATCAGCGGCCATGCCGTTCTCTCCGCGAGAGCGCCGACTCAGGAGGGCCTCCGACCCCTTCTTCCATCATGCGGTATTGTGGCCAAGATGCAGCCTCCCGACACCGTCTTGCCACATGCCGACGACCCTCAGGTATATATTCCTTTGAAACCTGCCTTGCTCTACTGCCCCAGCTCCCCACATGGCTGCGTGTGGATCTTTTTCTACTTCCATCGGTTGTTCCAAAGCCACCTAGATTTTTACTATTATTAGAGGTAAAGCTAGTTCATACAATCGAATCTAAGAGTTGGTTCAAACAGGGAAGAAAGTGGGAAAGTTGTAGCATGAATCTAGGACTTGGTTCTAAGAGGAAACGGGAGAAAGTAGTAGATACTGGCTACCCAACCGGTCTCTTGGTTGAAAAGGCGAAGAAAGCATGGTGGATGGTGAAGGGTGGGGGGAAGTGGACATGTCTCTTGGTAAAAGAAGGAAAGAAAGTGAGGGGTGTTGGGGGACAACGCAAATGAGAATGAGCAGGTCTAGATTTCCTGTGCTCACATAGTAAAATGTCGCCGAGGAGATAAAAAATGGGGAAAATGCAGACATGCTGCCTGAGTGTTTGCCGCTCTCGGCAACCACATATGCCTCACCACTTTATGCCCCTACTGTCCCTACGCCCATATCGCTGCCGTTAATGTAAAATCACATGAAGCATTAAGCAATGCCACCTAATGTCACTATAAGTAATGGTCTAGTGCCGTCGATAAATTGAGGCAATGCTACCACCATTTTATGAAGTGATTCCGTCTTGCTTTATTTCCCATGAATTGTGTTTTTGTAGTTACACTTAAATCTCACACCGCTAACATTGCTTCATCCCAGTGGAACTGCACAAATTTGATTGCACATTTACTGACCATGTGCTACTCTCATGACAGTAATACTAATGCTATTCTTCTGCATGTTAATATAGTGGTAGTGTTGATGTGATGTGATGCTACTTACTTAAGGGCACTTTCATACTATCAATGTAGTGCCAATTATAACACAATAGATGCTGCTGTTAATCATATGCCACTGCAAATAGCTGTCACTGTTTAAATAACCGTATTTCATATTTGCACAAACAGGGATGCCTGTCTCCATATCGTTTCTATCTGCGCAATCAAAAGTACACACCTCAGTTTTAGTACAACTGCACAAAATGAGATGGCTATTCCTAGTTGTCGTCCTCTAACCACTCGCCTTCCAGGTATTACTACATTGGTAGTAACCAGGTAGAATGACCAACGCAATCTAAAAGAAGCTGATTCGTACGTTTTACTTGATTGCAGTGCAGGGAGGAGCTGAAACAACTGCATCCTAGTCCGGAATGCACTTTCTACCAGTTCATCCATGGACCGAGGACTAGCTGGCATGGCTGCACAGAGGTTTTTGGGACAGGTGCACGGATAAGAGGCATTGTGGTCTGCTTACTTCTGCAAATAGCGGTGCTTAAATTTAGTGGAGTGCACAAGAATTTCAGATGGTCAGTACACTATATGGTTCAGTTCAGCATTCCAGCTGAGAACACAATTATAATTGGTTATTCTGGAATGATAGAACCTAACCCTGGATGGTGGCAACAAGAAAAAACCAGAGTGAACTCCAGGAAATTAAAGCTTGCCGGGAGGCCCTTTGCTCAGAGAAGCCTTGCTTGATTTTTCCTGATTTGTAAACCTTCTCACAACTTTGTCTTTTGTTGTGAACTAGTATATCTTTGTTATGTTCGATGAATCATTGAGATGTATAAAATTTCTTAACTTATGCTTTTCAAGTTTTTTATGAAGCCGAGTTTAATGTGAGTGTTCCACATGAACGTTGGACTAGCGTGTGAACGTTTGGAATTTACATTGTGGCCTCAGTTAACTGCATGAACCACTCTAACAAGATATGTAGTTGCTTATATGTCGGACAACGGATTATTGATTGTTAGCTAGTCGATAGCCTAGTGTTGATTCGAGCTGAGCCAATGTGTCGTGTTTTGCACAACTGCTTACAAGTGGGGTAGCACCAACAATGTTTATAAGTACTTATGTATACGTCGGTGCACAATTCTCGAACGAGTACTCTATTTCATCAAACACACACTGCTCGTATGATAAACCATGACAACTTATGTCTTACCATGCCATATTCATGAAAAAAATAGTGAGGACGCATCTATTTCGGCAACAATTATGATGGTTCTCACATGATTCACGGGCACACGAAAGTAGCAGCAGTTCCCATAGACGGATTCAAACAGAGTACTAGCCCCAGAGGACTCGATAATAGGCAAGGTTCTGGTAATTAGACACAATCCAAACTACTATCAAACACTAGCTGGGGCAACTATTTCATGCCTCGATCTAATTTGGGTTGGACACAAGACGGACCTTGCCATGAACATCATCGAGGACGTCCGACAGCAGCTCAATCCTGTGAACCTTCCTGAAGATAACCTTGTGGCCTTGCCATTCATAAACTTGTTTGTGGAGGCATGCCACATCATCTTCCTGTGCAAGCTTTACAAGAAAAGTATGCCTCACAAACAACGGAGTAGCTTTGAACTTCTTGTGCTTCAGTACACCCTGAACAACACGCCTGACAACAGTGAGGCTGGAATACAACTCAACATCGGTATAAGCACAAATGGCTTCCACGATCCAACAGCCTAAGAACTTTGTTTTCCCAGTGCGTATATTCAGGTCATCCGCCTCATAGCGAGTGACATGTACAACCACACAATCCTTGTCTGCATCAGGGCTCTAATTGAAACAGAAACAAATTCTGAATTACTTCCTAGTATAAGAAACACAAGTTATTTAAACCACTATGTATAGCATGGCGTCGAAGCTAATAAATTTTTGCATTATTCATCACCACATACTTAGATGAAAAACCACAATCGAGATCGGCAAAGAAGAAAATCACCTTGGGCAGCTCAGCGGGGGGACACATCCTCGAAGGGAGAAAACTGCTCCTGCAGGGCCACGGGGGCTATAACCTCAAACGGGGCGTTGACCATCTTAGTAGTGGCCATGTGCGTATCTGGGGTCGGCTCGGTGGCTGCCTCCATCTTCTTGGAGCTCTCTGTCTCGTGGGGATCAGCCTTCCACTTCTGCTCCAATATCGGCTGGTTCTCCTTGGTCCATCATGAAACTGACGAATACTAGGAGACCACTGAAAGGAAAACACAATCGCAATGACAATGAAACAAAAAAGAGAGTGAGGATCGGTTACTGCTTTGTAGAAGTTCTTTTTTTTTCTCTGAACAAAAATATACCAACATCACAGATCTGCTTATCTTCCCTTCGTTGGGAGAGAAGAACAGTGGCAGATGCGAGTGTTGGCTTTCTTGAAGACGGTGAGGGAGAAGGGGATTCAGCGAAGAGTGAAATGATGGTTGCTTCGTCCGTCAAACTTAGACTGCGGGGAGGTGGGGTTTTGTGATAAGATGGCTCGTTACTGCCGCGCTACGACTGGGGTGACTCTCCGCCTTCATACCGCCTTCTAATTTGGTGGATGGCATTTGGTCCCGCGCGCTGCATGGCCCGCATTTCGGTGAACAAAGGTAAAACGGCATTCAGTAGAGGGAGACGTTTCGATGACCTCGGAGGAGCCAGAAGCGGTTGTGTATCCACTGTACTAGTAGTAATTGTTTTTCTGGGTAGCTGTAGAGTGTCTCCACTGTACTAGTAGTAATTGTTTATCTGGGCCCAAGACAAAACAGCCCATCCACCCTAGTAAATAATAAAATCAATTCAAAAGCCCATATATTTACTTAATGAGAGGCGCTACCCACACCCAAAGACAACGCACCCCCCAAAAAACACGGGTGCTCTTCTTCCTCCTCACTCCCACCCACCTCACGTCAGCTCACTCCACTCGTGCCCCCAAATTCCTCACCTCACTCCTACAGAAAACCCCAGCTCCCTTTCTTCCTCACTACTACAGAAAACCCCCAGATCCCCTTCTTCTTCAATTGCACTACAACTAGGCTCGTCATTTGTTACTCTGCTCAAATCCGTGAGCTCGACGCGACGCCCTCGAGAAAAATGGAGTCGGCTGACCCCAGCGCCAAGAAGATGAGGCTCCCGCCAGCGACGACGCCTGTTGTAGATCCCGCACCCGGTAGCGCGGGGAGAAGCGGCGAGCCCGCCCCCACCAGATCCCAGGAACCCGCAGAATCTCGGGTGGACCGCATCAGTGATCTCCCGGACGCCATCCTTGGGGAGATCGTCTCGCTTCTCCCCACCAAGGATTGCTGCCGCACCCAAGTCCTCTCAATTCGGTGGCGCCCTCTATGGCGCGCCGTGCCCCTTAATCTCAATTGTCGTCACTATCTCTCTTCAATGATTTTGAACTCCCAGTCATCATCTCCTCCCATCGTGGCTCCGCTCAAAGCCTCTCGTGATCCCTCATGCTACCTAAGCAAGCATACCATGCCCTGCAAGGTGGACGCCTGGCTGAAATCCCCTGAATTCACAGAACTACAGTTGCTTGAGTTCTACTATTCCCCAGGAAATCAGCTACCAGATACCGAACGCCATGTACTTGTGCCCTCAACACCGATGTCCATCTCGCGGTTTTCCTCCTCTCTCCACACCGCCACCTTTGCGCTCTGCTACCTACCAGACAATCTAGTACTAAACCTTCGACTCCCATTTCTCAAGAAACTTTCACTTGTGCAGGTTCGTATATCGGAGGCCTCATTGCACAACATCATCCACTCCAATTGCCCTGCCCTGGAGTGCTTGGTGCTTGTTTTCACAGTTAGAATTGGTTGTCTCCAACTAAAGTCGCCTAACCTTGTAAGAATTGGAATTTATTTTGACGGAAGGCAGATCATCATCCAAGATGCCCTTTCACTTCAAAGGTTGATCCTTGATTCTAGTTATTCACCGTCGCAAATAACCGTCCTCTCTGCGCCTAAACTGGAGACCTTGGGTGTAATACATGATCTCTGTGCTCATTTCAAGATGGTGTCTGGCTCCACAGTTCTTCAGGTACTTTATATTATCATCTACACTTGTAACCATAAGCTGCATTTAAAATTTTTGCGCTTAAGTTATATATCATCTTGGAGTACACATTTTGTACTAATATTATATTCTATGCTCAATGAAGAGTTTCTCCATGGATACCCTATCAATGGTGCTGGATGCTGTCAAGATCTTATATATCCAAATGAATAGTTTTGATCTGAACAAGATTATTGGCTTGCTGCAATGCTTTCCATGTCTGGAGAAGTTGTATATAAAGGTGATAATTTCATGCACATTGGAAGCCCGCATTTAGTGTACTAGAATTAACCGTTCAGCTGTTGCTCTTTCGACACTTTTCTTTAGACCTTAACTGTTTTCAATCTTCAGGTCTATTTAGGCAACAGGACGGGGTAATAAAGTTATAACCAATCGGTGGATTCGTAAGCACCGGGATTTTCTCACTTCTCATGACATTCTATTGAAGACAATAATGCTAGAACGATATGTAGCCAACCATGCAAACACTAGATTTGTCACATTCTTCCTGCTGAATGCGAGGTTACTATTGATCATCGTGCTTAAGTTTATCAAAGACATGGTTTTGACGGATGGGTATGTCAAGAGCAAAAAAGGAGTTTCGTGGACAAAAGAGCTTCGAACGTGTCGGGCTTCTATTTACAACATATTGTGGTCATAATCCAGTAAATTTTACGACCCAGGATGTTCATTCTATGGACCTGACCGATCCATTTGACTGTGACTGTCGGAAACAGTGCTGGAGTTAGATGTTGTTTCCCTTTTCAACCTGGGTTTTGTCTAAACCTGATGAACAATTAACCCTCATGCTTTTGTATAGTTTGTAAGCTGGAGTTAGATGTTCTTGCCCTTTTCAACTCGGCTGTGACTGTCATATTTTATTTGAAACAAGGAAAATGGCTTGCATTCGTTTAATTTAGAGTGAAATATTGTAACAAATCCCAACCAAGGGAAATAACATCACTCTCGTCGGCTGCTTGAGTTCACTGTGCATTACAAAAGCCAAGTGATTAGCCCCCACCAGCACCCACAAACTTATTTTGAACTAGCACACCAAATGGGCTATAAATTTTCATAAGAAAGGCTGCATGACCATGACAAATTTGGATTCTGACATTTGGGACCCACGAGGAAATAGCCTATCCAAGCTGGTGTCAACTTACTAGATAGTCAATAAACGATTCTGCCTACCAGCCGTTGGATTGACATCCAACATCTGTCGTGTATCTTCTATATCTTGTCTTCTTCCTCCAGCCGCCCAAACCAAACCACCCCGTCGGCTTCGCCTGCTCCCGCCTCCCATGGCTGGCTGCGCCTCCACGGCCCAACCATACCCTCCAACATTAGCCAGTCCCTCCCTCTATTCCCCCACACATCCTGTTATTCTCCCGCGATGCCGGCCCCAACACGCACCTGCACCCGAACCAATCAACCCTCGTACTCCCCTCCGCCTGCGACTGGACCGGTGCATCTTCCACGGCTCCTGTTTGTTCCGTCCGAGGCCTCGCCATCGTCCTCCGCCTTGGTTCACTCACCGTGCGCGGTGCGCTGCCCTCTTGTGTTGTCAACATCGTCAACAACCGAGAGGAACAAGGAGATGACTGTACGTGGAGAGGATGACAATAGGGACCCACCAGCGTCATGGCAGTACGCAAGCAAGTGCCTCGTTATTAGAAGCCCAAAAAATGGTTCCTCCTAATGGTTGGACATCTGGGGCTCACACCATTGTCAACGTAGTCAATAAATGAGAGAATTACGCAACGAGCAGCTGACACCAGGGACCCAGCAGGTTGCGCAGTTGTTATTTACTTTTTTTGAGGAACAATCAGTTGCTATTTATACTAGTTTTAGCGATGGATCAGGATAACAGTGGGGCTGTGCGGGGGCTATGGCCCATCTAGCCAGGGTTTTATTTATGTTTACCACATCATGAGCCCAGTTGTGTTTTTTTCTTGCTGAAAATGGCTAGCCCAGTTGTACTTTTTTTTAAGAAATACCCAAATGAGGCCTACTTGCTTTGTCAGCCTTGTTGGGCTGCAAATCTTTCAAGACAAGGAGAGTTTCATTCGGTTTGCCCAGAAAATGGGCTATCAGTAATGAGAAATGGGCTGTACATTTTTAAAACACATCAACCGGGAATTAGTTTCAATTTTTCTCATTACAAGATTTTAAATTCCATTGATTTTTATGCATGGACAATTATTTGGATTTTATATTTGTATAAATTATTTTTCAAATAGTTTGAATGTGACTCGATATTTCGAGATTAAAAACAGTTGACCGCACTGAAATATGCAAAATTTCGTATAATTTTTAACCGTGGCCACAATATGGGTTGTAATGCTAACAAAAAGAAGATGGGCTCCAAAAAGATTCTTAAGAATTAGCAAATGGGCTGTAAATTATTAGAAATAATGGAAGATGAATTGTATGTTGTTTTCCACAGAATTGAGGCTGACTTGTGCGCCTACTACAGGTTGACGCATACGCTTTCCTAAAAAAATGGTTGACGCACACGCAACACCGTGTCAACTTATTCAACACACGAGAGCAAAGGATCGTTGGATGTCCATCCAACGGCCGTCGTCTTCTTCAATCTCTGCTCTTCCTGCTCCAATTACAAACAAGCGCCGCGGGATTGCTCGCTCCCTCCTCCCGCCGGCTATGATGCCAAGACAGGCCTCACCGCCCACCGTACTCCCATCGCTGGCCTAGCCATCCTCTACTCACCCACACCGATGTTATTCTCCAATGACGACAATGAACCAAGAAACCTCAGACTCCCCTTCGCGTGGGAAACAACTGCTGAGTCTTCCCTGGCTCCGTGTCGTTCCCTTCCTAGGCCTCGCCGTCGTCCACCGCCCTGGTGCTCTCGGCACGGCGTGGTCAATGTAGTCAACGAATGGCATCCATCGGAAGTGGACTGTACGTGGAGAGGCTAACAGCTGGGTCCACGGCTGCACGCAAGGAAATGCCTCCTTATTACGCGCAAAATAATGATTCCTCCACCTGACAGCTGGGACCCACCGGAAGGGCCTCTGTATTTTGCAAAAAAAATTCCTCCCGCTGACAGGTCGGACCCACCAGCTATATCTTCGCACACAAGGAAGTGCCTCCTTATTGCGCACAAAAAAATGAATACTCCCCTGCTAGCTGGGACCCACCATAGTTGGAGGCTGACTTGTGGACCTACTGACGCGGACGGAGGGCTTTGTCAACTTAGTCAATATGAACGATTCTAGCTCCAGTGACCTGCGATGTCCATCCAATGGCCGTAGTGCTTCTTCAACCTCTGGTCTTCTTGCTCCAGCCGCCCAAACCAGTGCCAGTCGTGCTGCCTCCACCTGCCTCCCGTGGCCGACTGTGCTGCCGCGGAGGCCTCACCGCCCCCTACTATTCCTGCCACAGGCCAGGCCATCCCTCTACTCACCCACATCCCCTGTTATTCCGTCGTATCTATAATTTTTGATTGTTCCATGCCAATATTATTCAACTTTCATATACTTTTGGCAACTTTTTATATTACTTTTGGGACTAACATATTGATCCAGTTCCCAGTGCCAGTTCATTTTTGTTGCATGTTTTATGTTTCGCATAAACCCAATATCAAACGGAGTCCAAACGGGATAAAAATGGACGGAAAATTATTTTGGAATATTTATGATTTTTGGGAAGTAAAATCAACGCGAGACGGTGCCCGAGGGGGCCATGAGGCAGGGGGCGCACCCTGGACGCTTGTGGGCACCCCGTAAGGCGGTTGACGCTCTTCTTTTGCCGCAATAAAGCTAATTTTATGAGAAAAATCTGGGCGAAAGATTCAACCCAATCGGAGTTACAGATCTCCGGATATAAAAGAAACGGTGAAAGGGCAGCAGAGGAGACCGTAGAAACAGAGAGAGACAGAGAGACAGATCCAATCTCGGAGGGGCTCTCGCCCCTCCCACGCCATGGAGGCTAAGGACCAGAGGGGAAATCCTTCTCCCATCTAGGGAGGAAGTCAAGGAAGAAGAATAAGAAGAAGAAGGGGGGCCCTCTCTCCCCTCTCTTCCGGTGGCGCCGGAACACCGCCGGGGCCATCATCATCACCGCCATCTTCACCAACAACTTCACCGCCATCATCACCAACTCTTCCCCCCTCTATGCAGCGGTGTAACCTCTCTCTTACCCGCTGTAATCTCTACTTAAACATGGTGCTCAACGCTATATATTATTTCCCAATAATGTATGGCTGTCCTATGATGTTTGAGTAGATCTGTTTTGTCCTATGGGCTATTTGATGATCAAGATTGGTTTGAGTTGCATGTTTTATTATTGGTGTTGTCCTATGGTACTCTTCGTGTCGCGCAAGCGTAAGGGATTCCCGCTGTAGGGTTTGCAATATGTTCATGATTTTCTTATGGTGGGTGGCGTGAGTGACAGAAGCACATAGCCGAGTAAGTAGGTTTTTTGCGTATGGGATAAAGAGGACTTGATACTTTAATGCTATGGTAGGGTTTCACCTTAATGATCTTTAGTAGTTGCGGATGCTTGCTAGAGTTCCAGTCATAAGTGCATATGATCCAAGTAGAGAAAGTATGTTAGCTTATGCCTCTCCCTCAAATAAAATTGCAATAATGATTACCGGTCTAGTTATCGATTGCCTAGGGACAAACAAATTTCTCGTAATAAAAAGCTCTCTACTAAAACTAACTTAGTTGTGTATTTATCTAAACAGCTGATGTCTACTACACAACCTTCTTCTTGTAGGCGTTGTTGGGCCTGCAAGTGCACAGGTTTGTAGAACAGTAGCAAATTTCCCTCAAGTGGATGACCTAAGGTTTATCAATCCGCGAGAGGCGTAGGATGAAGATGGTCTCTCTCAAACAACCCTGCAACCAGATAACAAAAAGTCTCTTGTGTCCCCAACACACCCAATACAATGGCAAATTGTATAGGTGCACTAGTTCAGCGAAGAGATGGTGATACAAGTGCAATATGGATGGTAGATATAGGTTTTTGTAAACTGAAAATATAAAAACAGCAAGGTAACAAGTGATAAAAGTGAGCGTAAACGGTATTGCAATGATAGGAAAAAGGCCTAGGGTTCATACTTTCACTAGTGCAAGTTCTCTCAACAATAATAACATAATTGGATCACATAACTATCCCTCAACATGCAACAAAGAGTCACTCCGAAGCCACTAATAGCGGAGAACAAACGTAGATATTATGGTAGGGTACGAAACCACCTCAATGTTATTCTTTCAAATCAATCCGTTGGGCTATTCCTATAAGTGTCACAAACAACCCTGAGTTTTTACTAGAATAACACCTTAAGATACAAATCAACCAAAACCCTAATGTCACCTAGATACTCCATTGTCACCTCAAGTATCCGTGGGCATGATTATACGATATGCATCACACAATGTCAGATTCATCCAACCAACATAAAATTACTTCAAATAGTGCCCCAAAGTTTCTATCGGAGAATCAAGAACGTGTGCCAACCCCTATGCATAGGTTCCCAATGTCACGAAACCCGCAAGTTGATCACCAAGACATACATCAAGTGTTCTCATAAAAGACTCAATCCGATAAGATAACTTCAAAGGGGAAACTCAATTCATCACAAGAGAGTAGAGGGGGAGAAACATCATAAGATCCAACTACAATAGCAAAGCTCGGGATACATCAAGATCGTGCCATAGAGGGAACACGAGAGAGAACACGAGAGAGAGATCAAACACATAGCTACTGGTACATACCCTCAGCCCCGAGGGTGAACTACTCCCTCCTCGTCATGGATAGCACCGGGATGATGAAGATGGCCACCAGAGATGGATCCCCCCTCCGGCAGGGTGCCGGAAAGGGGTCCCGATTGGTTTTTGGTGGCTACAGAGGCTTGCGGCGGCGGAACTCCCGATCTAGGTTCTGTTCTGGAAGTTTTAGGGTACAACAGTATATATGGGTGAAAGGAGTACGTCGGTGGAGCTACGGGGGCTCCACGAGGCAGGGGGCGCGCCCAGGGGGGAGGGCGCGCCCCCCACCCTCGTGAGAACCTCACGTATCTTCTGACGTGGAGTCCAAGTCCATCAGGTGGGTTTCCTTCCAAAAACAACTTCTCTATTTGATTTCGTTCCGTTTTGACTCCGTCTGATATTCCTTTTCCTCGAAATACTGAAATAGGCATAAAACAGCAAATCTGGGCTGGGCCTCCGGTTAATAGGTTAGTCCCAAAAATAATATAAAAGTGTATAATAAAGCCCATAATCATTCAAAACACATAGTAATATAGCATGAATGCTTCATAAATTATAGATACGTTGGAGACGACAAGATCCCCAAGCTTAATTCCTACTCGTCCTCGAGTAGGTAAATGATAAAGAAAAAATTTATGAAGTGTGAATGCTAGAGGTGCACAAGTTTTATCAAAGATAATTTCAATCACCTTTTCTAGAATGATTATATGTCATAACAGTAGTTCATCTCATAGAACTTCTCACGATAAAGTGACAAGCAATTCACATATCAAGGCATAGACCATAAACATTCTTGAAAACTAGCAAACTTCATTCTTAGTCATCAAAACAATTGCAATTCATCTTATTTTCAGGAATAGCAAACTCCACATACTCAACTATCATATAGTCTTCTACAATTGCTAACACTCACGCAATACTTGTGGTTATGAAGTTTTAATCAGACACAGAGAAAGATTGGGGCTTATAATGTTGCCTCCAAACTTATTCACCTTTGGGTGATGTCAACAATAATAGTTCATGCTAACGTACATCCAATTGGATATATATATATATATATATCAGGATCACCCCACCATGAAGTTCTTGCCAAAGGATAAAATGAAAAAGGGAAAGGTGAAGATCACCTTGACTCTTGCATAAAGTAAAAGATAGGCCCTTCGCAGATGGAAGCAGGGATTTGCAGAGGTGCCAGAGCTCAATTTTAAAATAGAGATAAATAATTTTGAGAGGTATGATCTCATTGTCAACATAACAACCAAGAGTTCCCAATATCTTCCATACTACATACATTATAGGCGGTTCCCAAACAGAATGGTAAAAATTTATACTCCCCCAACCACCAACAAGCATCAATCCATGGCTTGCTCGAAACAACGAGTGCCTCCAACTAACAACAATCCTGGGGGAGTTTTGTTT
The DNA here is from genome assembly GCA_021605205.1 of Aegilops longissima. Taxonomy (NCBI): domain Eukaryota; kingdom Viridiplantae; phylum Streptophyta; class Magnoliopsida; order Poales; family Poaceae; genus Aegilops; species Aegilops longissima. The sequence continues at coordinate 331,302,355 of CM038676.1, forward strand.
AATTATTTTGATTTGCTTTGATCTTTTTGGATCATGGGACTGGGCATCCCGGTTACCGCCACTTTCTCGTGAATGAGGAGCGGAGTCCACTCCTCTTGAGAATAACCCACCTAGCATGGAAGACACTGACAGCCCCTAGTTGCTACATGAGCAATTTGGGCATACAAAACAGATTATAATTTGAAGGTTTAGAGTTTGGCACATGCAAATTTACTTGGAACGGCAGGTAAATACCGCATATAGGTGGGTATGGTGGACACTCATGGCAAAACTGGGTTTAAGGATATTTGGAAGCACAAGTAGTATCTCTACTTGGTGCTAGGAATTTTGGCTAGGATGAGAGGGAAAGGCAAGCTCAACATGTTTGAATGATCCATGACAATATACTTTAACTGAGATGCGAGAAAACATAACCCATTACGCTGTCTTCCTTGTCCAACATCAACTCTTTAGCATGTCATACTTAATGAGTGCTCCCAATTATGAAAGATGTCTATGATAATATATTTATATGTGAAATCTCTCTTCCTTCAATATTCTTTCATGAATTGTTCAAATGACTAATACAATGCTTGCTAACTGTCAATAAATTTACAACCTCTACTTCTTAGATGTGAAGTCATTACTCCCCATGGGATAAGCAAATGAAACATATATAATTTCAGATTTGTGACATTCAACTTATTCAACCATTTACTCATAGGATATAAGTGAAGCACACGAGTAAATGAAAAGCTACTCCAAAAAGATATAAGTGAAGATCAATGAGTAGCTAAATAATTATGCAACTATGTGAAGACTCTCTCTCATTTAAGAATTCAAGATCTTGATACTTTATTCAAACAGCAAGCAAAGCTAAATAAAATGACAACGCAAGGATAGCACAACTCATGTGAAGAAGCAAAAACTTAGGTTCAACCGATACTAACCAATAGTTGTTGAAGAAGAAAGGTGGGATGCCTACCGGGGCATCCCCAAGCTTAGATGCTTGAGACTTCTTGAAATAATATCTTGGGGTGCCTTGGGCATCCCTAAGCTTGAGCTTTTGTGTCTCCTTAATTCCTCTCATATCATGGTTTCTCATTTTATCAAAAGCTTCATTCACAACAAACTCAACAAGAACTCGTGAGATTGGTTAGTATAAACCAATACAAAACCTTATCATTTTCTACTGTAACAAATCACTAAAATTATTATTCAACATTGAATACTAAATGCCTCTGCATATTTAATACTCCTATCCTTAAATAGAATCATTAAACAAGCAAACATATGCAAACAATGCAACCATAACAGCAACCTGCCAAAACAGTACAGTCTGTAAAGAATGCAAGAGTATCAATACTTACCTGACTCCAAAAATTATGAACTAAAATTCCCACTATAATAAATTTATCAGAGCTCATTATGCAAAAATATTCAACATTATACCACTCTCTGACTTTTCTAGAGAATTTTTGCAACAGCGGTAAACTTTCTGTTTTCAAACAGCAACATGCATACTAGCAAAATAAGCATGGCAAAGGCTATCCTTGACTTTTTTATTGAAACTAAAGATGCAAAACACTAATATAACTAACAGCAAGCAAAGCAAAAGAAAATAAAATGACGCTCCAAGCAAAACACATATCATGTGGTGAATAAAAATATAGCTCCAAGTGAAGTTACCGATGAACGAAGACGAAAGAGGGAATGCCTTCCGGGGCATCCCCAAGCTTAGGCTCTTGGTTATCCTTGAATATTACCTTGGGGTGCCTTGGGCATCCCCAATCTTAGGCTCTTGCCATTCCTTATTCCATAGTCCATCAAATCTTTACCCAAAACTTGAAAACTTCACAACACAAAACTTAACAGAAAACTCGTGAGCTCCGTTAGCGAAAGAAAACAAAACACCACTTCAAGGTACTGTAATGAACTCATTCTTTATTTATATTGGTGTTAAACATACTGTATTACAACTTATCTATGGATTATAAACTATTTTACTAGCCATAGATTCATCAAAATAAGCAAACAACACAATGAAAACAGAATCTGTCAAAAACAGGACAGTCTGTAGTAATCTGTAACTAACGCAAACTTCTGGAACTCAAAAAATTCTACCAAAATTAGACAACCTGTAAATTTTGTTTATTGATCAGCAGCAATTGGAATCACTATTTTATCACATTCTGGTGATTTTTAACAATTCGGTCACTGAGCGCAAAGATTCTGGAAATTACAGCAAGATCAAATAACTATCTCCCAAGAAGATCTAATAGGTTCAACTTGGCACAAACACTAATTAAAACATGAAAACACATCTAACCAGAGGCTAGATGGATTATTTATTCCTAAACAGAAGCAAAAACAAATAACTAAAATAAAATTGGGTTGCCTCCCAACAAGCGCTATCGTTTAACGCCCCTAGCTAGGCATTATGATTTCAATGATACTCACATAAAAGATGGGAATTGAAACATAAAGAGAGCATCATGAAGAATATGACTAGCACATTTAAGCCTAACCCACTTCCTATGCATAGGGATTTTGTGAGAAAACAACTTACGGGAACAAGAATCAACTTGCATAGGAAGGTAAAACAAGCATAACTTCAAAACTTTAAGCACATAGAGAGGAAACTTGATATTATTGCAATATGTAGAAGCATATGATCCTCTCTCATAATAATTTTCAGTAGCATCATGAATGAATTCAACAATGTAACCAGCACCTAAAGCATTCTTTTCATGATCTACTTGCATATAAATTTTGCTATTCTCCACATAAGCAAAATTCTTCTCATGAATAATAGTGGGAGCAAACTCAACAAAACAGCTATCATGTGATTGAAAATTAAGATCAAGATGACAATTTTCATGGTTATCATGATTCTTTAAAGCATACGTGTCATCACAATAATCATCATAGATAGGAGGCATGCTTTCATCATAGTAAATTTGCTCATCAAAGCTTGGGGGACAAAAAATATCATCTTCGTCAAACATAGCATCCCCAAGCTTGTGGCTTTGCATATCATTAGCATCATGGATATTCAAGGAATTCATACTAACAACATTGCAATAATGCTCATCATTCACATATTTAGTGCCAAACATTCTAATGATTTCTTCTTCTAGTACTTGAGCACAATTTTCCTTTCCATCATACTCACGAAAGATATTAAAAAGATGAAGCGTTTGAGACAAACTCAACTCCATTTTTTTGTAGTTTTCTTTTATAAACTAGACTAGTGCTAAAACAAGAAAAAAAGATTCGATTGCAAGATCTAAAGATATACCTTCACTTACCTAGCCTCCCCGGCAACGGCGCCAGAAAAGAGCTTGATGTCTACTACACAACCTTCTTCTTGTAGACGTTGTTGGGCCTGCAAGTGCACAGGTTTGTAGAACAGTAGCAAATTTCCCTCAAGTGGATGACCTAAGGTTTATCAATCCGCGAGAGGCGTAGGATGAAGATGGTCTCTCTCAAACAACCCTGCAACCAAATAACAAAAAGTCTCTTGTGTCCCCAACACACCCAATACAATGGCAAATTGTATAGGTGCACTAGTTCAGCGAAGAGATGGTGATACAAGTGCAATATGGATGGTAGATATAGGTTTTTGTAAACTGAAAATATAAAAACAGCAAGGTAACAAGTGATAAAAGTGAGCGTAAACGGTATTGCAATGATAGGAAAAAAGGCCTAGGGTTCATACTTTCACTAGTGCAAGTTCTCTCAACAATAATAACATAATTGGATCACATAACTATCCCTCAACATGCAACAAAGAGCCACTCCGAAGCCACTAATAGCGGAGAACAAACGTAGATATTATGGTAGGGTACGAAACCACCTCAATGTTATTCTTTCAAATCAATCCGTTGGGCTATTCCTATAAGTGTCACAAACAACCCTGGAGTTTTTACTAGAATAACACCTTAAGATACAAATCAACCAAAACCCTAATGTCACCTAGATACTCCATTGTCACCTCAAGTATCCGTGGGCATGATTATACGATATGCATCACACAATGTCAGATTCATCCAACCAACATAAAATTACTTCAAATAGTGCCCCAAAGTTTCTATCGGAGAATCAAGAACGTGTGCCAACCCCTATGCATAGGTTCCGAATGTCACGAAACCCGCAAGTTGATCACCAAGACATACATCAAGTGTTCTCATAAAAGACTCAATCCGATAAGATAATTTCAAAGGGGAAACTCAATTCATCACAAGAGAGTAGAGGGGGAGAAACATCATAAGATCCAACTACAATAGCAAAGCTCGGGATACATCAAGATCGTGCCATAGAGGGAACACGAGAGAGAACACGAGAGAGAGAGAGATCAAACACATAGCTACTGGTACATACCCTCAGCCCCGAGGGTGAACTACTCCCTCCTCGTCATGGATAGCGCCGGGATGATGAAGATGGCCACCGGAGATGGATCGCCCCTCCGGCAGGGTGCCGGAAAGGGGTCCCGATTGGTTTTTCATGGCTACAGAGGCTTGCGGCGGCGGAACTCCCGATCTAGGTTCTGTTCTGGAAGTTTTAGGGTACGATGGTATATATGGGTGAAAGGAGTACGTCGGTGGAGCTACGGGGGCCCCACGAGGCAGGGGGCGCGCCCAGGGGGAGGGCGCGCCCCCCACCCTCGTGAGCACCTCCCGTATCTTCTGACGTGGAGTCCAAGTCCATCAGGTGGGTTTCCTTTCAAAAATAACTTCTCCTGTTGATTTCGTTCCGTTTTGACTCCGTCTGATATTCCTTTTCCTCGAAATACTGAAATAGGCATAAAACAACAAATCTGGGTTGGGCCTCCGGTTAATAGGTTAGTCCCAAAAATAATATAAAAGTGTATAATAAAGCCCATAATCATTCAAAACCCATAGTAATATAGCATGGATGCTTTATAAATTATAGATACGTTGGAGACGTATCAACAGCCCCTAGTTTTTATTTACGTGCTCTTTATTATCTTGCAAACCTATCCAAAAACACCTACAAAGTACTTCTAGTTTTATACTTGTTCTAGGTAAAGTGAACGTCAAGCTTGCGTAGAGTTGTATTGGTGGTCGATAGAACTTGAGGGAACATTTGTTCTACCTTTAGCTCCTCGTTGGGTTCGACATTCTTACTTATCGAAAGTGGCTACAATTGATCCCCTATACTTGTGGGTTATCAAGACCTTTTTCTGGCGCCGTTGCCGGGGAGCAATAGCATGGGGGTGAATATTCTCGTGTGTGCTTGTTTGCTTTATCACTAAGTAATTTTTATTTGCTGTTCTTTGTTCTCTATCTTTAGTTATGGATATGGAACACGAAATACCAAAAAAAAATTAGGTGTACTTGCTGCTCATGGAGATGCGGAACCTCCTAAAACCCTCGATGCTCGTTATGTGATAGATATTACGTACTACTTTGATAATCCTGAGAAAACCCCATTCAACTTGGTAATGGGAGACACGTTGGATCAACGTGAATACTTTAGGGATTATCGCTTGACTCAAAACGGAAACTATTATGGGATCCAATTTATATGTTGAAATGGTATGCTAGGCAACTATGCTTGAGGTATGATTATACTTGTTGCTCTAGGATGAAGGCTCCACACCTTCCCTTTTTATGAAAATTTAATGATAATGAAACCTTGACTTCTTATGCTAGAGGTATATATGATTACTATGATGTGGAACAAATAGAAGAATTTGTTGCTTTTATGGGTGCTTATGAAATTGAATCTATGTTCAAAGAATATGAAAATCTTTATGATGCTGTTTACATACCTGAAAATTTAGCTATCCTTAAATATTGTTATGAGAACTATGAATAGAATTCCGATATTGATGCGTTTATTGAGAAAGTCTCCGCTGTCCGAGAAGAGACTAATATTTTGCAGGAATCTATGGAAGAAGAAATTGACGAAACTGTGAGCTCATTGGATGAAAAAGATGAGGAGAAGAGCGAAGAACAAAAGGAGGAAGAGCGGATTGATCACCCGTGCCCACCTTCTAATGAGAGTAACTCTTCAACTCATACATTGTTTAATTTCCCTTCGTGCTTACCGAAGGATGAATGCTATGATAATTGCTATGATTCCATTGATTCTTTTGAAATATCCCTTTTTGATGATGCTTGCTACGCTTGTGGCCAAGATGCCAATATGAATTATGCTTATGGAGATGAACTTGCTATAGTTCCTTATGTTAAACATGAAATTGTTGCTATTGCACCCATGCATGATAGTCCTATTATCTTTTTGAATTGTCCCGACTACACTATATCGGAGAAGTTTGCTCTTATTAAGGATTATATTGATGGGTTGCCTTTTACCGTTGCACATGATGATTTTTATGAATATAATATGCATGTGCTTGCTGCTCCTTCTTGCAATTATTATGAGAGAGGAACTATATCTCCACCTCTCTATGTTTCCCACATGATAAAATTGCAAGAAACTGTTTATTCTATGCATTGGCCTTTACTATGTGTGCATGAATTGTTCTTTTATGACATGCCGATGCATAGGAAGAGAGTTAGACTTTGTCATTGCTTGATATATGTTACTTTATGCTCACTACTAAATCACAAATCATTGTTAATTAAAATTGGCTTTGATATACCTTGGGATCCGGGTGGATTCATTACTTGAGCACTATATGCCAAGCTTAATGGCTTTAAAGAAAGCGCTGCCAGGGAGACAACCCGGAAATTTTAGAGAGTCATTTATTTCTGTTGAGTTCTTTCATTTAGTTTAAAAACAACAAAAATAAAGAGGGGAACCCAAAACTTTTTCAAAAAGGAAAGGGAAAGTGAGAAAGACGAGCATTGTTGAAGTGGGAGCTAGCCTTGAACTTTGTTCATGCTCACAGAAACTTTGTGAATCTTGATTACAGAAACTTTTCAACAAAAAAAATTATCCCCTTGTACAATTCCATTTTATTATAAAAATAATGTGCCAAGGTTTGCCTTTAGGATGTTTACAATGCTTGTTGGTTTCTACGGTGCAGGATGGAAACTTTGGCTGTAGTGCGCGATTTTACATTTTTTACTGGAACGTCAAATGGTTCTGATTCTTTTTGCACTGTATTTCTATACAAATTTTTATTTTTCCTAATTTTGGCAGAATTGTTCAAGTACCAGAAGTATGGTGAATGTTCAGATTGCTACAGACTGTTCTGTTTTTGACAGATTCTGTTTTTGATGCATAGTTTGCTTGTTTGATGAATCTATCAATTTATATCAGTGGATTAAGCCATGGAAAAGCTATATTTCAGTAGAAACAAAGCAAAAACAAAATATGAATTGGTTTGCTACAATACTTAGAGTAGTGATTTGCGTTATTATACTAACGGATCTTACCGAGTTCTCTGTTGAATTTTTGTGTGGATGAAGTGTTCGATGATCGAGAAGGTCTCGATGTGAGAAGAAGGAAGAGAGGCAAGAGCTCAAGATTGGGGATGCCCAAGGCAGCCCAAGTAAATATTCAAGGATACTCAAGCGTCTAAGCTTGGGGATGCCCCGGAAGGCATCCCCTCTTTCTTCAACAAGTATCGGTATGTTTTCGGATTCGTTTCGTTCATGCGATATGTGCAAATCTTGGAGCGTCTTTTGCTTTAGTTTTCATTTTTATTTTATGCACCATGCTGGTATGAGATAATCCTTGGTTGATTTATAGAATGCTATTTGCACTTCACTTATATCTTTTTAGTATGGCTTTATAGAATGCTTCATGTGCCTCACTTATATCATTTGAAGTTTGGATTGCCTGTTTCTCTTCACTTAGACAACCGCAATTTGTAGAATGCTCTTTTGCGTCACTTATATTTGTTAGAGCATGGGCATATCTTTTGTAGAAAGAATTAAACTCTCTTGCTTCACTTATATCTATTTAGAGAGATGACAGGAACTGGTCATTCACATGGTTAGTCATAAAATCCTACATAAAACTTGTAGATCACTGAATATGATATGTTTGATTCCTTGCAATAGTTTTCCGATATAAAGATGGTGATATTAGAGTCAAGCTAGTGGGTAGTTGTGGATTAGTAGAAATACTTGTGTTGAGGTTTGTGATTCCCGTAGCATGCACGTATGGTGAACTGTTATGTAACGAAGTCGGAGCATGATGTATTTATTGATTGTCTTCCTTACGAGTGGCGGTCGGGGACGAGCGATGGTCTTTTCCTACCAATATATCCCCCTAGGAGCATGCGCGTAGTACTTTGTTTCAATGACTAGTAGATTTTTTCAGTAAGTATGTGAGTTCTTTATGACTAATGTTGAGTCCATGGATTATACGCACTCTCACCCTTCCATCATTGCTAGCCTCTTCGGTACCGTGCATTGCCCTTTCTCACCTCGAGAGTTGGTGCAGACTTCGCCGGTGCATCCAAACCCCATGATACAATACACTCTATCACACATAAGCCTCACTATATCTTCCACAAAACAGCCACCATACCTACGTGTCATGGCATTTCCTTAGCCATTCCGAGATATATTGCCATGCAACTTCCATCATCATTATATACATGACTTGAGCATTCATTGTCACATTATCATTGCACATCCCGGTACACCGCCAGAGGCATTCATATAGAGTCATATCTTGGTTCTAGTATCGAGTTGTAATATTGAGTTGTGAGTACATAAAAAGTGTGATGATCATCATTATTAGAGCATTGCCCCAGTGAGGAAAGGATGATGCAGACTATGATTCCCCCACAAGTCGGGATGAGACTCCGGACTTTAAAAAAATAAAAGAGGCCAAAGAAGCCCAAATAAAAAAGAGGCCAAAGAAGCCCACCAAAAAAATAAAAATAAATGAGAAAATAAAAAATGAGAGAAAAAGAGAGAATGGGAAATGTTACTATCCTTTTACCACACTTTTGCTTCAGAGTAGCACCATGTTCTTCATATGGAGAGTCTCTTGAGTTATCACTTTCATATACTAGTGGGAGTTTTCATTATAGAACTTGGCTTGTATATTCTGATGATGGGCTTCCTCAAACGCCCGAGGTCTTCATGAGCAAGCAAGTTGGATGCACACCCACTTAGCTTTCAGTTTGAGCTTTCATATACTTATAGCTCTTAGTGCATCCGTTGCATGGAAATACCTACTCCTCACATTGACATCGATTGATGGGCATCTCCATAGCCCGTTGATTAGCCGTGTCGATGTGAGACTTTCTCCTTTTTGTCTTCTCCACACAACCTCCACCATCATATTCTATTCCACCTATAGTGCTATGTCCATGGCTCACGCTCATGTATTGCGTGAAAGTAGAAAGGTTTGAGAACATCAAAAGTATGAAACAATTGTTTGGCTTGTCATCGGGGTTGTGCATTATTTGAATATTTTGTGTGGTGAAGATGGAGCATAGGTAGACTATATGATTTTGTAGGGATAACTTTCTTTGGGCTTGTTATTTTGAAAAGACATGATTGCTTTATTAGTAGGCTTGAAGTATTATTGTTTTTATGTCAAATTATAGACTATTGCTTTGAATCACTCGTGTCTTAATATTCATGCCATGATTAGACATATGATCAAGATTATGCTAGGTAGCATTCCACATCAAAAATTATCTTTTTTTTATCATTTACCTACTCAAGGACGAGCAGGAATTAAGCTTGGGGATGCTGATACGTATCCGTCTTATCTATAATTTTTGATTGTTCCATGCCAATATTATTCAACTTTCATATACTTTTGGCAACTTTTTATATTATTTTTGGGACTAACATATTGATCCAGTGCCCAGTGCCAGTTCCTATTTGTTGCATGTTTTATGTTTCGCCTTAATGATACTTTAATGCTATGGTTGGGTTTCACCTTAATGATCTTTAGTAGTTGTGGATGCTTGCTAGAGTTCCAGCCATAAGTGCATATGATCCAAGTAGACAAAGTATGTTAGCTTATGCCTCTCCCTCAAATAAAATTGCAATAATGATTACCGGTCCAGTTATCGATTGCCTAGGGACAAATAACTTTCTCGTAACAAAAAGCTCTTACTAAAACTAACTTAGTTGTGTCTTTATCTAAATAGCCCCTAGTTTTTATTTATGTGCTCTTAATTATCTTGCAAACCTATCCAAAAACACCTACAAAGTACTTCTAGTTTTATACTTGTTCTAGGTAAAGTGAACGTCAAGCGTGCGTAGAGTTGTATCGGTGGTCGACAGAACTTGAGGGAATATTTGTTCTACCTTTAGCTCCTCGTTGGGTTCGACACTCTTACTTATCGAAAGAGGCTACAATTGATCCCCTATACTTGTGGGTTATCAGCTGACAGCTGGGTCCACGGCCGGAGCAAGGAAGTGCCTCCTTATTATGGGCAAAATAATGATTCCTCTACCTGACAGCAGGGACCCACCAGACGGGCCACCGTATTTTGCGAAAAAAATGTTTCCCCCTAACTGTTGGGACCCACCAGCTACATCTCCTCACACAAGGAAGTGCCTCCTTATCCTCCCTGACAGTTGGGACCCACTTGGTCGAAGCGTACGTAGCATTGTCATTCTGGTCACGAACGTGTACGTACATACGATCAGTCTGTCTGCAGGCCGCAGCGATGAACCGTGGCCAAGTAAGGAAGGGCACGTGTCATAGTATAGGCGCGCGCGTGTCGTAGTAGAGGCGCGCACGTAGCATGTCACACAGTCCCGTTAATATTGTGTGCACGTACGTATAGCGAGGGTGCAAGAAAGTAAATACGACCACGTACGTACATACGGGCGGGATCTCGAACGCCTACTCGCGCATACGTATGGCCAGGGCTCATGTACATGGAGAGGCAGCGACGGCGGCCTGTTCATTGGCAGCTGTCGATGGGAACGACACCTATGGGATCACTGGGATCCCTTCTATGGTTGGCGGGCGCGGAGTCATGCAAAGAGCGGGTCTGGCGGTCAGCACAAGGATCGTTCACCCAGGTTCGGGCCGCGAGGATGCGTAAAACCATAGTCCTGCTTTGATGTGTATTTGAGTGTTCTTGAATTCTTGAACTAGCTACGGTGCGTTTCTAGTCCAAAAGATCTGAATCCCCCTCCTAGACGCCTCGGGCCTCCTTTTATAGACAAAAGGGGGCGCCACAGTGGCACACAGGAGGTGGAAAGGTGTATAGCGCACAAGCTTATCGCCTGCCATTATGGGACAAGACGCATTAAATGCGCTCCCTTAGGTGTCCTGTTACTTTACTGGGGATGGCAACGAGGCCCGTCCCGTCCGTCACCGTCCCGCCTTGCTCCAACATGCGTCCTGGCCAACGATGTTTGCAGCGCCATGTAAGCTGGCAGGCTGATGAGATGGCGTGGTCGTAGGGTCTTCACGAAGATCTGCATGCCGCCACACAGGTGTTTGCTAAGTTGGCCTGGAAGCCGCATGTCGCCACGCAGGTCTTTGCTGAGTTGGCCTGGAAGCCGCATGTCGCCACGCTGGTGCCTGCCCAGCTGGTTGGGCTGGCCGCTCCATGGGAACGGCGGTGGGGTCTTGGCAGACGCGGGCCTGGCTGCGGCCCTATAGGTGTCTTCGGCCCCGGCAAGGGTCTTGCGGTGGCATCACAGGGCCGCAGCCAGGCCAGCGTCAGCCAAGACCCCACCGCCGTTCCCATGAAGCTGCCAGCCCAACCAGCTGGGCAGGCACCTGCGTGGCGACATGCGGCTTCCAGACCAACTCAGCAAACACCTGCGTGGCGGCATGTAGATCTTCGTGAAGACCCTACCACCACGCCATCTCAGCAGCCTGCCAGCTTACATGGTGCTGCATGCATCGTTGGCCTGGACACGTGTCGGAGCAAGGCGGGGCGACGACGGATGGGATGGGCCTCGTTGCTATCCCCAGTAAAGTAACGGGACACCTAAGGGGGCACATTTAATGCATCTTGTCCCGTAATGGCAGGCGATAAGCTTGCGCACTGTACATCTTTCCACCTCCTATGTGCCACTGTGGCGCCCCCTTTTGTCTATAAAAGGAGGCCCGAGGCATTCAGGAGGAGGATTCAGATCTTTTGGACTAGACACGCACCGTAGCTAGTTCAAGAACTCAAGAACACTCAAATACACACCAAAGCAGGACTAGGGTTTTACGCATCCTCGTGGCCCGAACCTGGGTAAACGATCCTTGTGCTGACCGCCAGACCCGCTCTTTGCACGACCCGCGCCCGCCAACCGTAGAAGGGATCCCAGTGATCCCATAGGTGTCGTTCCCACCGACATCTGTGGCCCTCGCCCACATGCAAACAGAACCCAGCAAACACCCTTCTCTTCATTAATACGTTGCTAACAAGTACGATTCAACCGGAATGCATACATGAGCAAGGGGATTACGAGATTTAAATCTTACAAAGGCCCGTAGGCTTACAAACTAAAAAGAGATAAGGTGCCCGTAATCCCTTTCTTGTCCCTCTCCTCAGGAAATGAAACAAGATGGCAGAAGGGCAAAAGGAGCGCCTAGGCAAGGTACGAGCAGCAGAAGACACCAAGAGAACATATCGGCGATTGTCCGGAAGGAGGCCAGTGATGATGGTGCCGGAGGAAGAGTTGGAAGATGAGGCAGCGGCCCGCCAATACACGATGAAGGCGTCGGTGCCCGCGTACTCTGACTTGACGGCCCACCACCCGCCTTCTTCGTCTTCCCCGTCCCTCCAACGCCGGCCGCCCAAGGTGACGACCCCGAGAAGTTCAAGGAGCTGGCGATGCAGATGAAGGTGCTGCCGACGTCGCCCAGGAACGCTGTGTCGGACGCCTAGTCGGACCCGTCATCCTCCTGCCCGCTACCCTCATCGTCGCTGTCGCTGTCCTCCTCGTCACTCCCGCTTGAGGAAGAGTCTTCGTCATCGGAGGAGCTCTCCACGCAGCACTTTAGGCGAGTTCCAAGATCTCCAAAGACCTTGACGGAGAGCAGGTCGTTCTCCATTAATTTGAAATAGAGAATGAGCCCCGCCGTCAGGCTATGGATGCGAGCAAGGGCCTTCCACCCGCGGCGAAGATACATGACGTGAGGAGCGGGGAAATCAACATCCACCCGCGTGCCGCCATTCCCGCAGCCCCTCATGTGCAACCTTAGAGACTGTGGCGGGTCAAGCTCCAACTCCCGAGCAAATGGAGTACGGAGACGAAGACGATGGCGCGCTGGCCGGTGCAGCCTGATGAAGAACTCACGGGTCTGGTCCCTGAAGTGGCCCTCCATTGGGGGAGGGATCGCCGGCGGAGGAGAGGCCGATGCGCCGCCCCGTCCTCCTCTTCCCCAAGCGCCATGACAACCTCGGCCTCGCCTCCTCCCCCTTCCCCTCGTGGCCGGCTCCACCACCGCGAGCTCTTGGGAAGGAGGGGCGCGCTATCGAGCGGAGACCCTCGATGCCACCGTCGAAGCACCGGCGCGCCCTCTCGCCATGACAGAAGAGAGAAAGAAGCCAAGGTGGAAAGAGGCGAATGGTGAAGTATTGAGGGGTGCCATCTTTCCCCTCACTTCTTATAAAGGGGCGGGGTCGGGGCTCAGCCGCCCCGCTCAACCAATCCAGCCATCAAGGGCGCAGGGAATCGAGATCGACCCGCTGCTCCAATCAGCGGCGGCCCGGTTTCCCTCCTCGTCATTCAAGGCTCGCGCCCACCGCCTGCCATCTTCAAGGCATGGAAGACACATGGTGAGCAAACAAAAATCGAGGGGACAAGTGAGGCGACCGTTTTCCACCCCGTGATCGCGGGGCACGGGCGCCTCGAAGGCCACGGCCCGAGTCCACTCAGTAAATGAGTCGCGCCCCTGCGCCTCCCTCTTTTTATGGGGAAGGCGCGAGCCGCCTCTTTACCACGATGTGACGCATGAGGGCAGCGGCCGCCCCACGCATGACCCTCACGTCACACACGACCCTCCACGACGCGCATTCAACATTCAACACGGGTCATGGGGAAGCGCAAGCGAGCGAAGGAATTACTGCGGTAAAATTCTGCCTGCCCCGCACCGCTCGGCCTGGCCCAACAACGCTTAACGCTGGCCCAGGCCAGGGGCTCTGTCGGTGTACAAAAGTAGGGGCTCTCCTTTGTACCCTTACTTGTGCCGCAGGCGGTCGAGCAGCATGCAGCCACACTAAGTAGAGGCGGAGGAGGAAGCCGAGGCACAAGACAGCCAAAGCAACGCCAAGGCAGAGACACAAGAGCCGGAGGCGGCGGACTCCCGGCAAGACCCTTGCAGGCGGCCTCCGGCCCGGCAAAACCTTGCTTGGGCAACTTGCTAACACTAGCGAGCAAGCCACCCTTGAGCCCAAGGGTTCCATCATCAACAACCACATTTGGAACCCAGACTCGGGAGGCACCTCCGTGGTGGCATGCAGATCTTCGTCAAGATCTTAAACACACAAGATCAGATGAGGACCAGAAGACGAGATCCTCGGCGGGATCCTAGCCGGGGAAGCCGGGGCGCTGGCAAGGGTCTTGCCGTGGCATCGCGGTCGTCCCCAGCAAGGATCTTGCCGGGGGTCTCGTGGATTTCCTCGGCTAGGATCCCGCCGAGGATGGTCGTCTTCTGGTCCTCATCTGATCTTGTGTGTTTATGATCTTGACGAAGATCTGCATGCCACCATAGAGACGCTCCCGAGCCTGTGTTCCAAATGTGGTTGTTGGCGTCTGGAACCCTTGGGCTCAAGGGTGGCTTGCTCTGCTGGCGTTGGGCAAGTTGCCCCGGCAAGGCTCTTGCTGGGGCCGCGGAGGCCATCCCGGCATGGGTCTTGCCAGGGGAGTCTGCCTCGCCCTCTGGCTCTTTGTGTCTCTATCTTGGCGTTGCTTTGGCCGTCTTGTGCCTCTGGCTTCCCTCCTCTGCCCTACTTAGTGTGGCCGTGGGCGCGGCTCTGACTACCCGTGCACAAGTAAGGGGTACAAAGGAGAGCCCCTACTTTTGTACACCGACAGCAGCCAACCGGCTAGGTCGGAACGGAGAAACTGCATTGTGTTCATCGGGAGCCAACCGGCTTGTACGAAACAGCCGATCAAAACGAGGCCTGGCATACCGCAGAACGGAGGAAATGACCTTCTGTTCGACCGGCCACGGTTGAAACAGATCCTGTTCATCGGGAGGGGTCTGGCGTACCGCAAAACGGAGGAAACAGACTTGTGTTCGAGTGCCTACGGTCGAAATGGGGTCCTGTTGATCGGGAGGGGTGTCGCGTACCACAAAATGGAGGAAACGGACTTGTGTTGGAGCGCTACGGTGGAAACGGGGGTCCTGTTCATCGGGAGGGGTGTGGCGTACCGCAAAACGGGACCCCACGGGATAGTGTTCATCTCCACCGTCGACCTCCTCCAGCCTCCACAGGCTATTGTTCATCCACCATCGACCTCCTCCAGCCTCCACCTACGACTGTTCATCCACGGGCTCCTGTTCATCCAGCCTCCACCACTCCTCCACCGGCTACTATTCAACCAGCCCTCTCCACGGGGTCTTGTTCAACCACCCCTCCATGGGCTACTGTTCATCTAGCCCTCCACTGGGTCCTATTCATCCACCCCCAACCGGCTCGATCGGGGTCCTGTTCATCCAGTGGCAACACCACGGGGTCCTATTCATCCAACCACCCATCGGGAACTATTCATCCAACCCCCCAACAATGCTCATTGTTCATCAAGAGGCAGCAGGTTCAATCAGCTTCAGTTAGCAGCAGTAGCGAAGGAATTGCTTGATCAGGTTCAGTAGTTAACAGCCACATTGATCGATCGCTCGGGTTGAGTAACGTGTAGCCTGCAGTGCAATCGCTCGGGTTCAGTAGGTGAACGCCTCGCTCGGGATCAGTTAGAGCCCAACGCCTCGCACCCACGCGCATACGTGTACGAGAGAAACGCTCATCGCTCGGCCCCCAACCACCCACCATAACCGGGAACTCCCTGATATTTTCCTCGCCCTTCCTTCTACCATGGTTTTTTCCATCATGGACGGCCCAAAGAATGTCATGCAGCTGCTTCTCCGGCCCGCCCAGGACGAAAATCCCATTTTCTGTCATGATTTTTTGTCATAGAAGTAGGAGCCCACCATATCTATGATGATACCGAGTTTTGTCACAATTATCGTCATGGAAGTGTCATAAGCATGACAAAAAAATTCGTTCGGCCCAAAATGTCACGTATGTGTCTTTTTTTGTAGTGTACGCACTCTCACCCTTCCATCATTGCTAGCCTCTTCGGTACCGTGCATTGCTCTTTCTCACCACGAGAGTTGGTGCAAACTTCGCCGGTGCATCCAAACCCCGTGATACGGTACGCTCTATCACACATAAGCCTCCTTTTATCTTCCTCAAAACAGCCACCATACCTACCTATCATGGCATTTCCATAGCCATTCCGAGATATATTGCCATGCAACTTCCATCATCATCATATACATGACTTGACCGTTCATTGTCATATTGCTTTGCATGATCGTAAGATAGCTAGCATGATATTTTCATGGCTTGTCTGTTTTTTGATATCTTTGCTACGCTAGATCATTGCACATCCTGGTACACTGGCAGAGGCATTCATATAAAGTCATATTTTGTTCCAGTATCGAGTTGTAATATCGATTTCTAAGTAAATAAAAGTGTGATGATCATCATTATTAGAGCATTGCCCCAGTGAGGAAAGGATGATGGAGACTATAATTCCCCCACAACTCGCGATGAGACTCCGGACAAAAAAGGAGGCCAAGAAAAGGAGAGCCAAAAAAGAGAGAAAAAGAAAAAAAAAGCAAAAACAAATGAGAGAAAAAGAGAGAAGGGGCAATGCTACTATCCTTTTACCACACTTGTGCTTCAAAGTAGCACCATGTTCTTCATAGAGAGAGTCCACTTTCATATACTAGTGGGAATTTTTCATTATAGAACTTGGCTTGTATATTCCGATGATGGGCTTCCTCAAAATGCCTGAGGTCTTCATGAGCAAGCAAGTTGGATGCACACCCACTTAGTTTTCAGTTTGAGATTTCATACACTTATAGCTCTAGTGCAACCGTTGCATGGCAACCCCTACTCCTCGCATTGACATCGATTGATGGGCATCTCCATAGCCCATTAATTTGCCTAGTTGATGTGAGACTTTCTCCCTTTTGTCTTCTCCACACAACCTCCACCATCATATTCTATTCCACCTATAGTGCTATATCCATGGCTCACGCTCATGTATTGCGTGAAAGTTGAAAAAGTTTGAGAACATCAAAAGTATGAAACAATTGCTTGGCTTGTCATCGGGGTTGTGCATGATTTAATACTTTGTGTGATGAAGATGGAGCATAGCCAGACAATATGATTTTTTAGGGATAACTTTTTTTGGCCATGTTATTATGAGAAGACATGATTGCTTTATTAGTATGCTTGAATTATTGTTGTCTTAATGTCAAATGATAGACTATTACTTTGAATCACTCGTGTCTTAATATTCATGCCATGATTAGATTATATGATCAAGATTATGATAGGTAGCATTCCACATCAAAAATTATCTTTTTTATCATTTACCTACTCAAGGACGAGCAGGAATTA
This sequence comes from Aegilops longissima, assembly GCA_021605205.1. NCBI lineage: Eukaryota > Viridiplantae > Streptophyta > Magnoliopsida > Poales > Poaceae > Aegilops > Aegilops longissima. The sequence continues at coordinate 331,319,846 of CM038676.1, forward strand.
AGCTTGGGGATGCTGATACGTCTCCGTCGTATCTATAATCTTTTATTGTTCCTGCCAATATTCTACAACTTTTATATAGTTTTGGCAACTTTTTATACTCCCTCCCTTCCTAAATATAGGGTGTATAGTTTTTGGCACGGAAATTAAAGAACGCACGTGGAGGGAATTTTTCACAAGTTTTGGGTGTGATTTCACCTGACTAATTGACATGAGAAAATAGAGGAGCTTGCCAAATATAAGGAAATGTAATCAAATCCCTAAAAAAATTATCCAAACGAGTGGTGCAACGCAATACACCTTATATTTCGAACTTTTTCTCAAAAATCTATACACCTTATATCAAGGAACGGAGGGAGTACTATTTTTGAGACTAACATATTGATCCAGTACCCAGTGCCAGTTCCTGTTTGTTGCATGTTTTTTGTTTCGCAGAAAATCCATATCAAACGGAGTCCAAATACGATAAAAACTTAAGGAGATTTTTTTGGAATATATGTGATTTTTGGGAAAAATAATCAACGCGAGATGATGCTTGAGGGGCCCACAAGGACGGAGGGCGCGCCCCAGAGGGTAGGGTGCGCCCCTGGTCCTTGTGGCCACCCCGTAAGGTGGTTGGTGCCCTTGTTCTGGCGCAAGAAAGCTACTATTCAGATAAAAATCGTGTTAAAATTTCAGCCCAGTCGGAGTTACGGATCTCTGGGAATTTAAGAAACGGTGAAAGGCCAGAATCTGGGAGCGCAGAAACAGAGAGAGAGAGATACAATCTCCGAGGGGCTCCCGCCCCTCCGCCGCCATGGAAGCCAAGGACCAGAGGGGAAACCCTTCGCCCATCTAGGGGGAAGGTCAAGGAAGAAGAAGAAGGGGGGGGGCTCTCCCCCCTCTCTCCCGATGGCGCCGGAACGCCGCCGGGCCATCATCGCAACGACAATCTACACCAACAACTTCGCCGCTGTCATCACCAACTCTCTCCCCCTCTATGCAGCGGTGTAACACCCCTTCTCCCTACTGTAATCTCTACTTGAACATGGTGCTCAACACTATATATTATTTCCCAATGATGTATGGCTATCCTATGATGTTTGAGTAGATTCGTTTTGTCTTATGGGTTCATTGATGATCGTGATTGGTTTGAGTTGCATGTTTTATTATTGGTGCTGTCCTATGGTGCTCTCCGTGTCACGCAAGCGTGAGGGATCCCCGCTGTAGGGTTTGCAATATGTTCATGGTTTGCTTATTTTCTGCGTTGCATGAGTGATAGAAACACAAACACGGATAAGTGGGTCATGGCGTATGGGAATAAAGAGGACTTGATACTTTAATGCTATGGTTGGGTTTTACCTTAATGAACTTTAGTAGTTGCGGATGCTTGCTAGAATTCCAATCATAAGTGCATATGATCCAAGAAGAGAAAGTATGTTAGCTTATGCCTCTCACTCATATAAAATTGCAATAATGATTATCGGTCTAGCTACCGATTGCCTAGGGACAAATAACTTTCTCGTGACAAAAAGCTCTCTACTAAAACTAATTTAGTTGTGTATTTATATAAACAACCCCTAGTTTTAATTTACGTTCTCTTTATTATCTTGCAAATGTATCCTATCACACCTACAAAAGTACTTCTAGTTTCATACTTGTTTTAGGTAAAGCGAACATTAAGCGTGTGTAGAGTTGTATCGGTGGTCGATAGAACTTGAGGGAATATTTGTTCTACCTTTAGCTCCTCGTTGGGTTTGACACTCTTACTTATCGAAAGAGACTACAATTGATCCCCTATACTCGTGGGTTATCATCTAGCAGGGGGGGTACCAAAGTAATCCAGGAGTGGTCACTGGACAGCGGTCAAGAACATCCTGAAGTACCTGAAAAGGACCAAGGATATGTTTCTTGTTTATGGAGGTGGCAAAGAGCTCGTCGTAAATGGTTACATCGATGCTAGCTTTGACACTGATCCGGATGACTCTAAGTCACAAACCGGATACATATTTATTTTGAATGGTGGAGCTATCAGTTGGTGCAGTTCCAAGCAGAGCGTCGTGGCGGGATCTATGTGTGAAGCGGAGTACATAGCTGCTTCGGAAGCAACAAATGAAGGAGTCTGGATGAAGGAGTTCATATCCGACTAGGTTGAATACCTAGTGCATCGGGTCCAATAAAAATCTTTTGTGACAATACTGGAGCAATTGCCTTAGCGAAGGAATCCAGATTTCACAAAAGAACCAAACACATCAAGAGACACTTCAACTCCATCCGTGATCATGTCAAGGAGGGAGACATAGGGATTTGCAAAATACATACATATCTGAATGTAGCAGACCCATTTACTAAGCCACTTCCACGAGCAAAACATGATCAACACCAAGACTCCATGGGTTTTAGAATCATTACAATGTAATCTAGGTTATTGTCTCTAGTGCAAGTGGGAGACTGAAGGAAATATGCCCTAGAGACAATAATAAAGTTGTTATTTTATATTTCCTTATTCAGGATAAATGTTTATTATTCATGCTAGAATTGTATTGATCGAAAACCTTAATACATGTGTGAATACATAGACAAATGATACGTCCATTTTGCATCATGCTTTTATATTGATATTTATTGCATTATGGGCTGTTATTACACATTATATCACAATACTTATGCCTTTTCTCTCTTATTTTATAAGGTTTACATGAAGAGGGAGCATGCCGGCAGCTAGAATACTGGACTGGAAAAGGAGCAAATATTAGAGACCTGTTCTGCACAACTCCAAAAGTCATGAAACTTCACGGAGAATATTTTTGAAATACATAAAAAATATTGGGTGAAGAAAGCACCAGAGGGGGCCACCTGCCATCCACAAGGGTGGAGGGCGCGCCCTCCGGTCTTGTGGGTCCCCTGGCACGCTCCCGACACCCATCTTCTGCTATATGGTGTGTTTTGACCTGGAAAATCAAGAAGAAAGCTTTCGGGACGAAGCGCCGCCGTCTCGAGGCGGAACTTGGGCAGAACCAATCTAGGGCTCCAGTGGAGCTGTACTGCCGGGGAAACTTCCCTCCGAGAGGGGGAAATCTAAGCCATCGTCATCACCAACGATCCTCTCATCGAGAGGGGGTCAATATCCATCAACATCTTCACCAGCACCATCTCCTCTCAAACGCTAGTTCATCTCTTGTATCAGATCTTTGTCTCAAAACCTCAGATTGGTACCTGTGGGTTGCTAGTAGTGTTGATTACTCCTTGTAGTTGATGCTAGTTAGTTTATTCGGTGGAAGATCATATGTTCAGATCCTTAATGCTATTTAATACTCCTCTTATTATGAACATGAGTATGCTTTGTGAGTAGTTACGTTTGTTCCTGAGGACATGGGAGAAGTCTTGTTATAAGTAATCATGTGAATTCGGTATTCGTTCGATTTTTTGATGAGATGTATGTTGTCTTTCCTCTAGTTTGTTATGTGAACGTCGAATACATGACACTTCACCATGATTTGGGCCTAGGGGAAGGCATTGGGAAGTAATAAGTAGATGATGGGTTGCTAGAGTGACAGAAGCTTAAACCCTAGTTTATGCATTGCTTCGTAAGGGGTTGATTTGGATCCATATGTTTCATGATATAGTTAGATTTATCTTAATTCTTATTTCGTAGTTGAGGATTCTTGCAAGAGGGGTTAATCATAGGTGGGAGGCTGGTCCAAGGAAGGACAGCACCCAAGCACCGGTCCACCCACATATCAAATTATCAAAGTAACCAACGAGAATGATATGAGCATGACAAAAACTAACTTGACAACAAATCCCGTGTGTCCTCGGGAGCGCTTTGCTTTATATAAGAGTTCATCCAGGCTTGTCCTTTGCTACAAAAAGGATTGGGCCACCTTGCTGCACCTTATTTACTTTTGTTACTTGTTACCCGTTACGAATTATCTTATCACAAAACTATCTGTTACCGATAATTTCAGTGCTTGCAGAGAATACCTTGCTAAAAACCGCTTGTCATTTCCTTCTGCTCCTCGCTGGGTTCAACACTCTTACTTATCGAAAGGACTATGATAGATCCCCTATACTTGTGGGTCATCAAGAACTCTTTTATGGCATCGTTGCCGGGGAGTGAAGCGCCTTTGGTAAGTGGAATTTGGTAAGGAAACATTTATATAGTGTGCTGAAATTTACTGTCACTTGTTACTATGGAAAGTAATCCTTTGAGGGGCTTGTACGGGGTATCTTCACCTCGACCGAAAGAGCAAAGAGTTGCTCCTCAACCTATTGAACCTACTAAAAATATTTATTATGAAATTCCTTCGGGTATGATAGAGAAACTGCTAGCTAATCCTTATGTAGGAGATGGAACATTACATCCCGATATGCACCTAATCTATGTGGATGAAGTTTGTGGATTATTTAAGCTTGCAGGTATGCCCAAGTATGTTTTCAAGAAGAAGGTCTTCCCTTTATCTTTGAAGGGAAAGGCATTGACATGGTATAGGCTATGTGATGATATTGGATCATGGAACTACAACCGATTGAAATTGGAATTTCATCAGAAGTTGTATCCTATGCATCTGGTTCATCATGATCGGAATTATATATATAATTTTTGGCCTCGTGAAGGAGAAAGTATCGCTCAAGCTTGGGGAAGCTTAAGTAAATGTTGTATTCATGCCCCAATCATGAGCTCTCAAGAGAAATTACTATTCAAAATTTTTATGCTCGGCTTTCTCATAATGATCGATCCGTGCTCGATACTTCTTGTACTGGTTCTTTTATGAAGAAGGATATTGAATTCAAATGGGATTTATTGGAAAGAATTAAATGCAACTCTGAAGATTGGGAACTCGACGAGGTAAAGAGTCTGGTATAAACCTTAAGTTTGATTGTGTTAAATCTTTTATAGATACCGATGCTTTTCATGATTTTAGCACTAAATATGGACTTGACTCTGAGATAGTAGCTTCTTTCTATTAATCTGTTGCTACTCATGTTGATCTCCCTAAGGAGAAGTGGTTTAAATATCATCCTCCCATTGAAGTTAAAGTAGTATAACCTATTAAAATTGAAGAAGAAACCATTACCTATAATGTTGATCCTATTGTTCCTACTATTTATATTGAGAAACCACCTTTTCCTGTTAGAATAAAGGATCATGCTAAAGCTTCAACTGTGGTTTTTAAGAGTTATAATAGAACACCTACACCCCTTGAGAAAATTAAAGTTGAACCTAGTATTGCTATGGTTGAAGATCTCTTGGTTGATAATATTGATGGGCATGTTATTTATTTCCATGATGAAGCTACTAGAATTGCTAAACCTGATATGAAAGATAAACATAGACCTATTGTTGGCATGCCTGTTGTTTCCGTTAAAATAGGAGATCATTGTTATCATGGCTTATGTGATGTGGGTGCTAGTGTGAGTGCGATTACTTTCTTCTTATATAAAGAAATTATGGATGATATTGCACCTGCTGAGATAGAAGATATTGATGTTACTATTAAGCTTGCCAATAGAGATACTATTTCACCAATTGGGATTGTTAGAGATGTTGAAGTCTTGTGTCAGAAAATAAAATACCCTACTGATTTTCTTGTTCTTGCTTCCCCACAAGATGATTTTTGTCCCATTATATTTGGTAGATCTTTTTCTTGAATACCGTTAATGCTAAGATAGGCTGCAAGAAAGATATTGTTACTGTTGGTTTATGGGATATGTCTCATGGTTTTAATTTCTCTAAATTTCGTAGACAACCCCATGATAAAGAATTGCCTAGTAAGGATGAAATCATTGGTCTTTCTTCTATTGTCGTGCCTCCTACTGATCCTTTAGAACAATATTTGCTAGACCATTAAAATGATATGTCTATGAATGGAAGAAGGGAGATATATGAAATATTCTTTAATCAAGGGCCTATTTTGAAACACAATTTGCCTATTGAAATCCTTGGGGATCCTCCTCCACCTAAGGGTGATCCCGTGTTTGAGCTTAAACAATTAACTGATACTTTGAAATATGCTTATCTTGATGAAAAGAGGATATATCCTGTCATTATTAGTGCTAACCTTTCAGAGCATGAAGAAAAGAAATTATTGAAAAAACTCTGAAGAAGCAGTATGCCGCTATTGGATATACTCTTGATGATCTTAAGGTCATTAGTCCCACTCTATGTCAGCACAAAATTAATTTGGAACATGATGCTAAACCAGTGGTTTATCACCAACGACGGTTAAATCCAAAGATGAAAGAAGTGGTAAGAAATGAAATACTGGAGCTTCTGGAGGCAGGTATAATTTATCCTATTGCTGATAGTAGGTGGGTAAGTCCTGTTCATTGTGTCCCTAAGAAGGGAGGTACTACTGTTGTTCCTAATGATAAGAATGAATTGATTCCACAAAGAATTGTTACATGTTATAGAATGGTAACTGATTTTTGCAAATTGAATAAAGCTACTAGGAAAGATCATTACCCTCTACCTTTTATTGACCAAATGCTAGAAAGACTTCCAAACATACACATTTTTGCTTCCTAGATGGTTATTCTGGTTTTTCTCAAATACCTGTGTCAAAAGATGATCAGGAGAAGACCACTTTTACTTGCCCTTTCGGTACTTTTGCTTATAGACGTATGCCTTTTGGTTTATGCAATGCACCTGCTACCTTTCAAACATGTATGACTGCTATATTCTCTGATTTTTGTGAAAAGATTGTTGAGGTTTTCATGGATGATTTCTCCGTTTACGGAACTTCTTTTGGTGATTGCTTAAGCAACCTTGATCGAGTTTTGCACAGATGTGAAGAAACTAATCTTGTCTTGAATTGGGAGAAGTGCCACTTTATGGTTAATGAAGGTATTGTCTTGGGGCATAAAATTTCTGAAAGAGGTATTGAAGTTGATAAAGCTAAAGTAGATGCTATCGAAAAGATGCCGTGTCCTAAAGATATCAAAGGTATAAGAAGTTTCCTTGGTCATGCTAGTTTCTATAGGAGGTTTATTAAAGACTTCTCTAAAATTTCTAGGCCTCTCACTAATCTCTTGCAAAAAGATGTTCCTTTTGTTTTTGATGACGATTATGTAGAAGCATTTGAAATACTTAAGAAAGCCTTGATTTCTGCACCTATTGTTCAGCCACGTGATTGGAATTTGCCCTTTGAAATTATGTGTGATGCTAGTGATTATGCTGTTGGTGCTGTTCTAGGGCAAAGAGTTGATAAGAAATTGAATGTTATTCATTATGTTAGTAAAACTCTACACAGTGCCCAGAGAAATTATGCTACTACTGAAAAAGAATTTTTAGCAGTTGTATTTGCGTATGATAAGTTCAGAACCTATATTGTTGATTCCAAAGTAACTGTTCACACTGATCATGCTGCTATTAAATATCTTACGGAAAAGAAAGATGCTAAACCTAGACTTATTAGATGGGTTCTCTTATTACAAGAATTTGATTTGGATATTATTGATAGAAAGGGAGTTGAGAACCCCGTTGCAGACAACTTGTCTAGGTTAGAAAATGTTTTTGATGACCCACTTCCGATTGATGATAGCTTTCCTGATGAATAATTAGCTGTCATAAATGCTTCTCGCAATACTCCATGGTATGCTGATTATGCTAATTACATTGTTGCAAAATTTATACCACCTAGTTTCACATACCAGCAAAAGAAAAAGTTTTTCTATGATTTAAGGCATTACTTTTGGAATGACCCACACCTTTATAAAGAAGAAGTAGATGGTGTTATTAGACGTTGTGTACCTGAGCATGAACAGGGACAGATCCTATGCAAGTGCCATTCCGAGTCTTACGGAGGACACCACGCTGGAGATAGAACTGCACATAAGGTATTGCAATCTGGTTTTTATTGGCCCACTCTCTTGAAGGATGCTCGTAAGTTTGTCTTGTATTGTGATGAATGCCAAAGAATTGGTAATATTAGTAGACGTCAGGAAATTCCTATGAATTATTCACTTGTTATTGAACCATTTGATGTTTAGGGCTTTGATTATAGGGACCTTTTCCTTCCTCTAATTGCTATACACATATTTTAGTTGCTTTTGATTACATTACTAAGTGGGTAGAAGCTATTCCAACTAGTAGTGTTGATCATAACACTTCTATTAAGATGCTCAAAGAAGTTATTTTTCCGAGGTTTGGAGTCCCTAGATATTTATGACTGATGGTGGTTTACTTTTTTTCATGGTGCTTTCCGTAAAATTCTTGATAAATATGATGTTAACCATAGAATTGCATCTCCATATCATCCTCAGTCTAGTGGTCAAGTAGAATTAAGCAATAAAAAGATTAAATTGATTTTGCAAAAGACTGTTAATAGATCTAGAAAGAATTGGTCTAAGAAACTTGATGATGCATTATGGGCTTATAGAACTGCTTAGAAGAATCATGTGGGTATGTCTCCATATAAAACGGTTTGTGGAAAGGCTTGTCACTTACCTCTTGAACTAGAACATAAGGCATATTGGGCTATTAAAGAGCTCAATTATGATTTCAAACTTGCTAGTGAGAAGCGGTTATTTGACATTAGCTCACTTGATGAATGGAGAGCCCAAGCCTAGGAGAATGCCAAGTTATTTAAAGAAAAAGTTAAAATATGGCATGACAAAAGTATACAAAATCGTGAGTTTAATGTAGGTGATCATGTTTTACTATACAACTCTCGTTTAAGATTTTTTTGCAAGAAAGATTCTCTCTAAATGGGAAGTTCCTTACATTATCGAGGAGGTATATCATTCCGGTGCCATCAAAATAAAAAATGCCGAAGGCACAAATCTGAAGGTGGTGAACGGTCAAAGAATCAAACATTATATCCCAGGCAATCCCACAAATGTTCAGACCAATATAATTGACACCGTAACACCGGAGGAGTACATAAGGGACACTTTCCAGAACGTTTCAGACTCCGAAAAGGAATAGGTATATGGTACGATAAGTAAACTGACTCCAAAACGTTTCTGATGATAATTTTTTCTCCGTTTTGGAATATTTAAAAAATTAGGAAAACTAAAAGTAGTCCGAAAGAGACACGAGGCGTCCACAAGGGTGGAGGGCGCGCCCTACCCCCCTGGGCGCACCCCCGGCCTTGTGGCCACCTCGTGTGCCCTCCAGACTCCGTTTTCTTGCACAATACTTCTTTTGGTCGGTAAATATTCATTATATAATCTCCCGAAGGTTTTGACCACTGTACCACAACCAAATCCCCTGTTTCGTTTTGAGCTGTTTTCTGCCAGAGATTTCAAGGCCAGGCATCATGTCGCCCCCCTCCCCCAACAACACGGGCGACGATGCTTGGCTAATGAATATAGAGATGAAGAGAGAAGAACTTGGGGAAACCAACGAGGGTGATAAGCTCAAGAAGGTCACGGGAGATCAAGTTCCAGTAGCAGAAGAAGAAGACATCCTTCAACCATACTACAATCATCTTACCCCTACTGAAATTGAAGCTTTTAAGATCATTGAAATAGTTCATGTGCAAAGTAAATATCTCACTCGTGAAAATATTCTGTTGCAAGAGCATATCATTACCCTCCAGAGCATCATTCGTAGATTCGAGTATCTCCTGCGTTCGAAGTGTGGCACTACTTCATCAACAACTCCATCATCACCACCTCCGAAGAAAGAGACATAAATACATGGGTATGGGCACTCCCCTCGGCAACTGCCAAGCTTGGGGGAGGTGCCCCGGTATCGTATCACCATCACACCTTTACTTTTATCGCTTTTCTTAGTTTGATCCTTTTGGTTATATCTTGATCTAGTAGAATAAAGTTTTTATCATGATCTAGCTTTGAGTTTTACTTTATGTTCCCTCTATGTAATCAAGTCCGTGAGCTATATATAATAAAGAGTAGTTTTGAGTTGAGGGATTTTCTTTCTTGATATGATCTTGAGGGAATTAAATAAAAGAAAAGAAAAATAAATAAAAAGTTCATATGTTGATCTTATGGAGAGTAATGACTTCACACATAAAGAGTATGATGAGTAAAAGTTGTTGAGAGTTGACAAACATAGTTTTGTCCATTGTTGCAATTAATAGGAAGTAATAAAGAAAGAGAGGCTTCACATATAAATATACTATCTTGGACATCGTTTGTAATTGTGAGCACTCATTAAAATATGACATGCTAAAAAGTTGATGTTGGACAAGGAAGACAATATAATGGGTTATGTTTTCTTATATCCGAATAGAAGTTATATTGTCATGGATCCTCCAACATGTTGAGCTTGCTTTTCCCTCTCATGCTAGCCAAATTCTTTGCACCAAGTAGAGATACTACTTGTGCTTCCAAACATCCCTAAACCCAGTTTTGCCATGAGAGTCCACCATACCTACCTATGGATTGAGTAAGATCCTTCAAGTAAGTTGTCATTGGTGCAAGCAATAAAAATTGCTCTTTAAATATGTATGATCTATTAGTGTGTAGAAAATAAGCTTTATACGAACTTGTGATGTGGAAGAAATAAAAGCGATGGACTGCATAATAAAGTTCTTTATCACAAGCGACAATATAAAGTGACGTTCTTTTGCATTAAGATTTTGTGCATCCAACCATAAAAGCGCATGACAACCTCTGCTTCCCTCTGCGAAGGGCCTATCTTTTAATTTAATCTCCTACCCTTATACAAGAGTCATGGTGATCTTCACCTTTCATTTTTTCACTTTTTGCTTTGGCAAGCACAATGTGTTGGAGAGATCCGGATATATATATATATATATATATATATATATATATATATATATATATATATATATATATATATATATATATATATATATATATATATATACCCACTCGGATGTAGGTTTTCATGAAGTATTATTGTTGACGTTACCCTTGAGGTAAAATGTTGGGAGGCGAAACTATAAGCCCCTATCTATCTCTGTGTCCGATTGAAGCTTTGAACCCATAAGTATCACGTGAGTGTTAGAAATTGTGAAAGACTAAATGATAGTTGAGTATGTGGACTTGCTGAAAAGCTCTTATATTGACTCTTTCCGATGTTATGATAAATTGCAATTGCTTCAGTGACTGAAATCATAGTTTGTTAGTTTTCAATGAAGTTTATGATTCATACTTTACCTTGTGAATGAATTGTTACTTTAGCATAAGAAATTATATGACAATATATATTGTTGTTCTAAAGATAATCATGATGCCCTCATGTCCGTATTTTATTTTATTGACACCTCTATCTCTAAACATGTGGACATATTTTTCGATTTCGGCTTTCGCTTAAGGACAAGCGAGGTATAAACTTGGGGGAGTTGATACGTCCATTTTGCATCATGCTTTTATATTGATATTATTGCATTATGGGCTGTTATTACACATTATATCACAATACGTTTGCCTTTTCTCTCTTATTTTATAAGGTTTACATGAAGAGGGAGAATGCCGGCAGCTAGAATTCTGGACTAGAAAAGGAGCAAATATTAGAGACCTATTGTGCACAACTCCAAAAGTCCTCAAACTCCGCGGAGAATATTTTTGGAATATATAAAAATATTGGGCAAAGAAAGAACTAGAGGGGGGCCACCTGCCATCCACAAGGGTGGAGGGTGTGCCCAACCCCCCTGGGCGTGCCCTCCGGTCTTGTGGGCCCCCGGCAGGCCCCCGATGCCCATCTTTGTAACATCCCAAATTTTGGAATGTTAATATAATTAATTGAATTGTTTGTTTGTTTGCTTGAGTGAATTAAACTTGAGTGAAATTTGAACCTTTTCAAAAACTTTTGAATGAGAGGGAATAAAATGACTTTCCCCTTCTCCGGTAAATTCAAATTCATCCTATTAAAATCAATGAGAGAAGATGACATGACTTCTTCAACTATAAAGAATTTGAACGGAGTTTTGCAATTTAATTCTTTCAAATATTTGCACTTGCTTCTATTTTTCTTCCCGAGAAATACCCGAAAATAAATTCTTGCAAGCAAGAAAGAGCGGAGGAAAATGACCTCCAAAATCAGGGGCATTTTGAAAATATTTGAGCCAAGAAAACCAAAGTTTTATTTAAAATTATTTGCAAAAAGAAATAAAGCCTTTAGGGATTTTCTGAAAAACATTTTTTTAGGTTTTTATTTTGGCCGTGGAATAATGCTCATCATCTACATTTTATTTTTCTGATAATTTTAGTATATAAAACTCTTTATTCAATTGATTTGATTTCCTTTTTATTGTTTTAGTTTCCTAATTTTAAAAATAGGAATGGAATCGTTTTATTAGGAAAACCTGCTGGCCCATTAAGCACTTTCCTATTCTAGCCCAACAAGAGATCATCTCCTTCCTCTGTTTCCTCTCACGTTACAGAAGCTTTCCATGTCCATGGAGACAGAAATCTCCACCTTCCCGATCTCCCTCGTCTTTCCATCCCAGCGCCTCCCGAGACCGCCTATAAAACCCCCTCCTCTCCTCGCTCCATTTTTCCCATCACCACGCCTCCCCTGCCCGTAGCCTTCTCGCCACCGTCCTCCTTTTCCTGCCTAGAACGCCACCAGAGCTCTCTGGAACCTCCCCATCGCCCAGCGCCACCTCCCAAGCGCCGACCCCCTCCTCCGCCACCCCACCTCGCCGGCGACCTCGCCCCCTCGCCGAGCAGCCTCCACATCGCCATCTCCTTCCTGCCATCTCTGCCCCACGTACAGGTAACTCCGTTTTCGTTTTCAGATTTATTTCCGTAACAGATTTAGTTCCGTTCTTGTTTAGCTTATAACTTTTGATCTAGAAGTCCAATGATGCTGATTCTTTTTATGTTAGATCACAATTTTCTTGTAGTTTCCAAAAATATATAATTTGTCTATGTTTGGATTTATAAAATTGAGTTAGATCAGATTTGAATTAAAGCTTGTTTTGCTTATTCCGGGAGTTTAAAAATAGATTTTTATTTGATTCTTTTTCTACTGATCACTAGTGATCATATTTACCAGTGGTAAAAACTTCAAAATTGTTTGAGTATTTTAGCTTATTGTTTCATGTACAACAAATTATGTTTTAGTTCTATTCAATTATAACTACTTCTTTTCTATAGTTGTTTTTAAATTATTTTATTTTATATTTCAGAAAGTTTATGTTTGGTTTCTATTAGTTAAACAGTAGGTGTTCAACAAGTTTTTATATTTATTTTATTTTGTTATCGTGAAATCAATTCAAGTTCGCTAATAACTTGCAATGGATTTCTCTACTGTTTTAACTCCCAATTGAAAATACTTTCAAAATAGCTTTATGAAAAAAATACTTTATTTTTTCTTTGTCTTAACTAAATTTATATTTTATTCTCTGTTATTTTAGTGTTTTATTTTCCGTTAGACAAAACTATTTTTGTGAATGTTGTAGAAGAAGACTCCTAGTTTTATTTGAAGTTCCTTCGGATTCTTATTCGCTCTCTCTTTTGTTTTGATTGTTAGTGTGAGTGCTTATGTGAATGATATGTTTGTTATATAGATTTCATCGAGAGTGATGAGTAGTCTATCAAGTTATTTCTTGAGAACGATAATTCTTCTTCGTCAACATCACCGTGCAAGTTCACTTTGACCATGCTTTCTTACCTATGTTTTATTGCATTTAGTGGCACCTTTGCAACCACCCCTCAAGAGTGTTATTGAAATTCTTGTAGTTGAGTAGTATGCATGAGGTAGGAACCCATCACCCTGTTACCAAGCCCGGACGTTATTTTATTCTAATGCTACGCTGTAGTAGACGGGTTTGGTATGAGTGTTCGAGAGTGGTGTGAAGAAGGAGGACTCTACGTCAATGACGACAACTCCATGATGGAATCTGCAAGGACTGCATCTTCAAGACCTCAAGACTTCAAGACTCGAGACAAGAATTCAATACACACTATTGGGTGAAGGATTTGGTTGACGGGCACCTGGAGAAACCAGTGGTTGGCGGGATGCATGGAGAAGCGCCATGACATCTTGCGGAAAGCTTCACCCAGACTCAAAGAGACGGAAGAATATTTCACGCCTGAAGCTTACCTGCAACCGCAAGTCATTATGGGCTCGCTTGGTTGACCTTAGTTGTGACTCTGGCTGGGACGGTACTAGCAGATGTAGAACTACGGTAGGATGGGTTGAGTACCGGACGGTGGTCGAGGAACTCTTTGGAAGACCATGTTTGGTCATCTTGTTCTCAAACACTCAAGTGCGAGAACGTAAAGAGAGGATCGAATCTTGCGGGTAAAGTGTACAAACCTCTGCAGAGGGTTTAAACCTAATCGATTAGCCGTGTCCCGATTACGCATAATTTGAGCATCTGGACTGGATCTATCTCGAACTCTCAACACCGGATGATAACTTAATTGTGGGCTACTTATGATGATTTTGGGCTATGAGACATCGGTTGGCGGAACCATGTCATGATAGAAAATTCCATAGTACAGACTTCATTTATTCCTTTGATGTAGGGAAAATAAAATCAGCTTTTACGCAAACAAAACTCAGATACAGAGCCACAAAGCCAAATTGCATATAGTATAGTTTTACCATCTGTTTATTCATGTTGTGATCTTGCCGGTACATTCAATGTACTGACCTACACGGCTGCAACGTATCATGTTGCAGATTTTTCCTCGACGAGTAAGAGTTACGATACAGGGTTACGGTCTACACTCAACCTGCCGATGGCGTTGATGGGACTCCACACCCGTTTGATTGTTTCCGCTGAGTATTATGAGGTATATATATCAGTTTTACGTTATTTATGCATGTGATTGCACTTTGATATATACATTGATGTACTGTGTGTGCCAGCATACTGATCCAGGGATGGCATAGAAACATAGAGGCTTGACCGTCTGAGGTCGGGTCGCTACAATCTTCTGCTATATGGTGTATTTTGACCTGGAAAAAAATCAAGAAGAAAGCTTTCGGGACGAAGCGCCGCCGTCTCAAGGCGGAACTTGGGCAGAACCAATCTAGGCCTCCGCTGGAGATGTTCTGCCGGGGAAACTTCCCTCCGGGAGGGGAAAATCAAAGTCATCGTCATCACCAACAATCCTCTCATCGAGAGGGGGTCAATCTCCATCAACATCTTCACCAGCACCATCTCCTCTCAAACCCTAGTTCATCTCTTGTATCTGATCTTTGTCTCAAAACCTTAGACTGGTACCTGTGGGTTGCTAGTAGTGTTGATTACTCCTTGTAGTTGATGCTAGTTGGTTTATTCGGTGGAAGATCATAAGTTCAGATCCTTAATGCTATTTAATCACTAATGTAGGATGCTGCTAACGCGACACTACGATCAGAGACCCTTTCACGAAACTGTGTGCGATGCATTAATCACAAATGGGGATGTAAAAAAACCGTCAAAAAAGGTGCAAAACATTTGCGATGGAGGATGCATCAAACACGGTTCAGATTTTAGTTGCGTGTGCGATGCAGGGCACATGGTTAACTTGTTCAAGATGTTTGTGATGAGGCAGAACAACATAAATGGGCAGCCATATCAATGTGTGTGCGATATACGGCATACAGTTTGCTCCGATGAACCGTTTGCTATTAGGGAGTGCAACATAAACGGTTAGGCAGATCAAGGTGTGTGTGATATAGGGCATACGGTTCACTCAGATGAACTGATTTTGATTAGCGAACACAACAGAAACGGTTCAAATTAACAAGATGTGTGTGATACGTGGCAAACAGCCGACTCGGATGAACTGTTTGCAATGAGAATTTACAACACAGACGGTTAATACAGTTAGTTCGTGTGTGTACAAAAAACTTTGAAAAATGCAAACTAGTTGCTTGCGGTGGCTAGGAGTATCGCACACGATGCGTCTGCGAGTACTCGTGTGCGATGATTAGTAAGTTACACATGCATTTCCTTATGTTAACACTTGTGTGATAAATAACACGTGGCCTCGGATATGGTATTCGGGTTGTGTGTGTGCTCCACTTAGTCTTCCCGCGCTCCAGCGAATGCTTCCCACGCTACACATGGGTGATTGTAAAATCCACGCCTATTCCCTCACCGGTTTCCCGCCACCAGCTAACGGCTTGCTGCATATAACCCAGGTGGCAACGCACCGCCGCGACACTCTGCGAAGATCTAGTCCTCACCCATCTACCATTATATATTCCAAGCATGCCAGGCAATGACCAAAGCTGCAACGTCAACGCCTACCTGCGTTACATCTTCGGCAAGGAGAACGAGCCGGAGCAGGTCGGGGAGCCAGAGCTTCATCGGCCGGTGCAGGCACCATGGCCCATCGGCAGAGATATCGGCGTCACAGTCCTTGGGAGCACAATCGACATATTGCAGAGGAGGTGTGATGAGCAATTTGCCATCCACCATGCAAAAGATCCAGAGCTGCTCGGCGGCATGATCGACGACCCACCCGAAGAACCGCCGTCACCATTGCTCATCGAGAGCCTGATGCCCCGCAAGGAATGGGCAGAGGACCTCTACGATTCAGTCAAGACAAAGGCAGCCTGCGGCTTCATCATTGTCTGCGGCGGCCGTGTCAACCTCGATCCCGATGATGTGGTGGCCAGGCTCGGGCGCATCCTTGGCGGAGTTGACGTCCCCGATGAAGTAGAACATCGCCAACGTGATATCTTGAGGATGCAGGTGATCGACGGAATTTGCTACCAGACTAGAGACATGGAAATGGAGCGGTTCCGCGGAGTTGTCATGCGCGCGATTGCACGCTGTCAAGCTCTTCTGGAAGAGGCCCAGCAGCCCCAAGAGCCTCCAGCGCCAAAGAGCTCCAGATCACGGAGGTGGGTTGGGACACTCGGAGTGAATGGCCGCAAGGGTGCTATGCTGATCATGGAGTCCGAGAAGACCAACGTCGGAAGGGCGCCAGCTCAGTCTTTTAGCTTATATTTTATTATAATTGTATGCATATGTAGGTCATGAGTGTTCTGGGCCTTGGCGCATTTGGCATTTTAAATTATCCTGAGTATGTAAGACAATTATTAAGAATTATTAACCGTTGCCGTTGTAACTTTGCCTCAACGGCGAGCACAGCGCGCGTAGGGACGCCAGAGCAGAGCGCGCCGCGGCCGCCTCAACGGCGAGCAACCACGTGGTCAACCTTCTACCATCAATAAATTTTGACCTTGTTTCTCGTCACATTGCTAATTACAAGGCAATAAGTAATTGCAAATCTGTTCACACCTATCAAACTAATATGTGTTCACACTTAGCACCGGGCTATAAAAACTACCCACTCGAAAATTACTTCACAGTTCCTCTCCTCATCACCCACAAAACTGGTTTTTTTCTGTCAAGTCGTTCCGCCATGACCGGTAGGAGGAGTTTAGGGTGGACATATAACGAGGCAGCAAAGACTACAGCTGCGAAAGAACTAGAGAGACCCCGCCGCAAAGCCGCAGCCACAGCAGAGATGTCCCGTCGCGCCGCAGAGCCCTCGAACGAGCTCTCACGGGCACGCGAGGGCGCTCACAAGCGCATTCGCGGCATCGACCATCGCGAAGAGCCGGCGTTCCTGAAGTCCTTCGCCGGCGACGACGACATTCTCGCTCGCGTCACTACGTAGCAGGAGCTGGTCGACGGCTTGATGAAGCTGCTTAAGTTTAGCGATGCCTCGGTTGACAAAGCGATCAGCCTCGTCGAGCAACTCATGGGTGACAATGCGAAGCTCCTCAAGTTGGTCGCCGAGAAGGAGGAGGAGGCTGCCGACTGGAAGATGCTGCATGAGCAGAACAGTGCCTCGGAGATGACGCTGAAAGCGGTCGTCGAGGAACTAATAGGTGGCTTGAGGAAGCTCCGGATCGAGCGCGAGCAGGAGGTGGAGGAATCCGTGGCTGCTTTCAAGCAAAGTCGTGAGGAATTGAAGAAGGAGCTGGAGGATTTGGCAGCCCGACGATCCATCGACGAGTAGAGACAGTAGCGACCCAGATCATTGTCTGCAATTTCCTTCTTCTCTTGCCCCCGTGTCTTCCGGGCTTTGCCGCATGTGGCATTTTAAATTATCCAGAATATGTAAGACAATTATTATCTGCGCCATTGTAAATTTGTCGTCGTATTATCCGTTGCCATTTTATTTGTGGTCGTATTATCCGTTTCCCTATGTGGCAATTTAAATTAGGGCGGAATACGAGTTGAAAACATGAACAAAGCAAATGCTGCCATGGGATCACAAGCAAACACCCTCTGTCCAGGTGCTTTAATTAACCCATTAATGGAGAAGTTGTGAGCGAGGCGGGCGGCGGCTGGTGCATGGAGGTCAAAGAGCTCATTTCCCGGTGAGCATGGGCGTCCTTGCTGCTCGCACGTGTCCCGTCGAGCCTGCGAGGTGGACAGGATGGACGTGTCCCGTTGATCCTACGCGGCGGACTGCTCGCACGCGTCCCGTCGAGCCTGCACGGCAGACTTCTCGCGCTCGTCCCGTCTAATCAAACAGCTGCACGCACGCCACCGAGTATGGTTAAATTTCAACACGGTAAATATAATACAACTGTTTGTGATATTAACGTGTCAGCTTTTTGTTTCAAAAAGGACTTTGTTGGCTACTAATGTGTGCGCCTCTTCTCAATCTGGACGATTTTTTTACCACGGCATATATGTGCCATGTCATGAAACCATGCCAAGTTTCATATTTTTTGGGTGAATTTTTGATTTACTGGGATTTAAAAACCGAGATTCTCATTGTTTCAGGACAACGACAAGTTTGTAATTCATTCTCATTCCTTAAACGAGACCTAAACATGCACCCAATGACACATGTACGATTTCCCACCCATTTTGCTTCACGGGAGCATGTGGTTGTAGTTCAAATTTGAATTATGGACTACATTAAATGCATAGAAAACTTAGTAATTAGTAATATATATACAATGGCCAAACGAACCCTGAACAATTTCAAATTTCAGCCCGACACTCCTGTTATTCTATGTTGCCTGTATAAAACAAAGTTCAAGGCGAGAAGAGGCAGCGATTATCGTTTCGCCCACAAGAGGGGCATGTTTCCCTACCGGAACCACGAGGGTTGTGACAGGCTTCGGTTTGTAAAAGGCTTGTAATATAGCTTCACCCAAATTGGACAATTATATGTACCATGTAGTGACACCATGCCAAGTTTCATGATTTCCTAGTGAGTTTTGGATATACAGACATTTAAAAACCGAGATTCGCAATGTTTGTGGCCAAGCCAAGACGGCGAGACGGTTGAATTCGTTCCCATTCGTTCCATGGGACCTAAACATGCACCCCAAGGAAACATGTACGTTTTTTCTAGCCATTTTGGTGCACTGGAGCATGTATTTGTAGTTCGAATTTGAATGATGGACATTAAATGCCTAGAAAACTCAATTAATGAATAAAAATGGTCAAACTAACCCTGAATAATTTCAAAGTTCAGCGCGAATCTCCAGTTGTTCCGTGTCGCGTGTAGAAGAAAATACGAGGCTAGAAGAGGGAGTGATTATCGTTTGGCCCACAAGGGGACACTTTCCCTATCGAAACCACGAGGGTTCTTGTGACAAGCTCCAGTTTGTAAGAGGTTTGTAATAAATCTTGGCCCAAATTGGCAATGTTATTACCATGACATATATGTTCCATGACGTGACACCATGCCACCTTTGATGACTTTCTGGTGAGTTTAGGATTTATGGGGACTTAAAAACCGAGATTCAAAATGTTTGAGGACGAGCCAGGACACCGGTACGGTTGTAATTCGTTCCCATTCCTGGCATCAGACCTAAACATGCACCCAAGGACACATGTATAATTTTTCTAGCCATTTTGGTGAAATGGAGCATGTATTTGTAGTTCAGATTTGAATTATGGACATTAAATGCCTAGGAAACTCAATTAGTGTACAAAAAGGCCAAACGAACCCTGAATAAGTTTAAACTTCAGCACAGATATCCTGTCGTTCCATGTTGACCGTGGAAGAAAATACAAGGCGAAAAGAGGCAGTGATTACGTTTCGCCCACAAGGGAACACATTTCCCTATCAGAACCACGAGGCTTCTTTGAGAGAAGCTCCAGTTTTTGTAAGAGGTTTGTAATAAAGCTTGGCCCAAATTGGACAATGTTTCTACCCCGACATATATGTGCCATGACGTGACACCATGCCACCTTTGATGACTTTCTGGTGAGTTTATGATTTATGGGGACTTAAAAACCAAGATTCGAAATGTTTGAGGACGAGCCATGACACCGGTACGGTTGTAATTCGTTCCCATTCCTGGCATGGGGCCTAAACATGTACCCAAGGACACAAATATATTTTTCTAGCCATTTTAGTGAACTGGAGCATGTATTTGTAGTTCAGATTTGAATTATGGACATTAAATGCCTAGGAAACTCAATTAGTGTATAAGAAGGCCAAACGAACCCTGAATAAGTTTAAATTTCAGCACGGATATCCTGTCGTTCCATGTTGCCCGTAGAAGAAAATACAAGGCGAAATGAGGCGGTGATTACGTTTCGCCCACAAGGGGGACACGTTTCCTTATCGGAACCACGAGGCTTCTTTGAGAGAAGCTCCAGATTGTAAGAGGCTTGTAAACAAAATTGCGCCACAATGGATGAAAAAAATTCCTCGACATATAAGTGTGATGTCGTGACACCATGGCAAGTTTCATGATTTTCAGCTTAGTTTTGGATTTACGGGGATTTAAAAACCGAGATTCTTCTCACGAAATGTTTTCAAATAGCACACGGTTCACTCATGAAAGCCGATATTCAATAAAAACTTCGTGGAAACCATATTTTAAAGTTTCATAAAATCTGAAAAAATGTGGGATGTTAAGAAGGTGATGTTTTATTGCGACACAAAATTTCAAGTTGAAAAAACATTACGAGATGTGAGCTATGAAAAAGACAAATTCCGCCCTGAATAGTGACATTACTATTCAGCACTATTCAACACTGATTTTGTCTTTTTCATAGCTCACATCTCGTAATGTGTTTCAACTTGAAATTTTGTGTGGAAATAAAACATCATGCTCTTAACATCCCGCATTTTTTTGAAACTTCAAAACATCTTTTTCTCATGCTTTTCACCGGTTTCCACCGAATGTTGGTTTCCGTATGATATCCCCCATTGCTTGCGCAATAATCTGAGTCGTGCGTTCGACCGCCGAACCCCACGGATCGTACGTGTGCACCATTGAATGCTTCTAGATCGAACGGCAACCCTGAGCCCTTTCGACAACACATGCAGTACATGGGTAAGCACTGTGCGCATGCGTCATGTAGCTCACGCTTCCTTCTCTACTAGGTTTTCATTCAAAATAGGCTACCGTTTCTCGCCACTCCTCTCATCGGTTTCCCGCCTCTTCTCCCAGATATGCATGATGTAGATGTTCGTTTAATTCTTATAGTTCATCTCATCCAAAATCAATTAGTTTTATAAAACTATTTTAAGATTCATGGAATTGTGCATTGTAAAGGTAAAAACAAAAGGTGACAATTCATTTAGAAAAAAAAGGTTTGGGCAATTAAGATATGGAAGATTCTAGAGAACAAAGGAGAAGTGCTTGTGTTTTGAGGTTTGTGCATTATGCTTAAGTTCAACCATGGAGTCTTCTAGATTGTACATGTAGCAGAATCTGGTGGAATGTAGATGATATCCAACGGCTAGTAGTGCTTGAATTTGCCATCTCTGTACCGTCGGATTGGCTTCATCCAATGAGCAACTTTCAAAGTTATTCGCACACTATATAGGTGTATAGATATATATATATATATATATATGTGTTCCATGCTAGACAAAATAAAGTTTGAGCGCATGCGTGAGACGACCCCCCTTGCCGCCTCGAAGTTGGGAAACTGACATCGTAGGTATTGAACCAGGCTTGGAGTCGGGTACGGTGTTCGGTTTGTAATGTACTTGGCGTGGCCCATCGAAGTTGTGCATTTGGGATTTAAACACATCATACACCATCGTACCCATACATATTTTCGGGCCGCATGCAGTGTATACGGGGTCTTCTGATCGACCACGTCTCCCTTGTGCGGTTTTTTGTGACGACACGGATATCTGTGGGCTCCCCGAGTGTATATATATCATCCCTTTGACCGATAATGAGGGGTATGTGTTGGACATGAATGGATTCCTCCTAGTTCGTGTTAGGGCCGGTCACCGTCAAATGTCGGTCAACCAAAGCTCTAGCTCATGCGTTGTCAGGATTCCCTCCCAGATGCTCGGATTGCTGGGTTCGACCTACATCAAACCCTGCGTACATATCTCGTCCTTAACTACCTTGCCTTCATGGTTGTTGTCTGTATCGAGAGGTAGGCACCACATCTAAATTGTACATTATTCTATATTGAAAACACACATCACCCCTTCCCAACGTACATCATTTTGGGCCGCATGCAAGAGGTGCTGGTTTTGTGGTTCCTCTCGTGCGATTTTCATGATGGTTCAATCTATTGGCCCAAGCGGTTTATCGACAACAACAACTGTCATTTGACTGCATGAAAGATTCATTGGTTCGTCTTATGGTAGGTCATGGCGACATGCATGTATGACCAAAGTATCGATCATTACGTGCATCCGCCCTACTGACACGAAGTGGGAGGTGGTGGGACAAGCATCCTAGCTAGGTACGACATTATGTCATTATATATATCCTAGCTAGGTGGTTGTTAGGGTGCTTTCGGGTTTGCGAGGCAGGTGCCACCAAAGTTATGCATTGTGTATTGAAAGTTTTAAACATCCTCAATATTCGTACATATATTTGGCCACTTCCAGGTGGTTCTTGACTTCTGGCCCCTCTCATCGATCTTCAATGACGCGCCCAACTGTGGGCCCGCGGGGTCAAAGTTGTGCATTGGAATTTTGAACATCACATACCACCCTTTTCACTCATATATATTTGGGCCACATGTTGGTCTGGCTGTCTTTTGACCCTCTCTAACGTTATTTTTTGCTGCAATGACTCTGATGACCCTCAACGGACATGGGGTATAATATCTTAACCGTGTGCGATACAAGTGCGATGTGAATCACCACGACCGTGCAAGCGCGAGCAAATTAAGGTGGAGGTACTGGCTCAACCGTGTGCGATGCAAGTGCGCTGAAATCACCACGACCACGCAAGCGTGAGCAAATTAAGGTGGAGGTACTGGCTGAACCGTGTGCGATGCAAGTGCGGTAAAATCACCACGACCCCGCAAGCGCGAGAAAATTAAGGTGGAGGTACTGGCTCAACCGTGTGCGATGCAACTGCGTTGAAATCACCACGACCGCGCAAGCGCGAGCAAAGGGTGGAGGTACTGGCTCAACCGTGTGCGATGTAAGTGCGCTGAAATCACCATGACCGTGCAAGCGCGAGCAAATTAAGGTGGAGGTACTGGCTCAACCGTGTGCAATGCAAATGCACTGAAATCACCATGACGGCGCAAGCGCGAGCAAAGGGTGGAGGTACTGGCTTAACCGTGTGCGATGCAAGTGCGCTGTAAAACCACCACCTGTGCAAGCTAAAGGCGGGTAAGTTTATTTGGAAATTAGGACGAACCATGTGCGATAGACCAGCTAGCTAGAAATATAAAAAACAAACTACCCGCCTTGAGCGTTGCAAAAATCGGCGGATCCGCGCCACTTTTCCTTATTATCATACATGCATATTGTTATTGGACCGTGCGCAGTCTTGGGCACTCCCACCCCGCATCAATTCCTTTACCCAAATTTTAGTAGCCGTCGTACTTCAACCGTCGCCCACACTCCTCCAGCACCGACCTTATAGTAAAATTGCAGTAGCCGAGGCATTTGAACCGTTGCCCTCCCTCGTCCACCACCATCTCCACCCACCATTACTAAAATTTTCAGAGTCGTGGCGTATCCTCAAACACCACCACCCCCCTCCACAGCCCCCACCCGCCTCCCCCGCCGAACCCTAGCTCGCAGCCGCCGCCGGCACCGCCGCCAACCCTGCCGGTCTACCCGTTCCTCCTAGCTTAGATTTAGGTTACCCAGCGATTCCCATACCGCCGCCCCACTCCCCTGAGTTTTTAGATGAGTCCTGCGGTGTCCCTCCCCACCATATCCACACCCCCTGCTCCAGAATGTCGCAGCCTAAGCTCGACCACGTATCCCGGGGAGCCCGATGAGCGTTCGGCCAAGAAGAGGTTTATCATGGCCTCTCCGGCGGACGTTGGCGAGGTGGCCGCCATTCGCCCCGACCTGACGATCCTGGAGCAACACGTCGCCGCGGAAGCCGGTGAAGACGTTGACTATGTTTCCATCCCGAAGGCTTCATGTCAGCGGGCTAGCGTATTACTGTATCTCAGGAAAGCTGGCTAAGACATCAAGCTCATCCACACCGACGGCTTCATGTGGGCCATGTCACAGGTTAAGTGGTCCATCCCCAAACCTCTGGTTCAACCGCCGTCGATCTCTTCGATGGCCCTGCCGCTGATCTCCTCCGCCAAGCGGTCAAGGATTTGCGAGCTTTATACGCCATCGAGCCCATTTTGTCACTTCTGAAGGACACACCCTACGGCGGCGGCTTCGGATCCTCAATTGCCAAGTCAGATCTCATCGACCACGACCACAACCATGAGGAGGGCACCCACAAAGGTTCTTCCAAGGTGAAACAACCCATCTGTGACATCAGAGAGCGCACCATGGGTCTGTGCTCTTCCAACTGGAAGGATCCGGTCCATGAAATGTGAGGCAACATTCTATCAGCAAATCTTACCTTTTCTAGCTTGCCAACCCGTACCCTTTGTTGTAGTAGCATTTGCCATGCAGTGCTTTAACTGTGCCATGTTTAATTATTTCAATTACGCAAAAATGTATTGTTCAATAGGTCTATGTGATGTTTAAGTATGAATTGTCCACTTTAGTTTCACGAATGGCTATATTTGGTTGTTTATAGTGAGTAGATGCCTTGTTTATCTGTATTTGGTTGTTAGGTTGGTTGGAGTAAGCATTTTTTCAGTTATCGAGCAGATGCCTTGTTTATTTGTATTTGGTTCTTAGTTTGGTTGCAGTGAGTATTTGTCCAATTATCAAGCAGATGCCTTGTTTATCTGTATTTGGTTGTTAGATTGCTTTTTTTAGCATTTGTCCAGTTATCAAGAAGATGCCTTGTTTATCTGTATTTGGTTGTTAGGTTGCTTTTTTAGCATTTGTCCAGTTATCAAGCAGATGCCTTGTTTATCTTTATCTGCTTGTTAGGTTGGTTGCGATGAGCATTTGTCCAGCTTTTCAAGCATATGCCCTGTTTATCTGTATTTGCTTGTTAGGTTGGTTGCAGTGAGACTTTGTCCAGTTTTCAATGGCTATATTTGGTTGTTATACTGGTCATTTATGCCTTGTTTATTTCAATCATTCACAATGTGTTGTTCATTATGTGCAAGTCGGAACTGTGCCGCTCGACTACATCAATACCAGTTTGAACGGCTATATTTGGTTCCAGTTATTCCTGGTGTAGTTAACACATGCCCTTTATTTCAGTTTTACACATTCATCCAATGTGATGTTTAAGCATTACCTATGTTCTATTCATTTTCAACAGTACCAGTTTGAATTGCAATATTTGATGGTTGTTTAGCCTACTGCCGGTAACATTGCCTTCCATTTTATATCTGCTTTAACAGCATGCTGAAACCAATACATTCAAGCTATCATTTGGAGATGATGTTGTTTACCTTTGCTATATTTGTTTGATGTTAAGATTGCTATACTTATCATGCCTTTCCACTACTTATGCAGGACAACAACGGGAGTGGCCACCATTTTCCGCTGAGGTTAGCTTCATCCCTCGGCTTGTACTCCCCCCGTTGTTCCATAATGTAGTGCATATAGATCCAGGCCTGGACACTAGTTAGCTTCTAATATTGACTTGTTTCTTGTAGGTACATATGCC
This sequence comes from Aegilops longissima, assembly GCA_021605205.1. Lineage (NCBI taxonomy): Eukaryota > Viridiplantae > Streptophyta > Magnoliopsida > Poales > Poaceae > Aegilops > Aegilops longissima. The sequence goes on from CM038676.1 coordinate 331,345,629, forward strand.
CTTGGCAAGGATCCATGCATCGACCCTTTTTGCGTATGGGGCAATGAGATATTGATGAACAAGCATCAAGTGAGGAAACTGATAAGGATTATTAGCAAAAAGATACAAATGGTGGCAAGCAAATTATTTGTTTATGCTCTATCCAACACAACAGTGAGCTATAGGATGGCGACTACAAACTCTGCAACCTTCTCTTTTTACTGCCCATAATGAGTTGTTAGACAACAATGTCTGAATATTTTTCGTTCCCAGTGGTTCCCGAAGCAGTTCACTCAAGATTACCTCGCAAAGTACATGATTGATGGACACGCAATGAAGGTTAAAGTATTTCATCCAGACTACAATGAGCATCGAGAAGTCCTAATGAAGACAATGAAGGATGGACGGGCAGCCATCACAAGGGGTTGGCCTAGAGTCGTGCGCGCATTACACATGGAGGAGGGCACAATATGGGCATTCCGCTTCACCTTCTCCAGCAACTAGAATGTCTTTCGCCTCTCGCTTTATAGTCTTTAGTACAACTGTGGTTCATCATTCTTTACTTGGTGCTTTTGTAGTTCTTCAGTATATGTACTTGTGCATCGAATTATGGATTCGTGGTTGAACCTATATTTGTAATAAACATGGTTGGATATGAAATAAGTGATTGCCTACTTTCAAATTCAAAACATGTGATTTTAAAATTAGGGATTAACTAGATTAATTAGGGACTACACTGCACACGGTTCGCGAAAGCAAAACGTCTGTGATATACGTGGAGATCAGAAACGTTTCTAGGATCCACTACGTGTGCGATCAATCTCCACTGCACACACGAAAGCAAAACTGTTTGCGTTAGGCCACCTTGCGCAAACGTTTACCAAATAAAAAGTGTGTGCGATGGACAGTCTTTGCCACACAGCTTCTTCTATGCATCGTGTGTGATGCATTCAATAACGCAAACGATAAAATTATTAAGATCATGTGCAATGGCAACGCTATCACAAACGATTCAACAGGAAAAATAGTGTGTGATGTACCTGTGAACGGAAACGTTTTCCTTGGAGCGACTATGTGGGATGTACATACGAACGGAAACGTTTAGCGGGGACTGACTGTGTGGGATGTACTTGCGACCGGAATCAATTTCCTATATAATTGTATTTTTTTAGCTCTACTGTATGTATTTCCGTATTTGAGCGCTCGCCGGTCACACACGACCTCATTTTGCCGAGCGTGTGTGCCAGGAGGGCATATCCCCGACGGTTTCTGGGTCGTGTGGGAAGGACCCCCTATCGCCCACACTCACTTGGCGACGGTTCCAAATGTCGTCGCGGAAAGGGGTTAAAAACCGCTTGTTTAGCACCGACGCATACCAGTGAATACTCCTCTGATTATGAACATGAATATGCTTTGTGAGTAGTTACGTTTGTTCCTGAGGACATGGGAGAAGTCTTGGTATAAGTAATCATGTGAATTTGGTATTCGTTTGATATTTTGATGAGATGTATGTTGTCTTTCCTCTAGTGGTGTTATGTGAACGTCGACTACATGACACTTCACCATGATTTGGGCCTAGGGGAAGGCATTGGGAAGTAATAAGTAGATGATGGGTTGCTAGAGTGACATAAGCTTAAACCCTAGTTTATGTGTTACTTTGTAAGGGGCTGATTTGGATCCATATGTTTCATGCTATGGTTAGATTTATCTTAATTCTTCTTTCATAGTTGCGGATGCTTGCGAGAGAGGATAATCATAAGTGGGAGGCTTGTCCAAGGAAGGACATCATCCAAGCACTGGTCCACCCACATATCAAATTATCAAAGTAACGAATGTGAATCATATGAGCATGATGAAAAGTAACTTGACAACAATTGCCATGTGTCCTCGAGAGTGCTTTCCTTTATATAAGAATTCGTCCAGGCTTATCCTTTGCTACGAAAAGGATTGGGCCACCTTGCTGCACCTTATTTACTTTTGTTACTTATTACCCGTTACGAATTAATATCACAAAACTATCTGTTACCGATAATTTTAGTGCTTTCACAGAATACCTTGCTGAAAACCGCTTGTCATTTCCTTCTGCTCCTCGTTGGGTTCGACACTCTTACTTATTGAAAGGACTATGATAGATCCCCTATACTTGTGGGTCATCAACAAACACTGTGTCCCTAGTGAGCCTCTACTTGACTAGCTCGTTGATCAAAGATGGTTAAGGTTTCCTACCATGGACATGAGTTGTCATTTGATAACGGGATCACATCATTAGGAGAATGATGTGATGGACATGACTCATCCGTTAGCTTAGCATATTGATCGTTCAGTTTTATTGCTATTGCGTTCTTCATGTCAAATACATATTCCTTCGACTATGAGATTATGCAACTCCCGGATACCGGAGGAATACCTTGTGTGCTATCAAATGTCATAATGTAACTAGGTGATTATAAAGATGCTCTACAGGTATCTCCGAAGGTGTTTGTTGAGTTGGCATAGATCGAGATTAGGATTTGTCACTCGAGTATCGGAGAGGTATCTCTGGGCCCTCTCGGTAATACACATCATAAGAAGCCTTGCAAGCAAAGTGACTAATGAGTTAGTTGCAGGATGATGTATTACGGAACGAGTAAAGAGACTTGCCCGTCACGAGATTGAACTAGGTATGAAGATACAAACGATCGAATCTCGGGCAAGTAACATACCGATGGACAAAAGGAATAACGTATGTTGTCATAACGATTCGACCGATCTTCGTAAAATATGTAGGAGCCAATACGAGCATCCATGTTCCGCTATTGGTTATTGACTGGAGAGGTGTCTCGGTCATGTCTACATAGTTCTCGAACCGTAGGGTCCGCACGCTTAACGTTCGATGACGATTTAGTATTATATGAGTTATGTGATTTGGTGACCGAATGTTGTTCGGAGTCCCGGATGAGATCACGGACATGACGAGGAGTCTCGAAATGGTCGAAAGGTGAAGATTGATATATAGGACGATATTATTCAGACACCGGAAGTGTTCCGGAGTGTATCGGGTATTTATCGGAGTATCGGAGGGCTTACCGGAATCCCCGGGGGAATATATGGGCCATATGGGCCATGAAAGGGGAGCACACCAGCCCACAAGGGGTGGCACAACCCCCTATGGAAGGAGGCCGAGTGGGAGAAGGGAAAGAGGGGGTTGCCCCCCCCCCTTTCCTTCTCTCCTCCCCCTTCCCTTTTGCCCCTCCGGCAATTATGGAAGGGGGGAGGCCGAATTGGGGAAGACCCCAAGTAGGATTCAGCCTACTTGGGGTGCCCCCTGGCTGCCTTTCCTCCCCTCCCACCTATATATATATGTGGGGAAGGGGGCGCTTAGAACATACAACATCAACTGTTAGCCGTGTGCGGCGCCCCCCTCCACAGTTTACACCCCCGGTCATATTCTCGCGGTGCTTAGGCGAAGCCCTGCGCGGATCACTTCACCATCACCGTCACCAAACCGTCGTGCTGATGGAACTCATCTACTACCTCGACACCTTGCTAGATCAAGAAGGCAAGGGACGTCACCGAGCTGAACGTGTGCAGAACTCGGAGGTGTCGTACGTTCGGTACTCGATCAATGGAGTGCGAAGAAAGTTCAACTACATCAACCGCGTTATGAAACGCTTCCGCTTACCGTCTACGAGGATATGTAGACACACTCTCCCTCTCGTTGGTATGCATCTCCATGGATAGATCATTGCGTGAGCGTAGAATTTTTTTGTTTTCCATGATACGTTTCCCAACACTATGTATAGGCCGGCCCATACTCATTTTTTCCACACCGGTTTTTGGAAGGTTATAGAACCTTCCCTAAACTGGTTTTATTCTTTAGTTTTTTTCCTTTCCTGTTTTGTTTTTTCTTTTTCCTTTTCTTTTTTTTCATGTTCATTTTATTTCCTTTCCTTTTTTATTTTTCTTTCGTTTTTCCTTTCTGCAAACATCTTTAAAAATCCTTAACATTTTTTGAATACACAAGCATTTTTGAATCTTAAACATATTTCAAGTTCGCAAATATGTTTTGAAATCATGGAAAAAAAATTCATGAACTTTTACAAAAATTGTTGTTTTCCGATATTTAAAATTGGTGGACATTTTTTGAATCGACAATTCTTTAAAAAATGGAAACAATTTTTTAAATTGACGAATAAATTCTTTTTTTGATGATTTTTTAAATCATGAACATTAGTCGACTTCATGAAAAAAATTTAGTCGGCCAACATTATTTGAATTGATGTTTCTTTAAAGAAATTGGGAAATATGTTTGAAATCTGTGCATTTTATAATTTTAGCGACCATTTTGAAAAAATCATGATCATTTTCATGAAATCTAGAACATTTTTAAATTCATGATTTTTTAATATGTTATTTTTTCGAAATCACAATTAATTTTAATTCGAAAACATTTTCTGTTTTCTTGTGAAAAATTTGACTTCACAAACATTTTATGATTTCTTTAACATTATTTCAAAATTCACAAAAATGATTTTTTTAAATCCCAAATTACTTTAAATAAGAAAATAAATAGAAAATAAAATAAAAACGATATCGGAAAACTAGGGATGTCCAACCCCACACATCGGCCGGCCGAAAGGGTGCGCGGGCTGAAGGGGTGCAGGCTGGCTTATTCGCCAACGCCTAGTGCGCGAAATAGGAGAGCTGGAAGCGAAGCCCTGCTTTGTTCGCTGGCAGGGGTCGCCTAGGATGGAAGATTTCGTTCGCTGCAAGCTGGCCCCAAGTCTGATGTTTTGTCAGCATTGGGGTCCAAAAATCTATGACCCAAAGAGGCCTAGTTTTAGCATAGGTGGTGGACACTATTGCGTCCAAGCCCCGATGGCAGTAACAACGTTTCTTCTCCTCCCCCTCCCCAAAAAAACAAAGTTTCCGCTTACGTATTACTAGTACGCTTTCATGATAACTAGTAAAAGAGCTCATGCGTTGCAACGTGAGAAAAGAATATCACACTCCCCTAACATAATAACCATGACTTAGACCCGGTATGTCCACGTCCTTTATTTCAACATGGCATCTTATCAGTCTTGTCCTTTATTTCAACATGGCATCTTATCAGTCTTGTCCTTTATCCTTCTTCCCACTCTCGCCGACGGACATACATGGTTATAAATGGTTTATTTCGTCTCTAATTTGTTTTTGTTGGGGTATTCATTTTCAATTTGAATCGGCACCGGTACAAAATAAAGATGGATCATGCACTATTGATTAATGTTGCATCCTAAACATCATCTTAAAAATTATTAACATGTTAAACAACATCCTATTCGGATTCTACATATTTTTCTAATCAATTTTCATATATAACATGTTAAAATTGGAGTTAGGATTTAAGAGATATGAGTATTTTTAAAGCATTTGAATTTGTCCCTAAATAGCATTTAAAATGGTTAACGGGTAAAAATAACATCATATTCATATTCTACACATTTTTCTAAGCAATTTTGATATATAACATGTTAAAATTGGAGTTACGGTTTAAAATACATGAATATTGAAAAAACATTTGAATATATAAAAACATTATTTCCTAGATGGACAGTGGGTTAATTAACCGACATTTCAGGGGAATTTTTTGCAAAAAAGCGAAACATTTTCTATTCTCACTTCAAATAGGACCGCTGGTTAATTAACTGAAACCTCGGGTTTTTTTTGCAAAAATAGAAACATTTTTTGTTCCCATTTAAATCGGGCCCGCGGGTTGATTTCACAAAAGTGCCGGGACTTTTCTACAAAATGTGCGACAACGGACGGCAAGCAGGTGGTGCTTCAATATACGCTTTTGTGATAATTAAACCTATCTGTGGCCATGCAAGGGCGATTTGGGAGGCGATGAGGAAGGTCTGGCCCCTCCCAATAGATGTCATTCTGATTGATAATGGCCGGGAGTAGTTATTACATGTACTGGTGAACTGTCGCAAGGAATTGAGAGACATGCTGATCATGCTTGTCTGGCGCATTTGGCAACTACGTACATATCATGCTCATGGTAAAGAGTTACCACCGGTGGAGGTAACAGTTGAGTTCTTGACAAGTTACTACAATTAGTTGGGACTAGCACGTAGCTTTGGTACTGAGGGGATATTGAAGGGCAAGATGTCCATTCATGAGCTTCTACCACGCATCGCTGACGTTAGAGTTGGGCCAGCTGAACTGTGGCCAACATCGACGGCGAACTGTTAGCCCTTTCAGTGGACGGATCGTTATGTCCCATTGATGGATCGGCGGCAGCAGGGATGGTGCTGCGGAAGGAGGATGGATCGACGGCAGTAGGGATGGCGCTGCGGAAGGAGGATGGACCGGCGGCAACAGGGATGGTGCTGCAGAAGGAGGATGGATCGGCGGCGGCAGGGATGGTGGACAGATCATTATGTCCCATTGATGGACCGAGTGCTATTTCATTGTAATAACACTCTTGAAGCGGAGGTACATGCTATGATGCAGGGAATGGCTTTGGCCATCCAACACACAGATAGACTAATGCTTATGCAGTCTAATTCAGTTGATGCATTGTCCATCCCATCAAATGACAGTATGTTACGACCAGCCTATGGGAAATTGGCCAATGAGATAAACGCGCGCATGGTAGATAGGGAGTTTGTTCCCCGGGAAATAGAGTAGCAAATTGGTTGGCTTGTTATAAACGTACGGGTCATGCATGTATGCATATTTACATTGTGGACTTCTCGTGTATCAAGGACCTCGTGACTCTCAATTGTAAAGTGATTGTAACTCTATCTGCATGAAATAAAACTTCATTTTACCCTACAAAAAAAATAACTTAACCGGCCTCACGCTGTACTGCCAAATCGGTTAAGCAGAAATGGAAAACCAACTGTGGGTTTAAGGCTGGGAGTATCGAAGACGGCTCAAGTGTAATTTTTTTTAGAAGAACAGGGAGGCCTCTCCCCGGGTCCATTAACCAGAATGAAACCATACAACGTCTTTGTTTGAAGAAACTACTGAAACTAAGGTTCACCATTTCGGATTAAAATAGAGAAATTACGGATTAAAATAGAGAAATTACAGCCCTGCTCGACAAGAGCCAAAGGACAAAACGAAAGCACACCAAAGGTAAAACAGGCGCCTGTCAACCAGTGATCACACCACATAACTCGCTCGCTCCCCTTCTCTTGAGTGGTGGCGCCAGGGCCGCCTGGGGCAACCAGCAGATTGCGAGGGTAGACACGGGGCTGTTCACCATGGTCTTGCCGTCAGTGTCATGCTTCTTGGCCGGACAAGAGAAACTGCCGTCTTCAGAGATCTTGAGGTTGTCCCAGCATACCCCAGTATCCAAACCAGGGTTCTTCTTCAGCCACATATGATATCATCAAGGGTTGCTGGAGTAGCTTTGCCAGCGCACTCAAGAACTCTTCCACGCGGGCTTTGCTTGTTTCTGGGATCAGAATCACCCAGAACTTGATCATCCTGTGTATCAGTCTACACACCTGATTTATAGATGTCCAAATGGTGTTATTAAAAATCATAGAGTTTCTATATTTCCATAAACACCAAAGGACAGCAGAACTAACTACGTTCAAAGCTACATTCTTTTTATTAGAGATCCAAAGTCGGGCCACAGATTCAAAGTTTGCACCCAAGTTCATTTGGAAAAAGAGATTGACAAATGACCATATATTTTTGGCTACAACACTGTCAAAAAAAATGATGGTTTGTTTCTTGCTCCGCACAGAAGACACAATCAAGCGGCTTGATTATATGCCTTTTTCTAAGGTTGTCTCTCGTCATCAGCTTGTTTTGGGAAAACAACCAAAGGAAGACATGAATCTTTGGAGGCATTGCCAGTTTCCAAACAGCTGGCAGAAACAGGGGTTGCACCCCTCTAAAGTTAATCACGTGGTACAAAGAGCTAGAGGAGTAGACACCCTTATTCTCAAGTTGCCAGATCAGAGCATCAGAATCACCATCGAAGGTGATTTCTTTGACAATCCCCCTTAGCTGGTACCATTGCTCCATCAACTTACTATCAAAGTTTCTCCTAAAGGTCAACTTGAGCGTTTCACCATCCCAGACATCTTTGACACTCTTGTTTTGCTCCAAATCATATAGATGTGCCAGAATTGTACTGCTAGGGGCGAGGTGCCAGGCTCAAGTGTAAATGTGTATCATGATCAGTGGATCCCTAGGGCTGGGAGTATGGTGCCATTGGGGCCCCGCCAAAAAAAAAGAGTATGGTGCCATTGGGTGCCAACTACGTCCAGGGCATGAGCATTGGCTGGGACGTTGCCAAATTACAACAAGTTTTCTCTGAAGATGAGGTAGTAGATATTCAGAAAATTATTGTGGAAGGCCCAGGCAGTGTTGATTACAGAGCATGGAACCATACGAAAGATGACAGGTTTACGGTTTGGTCCGCATACCATCTCGGAGTGTTGATGAAGGCGGCGAGTAGGGCACTGGCCACTAGCTCGGAACCGATAGTAAATCAAAAGAGCTGGATGCAGCTTTGGGACACGGACGTGCCGAGTAAAATGAAGATCCATGCTTGGAGACTAATACGAATTAAATGGGTTGGCTGTTGGTGTTGAGCTAAACCGGAGTAGAATCAAGCCAGGGGTATTCTGTGCTGTATGTGGGCGTGAAGAAGACTCCATGCGTAGGTTTTGGAGATGCCAACACGCTGTGGAGTTCTGGCATCGCATGAGCAAGGCTGTCGCCGCTCCGCTTCCGAGCTTGCCGAAAAATATTCAGAGCATGGCAGCTCTGCGTTCATGGCTCATAGAGTGGCTTGGCTCTACAAGGGCGGAAGGAAAGGAGAGGTGATTAGGTGCTGGTATGAAATTTGGACAACACAAAATGAGGCAAAGGAGACACACATAATGGAGGAACCTTATAATCTATGTGAGCGTGTTCTGCGTCTTCAAGCTGAATGGAAGTCTGTTCATGAGGTTGTGTCACCACAAAAAAAGAGGAATACAGCGCAACGATGGGTGAAGCCAGAAAAATGTATTGGTTCATCTCAAAAATCACATATTGGTTCATCTCAAAAAAAAAAAAAAAAGCTAATGCCGACTGTGCAGTGTCAAAACACCAAAATTCGGTAGGGGGAGGAGCTGTCCTTAGGGACAACCACGGCAGTTTCCTTGCATGTGCCTGCCATTTTTTCCCTTTCGCTCTTGACGCAGAGGTGGCGGAGTTGACGGTTTGTTGTCGGGCTCTTACTCTGGCTAAGGAAATGAACGTGCAGAAGGTCATTCTTGTTAGAAGGGAGAGAGGAATTTTGTGGAATTGTTGTTGTATTGCTTGAGCTTCGTGGGCATATATATAGGAGTACATGATCAACTTGGAGTACAAGATAAGCCAGAACAATTCCTAATCTATCTTATGTTTCCTAACTAATCACGATACTCAACAAACCCCCCCCCCCCTCCCCCCGCAGTCACAACGGTAGCGACGCAGACGGTGAGACTGGAGAAGAATCAGAAGGCAAGCCGACAGACACCCCCCCCCCCCCACACACACAGCAGTCGTAACGGTCGATGCATCGCGGAGTCGTGGCTGGAGTGGAAACCGACGAGATTGCTCAAGCAGGCGTTAGCCCTTTGTGCCGTTTGTCGATGTAGCCGAGAGCGGAGGGTGTTGTGGCCATGGTCGAGGTAGCCGTGCGAAGAATGCCGTGGTCAATATCGAGTCGGGGTAGCCAGTGTCGAGGAAGTCGTCGTGGAGCCGCGGGCGCAAGGGGGCGCCGAGTTACAATGGGCGTAGCGGTGTCGAAGTAGTGGTGCGCCGGGAATAAGTTGTTGTTGACGACGCATCGCGGCGGATTTCCCAAGCCCGGGGACACATCGTGGATGAAGGCACGTGTCGGTGTTGCCAGCACCGGGCATGCGTAGACAGACAAACACGAAGTTGACGAAGCGCCGCACCAGGCTTGCTAGGCCCGGGGACACGCCGTGGACGAAGGCACGTTTCGGTGTTGCCAGCACCGGGCATGCATAGACTGGGACCTGCACGAGCTGTCCACCATGTCGAAGAAGTCGGAGAAGCCAGCAGAGAAGGACTCGACGACGGTTGCGGCGCCAATCGGCGCGGGGCCGATGTCACCCGCGGTTGTCGGAGTAGACGAAGTGGTCGGGGTAGATGACGGCGACGCTAGCGACGGGCTGGTGCTGGACGAAGATGAAGGAGGTGGACGGGCAGCGGCGGTGGCTACGGGGCTAGCGGCGGCGGCGGCCAAAGAAGAGTGGCGACGGCGGCCTGGCGGCGGCATCGGTGGCTAGGTTAGAAGCGCGGCGGTGATGCTCGAAGTAGGCAAAGAACCCTGACATTGTGACGAAGACCGCGGACGGTGGCGTTCCCGCGCCAAGGGAGACGGCGCGGCGCATGCCACGGGAAGTCGACGCGCGGGGACGGTGGTGGACCACGAGCCGCGACGCGACAGCCGAAGCGGCGACGATGGCGGCGGCGCGCAGTCGGGCGACGGCGGAAAGACCTCGAGGCGACGGGGGACCGGCGGCCGTGGCGCGCGGCGGGCGAAGTAACGGCGGCGCGAAGTCGATGCAGCCGCGGGGACGGCCTCGAGCGGCGGTGGAGACAGCGTGCCACGCTCGCTACGGCCCGATGGGGCGACACAACGGCGGCGCGAGGGTCCGTGCAGCCATAGGGACGACCTGGAATGGGCGGCCTCGGGGCGGCGGTGGACCGCGGGCCGCGGCACTACGGTCTAAAGGGGTGACGTAACGATGATGCGGGTCGATGCAGCCAGGAGAAAAACCACGGGGCGGCGGTGCTGCGGCCCGACGGGGCGACGCAGCGGCGGCCCGACGGGGCGAATTGGTGAAGGGGCGCGCTGAACTCAGATACGATCTTCACGAGATCCGTGGAGGCGCACGCAACTAACTAGCCAGGTCAGTCGCACTGCACAGATAAAGCGGATCGCAAGCGGACGGGTGATCAATCCGATTACTTGCGAGGTCAATGTAGCGGCGGAGCCTGACTGGAGGTAGTGCAGCTAGAAGAAGACCACTTGGGGCAACATTGGGCCAGATCGAAGATGGAAAGTGAGCTTCTGTTGATTGCTTTGCACACGTACGCGTACTGTGCATCAAAACTTGCAGATGTTGTCACGTGATGAAGCTTCTTGCCTGGAGAGAGGTCCGATCTCTATATGGCATGTCCTTCTGCGCGGATGTAAACCAGCGCAGGACTTGCCCAAGCGACCAACGCACATGAGCACATGACGCGCTGCCACGCGCGTGAAGCCTGCGTCAGCATCTCGCCGATTCTGGTGGAGGTTGAGTGGACGTGTCCCGATCAGATCAGGGGCAATGCCGGCCGGCCGGCATAAGACGTGCAGATCGAATGGGCGCGCGAGCGTTCTGTATAACGTTGCTAGCCACACGATGCCGCAGTCATACAAGTAACTGGTGTAATCGTCAAGGTTGAAGTGGAGGCACGATGTAGATAACAAATGGCAGCGGGCGATGTAAACCGATCATAGATCAGAGAACCAAAAAGCAAACGCCGATCAAGATGACTGGTGGAAGAGAGAAAAACCCGTAGCAAAGGCTCGCGAAAAAGACTTTCTTGGGCAACCGGTCAACACGACCGGCGGACGAACCCTAGGTACGGGCGATGCGGCCCCCGGCGGCGGTCATGAAGGTCGACCGCTTCGGGGACGGCGCGCGGATGCGAAAGCGGCGGTGGCTAGGGTTTAGGATCGATCAGGCTGATACCATGTTAGAAAAGAGAAAGGTATATTGTGGAATTGTTGTTGTATTGCTTGAGCCTCATGGACATATATACAGAGGTACATGATCAACTTAGAGTACAAAATGAGTTAGAATAATTCCTAGTCTATCTTATGTTTCCTAACTAATTACGATACTCAACAATTCTCGAGACGGATTCCAAAGCGACGGTGAGCAAAATCAGAAGTGAGCAAAGGTACTTCTCAGTTGATGGGCAACAAGTTGAAGAGGTCAAGATTTTACTTAGCTCTTTTCTTAAGTCTAGGGTTGCTGGGTGCGACCATCAGCTAATAAAATCCCACATATCCTAACTAGGAAGGGTTGTGCGAACTCGTTATGTAAAACTTGGCTCCATATATCCCCTGAGTATTAGCTCAGAAATCGCTTCTGATGAGGCTGTGAACATTGAATAAAGTTGCATCATTTCCCTAAAAAAAACGTGGGTTTAGGTAAACAAGCTACAGCTCTTCCTGCCTAATTCCGCTTTCGAATTGACAGGTCAAAGTCGTGTTAAGCCACGAAACACATCCATGCAACAGAAACTAGAAATGTCTCTGTGAGTGAAACACTCGTGCGCACACATGCCCGTTGAAGATCATGTCCCCAACATGTCGCAAAATTCGGAGAAGTTCCTCCACGCATTTTTCACAGTTTTCATCCTGAAAAGATAGTTTCTACCGGACGTTGTTCCCCCACATCCCAACGCCTCAAAGTAAGAGGGGTCCTCCTGCCACAGCCGTTGCTCCTGCCGCGCATATGCATCGGCCACTGGGGGCCCTGTGCCCCTGTCTGTCTCCCTCCGCCTTGCAAGTTGCAATCAAGAACAGGTAGGGCCGTAGGGGGGCCGAATTTCGTGTTTTGATCCTTTTTGGAAAGGATTTCAGGATCTGACCCCTGTTTGAATTTTTTTCGAGATTTGACCCTTTTGCTACCGCCAGGGCCTACAGCGGTAGGGTTAGATAGCCTACCGCCACGGCCCATGGCGGTAGGGGTGCGACGGAGGGGACGGCGGCCGCTTGATCATGCCGACGTGGATAAGTACCTACCGCTGGCGGTAGGTTGTCAAACTCACCGCGAGCACTGGCGGTAGGGTCTGTCTCGATGTAACGATTCTCAGAACGAAGAATTGAGTTGCCACAGCGGTGAGCTGTCGACCCTACCGCCAGGAACTTGTGCGTAGGGTCTTGTTTTTCAATTAACGATTCAGAACGAAGAATTGAGTTGCCACAGCGGTAGTTTGTCGACCCTACCGCCAGGGCCTTAAGGCGTAGGGTCCTGTGTTTTATGAATTTAAGTTCATTTGCTTGCTTCTTTTCAAATTCAATATGACAATAATATTATAGCAATTTTCACAAATATGACAACAATATCACAGATCTCAAACAATTAAACTTGGGCATCACATACACATTAACAAATTTGAAGTGCATAGAACATTTCAAACGAACTTCAACTAATTAATAAACAGAGTTCCACATAGTTTCACAAATAGCAAACACATAGATCCACAAATAGCAAACACATAGTTCCACGTAGCTTCATAACCACCCGAATAGTTCAATCAAACGAAGTTCAACGAAACTAAAAGAGCCAACTATCGAAGAGCATAATCAGTTGCTCCTTCCCCTCTTGGAGGTACGGTCCTCGTTACTCTTTGAACGATTCTCTTCGGTCTTCTTCTTGGGCCGTCGAGGAACCGGTCTCTGGAAAGGGTCCGGACTCAGCAAATCCTTCTTCTTCGGATTCCTCTTCTTCGGCAGCTGAGATGCTTGAGACGTTTGAGTTGCTGGAGGTCCATAATCTTCATCGTACTCCTCCTCCCCGTTGCTCTCATCCTCCTCCTCCCCTTCTTCATATATGGCCTCCTCCTCCTCCTCCTCCTCCTCCTCCTCTCCAACCAACCTAGACGAGAGGGAGCATGGCTCGATGAGCCGATGATACCCTGTGTGGCTACAGGTTGATGAGCTTCAACTGACCCAGCTCCAGCACACCCAAGCAGCCCTACCAGCTTGCGACAACGCTGCACGAACTTCTGCACTCACAATGAAGCAAGGTCATAATAAGTTCAGATCGACTGACTGCAAGTGAACAAGATGCATCTGTTCCGAGGAGACTGAATTGTACCTTCATCGTCCCCGACTCGGTCTCAGATTGTACGCTCCCGAAGATGACCTAGTGCATCCGAGGCTTCAAAGATGCATCTGTTCAGCTCACCGGACTGCAACGGCATAAGTCACCACGCTGATTTAATAAAATATTTTAAATACGACCGTCGGTTCAAACGTACCACTCTGTTGATGAGGGTGCAAACTCCCTAAATTCACCGTGCATGTCTCGATGCGATGCCCGGTATGCCTGCTCATCGGGTCAGCCCACTCCAGCTCCGCGATGTCTTCCGCCGTCCATCGAGGCTCGAGACGAAGACGGTGCTTCGCCATCATCGTACCACCTCATGTGTCGGCCTGTAATCATCCTAGTTAGTCACTCTCCTCTCCACGTCTTTACGCCACCTCCGCCGGTTCCACTCCGTCACATGAGTCTTATGCTCCTCTCCCGATCAGGATCGACCGATTCTTCCGCCGCTCATGCCGCAAGGCATAAGCAACAAGAATCATCATAAGCGCAATGAGATCATCATAAGCAACAAGAAACATGATAATCTCACGGAGAACAAAGAGCTCATAGGTGGAGCGCGTGGCGCCGGTATCGGTGGGCTGGCCCGTGGGGTATGCCGATAAATCCCAAACTGCGTGGCCGCAGCGTTGTGGCAAATGCCACTCGACGGCGTACACACGGATCACGGGCACGATGCACCGCCAGAGACCACGGTCCGCATCGCACATCACGCTCAGATCAAAGTCCCACTCGTTCTTGTTGATATTGTTGGGGAACGAGGCAGAAATTCAAAATTTTCCTCGTGTCACCAAGATCTATCTATGGAGAAACTAGCAACGAGGGGAGGAGAGTGCGTCTACATACCCTTGTAGATCGCTAAGCGGAAGCGCTCAAGTGAACGGGGTTGATGGAGTCGTACTGCCGTGATTCAGATCACCGATGATCAAGTGCGAACGACGGCACCTCCGCGCTCAACACACGTACAGCCGGTGACGTCTCCCATGCCTTGATCCAGCAAGGAGAGAGGAGAGGTTGAGGAAGACTCCATCCAGCAGCAGCACAACGGCGTGGTGGTGGTGGAGGCGTGGCTATCTGCGCAGGCTTCGCCAAGCATCACAGAGAAGAGGAAGAGGAGAGGCAGGGCTGCACCAAGAGGGAGATCAAATCGCGTGTCATGGGCAGCCCCCAGGGCCTCATATATATAGGGGAAGGGGAGGGCTGCGCCCCCTCTAGGGTTTCCACCCCCTAGGGGTGGCGTCCAGCCCTAGATGGGTTTGGGGGGGCGGCCAAGAGAGGAGGGAGAGGGAGGCGCCCACTAGATGGGCCTTAGGGCCCATCTGGACTAGGGTTTGCCCCCTCCCACCCATCCTTGCGCCTTGGGCCCCTTGTGGGGGGCGCACCAGCCCCCTTGGGGCTGGTTCCTCCCACACTTGGCCCACGCAACCTTCTGGGGCAGGTGGCCCCACTTGGTGGACCCAGGACCTCCCGTGGTCCCAGACATTACCGATATCACCCAAACTTTTCCTGTTACCAAAACAGGACTTCCCATATATAAATCTTTACCTCCGGACCATTCCGAACTCCTCGTGACGTCCGGGATCTCATCCGGACTCAACAACATTCGGTAACCACATACAAGCTTCCTATATAACCCTAGCGCCACCGAACCTTATGTGTAGACCCTACGGGTTCGGAGACATGCGCATGACCGAGACGTTCTCCGGTCAATAACCAACAGCGGATCTGGATACCCATGTTGGCTCCTACATGTTCCACGATGATCTCATCGGATGAACCACGATGTCAAGGACTCAATCGATCCCGTATACAATTCCCTTTGTCTAGCGGTATTGTACTTGCCCGAGATTCGATCGTCGGTATACGATACCTTGTTCAATCTCGTTACGGCAAGTCTCTTTACTCGTTCCGTAACACATCATCCCGTGATCAACCCCTTGGTCACATTGTGCACATTATGATGATGTCCTACCGAGTGGGCCAGAGATACCTCTCCGCTCTACGGAGTGACAAATCCATCCTCGATCCGTGTCAACCCAATGGTCACTTTCGAGATACCGTAGTGCACCTTTATAGTCACCCGATTCGTTGCCAGACGTTTGATACACCCAAAGCACTCCTACGGTATCCGGAATTGCACGATCTCATGGTCTAAGGAAGAGATACTTGACATTGGAAAAGCTCTAGCAAAACGAACTACACGATCTTGTGCTATGCTTAGGATTGTCTTGTCCATCACATCATTCTCCTAATGATGTGATCCGTTATCAATGACATCCAATGTCCATGGTCGAAACCGTAACCATCTATTGATCAACGAGCTAGTCAACTAGAGGCTTACTAGGGACATGGTGTTGTCTATGTATCCACACATGTATTGCTGTTTCCGGTCAATACAATTATAGCATGAATAATAAACGATTATCATGAACAAGGAAATATAATAATAATAACTAATTTATTATTGCCTCTAGGGCATATTTCCAACAGTCTCCCACTTGCACTAGAGTCAATAATCTAGTTCACATCGCCATGTGATTAACACTGATAGGTCACATCGCCATGTGACCAACATCCAAAGAGTTTACTAGTGTCTTAAACTAGTTCACATCACCATGTGATTAAGTCTCAATGAGTTCTGGGGTTTGATCATGTTTTGCTTGTGAGAGAGGTTTTAGTCAACGGGTCTGAACCTTTCAGATCCGTGTGTACTTCGCAATTCTCTATGTCATATTGTAAATGCTGCTTTCACGCTCCACTTGGAGCTATTCCAAATGGTTGCTCCATTACACGTATCCGTTTTGCTACTCAGAGTCACTCGGATAGGTGTTAAAGCTTGCATCGACGTAACCCTTTACGCCGAACTCATTATCACCTCCATAATCGAGAAACATGTCCTTATTTACTCTAAGGACAATTTTGACCGCTGTCCAATGATCCCCATTCTGGATCATTCTTGTACCCTTGACCGACTCATGGCATGGCACACTTCCGGTGCGGTACACAAAGATAGCATACTATAGAGCCTACGTCTCAAGCATAGGGGCGACTTTCGTCCTTTCTCTCTTTTCTGCTGTGGTCGAGCTTTTAACTCTTAACTTCATACCTTACAACTCGTGCAAGAACTCCTTCTTTGATCGATCCATCTTGAACACTTTCAAGATTATGTCAAGGTATGTGCTCATTTGAAAGTACTATTGAGCGTTTTGATCTATCCTCATAGATCTTGATGCTCAACGTTCAAGTAACTTAATCCAGGTTTTCATTTGAAAACACTCAAATAACCCTATATGCTTTACGTAAATTCTACATCATTTCGATCATCCATATGTCAACAACATATACTCATCGAAATTCTATAGTGCTCCCACTCACTTCTTTGGAAATACAAGTTTCTCATAAACTTTGTATAAACCCAAAATCTTTGATCATCTCATCAAAGTGCACATTCCAACTCCGAGATGCTTACTCCGGTCCTTGAAAGGATCATTGGAGCCAGCATACCTCTTAGCATCCTTAGGATCGACAAAACTTTTGATTGTATCACATACAACCTTTCCTTACTGGCGGTAAGGAAACTCATTTTGACATCCATCTCGCCAGATTTCATAAATGCAGCTCATGCTAACATGATTCCGACGGACTTAAGCATCGCTACGGATGAGAAAATCTCATCGTAGTCAACTCCTTGAACTTGTGAAAACTCTTCGCCACAAGTCGAGCTTCATAGACGGTGATCTTACCGCCCACGTCCGTCTTCTTCTTAAAGATCCATTCATCTCAATGGCTTGCCGATCATCGGCAAGTCCACCAAAGTTTATGCTTAGTTCTGATACATGGATCCTATCTCGGATTTCATGGCTTCTAACCATTTGTCGGAATTTGGGCCCACCATCGCTTCTCCATAGCTCGTAGGGTCATTGTTGTCTAGCAACATGACCTTCAAGACAGATTTGCTGTACCACTCGAAGTAGTACGCATCCTTGTCACCCCACGAGGTACGGTAGTGACTTGATCCAAACTTCATGATCACTATCATAAGCTTCTACTTCAATTGGTGTAGGTGCCACGGAACAACTTCCCGTGCCTGCTACACACTTGTTGAAGTGACGGTTCAATGACCTCATCAAGTCTCCACCATCCTCCCACTCAACTTTTCGAGACGAACTTTTCCTCGAGAAAGGACCCGATTCAAGAAACAATCCCTATTGCTTTCGGATCTGAATTAGGAGGTATACCCAACCGCTTTGGGTGTCCTATGAAGATGCATTTTGTCCGCTTTGGGTTCGAGCTTATCAACCTGAAACTTTTCCACATAAGCGTCGCAGCCCCAAACCTTTAAGAAATGACAGCTTAGGTTTCTCTAAACCATAGTTCATACGGTGTCATCTCAACGGAATTACGTGGTGCCCTATTAAAGTGAGTGCGGTTGTCTCTAATGCCTAACCCATGAACGATAGTGGTAATTCGATAAGAGACATCATGGTACGCACCATATCCAATAGGTTGCAACTATGATGTTCGGACACACCATCACACTATGGTGTTCCAGGCGGTATTAATTGTGAAACAATTTGCACAATGTCTTAATTGTGTGCCAAAACTCGTAACTCAGATATTCATCTCTATGATCATATCATAGACATTCTATCCTCTTGTCACGATGATCTTCAACTTCACTCTGAAATTACTTGAACCATTCAATAATTCAGACTCGTGCTTCATCAAGTCAATATACTCAATATCTACTCGAATCATCTGTGAAGTCAGAACATAACGATATTCATCGTGATGCCTCAAAGACTCATTGGACTGCACACATCAAATGTGTTACTTCCAACAAATTGCTATCTTGTTCCATCTTATTGAAACCGAGGCTTTTCAGTCATCTTGCCCATGTGGTATGTTTTGCATATCTCAAGTGATTCAAAATCAAGTGAGTCCAAACGATCCATCTGCATGGAGTTTCTTCATGCGTATACACCAATAGACATGGTTCACATGTCTCAAACTTTTCAAAAACGAGTGAGTCCAAAGATCCAACAACATGGAGCTTCTTCATGCGTTTTACACCAATATGACTTACATGGCAGTGCCACAAGTAAGTGGTACTATCATTACTATCTTATACTTTTGGCATGGAAATGTGTATCACTACGATCGAGATTCAATCAACCATTCCTTTAGGTGCAAGACCATTGAAGGTATTATTCAAATAAACAGAGTAACCATTATTCTCCTTAAATGAATAACCGTAATGCAATAGACATAATCCAATCATGTCTATGCTCAACGCAAACACCAAATCTCGATGGTAGAGGGAGCGTGCGATGCTTGATCACATCAACCTTGGAAAAAAAACTTCCAACACATATCGTCAGCTCACCTTTAGCTAGTCTCCGTTTATTCCGTAGCTTTTATTTCGAGTTACTAACACTTAGCAACCGAACCGGTATCTTAATACCCTGGTGCTACTAGGAGTACTAGCAAAGTACACATTAACATAACGTATATCCAATATATTTCTATCGACCTTGCCAGCCTTCTTATCTACCAAGTATCTAGGGTAATTCTGCTCCAGTGGCTGTTCCCCTTATTACAGAAGCACTTAGTCTCGGGTTTGGGTTCAACCTTGAGTTTCTTCACTGGAGCAGCAACTAATTTTCTGTTTCATGAAGTGTCCCTTCTTGCCCTTGCCCTTCTTGAAACTAGTGGTTTCACCAACCATCAACAATTGATGCTCCTTCTTGATTTCTACTTTCATGTGTCAAACATCGCGAATACCTCAAGGATCATCATATCTATCCTGACATGTTATAGTTCATCACAAAGCTCTAGCAGCTTGGTGGCAATGACTTTGGAGAAAACATCACTATCTCATCCGGAAGATCAACTCCCACTCGATTCAAGTGATTGTTGCACTCGGACAATCGAGCACAAGCTCAACGATTGAGCGTTTCTCCCTTAGTTTGTAGGCTAAGAAAATCGCCGAGGTCTCATACCTCTTGACGTGGGCACGAGCCTGAAATCCCAATTTCAGCCCTCGAAAACATCTCATATGTTCCGCGACGCTCAAAACGTCTTTGGTGCCTCAACTCTAAACCGCTTAACCGAACTATCACGTAGTTATCAAAGCGTGTATGTCCGATGTTCGCAACATCCACAAACGACGCTTGGGGTTCAGCACATTGAGCGTGCATTAAGGACATAAGCTTTCTCTGTCCGCATAATCGCTACTTTCAACTTTCAACTATATTTTCTCTAGGAACATATCTAAACAAAGGAACTAAAGCGTGAGCTATCGACATAATTTGCAAAAGGTCTTTTGACTATGTTCATGATAATTAAGTTCATCTTATGAACTCCCACTCGATAGACATCCCTCGGTTATCTAAGTGATTACATGATCCGAATCAACTAGGCCGTGTCCGATCAACACGTGAGACGGACTAGTCATCATCGGTGAACATCTTCATGTTGATCGATCTACTATACGACTCATGCTCGACCTTCCGGTCTCCGTGTTCCGAGGCCATGTCTTCACATGCTAGGCTCGTCAAGTTAACCCTAAGTGTTTACTGCGTGTGTAAATCTTGCTTACACCGTTGTATGTGAACGTAAGAATCCATCACACCCGATTAACACGTGATGCTTAGAAGCGACGAACTGTAGCAACGGTGCACGTTAGGGAGAACACTTCTTGAAATTTGTGTAAGGGATCATCTTATTTACTACCGTCGTTCTAAGTAAACAAGATGCATAAACATAATAAACATCACATGCAATTATATAGTAGTGACATGATATGGCCAATATCATATAGCTCCATTGATCTCCATCTTCGGGCTCCATGATCATAATCGTCACCGCATGACACCATGATCTCCATCATCATGATCTCCATCATCGTGTCTTCATGAAGTTGTCTCGCCAACTATTACTTCTACTACTATGGCTACCGTTAGCAATAAAGTAAAGTAATTACATGGCGTTGTTTAATGACACGCAGGTCATACAATAAATAAAGACAACTCCTATGGCTCCTGCCGGTTGTCATACTCATCGACATGCAAGTCGTGAATCCTATTACAAGAACATGATCAATCTCATACATCACATATCATTCATCACATTCTTCTTGGCCATATCACATCACATAGCATACCCTGCAAAAACAAGTTAGACGCCCTCTAATTGTTGTTTGCATGTTTTACGTGGCTGCTATGGGTTTCTAGCAAGAACGCTTACCTCGCATAACCACAACGTGATATGCCAATTGCTATTTACCCTTCATAAGGACCCTTTTCATCGAATCCGTTCCGACTAAAGTGGGAGAGATCGGCACCGCTAGCCACCTTATGCACCAAGTGCATGTCGATCGGTGGAACTGCCTCACGAAGAGTACGTGTAAGGTCGGTCCGGCCGCTTCATCCCACAATACCGTCGAAACAAGATTGGACTAGTAACGGTAAGCATATTGAACAACATCAACGCCCACAACTACTTTGTGTTCTACTCGTGCAAAGAATCTACGCAATAGACCTAGCTCATGATGCCACTGTTGGGGAACGAGCAGAAATTCAAAATTTTCCTCGTGTCACCAAGATCTATCTATGGAGAAACTAGCAACGAGGGAGGAGAGTGCGTCTACATACCCTTGTAGATCGCTAAGCGGAAGCGCTCAAGTGAACGGGTTGATGGAGTCGTACTCGTCGTGATTCAGATCACCGATGATCAAGTGCGAACGCACGGCACCTCCGCTCAACACACGCACAGCCGGTGGCGCCTCCCATGCCTTGATCCAGCAAGGAGAGAGGGAGAGGTTGAGGAAGACTCCATCCAGCAGCAGCACAACGGCGTGGTGGTGGTGGAGGAGCGTGGCTATCCTGCAGGGCTTCGCCAAGCATCACAGGAGAAGAGGAAGAGGAGAGGCAGGGCTGCACCAAGAGGAAGATCAAATCGCGTGTCATGGGCAGCCCCCAGGGCCTCATATATATAGGGGAAGGGGAGGGCTGCGCCCCCTCTAGGGTTTCCACCCCCTAGGGGTGGCGTCCAGCCCTAGATGGGTTTGGGGGGGCGGCCAAGAGAGGAGGGAGAGGGAGGCGCCCACTAGATGGGCCTTAGGGCCCATCTGGACTAGGGTTTGCCCCCTCCCACCCATCCTTGCGCCTTGGGCCCCTTGTGGGGGGCGCACCAGCCCCCTTGGGGCTGGTTCCCTCCCACACTTGGCCCACGCAACCTTCTGGGGCAGGTGGCCCCACTTGGTGGACCCGGGACCCTCCGTGGTCCCAGACATTACCGATATCACCCAAACTTTTCCTGTTACCAAAACAGGACTTCCCATATATAAATCTTTACCTCCGGACCATTCCGAACTCCTCGTGACGTCCGGGATCTCATCCGGACTCAACAACATTCGGTAACCACATACAAGCTTCCTATATAACCCTAGCGCCACCGAACCTTATGTGTAGACCCTACGGGTTCGGGAGACATGCGAGACATGACCGAGACGTTTCCGGTCAATAACCAACAGCGGATCTGGATACCCATGTTGGCTCCCACATGTTCCACGATGATCTCATCGGATGAACCACGATGTCAAGGACTCAATCGATCCCGTATACAATTCCCTTTGTCTAGCGGTATTGTACTTGCCCGAGATTCGATCGTCGGTATACCGATACCTTGTTCAATCTCGCTACCGGCAAGTCTCTTTACTCGTTCCGAACACATCATCCCGTGATCAACCCCTTGGTCACATTGTGCACATTATGATGATGTCCTACCGAGTGGGCCCAGATACCTCTCCGCTCTACCGGAGTGACAAATCCCGCCTCGATCCGTGTCAACCCAATGGTCACTTTCGGAGATAC
The DNA here is from genome assembly GCA_021605205.1 of Aegilops longissima. Lineage (NCBI taxonomy): Eukaryota > Viridiplantae > Streptophyta > Magnoliopsida > Poales > Poaceae > Aegilops > Aegilops longissima. Next base: position 331,368,364 of record CM038676.1, read on the forward strand.
CAGTAGTGCACCTTTATAGTCACCCGATTCCACGTTGTGACGCTTGATACACCCAAAGCACTCCTACGGTATCCGGAATTGCACGATCTCATGGTCTAAGGAAGAGATACTTGACATTGGAAAAGCTCTAGCAAAACGAACTACACGATCTTGTGCTATGCTTAGGATTGTCTTGTCCATCACATCATTCTCCTAATGATGTGATCCCGTTATCAATGACATCCAATGTCCATGGTCGTGAAACCGTAACCATCTATTGATCAACGAGCTAGTCAACTAGAGGCTTACTAGGGACATGGTGTTGTCTATGTATCCACACATGTATTGCTGTTTCCGGTCAATACAATTATAGCATGAATAATAAACGATTATCATGAACAAGGAAATATAATAATAATAACTAATTTATTATTGCCTCTAGGGCATATTTCCAACAGATACGGCCACCAGATTACCTATTACATATACCTTGGTAAGTTCGCACTCTCGGTCAATAGCGGAATCAAAGAGAAAGGTGTTGGGCGAGTTCATATACTAACGACAAGGCCAAAGTGTCCAACTCTGGTGTAGGTCTTGTACGAAGTCTTGTTTAGGCCCGTGTAGAGTTTGACAACGTCCCACTCGTAAGCTACGGTGGGGTTTCGAGTCTCGCTGCCTTCTTCGCCATAGTCTTCCCATGGGCGTCTTGGCAACTTCTCCGGACGCCCACCGCAGCCGCTCCCACATCCAAATGGAGAAGGCCTGACAAAGCCACCCATATTGGACTTGTCTCTCGTCCTCTGCGTTGCGTCGTCAAGCTGCAAAACATCAAATGAGGATCGATATAAGAAAATGTCATGGACACACTTTCGTAGGTAGGTACGCAATTAGACACTCTCTTATCGAACGGTATAGGTAGGCGAGAGATGCCGCCCCCAACTGTACCTGATCCCAATCCGCTAGGAAGAACAGATCGCCTGGCTTAGCGAGTTCCCGGTTGTCTGAAACACGACCTCAGAGAATATACCACAGATAGGCCCTCACAGACAACTCCACAATCGCCTCATCTGCGCTTTGGGGGCATGTCCTCCGGTGCTCGAGAGCTGTGGCAGCAGACACCGGATGTACGGTTACTCTTGGCACCGGGCGATCGCCGATGAGGGTGGTGACCCTCTCGCCAGCTTGGCCCTCTCCACTCGACCGGTGAGTGCATGACCCTCGATCGGCATTGCAGAATCATCCCCAGCCCTCTAGGGTCACCGCCATCTCCCGCATGGCGATGGAAAGAATGGGTCTCGGTCTCCAATGGTCAATCGAGCTGTGAGAGTTGCGTGGACAAGCGTCGGCGGCCGACGCTTGAACTGCAAAAGACGAAACCCAACAGACAAGCTCTCTTGAAGAACGGCGCGTGGCGCCGTCGTAGTCCATATGCCCATGAACCCCGTGACCCCTCATGCGCAATGGGTCGGAGCGTCTGTTAAAAAGTGAACGCCAAAAAGTTAGGAAATCATTTTCATCAATCCGAGAACTTTGATCAAAATTTCTTTCATATCACTTACCTCTCCGTTTTCTATGAAACGGGCACGATGACCTTGTCGAATGCCCACCCAAAGATGCAAGACTGATGGGCGATGTTGTCCGCAAGAGGTGGCCGCCTTAATGAGTTTCATAAACAAAAGCACCATAAGCATAAGCATACATAAACAAACAATGAACTCAAATCATATCAAGATCAAATTTTAAGCATATTCCTCCAACAACATCTACTACACATGATGGATCAAATCATATCAACATGCATCATATAAAAAAAAACCTCCAACATACATCATAGCTTCATATTTTTAAACAAATTTTTTCAAACAATATCTTCATATCATCATATCAACATGCATCATCAAACTAGGGTTCATCTTCACACTAGAGCATATCATCATATCAACATGCATCATCAAACTAGGGTTCATCCCTTTATCAACAATACATCATAATTTTTTTAACAAAAAAAATTATGAACTAGGGTTCATCTTCACATTAACATATAAACTATTGATTAGAGTACATATCCAATACCACTACTTATTAAAGAACTAAGAACTACAACTACAATCAATCTTAGATGAAAAAATCAATCTAAGTTCAAAAACATGAGGGATTTCAAGCAAATAATGTGTCGAATCGGTAGCAAGTTTGCAAAAACTAATTGAGGGATCGGAGGAGCTTACGGTTCTCTCCTGGGCCATCTCGATCCGCCAAAACGGTGAAGAATCGGTGAAGATCCAAGGGAGTGGAGGAGATGAGAGAGGGAGAGGGCGACTTGGGGAGAAAGAAAGGAGAAACTGCCGACTTGGGGGAGGGAGGGTGGGGAGAAGGGAAGGGCGCGGTCTCGGCGAAATAAGCGCCCGCACCCTACCGCCGAGGCCCTGGCAGTAAGGTTAGACAGACCTACCGCCAGGCCCATGATGGTAGGGTGCGACGGAGGGGGACGGCGCCGTCTCCGCGTGCTGACGTGGATAAGTTTCCTACCGCCATGGGACCTGACGGTAGGCTATCTAACCCTACCGCCAGATGCCCCGTCGGTAGGCAAAAGGGTCAAATCTCGAAAAAAAATTAAACCGGGATCAGATCCTGAAATACTTTCTAAAAAGGGTCAAAACACAAAATTCGGCCCCGTAGGGGCTGTGTGTACCGTGTCGTCTGCTGCGCACTGCACTGAACTCCTCACCAGGACAGTCGCCGCAGCAGCATCCAGCAGCCACTTGGTCCTTGCTCACACCCTTTGCGCGAACAGGTCCCTGCTCAATGCTCATCCTGCTACTGCTCGCCTGGTTGCTCTTGCTGCTAAGTACCGTGGAGATGCGGACAGGAGCGGGTGAGATTCTTCGGCCCCCGAAGGTAATAACAAGAACTTGCTCGGATTAAGGAGCGCTGTTGTTGAATCTTCCGATGTAAATGCTGGTCCCGGGGCGCCGGGGCTGTGTTGCCCACTTCCATGCTGGGCCAAGAATAATTCCTGCAGCGATGCTGGTTGGATTGTGGAATGGTTCCAAAGTAATGAAGAGAACCGCAGGAGTTTGGCCACGGCTTTATTACGTACGTGCATCAACCCGATCGAGATGGTCCTTTATTTATTTGGTGGGAGTTTGGGTCGCCAAAGGCTCCAAAGGCATCGATCGATTGATCAATCCATCAACGAGCCATGGAGCTGGAGCCTCATAAAGAGAATGGGAAGTTCATTGTTGGATTTTTTTTTCCGAAAAAGATGAGATCTGTTATAAAGATTCACTGGAATTACAAAGTACCTCAAATATAATAAAATTACATCAAGGTCCATAGACCACGAAACGACCATTGTCGCCGCCAGAACAAGCCGTTGACACATCGCTGTCAACGCTCCTATGCCGGAGCCGGTCTGACATTGTCGATAATAACCGGGAAATCTTCGTGCACATGCCCCTAAGGACCAGCTCCCCGGAGCTGTAATCGTCGCCGTTGAATCCTTAAATCAATCTGAAGAAATAGACACCAAATAGCGTGATTGCATACACACGGTAAAAAAGTCTAACCTCGCCGTCCCAAAGAGCTGGCAGGAATCTATGCCAGAGCTCCGTCTAATCTAAATCACAACCCTAAACTATTTTTTTGTCTGAGATTCAACACCATGCTCTAAAATCATCAGTATTCAACTCTGAACTATCAAAAGCGGCTAGCTTCGACCCACCCCTCCCCAAACTTGGTTTTTGCTAAGTAGGCCAGATTTGACCCGTTGACCACCCAGTCTGCAGCGACGTCAGCCTATTGCCTGTTTTGGACAAATATTCAAAAAACGAAACTATGCAGATATTTTTGGAATAATTCTGTAAAATTAAGACTAATATACTACTCAGCATTCTGAGAAAGTTACAAATATTTTGCACGTCCCTCTACGCCGACGAATGTGGGACGAGGCCGCCGAGGCCTGTTTCCGCGCCATCGTGGCATTAATGCCACTATCCGCGTCGGCCCGTCCCACTACCGCCGCAACCAGGGGTTGGCTATAACTAGTACTACCTCCGTCCTGATTTATAGGTCCCTTTATAGTTTGTACCAAATTTTGATCAAAGATTTACCCGACAAAATGTTAATGCATGTTAACAAAAATTATATCACTGAATTCGTATTTGAACATAGTTTTTGATGATATATTTTTTTATGACATGCATGAACATTTTGTTAGTTCAATTCATGGTCAATTCAGCATAAAATACAATGGGAACTAATGAACCAGGACGGAGGTAGTATAGTTCTACGCCAGTATTAACATACTTAGTTTAATTTTAATTGTTCTATGAATTTAAACCGCAAGTGCCTATGAGGAACGCAATAGTAGCCAACTCGGTGTTCAATTGAATTGTGGAAGAATTGCTACAGCATATGAAAATTTGGTCCCATCGGCAGAATTTTTTCGTAGGTTCTGTTATGGCAAATCTGAATTTGCGCGTAACCTACGGAGTCTTCTTAAATTGTAATGATCACCTCCACAAACCATTTGACGATCTAAAATAGGGCGCGTGTGCTGGAGTTGCTCTTGTTTTTCTAGTGATCGTTGCAAGGTTTGCTTCGTGCTGATCTACCTAACTCGAGCCAGTCGAAATCCAGAAACAATCCAAACCCTCTCATGCATGCATGTATGTTGCATGATGCACGCCCCGACACGCCCGAACTGTCCACTTCAAGCAGAATATCCCGTGCTGTCTCTGACCCTGATGAAGACCTCTCCATCGATGACGAATTTTTGAGGCAGCAACGCCTGAAACTCCCCCAGCAAGTTGGCAGTGTTGCTGCCCATGCATGGCCCCCGCATGGACGGGTGCAGGTGTTTCTTTCTCGTCGATTTGGTGCTTTGTTCCGTGTTTTTATTTTGCTCTGTGTTTTGGTTGGACAGACAGGACACAGATCGAACAGGTTGTTTAATCAGATAAGCAGAGTCCGTTTGCTCGTGGGGCTTGCATAGACGCTATTTTGATCTTGGCACTATTTTGATCTTGGCATGAGGATCTTTGTGATTCTGAAGGGTCCATTTTATATACACGCCCTTTTTCTTTTACATTCTACACTCTATGATCCAAAATAAGCGACTCAGAGGGAGTACCGGATTACAAATATATTCCGGTAAAGATTCTGATGTGTCTTTTTTTTGCGGAAAAGATTCTGGATGTGTCTTAAAATAACAATTCTTCATCTCTAGTGCCCAGTAGGTTGATGAAATAAGTAGGGTTTGGTAAACAAACAAGTGTGTCAGTCTTCTAGTAACAGATTTTTACCCCGCTTTATATATAAAATAATCACCAAACCAAGTACACGGCCAAACGATAGAAGATGGTGATATAGCCATCATACAATACCGATCCCAAGATAACTGGACCATGCAAAACACGACTACTACGCTAGTGAAAGAAAGCATTGGAAAAACCGAGTACGACGCCCCATAATGCTCTAAACACCTAAACTCCACGACAACGCCCCAGGAGGGAAACCGGCGCAAAGCATCGCCGCTGCCGAGTCCAGAAGGGACAAAGGTCTTCACCCAGAACCTCGGCATGAAGAGGAGCACCACGACGACGTCTTCAGGAAGATAGCGGCGCCCGCAAGCGTTGCCGTCGCCAGCGACAAAGCGCATATCTTTCGCTCGGCAGCTCCCCCGTGCCACACGAGGTCTTCAGGATAGGCGCAACGAGTTCAGGTCCCCAGGCCCGGATCGGGGGGGCATCGCCAAAGACAGGGAGAGCGCCCGAGCCACCCACCGCTACCCTCAAGCCGCCCACACAACCAGGAGAGAGAGCCACCACCACCGACATGGTGCCCGCCAGAGAGCCAACCATGCGGACCGCCATCCGAAGCAGCCGCTCTGGCATCCACGTCCAAACTACCACCATCCGTCCACATCACGGAGCACCAACCTTGGAAGAAGGAAAGAAAGGGATCTCCTTCAATTCCTAACCCGGCATCAGTCACGGGGTCTGGGTCGATGCCCCCACAATAGGGTGCATTCACACCTGCGTCCCCAGCCTGTCCCGGTGGACCGGGGGGCACAACACCGTGACTACGGACGACCACCGCCGAGCCCGCTCGCGCGATGCCTCAAGCGTGGTGATCGGCGCCGATCTGCTCGTGTCAGTCTTCCCTTTCTTCAATTTCTATTTACGATTTTCAGGAGTTATTACACATATTATTTACAAGGGAAAAAATGCACACAGTTTTTCTACATACGTGGCACTTTAATTAGCATACAAATAATAAGATTTTGTAAAAAGTAGCCAAAAAGTTTAAATCGAGGGTGAGGGAGTCCTGGATTACGGGGTCATCGGCGTCCGGGCTATGCGACATGGGCCGGACTCATGGGCCGTGAAGATACAAGATGGAAGGCTTTTCCCCGTGTCCGGATGGGACTCTCCTTGGCGTGGAAAGCAAGCCTCGCGTGTGGATATGAAGATTCCTTTCTCTGTAAACCGACTATGTACAACCCTAGCCCCCTCCGATGTCTTTATAAACCGGAGGGTTTAGTCAGTAGAGGCAATCATAATCATACAGGCTAGACATCTAGGATTTAGCCATTACGATCTCGAGGTAGATCAACTTTTGTAACCCCTATACTCATCAAAGTCAATCAAGCAAGAAGTAGGGTATTACCTCCATCAAGAGGGCCCGAACCTGGGTAAACATTGTGTCCCCTGCCTCGTGTTACCTTTGATCCTTAGACGCATGCTACCTCTTGAGCATTGTGTTGGATTTCCCCGAAGAGGAGAGGATGATGCAGCAAAGTAGCGTAAGTATTTCCCTTAGTTTTTGAGAACCAAGGTATCAATCCAGTAGGAGGCCACGTGCGAGTCCTTCGTACCTACACAAAACAAATAGCTCAACGCAACCAACGCGATTAGGGGTTGTCAATCCCTTCATGGTCACTTACGAGAGTGAGATCTGATAGAGATGATAGATAATATTTTTGGTATTTTTGATATAAAGATGCAAGGTAAAATAAAAGGCAAAGTAAAAAAGCAAAGCAATAATAAAGTGATTGGAGATTGATATGATGAGAATAGACCGGGGCTATAGATTTCACTAGTGGCTTCTCTCAAGAGCATAAGTATTCTACGGTGGGTGAACAAATTATCGTTGAGCAATTGATGAATTGAGCATAGTTATGAGAATATCTAGGTATGATCATGTATATAGGCATCACGTCCAAACAAGTAGACCGACTCCTGCCTGCATCTACTACTATTACTCCACTCATCGACCGCTATCCAACATGCATCTAGAGTATTAAGTTCAAGAAAACAGAGTAACGCCTAAGCAAGATGACATGATGTAGAGGGATAAATTCATGCAATATGATAAAAACCATCTTGTTATCCTTGATGGCAACAATACAATACGTGCCTTGCTGCCCCTCATCACACCGGGAAAGGACACCGCAAGATTGAACCCAAAGCTAAGCACTTCTCCCATTGCAAGAAAAACCAATCTAGTAGGCCAAACCAAACTGATAATTCGAAGAGACTTGCAAAGATAACTAATCATACATAAAATAATTCAGAGAAGATTCAAATATTGTTCATAGATAATCTTGATCATAAACCCACAATTCATCGATCTCAACAAACACACCGCAAAAAGAAGATTACATCGAATAGATCTCCATGAGAGAGGGGGAGAACATTGTATTGAGATCCAAAAAGAGAGAAGAAGCTATCTAGCTACTAACTATGGACCCGAAGGTCTGAGGTAAACTACTCACACTTAATCGGAGGGGCTATGGTGATGATGTAGAAGCCCTCCGTGGTGGATTCCCCTTCCGACGGAGCTCCTAACAGCCCCAAGATGGGATCTCGTGGGTGCTGAAGGTTGCGGCGGTGGAATTAGGTTTTGGCTCAGATGTCGATCGCTTGGGGTGCGAGGTATATATAGGAGGAAGAAGTGCGTCGGTGGAGCTTGAGGGCCCATGAGGCGGGGGCGCCTATGGGGCGCCCTCCACCCTCGTGACCGCCTCGTGGCTTTCTTGACGGAGGGTCCAAGTCTCTGGATCATATCTGTTGAGAAAATCACGCCCCCGAAGGTTTCATTCCGCTTGGACTCTGTTTGATATTCCGCTTTCTTGAAACACTGAAATAGGCAAAAACAACAATTCAGGCTGGGCCTCCGGTTAATAGGTTAGTCCCAAAAGTAATATAAAAGTGGAAAATTAAGCCCAATATAGTCCAAAACAGTAGATAATATAGCATGGAGCAATAAAAAATTATAGATACGTTGGAGACATATCAGGCATCCCCAAGCTTAATTCGTGCTCGTCCTCGAGTAGGTAAATGATAAAAAGAGAATTTTTGATGCGGAGTGCTACTTGGCATAATTTCAATGTAACTCTTCTTAATTGTGGTATGAATATTCTGATCCGAAAGATTCAAGACAAAAGTTCATATTGACACAAAAATAATAATACTTCAAGCATACTAACTAAGCAATTATGTCCTCTCAAAATAACATGGCCAAAGAAAGCTCATCCCTACAAAATCATATAGTTTAGTTATGCTCCATTTTCGTCACACAAGAATGCTCTCATCATGCACAACCCCGATGACAAGCCAAGCAATTGTTTCATACTTTAATAATCTCAAACCTATAAACTTTCACGCAATATATGAGCGCCAGCCATGGACATATCACTATGGGTGGAATAGAATATGATGATGGGGGTTATGTGGAGAAGATAAAAAAGGAGAAGATCTCACATCAACGAGGCTAATCAATAGGCTATGGAGATATTCCGTTTCTTCGAAACACTGAAATAGGCAAAAAAACAGCAATTCTGTGCTGGGCCTCCGGTTAATAGGTTAGTCCCAAAAATAATATAAAAATGGAAAATTAAGCCCAATATAGTCCAAAACAGTAGATAATATAGCATGGAGCAATAAAAAATTTTAGATACGTTGGAGACGTATCAACGCACAGTTCGGGACCCCCTATCCGAGATCTGTCGGTTTTGACATCGACGGAGTGGAATATAGGGAAATTAGAAGGGAAATGGAAATCTAGAAATTCAAAGAAAATTATATAATTCTATAAAGGGGGGTCAAAGAAAATCTAAAAATTTGAAGGAACACAAGATAACATCAAGGCACATTTTAGATTAGAAAACTCAGATACTCGTATTCTCTAACTTTATCCATCTTCTTTTTCTTTCAAAATTCATTTTCTTTTTTTTCCACATGTATAAAACCAAGAACACGTCTTCAGCAAAACTTCTCTCAACAATGGGACATGTACTAAATTTCTCAAGATATAAAATTTAAGCAAATTAATATATTATGAATTGGACTTGAGGGAACAAATCTAGACTGATGTGGAGCATCCTTCCATCATCCCCATGGACTCTACACCAATGTAACGCCCTCGATGCGGCTATATCTCCCACGTGTCGAAGCACGACTTAGAGGCATAACCGCATTGAAAGCAATGTCGCAAGTGAGGTAATCTTCACACAACCCATGTAATACATAAGGGAAAGAGATACATAGTTGGCTTACAATCGCCACTTCAAACAATACATGAGTAAAGCATTACATTATACATATACAATCAAGGTCCGACTACGGAACCAAAATAAAAGAAGACTACCCCAAATGCTACATAGATCCCCGATCGTCCCAACTGGGCTCCACTACCGATCAATCAAACGAAACAACACAATGAACAAGATCTTCATCGAGCTCCTCCTTGAGCTCGAAAAGGCCACCGCACGGTTTCATCGGCACCGCAAACTGGTTTTGAAGTATCTGTGAGTCACAGGGACTCAGCAATCTCACACCCGCGAGATCAAGACTATTTAAGCTTATGGGTAGGAGAAGGTAGTGAGGTGGAGCTGCAGCAGCGACTAGCATATCTCGTGTCTAACATACGCAAATGGGAGCGAGAAGAGAAGGCAAAAGCACGGTCGAACAACTATGATCAAGAAGTGATCCTAGAACAACCTACGCCAAGCATAACTCCAACATCGTGTTCACTTCCGGACTCACGAGAAGAGACCATCACGGTTACACACGCCGTTGGTGTATTCTAATTAAGATCAACTTCGGTTTTCTACAACCGACATTAACAAATTCCCATCTGCCTCATAATCGCGGGCACGGCTTTCAAAAGATAATACCCTGCAGGGGTGTCCCAACTTAGCCCATGATAAGCTCTCGCGATCAACGAAGGATATTCCTTCTCCCCGGGAAGACCCGATCAGTCTCGGAATCCCGGCTACAAGACATTTCGACGGCAATAAAACAAGACCAACAAAGCCGCCCGATGTGCCGACAAATCCCGATAGGAGTCGCACGTACCTCGTTCTCAGGGCACACCGGATAAGTCAAGCTACGAGTAAAACCAAGCCTCGAGTTTCCCGTGGTGGCCCATGTTGCTTCGGTTCAGGCCAACACTCGAGGAGCACCGCCCGGGGCTAAAATAAAGATGACCCTTGAGTCTGCAGAACCCAAGGGAAGGGGTATATGTGGTAGGTAGTCAAATGGTTAAACCAAGGTTGGGCCTTGCTGGAGGAGTCTTATTCAAAGCGAACTGTCAAGGAGGTCCCATAAATCACCCAACCGCGTTAGGGACGCAAAATCCGGGAACATAATACCGATATGACGGAAACTAGGGCGACAAGAGTGGAACAAAACACCAGGCATAAGGCCGAGCCTTCCACCCTTTACCAAGTATATAGATGCATTAATTAAATAAGATATATTGTGATAACCCAACAAGTAAACATGTTCCAACAAGGAACAACATCTCCATGTTCCAACAAGGAACAAACTTCATCTTCACCGCAACTAACAACGCTATAAGAGGGCTGAGCAAAGCGGTAACATAGCCAAACAACGGTTTGCTAGGAAAGGATGGTTAGAGGCTTGACATGGAAACATGGGAGGCATGATATAGCAAGTGGTAGGCATCGTAGCATAGGCATAGCAAAAGAGCGAGCATCTAGCAAGCAAAGATAGAAGTGATTTCGAGGGTATGGTCATCTTGCCTGAAATCCCGCAAGGAAGAAGAACGAATCCATGAAGAAGACAAACGGACGTAGTCGAACGAATCCTCACAACTCCGGAAGGAAACCGAAGCTAACAAGAGAAGCAACCCGGAAACAAACAAACAACATGGTAAACCAACAAGCACAAACATGGCATGATGCACAACCAAGTATGATGCATGTCCGGTTTAAATAGCATGGCATGGCAATATGCACAAACAACACTACAAGTTAAGTGGAGCTCAATATGCAACGAGCCACATCAACTATTTAGTTTAATCTCGTTTAGGTACTCAACAATATTAAATGTTATTAAACATGGCAAGAGATGAAGCATAATTAAACTAACTATTTAGGCAAGTTTAAGTGAGGCCGGAAATAACAAACAACAATTCCGGAAAAATCCCATATGCATTTAGCAATTTAATGCAACAACAATTTTAAACATTTTAATTGTTGTTATGATGATGCGGATGACATATGCAAGTTTTAAGCAATTTTATGAAAATGTTGACATGAGCATGATACGAGGCATTTGTCGCTATGGCAGAAGGAAAAGGGTGCCACGGCGACGAATCCAAAAATGATGCCACGGCAACATATCGGTTCCGGTAGCTCATGGAGATACCGGTGCAAAAGGAAGCGTGCGGATGTGCGGAACATGCTAGATATGGTGGGGTGCTCCCGACTACTGGGTTCCCACGGGTTAGGGGCATGGAAACGAGTGACAATTCGGACACGGTGAAAACGGTGCATCTCATACAACACACAAGCATTCGTTCACGGGCGGTCGTCTCGACGGTATACCTTCGAAGCGTGCATTCTCGAAGCGGACCGAGTTCGTAGAGGAAGTAGTGGTACACGGGCCGTAGTGGAAGTAGTCGTACTCGCGACGGTGGTGGAAGTAGACATTCATGTTTCGTAGTCGTACATGTCGGTGTTAGTGGAAGTAATGGTACACGGCGACGGTAGTTGTACACGTTTCCATAGATGCTCAGGTCGACGGTAGTGGTACACGCTTTGTAGACGAACTTTGATGGAACATGGGTGTCGTGGTACTTGGCGATATCCGGGATGATCTTGCGTCTTCATGTGTAGAGATACTTGGCGGATTCGTGTAGTTGAACTTGACGAAAACGGGTCTCCCAAAGACGTCGTGGTACTTGGCGCTTCCAACGTCTTCGGGCGTAGAGGTACTCGCAAAAACCGAGATGGTCTTGACGATCCGGTGAGACGATGTGGTCCGGTGCGGTCTTGGTCTTGGCGTCCGTGCGGTAGCCGTGAGCTCATGGCCTACAGCAGCAACTAGGCGCGGAACGGGACGGAGACGCCGGGCGCTGATGGTGGTGGAGCAGGGGCTTCAAGCGAAAAGGGTCACAAGCGATGCTTGATGGCCTCGCAGCCATGGCAGGTGGTGGGCACGGTAGGAGGGCGAGCGCTAGAGAGAGGAGGCCCGCGCGAGGCACGCGCGTGGTGGAGGCGGCGACAGTCACGGCAGCGAGGAGAAGGTCGAGGCAAAGGAAGGCAAGGGCGAGTGCGGGCGGAGCAAAGGGGACGCGGGCTCTGGTGGAGCTCGTCGGCGATGGCGGGCACTGCACGGCCGGGCGAGGTGCGAAAGGGCCGGCAGCGAGGAGGTGGAGAGGCGGGACGGTGGCGCGATGGAGAGGCGACGCGAGGAGAGGAGTGGAGTCGCGAATCGAGGGGAGGAAGAGAGATGGGAATCGGCGAAGGGGCTCTCGCCTCTCCGTGTGTGTGTGTGTGGCGGCGGAAGGAGGATGGAGGATGGAGGGATCGAGGAGGTGTGGCAGCGGGAGCGAGGGTAGGTGTGGCACTGAGGGGAAACCAGAGGAGAGATTGAGATCGATGGGAGTGAGGTGGAGGTCGGGCTAGGGTTAGGAGGGATTGGTGGGGGCTGGGCCTTGGCCTTGGGCAGCGCGGGAGGTTGGGAGGCCCAGGCTGCTGGGCTCCTTCTGTCTCTCTCTCTTTCTCTAATTCTCTTTTCAAAACAGAAAATAAAGAGAAAGAAAAAGGGAAGAAAAGAAAGGTTAGAGAAAGAGTTGGGCACGGGGATAATTTTCATGGACTCGTAAAAATGTGCACGGTCCATGAAAAATAGGAGTGGCAAGATTGCAGGAATTAAATTCAAATTCATTTGAATTTAATTCAAAAGGTTTGAGCAAGGACTAGGAATTAGAGGTTTCCAAAAATGTTGGGATTTTTGGTGGAGCTCCGGAAGATGATGAAATTATAAATGGCAAAGTTGGAGATCAAGAATTAAGACAACAAAGGCATTAGGATATTTTGTAAGTGTGTTTGCGGTAAATCCAAATAATTGGAATATTTACTATAGCTCTCTAAATATCGAGAGGATATGTTTTAAAGAGAATCACCAGGTGAATTCCCTCGATTTAAATGGATCAAAGATCCATGCCATTTATTTAGTTGAGTTGTAAAAGATTTATGAGATGATGGCATGATGACATGATGAATGCAACAACCAAATAAATAGCACAACGAAACTCGCAAAACATGGAAGGCGTCTGAAGCGTCGGTCTTGGGGCGTCACAACACTCCACCACTACGAGAGGATCTCGTCCCGAGATCTAGGATGGCACCGGAGAGAAATGAAAGAGGAAGAGAAGAGGTAAAACTAAGTTGCTTCTTTGACAAACGAGTGAAACCAATGAACCTCGAGAGGTTGAAAACTTGAAAGAATAACACAATAGAGTTGAACGAAATTGAGAGCATTCCAGTAGAAAATAGAAACAAGGAACACCATGTGAACCTTGGGGGCTGCAAAGCTACGAATGATGAGTACAATGGACAAGAAGGAATTGGAACCACTCTGGTTGAAACGAGATAAGAATGAATAAGAATGATATAATTTTTGGCAGCACTCCGACTGTAAATGGAAGGAATTAGAATCATGAACTTGAGAAGATGGGATGATACTTGATGAAATCAACAACACACTGCCTCCGGAACTATTGAAAGAATGGCACAAGGGGTAAGAAGGATTTCAGACAGCACTTAGGTTGAAAAGAGAGGCAAAACTTGATATATGAAAGAACTTGAGCAGAGGACATAACACTCCTGTTAAACGGATAAGCAAGGAAAAGAACATGATATTTACAAAATGAGATGATGGGTCAAGAGAGTAACAACACAATGCCTCCTAACGAAAGAATAGAAGCTAGATGGTTGGGAAGAAAAGAACATAGAAGAAAATGCCAACTTCTACCACAAATGAGCTTGGGAAGCACCCTTCCAAGAAGGTTAGAACGAATTGTTGGAAAACCAACAACGAAAAGAACAAGCTTGTAGTGGGCTTATGGAAAACTTCTCAAAATTGAGGCGAAATACTGCCACTATGGAAACAAATAATATAATTGATAACACCAACGAGATGAAAAATTTCTTCCACCAAGATGATGGAGAGATAACTTGGGTCATTGATAAACACCACAATAGCAACATTCCTTAGGGAATACTTTAGGTGAAATCTATACCAAGATAACTTCAAAGAAGAGATTGATGGATTTAAAATACCTCATTCTTGACAATATGTGAATCATGAAGCACGAGGAGAAATTGCCAAGGATGACATAACACCATCTCAAAAGATAAGGTAGAAAGAATTGCACTTCGAAATGCAAGAAGAAGAAAACTTGAACTCCTCAAAACAAAACATGTGTTGAGCACCATGTTTATTTTGAAGTATGGCTTGACGGATCTTAACTCCGAGAGAAATCTTGATGAACAATTGAAGAATGAAAAGAATCCTTGAAGAAGCACCATGTAGAGCCTCCATGAAGAAATCCGGTAAGAAAAGGATGATAAAAGAAAGAGAAGTTGAAAACACAAGGTGAAGCCTTGCAGTGATAAGATGAAGCTTTGAAATGATATAACCGAGAAAACTTTGAACTCCGGAAAGAAAAGATGAAGCATCTCGGACCGAGAATGTGATATGATGAACAAACTCCGGAAAGAAGAGATGAACAACTTAGAACTGAGAAATTGATACCATTACGAACTCCGGAAGAATGAATCGATCACTTGGATGAAACAAGAACAAGAATTATGTTATGCGTATCCTTCACCAATTTAGATTGATGACAAGCAACGAATTAGGCATACTACTTATTCTCGTTGAAAAAGGATTGAAGAGAGATATTGCTCAACTTGGGAAGGTCTTCAACGATCCACCGGTAGGATTTGGGAAGAACGAATGAATCTATATAATAACGAAGGAAGAGAACTCTTGAACGAACCACCGTAAGAATTGAAAATGAACGAAGAAAAAGAACGAATCGCCGTAAGGAATTAGAAATGAACGAAGATACTTGAGAGAATTTAGATACATGAGAACGGAGAGATCATGAACTGATTAGTGAATACTTGAACGATGCACCGGTAAGATTTGGGGAACAAGAGCTGAAAGCTGGAATGAATAATTCTGAGATGATGGGCTCAGAAGAATCAAACTAAAAAGACTCCTGAATTGCTCCGGATGGGTGAAAAGAATTCCCACAATCGAAAACAATTATGAGAGGATGGCATCAAGCTTGAACCATGAATCTTGAAGAGAATGGAGCAAGATTAAAGAGAAACTCTTCTTCGGTCTTCAAAATTCGAGAATGACGACGAGAAACACCACCATGAATTGTTGAGGCACTCCGGAAACAAATGAATAACAAGAAGTGAAAAATTAAGAGGTGCACCAGCATGAGAAAACATTTGAAACGAGGAAGGGAATATGATCAACACCGAAAACTTGACTTGAGTCCACCGGAGAAGAAAAGAACGAAGAATAATAAACTCGAAGCTTCCTTTAGCATCTTCATGAGAACCACCGGATAAGAGCATTGAGGAAAAGAATGAAGAGACTTCACAGCAATAAAATGGGTACTTGGTTAGGGATATATGAGTCCTTGACAAAAAGGGTGGGAGGGCGGGGAAAACAAAGACAACTTGGGACGGATGAAGCAAGCACCGTTGCAAAGAACTAAGAATTGATCTCGTGAATGGGGAGAATGATGGGATTATCTTGAAGAGAAGCGCACCGGTGAGAAGAAATTGAGATGACAAACTCGAAGATCAAGAAGGATTAGTATTCACATAGAAATATGAGAACACCATTTAGGAAAGGTATGGAATCAACACTTGACATTGAAGCAACTCAATACCACAACTTAAAACAAAACAAAGGAGTGGCTTGCGAGAATAAGCCGAAACAAACATATGATAGATCCCATATCGTATCATGTGTCTCATTGGAAAGATATCCTACGAGATACTTGAATTCCCACTTATAAACTCCCAAACTTTCTGGTTATGCAATCAGGTGTTGGGGATACAGGGACACAAAATATATCACCCAAACTAACAATACCTAGATCCAAATTGTATCCATCCTTCAACACATAACCAAGAAAACTCCGAAATCGCTTACCTCGACCTTCAAAAGCATCCGTTATACGAGTCATGGCAATACTCCCGAACTCGCCCCAGTACTGGGTTGTCGAGGTTATCTCACCAACAACTGCATAAAAGAGATTTTCGATGTCGGCAAAGCTCAGGTATTCCAGAACTGCAACGATAAAATTGTGACGACAACACCTCGGAGCTCAACTCCCCGGGACACTGCCACAACCCCTAAATGTCAGGAGGCACCAAGAACAATGTTCTCATCACAAAACCATCGGAACGATTCCAAGATAACCGCGTGATCCTAAATTTTTTTAGTGAAATTTGAGGAGAGGAAAGTCAAAACATCTACGTCAGGAGACCTCACCAGAGCGACGAAGGAAATAAGGAGTAAAAATAATCCTACTCTCCGATATATAATCCTAAGACTCAAAACATTTTTGTTCTAGACTCAACAACGCCAGCTAACAATCAAGCAGGGGGCTCCTAAGTCGGGGATGGCTCTGATTACCAACTTGTAACGCCCTCGATGTGGCTATATCTCCCACGTGTCGAAGCACGACTTAGAGGCATAACCGCATTGAAAGACATGTCGCAAGTGAGGTAATCTTCACACAACCCATGTAATACATAAGGGAAAGAGATACATAGTTGGCTTACAATTGCCACTTCACACAATACATGAGTAAAGCATTACATCATACAGATACAACCAAGGTCCGACTACGGAACCAAAATAAAAGAAGACTACCCCAAATGCTACACAGATCCCCGATCGTCCCAACTGGCTCCACTCTTGATCAACTGAAACGAAACAACACAATGAACAAGATCTTCATCGAGCTCCTCCTTGAGCTCGGTGCGCCACCTGCACGGTTTCATCGGCACCGCAAACTGGTTTTGAAGTATCTGTGAGTCACGGGGACTCAGCAATCTCACACCCGAGATCAAGACTATTTAAGCTTATGGGTAGGAGAAGGTAGTGAGGTGGAGCTGCAGCAAGCGACTAGCATATCCGGTGTCTAACATACACAAATGGGAGCGAGAAGAGAAAGCAAAAGCACGGTCGAACAACTATGATCAAGAAGTGATCCTAGAACAACCTCGCCAAGCATAACTCCAACATCGTGTTCACTTCCCGGACTCCGAGAAGAGACCATCCAGTTACACACGCGTTGGTGTATTTTAATTAAGATCAACTTCGGTTTTCTACAACCGACATTAACAAATTCCCATCTGCCTCATAACCATGGGCACGGCTTTCGAAAGATAATACCTGCAGGGTGTCCCAACTTAGCCCATGATAAGCTCTCGCGATCAACGAAGGATATTCCTTCTCCCGGAAGACCCGATCAGTCTCGAATCCGGCTACAAGACATTTCGACAACAATAAAACAAGACCAGCAAAGCCGCCGATGTGCCGACAAATCCCGATAGGAGTCGCACGTACCTCGCTCTCGTGGCACACCGGATAAGTGAAGCTACGAGTAAAACCAAGCCTCGAGTTTCCCGTGGTGGCCCGTGAGGTTGCTCGGTTCGGACCAACACTGGAGGAGCACCGCCCGGGGCTAAAATAAAGATGACCCTTGAGTCTGCAGAACCCAAGGGAAGGGGTATATGTGGTAGGTAGTCAAATGGTAAAACCAAGGTTGGGCCTTCTTGGAGGAGTCTTATTCAAAGCGAACTGTCAAGGGGTCCCATAAATCACCTAACCGCGTTAGGGACGCAAAATCCGGGAACATAATACCGATATGACAAAACTAGGCGGCAAGAGTGGAACAAAACACTGGGCATAAGGCCGAGCCTTCCACCCTTTACCAAGTATATAGATGCATTAATTAAATAAGATATATTGTGATAACCCAACAAGTAAACATGTTCCAACAAGGAACAATATCTCCATGTTCCAACAAGGAACAAACTTCATCTTCACCGCAACTAACAACGCTATAAGAGGGCTGAGCAAAGCGGTAACATAGCCAAACAACGGTTTGCTAGGAAAGGATGGTTAGAGGCTTGACATGGCAACATGGGAGGCATGATATAGCAAGTGGTAGGCATCGTAGCATAGGCATAGCAAAAGAGCGAGCATCTAGCAAGCAAAGATAGAAGTGATTTCGAGGGTATGGTCATCTTGCCTGAAATCCCGCAAGGAAGAAGAACGAATCCATGAAGAAGACAAACGGACGTAGTCGAACGAATCCTCACAACTCCGGAAGGAAACCGAAGCTAATGAGAGAAGCAACCCGGAAACAAACAAACAACATGGTAAACCAACAAGCACAAACATGGCATGATGCACAACCAAGTATGATGCATGTCCGGTTTAAATAGCATGGCATGGCAATATGCACAAACAACACTACAAGTTAAGTGGAGCTCAATATACAACGAGCCACATCAACTATTTAGTTTAATCTCGTTTAGGTACTCAACAATATTAAATGTTATTAAACATGGCAAGAGATGAAGCATAATTAAACTAACTATTTAGGCAAGTTTAAGTGAGGCCGGAAATAACAAACAACAATTCCGGAAAAATCCCCATATGCATTTAGCAATTTAATGCAACAACAATTTTAAACATTTTAATTGTTGTTATCATGATGCCGATGACATATGCAAGTTTTAAGCAATTTTATGAAAATGTTGACATGAGCATGATACGAGGCATTTGTCGCTATGGCAGAAGGGAAAGGGTGCCACGGCGACGAATCCGAAAATGATGCCACGGCAACATATCGGTTCCGGTAGCTCATGGAGATACCGGTGCAAAAGGAAGCGTGCGGATGTGCGGAACATGCTAGATATGGTGGGGTGCTCCCGACTACCGGGTTCCCACGGGTTAGGGGCATGGAAACGAGTGACAATTCGGACACGGTGAAAACGGTGCATCTCATACAACACACAAGCATTCGTTCACGGGCGGTCGTCTCGACGGTATACCTTCGAAGCGTGCATTTTCGAAGCGGACCGAGTTCGTAGAGGAAGTAGTGGTACACGGGTCGTAGTGGAAGTAGTCGTACTCATGACGGTGGTGGAAGTAGACGCTCATGTTTCGTAGTCGCATATGTCGGTGTTAGTGGAAGTAGTGGTACACGGCGACGAGTTGTACACGCCAGAGATGCTCGGTCGACGGTAGTGGTACACGTTTTGTAGACGAACTTTGATGGAACATGGGTGTCGTGGTACTTGGCGATATCCGGGATGATCTTGCGTCTTCATGCGTAGAGATACTTGGCGGATTCGTGTAGTTGAACTTGAAGAAAACGGGTCTCCCAAAGACGTCGTGGTACTTGGCGCTTCCAACGTCTTCGGGCGTAGAGGGACTCGCAAAAACCGAGATGGTCTTGACGATCCGGTGAGACGACGTGGTCTGGTGCGGTCTTGGTCTTGGCGTCCGTGCGGTAGCCGTGAGCTCATGGCCTACAGCAGCAGCTAGGCGCGGAACGGTACGGAGACGCCGGGCGCTGATGGTGGTGGAGCAGGGGCTTCACGCGAAAAGGGCCGCGGCGATGCTGATGGCCTCGCAGGCCATGGAAGGCGGTGGGCACGGTAGGAGGGCGAGCGCTAGAGAGAGGAGGCCCGGCGCGAGGCACACGCGTGGTGGAGGCGAGAGACGGTCATGGCAGCGAGGAGAAGGTCGAGGCAAAGGAAGGCAAGGTCGAGGTGCGGGGCGGAGCAAAGGGGACGCGGGCTCTTGTTGGAGCTCGTCGGCGATGGCGGGCACCGGCACGGCGCGGCGAGGTGCGAGCGGCCGGCGCGAGGAGGTGGAGAGGCGCGGGACGGTGGCGCGATTGAGAGGCGACGCGAGGAGAGGAGTGGAGTCGCGGATTCGAGGGGAGGAAGAGAGATGGGAATCGAGCGAGCGGGGCTCTCGCTCCTCTCTGTGTGTGTGCGTGGTGGCGGAAGGAGGATGGAGGGGATCGAGGAGGTGTGGCCGCGGGAGCGAGGGTAGGTGACGGCGCTGAGGGGAAACCAGAGGGAGAGATTGAGATCGATGGGAGTGAGGTGGAGGTCGGGCTAGGGTTAGGAGGGATTGGTGGGGGCGGCTGGGCCTTGGCCTTGGGCCGGCGCGAGAGGTTGGGAGGCCCAGGCTGCTGGGCTCCTTCTCTCTCTCTTTCTCTAATTCTCTTTTCAAAACAGAAAATAAAGAGAAAGAAAAAGGGAAGAAAAGAAAGGTTAGAGAAAGAGTTGGGCACGGGGATAATTTTCACGGACTCGTAAAAATGTGCACGGTCCATGAAAAATAGGAGTGGCAAGATTGCAGGAATTAAATTCAAAGTCATTTGAATTTAATTCAAAAGGTTTGAGCAAGGACTAGAATTAGAGGTTTCCAAAATGTTGGGATTTTTGGTGGAGCTCCTAAGATGATGAAAGAATAAATGGCAAAGTTGGAGATCAAGAATTAAGACAACAAAGGCATTAGGATATTTTGTAAGTGTGTTTATGTAAATCCAAATAATTGGAATATTTACTATAGCTCTCTAAATATCGAGAGGATATGTTTTAAACAGAATCACCAGGTGAATTCCCTCGATTTAAATGGATCAAAGATCCATGCCATTTATTTAGTTGAGTTGTAAAAGATTTATGAGATGATGGCATGATGACATGATGAATGCAACAACCAAATAAATAGCACAACGAAACTCGCAAAACATGGAAGGCGTCTGAAGCGTCGGTCTTGGGGCGTCACAACCAACACGTCAAGCCCCACGTGGACCCATGACAAGAGCTAGAGAACGCGCAATGGAAATCAAGGTGAACTCTTTCCTACTCGACATGCATATAGATACAAGTGGAACTTGGTAGCTACCTCACCAAAATGTTGTATGTGCGATTAGGTACGAAGAGGAGCATTCCCAAGCAGCTAAGGAGCATCACCAAGGAGTAGGAGAACCACCCAAAGTCCACACAAAGGAAGGAGAAGACAAACGGCAGCTGAACAGGAAGTCCTAGGTGACCCCGTGCGCACGGGCCCCCGAAACCCCGTGCCCATGGACTATCCAGGGAGTTGGCACTGTAGCACCCCGTGTGCACATTCCCTAAAGGATGGGCGGCTGAGATTGTGTTTTGGACCTCCTCTTCTTCCACTTCGACCCCGAGCCTATATATTTTGTACCTAGGGTTATGTTTAGGGTCAGCAAAGACATCTATGAGATAATTGTGAGCTTTGCTCCTTCTACCACTCCATTGGAGATCCAGACCTCTTAGGAGAGGATCCACTTGTGGATTTCAAGACCTCCATCTTGGAGAAGACTACCATCATCAAGACCTCATCTCTAAGGAGTGGGAAGAACTCTACATAGTGCTTGTTTTCCTTTGATTGTGCTTGTAATCTCTTGGATCTCATGTATGCTACTCTAGTAGATGTGTGATTTGGGTTTTGTTTTAGTGCTTCTCCCTTGTGTTCTTGTGTGTTCATCAATTTCCCACCTCCAAGTGTGAAAAGATCGCCTTCTAGGGTTCTACCCTACAACATCTTGGTATCATGAGCAAGGTTGATTCACATCTTAGAGTCCCTACCCCACTTTTCTAGCTTGATTTTGTTGTTTTTCGTCCTAATCCGAAAATCCCCACCAAAAATAGCCCCAAATTTTTCCTTGAAATTCGTTAGATCCTGTGAGATTTGGTTGATTTGATCCACAATTTTGGTGTTTGACAAGTGGATCTACCCCTACCACCTTCCACCACCTTCACATCCATCATCTTTGGCCGGATTTTGCAGAATTTCCACGGATCCAGAGGTGTTCATCCGCTCCCGGAACACCCCGTGCACACGGGCCATCGGGACCCCGTGCAGACGGGCATCACTTACCCCGTGCGCACGAGCTACTCAGAGCAGTTTGGCCATTCCCATTTTCCTTCCTTTTTGCCTTTCCACCACCACTTTCGATCTTCCGCATTACTTCTTGTGGGTGTTTGAGCTTTTTAGTTGCGGTTCTCTCGTGTCCTAGGGTGTTTCGGCTACTTAGCCGCTATTTGACGTCATCATCACAGCCACTCGCCATCGGCTTGGACTACACTTCGACATCGTCAACTCCATCTTCATACCAACCGTAAGCAAGGAAGTTAACCTCGACGACGCCATAGCATTACCCTTGCCATTACCTTGATAGCTTCGAGCCTCTTTTGCGTAGCTTACCCATCGAGACTAGCGAGTTGAGAATTGTCGGGCCACGCCTTAGTGCACCTTTAGTGTTACGTCTCTCCCGTGCATATACTACTTGTTGATTCGCATTGTGGCTCGCTTATCAAGCATTTGGCATAGTCAAAAAGCTTTTAAGCAAAAGAAAAAGAATATAAGCAAAAAGCTTGTAAAAAATAGCATTGAGCCTCATAGCATAGTTACATCATCTTCGTCATGACATACTTAAGCATACTTGGGATAGTAGACTACCCGTTTCTCTCTTAGGTTGGTGCACTAGCGTATTGATACGTCTCCAACGTATCTATAATTTATGAAGTATTCATGCCATGTTTACTATTGTTTTATATGATTTGATTAGAACTAACCCGGACTGACGCTGTTTTCAGCAGAATTACCGTGGTGTTGTTTTTGTGTAGAAATAAAAGTTCTCGGAATGCGCTGAAATCAACGGAGAATTTTTCTAGAAAATATAAAAAATAATGGAACAAAGAGTTACTGGAGGGGAGTCCCGTGGGCCCCAGGAGGGTGGAGAGCGTGCCCCTGTGACTCGTGGACTTCCCGTGGGCCCCCTGACTTGTTCTCGATGCCAACCTCTCCTATAAATGTCAAACCTCTAGAAAATAACCTAGATCGGAAGTTCCGCCGCCGCAAGCCTCTGTAGCCACGAGAAATCAATCTAGGCCCTCTCTGGCACCCTACCGGAGGGGGCCATCATCACCGGAGGCCATGGAGGAGGATCCCGAAGGGGCCATCATCGCCATGAAGGCCAAGGACCAGAGGGAGAACCTCTCCCCATCTAGGGAGGAGGCCATGGAGGAGGAAGCACAAGGGGGAGAACCTCTCATCCTCTCTCTCGGTGGCGCCGGAGTGCCATTGGGAGGGGAATCATCGCCGCGGTGATCGTCTTCATCAACATCACCATCATCATCACCATCCTCATCTCTTTTACGCGGTCCACTCTCCCGCACCCTGCTGTAATCCCTACTTGAACATGGTGCTTTATGCCACATATTATGATCCAATGATGTGTTGCCATCCTATGATGTTTTGAGTAGATATCGTTTGTCTTTGGGTTGGTTGATGATCTAGATTGGTATGAGTTGTATGTTTTATTTTGGTGCTGTCCTATTGTGCCCTCCGTGTCGCGCAAGCGTGAGGGATTCCCGCTGTAGGGTGTTGCAATACGTTCATGATTCGCTTATAGTGGGTTGCTTGAGTGATGTACATAAACCCGAGTAAGGGGGTGTTGCGATGGGATAAAGGGGACTTGATGCTTTAATGCTATGGTTGGGTTTTACCTTAATGATCTTTAGTAGTTGCGGATGCTTGCTAGAGTTCCAATCATAAGTGCATATGATCCAAGAGGAGAAAGTATGTTAGCTTATGCCTCTCCCTCATATGAAATTGCAATAGTGATTACCGGTCTTGTTAACAATTGCCTAGGATAATTCCGCACACTGACCCATCATTATTCCACGCTCGCTATTTATAATATTTAGTAATATATTCTAACTTTATGATAACAGCACCTACTTTTATGTTTTAGCTCTCCGATATCATGCAAAGTTATCCTCTTTATACCCACAACGTAGTTTTATCTCTCGTTTCTAGTTGGAAGCAAACGTTCGATGTAATGAGAGTCGTGTCGATGGCAGATAGGACTTGAGAGAATATTGATCTTACCTTTAGCTCCTTGTGGGTTCGACACTCCATACTTATCACTTCCACCATTGGGAATTGCTACGATGATTCCCTGCACTTGGGGATTATCACGTATCTAGCCCATTAGAGCAATCGAGCTACGTCTCTCTAGTATCCGTACAACAAGAGCATTTCCGTGGTTCCACCTTAGAGCTCACTCCTTGGTTGTGCGGCTCCTATTTATCTTCCGTGTGTGTGTTCCTACTAATATCCTTGGGTTTGATCTATTTGTCTTACTTCCGATTTGTGCGTCTTTTCAACTTCTTCAATATCTTGACTAACATTTGCATGAATTATTTGTACCATTTCCTAACCGAGATCCATCATAAGCCTCTTGTAGGTGTGAGAAACAAAACCCGGTACCAATTATACTATTATAGCATCATGTGGGATCGTACTTGATACATCCACAATCTTTGGAATTGTTCTCCCATTTTCCTACTCACCACCACTTTTACATGATGGATAGGCCTTCTTCTTCATCAAACCCTCTCTTCGAGGAGCAAGATGACAAAATTGACTTTGTCACCAAGAATCACTTCTTCATCGTGCACCGAGCTCTACATCAAGAGAGTGAAGCTTTGGGTGATCCCATCGAGCAGCTTGCCACCGACCTACGACAATCAGAAGCACGACAACGAGACTATTTGGACGCCAAGCTCTCCAAACAAATGGACGAATTCTGCAACATGATCGTGAGCCACGCGTCTTCCTCTACTTCCTCCCCAAGACGACACCACTCAAGTCGCCACTCATCGTCATATTCTTCTTCCGATGTGAGTCCTCCTCAACACTATGACACTCAAGACTGCCAAGCGCAAGAAAATCTGTTCCATGACAATGGCCTACAAGACCGAGTTTGAGCACGTGAGAAGGCGCGACACCAAGAACAACAAGCCATGGATCAAGAGCAACCACCACCACATCATCCACATCAAGCATCTTAAGACGGTGACGCAATCCAGCAAGAGCAACAAAGTCATCAAGCTTAAGCTCAAGCGGCTCAAGACGCAATCCGTGAATCAACTAGAGTCGTTGCTCAATGAAGTTGTCAAGTCCGTGAGCAAGAGGAAGCACTTCGTCAAGCACGACAAGAGGAAGCACTTCGTCAAGCACAACAAGGAGAAGCTGCACGTCATGAAGAACAACAAGAAAGGCGAAACCGGGCACACATGCCATGCCAAGAGCGTAATCATGATGAAGATCCTCCTCCACGTCAAGAGCGACACCAAGCGGATCGTGTCTTCGAAGACCCTCTTCCACGCCAAGAGCGAAATCACCACCATCACTATGATGAAGAACTCCGCTATGACAAGCTCAAGTTCACCATGCCCAAGTTCTCCGGAAGCAATGATCCCGAAGAATATCTCTCATGGGCATTGAAAGTCAACAAGATATTCCGTCTTCACAACTACGACGAGGAAAAGAAGACTGCCATGGCATCTCTCGAGTTTCAAGACTACACACTCATTTGGTGGGAACAAGTGATCGAGCGACGCCACAAGAAGGGCGAACCACCCATCACGACTTGGAGACAAATGAAGGACATCATGCGAGCTTGCTTCGTGCCTACCCACTACACCCATGATCTATTCAAGAAGTTACAACTTCTCAAGCAAGGCACGAATACGGTGGAAGAATACTACCAAGAAATGGAGATTGCCATGATACGAGCCAATGTCAAAGAAGATGATGAGCAAACAATGGCACGCTTCTTGAACGACCTCAACCACCCAATAAGGAAGATTGCCGATTTCCAACCCTACTCCAACTTTCTCGAGCTAGTTCATCAAGCGACCAAGGCGGAGCGACAAGTGCAAGAAGACTTCAAGTATGCCAAGTACTCATTCAAGGCCTTCGGATCATACACTCAAGCTACCTCTACTACGACTTCGGCACCTCCTACCTCCACTAGAGCATCACCAAGTACCGGCGACAAATCAAGTTCCAACCAAGCGTCACCTTCCTCAACTTGTCCTCCGGCAACCACCTACAAGAACAAGACCTCTTCTTCTTCGGCACCACCAGACGACCCCGTCAAGACAAGTTCTATCAAGGGCTTCACATGTGGTGGCCGTGGACACAAGTCTTTCCAATGCATCAACAAGCGAACCACGATCGCCAATGATGACGGCACGTACGACTCCATGAGTGAAGATGAGATGGAAGCACTCGAGCATGTTGCCATGCACCGCCAAGTGAATGAAGAAGAAAATACTCAACTCTATTGTGACGATGATTCCAGTCCCGCTCTCGTGGTCTCCAAGGTCTTGACACTTCAAACATACAAGACGAAGACCAAATGTGTCACATGTTCCACACCAAGGCCGGCATCAACGGTCTCTCCGTGAAAGTCATCATTGACGGAGGAAGTTGCCATAACTTGACAAGTGAAGAGCTATGTTCCAAGCTACAATTGGTCAAGAAGAAGCATCCTCGTCCCTTGTAACATCCCAAAATTCTAAATTTTGGAATGTTATAATAAATAAATAGTTTTGATTGATTGATTGTTTGTTGTGTGATTTATTGTGTGAAATTGAGTGAAATTTGAAACTTTCTGAAAGTTGAATGAGAGGGAATGAAATGACTTTCCCAAACTTCCACCTTGCATTTATGATCTCCATGAATTCAAATTCTTTTCATCACAAAACCCTGGAGAGAAGATGACATGACTTCTTCCATTTATTTAAATGACAAGGTGTTGAAAATATTTGAATTTCATTTGGAAAATATTTCCAATTCGAAACTTTATGCAACTCAATGATTTTCACGAGAGAAGATAAAATGACTTCTTCAAATTAAATGAAATATGAGTTGGGAGTTTTAAAAGAATTAAATTCAAAGTTCTTTTGAATTTATTTCCAATTGGAGTTATTTGAGTTTTATTCAAATTATTTTCTCCAAAACAAAATATATAGAAAATAGGGTAACATGATTCCCTACATCGTAAAATTGAGAGAAATTAATTTGAAGTCATTTTGGTATTTAAAAATGATTTTTATTGGATTTTATTGGACTGGTAGCACTGTGTGAATTATTAAAATTTGTGTGTATTTTATTTGAAGCTAAAATAGTGTTCATGTTGTAGAAAATCTTTTTCTGGAAACTTTGATATATTATATGCCTATATAATTTTTTTTTATTTCTGATTTGTTGTCTCTGTCAAAAAAAAAATTGCTGCGCCCACGCTGAACCAAGGGCCAAGGCCCAAGGCCAAGCCAGCGACCCGGCCGCCAAGGCCATCCACCGCACGCACCTAGGGAGCCAGGAGCCAAGGTTTCCTATTCTTTTACAAATCCTAGTAGGATTTGATCCCGTTCGTTATTCCGCTTGTTCCGATTTGTTTCTAGATCTTTTCCTTTGTTTCCTAATCCTAGTCTATTTCTTGTCCCCTACCCAAGCAAAGCCATCCCTCCCCACTATAAATACCCAAGCACCCCCTCCAACACATCAAACCAACACCTCTCCTCTCCTCTCCTCTCCGCTCCTCTCCAGCAGAAGCAGCAGCAACACCACCGCCGCCGCCAAGTGCCGCCGCCATCCTCGACCTCTCCTGAGGTTTATATGATCTCCTCTCCACCGTCCCGTGATCTCCTTTCCTCTAGGAGCAACCGCAACATCGGATCCGATCTTCTTCCCCAACTCCGACGACTACTCCGTGAGATCCACGAAATCCCGTAATTCATTTTTTCAAAAATAGCAATCTTAGAAAATTCATATCTTTTAGAGTTTTAGTATTTTTGAGTGATTTCAATTGCTATGTGTCACAAATTTGCTGAAGTTTCTGTTAGTATCTCTGGATTTCAAATTTGAGTAGATTAAATTTGAATTTGATAAATTTTGTTCAGATTAGTATTTTGGCCATAACTTGAGTTTAAAAATAGGTTTTAATTAATTCTTTTTGCTCCTGGTCTCTAGGACCTTTGTTTATCCAGTAGTATTTAGTATTTTATTTCTAGGTTAACTTAAATTAGGTTTTTAGCAAAACAATACTGTTTTATTATTAGTTCTGTTTTAGCTTTTTCTTTATTGTTTTTATTAGTTTTAAATTATTTATTTTGTCACTTTTGACAAAATTAGTTGTGTTTCTGTTAGACAACAGGAGAAAATTTATTTTATTTTAAAAATTTATTTTCCTTAGTTTTGTATGAAACCTTCTATAGGTCATAGTTAGAGTTTTATAAAAGCTTTTTATTTGTTTCTTTTGCAAATAAAATTTTATGGAAAAAATACTTTCTGTTAAATTAGTTATTTTACATTTTATTTTCTGTTAATTTATTAGTTTAGTATTTTAATTGTTGTTAAGTTTTTACTTACGGCAAAACTATATTAGATGTTTGTAGCAAAGTCATAGATCTTCGTTAGTAGTTTTTCTTTGTAGTTTTATTTGAAGTTTCTTTTGATTTTGTTTGAGTTTTATTATCGATTTTCCTTGCTGTTTTGATTGTTATTTCGAGTGCTAAAATTGTTTGCTAGGATGTTTGCTTATGTGAATGCTATGTTTGACTATATAGATTTTCAACGGAGTGACGATTAGTTCTACCAAGTCATTTTCTCGACAGCGTTGTTATCTTCATCAAGTATTACCGAGCAAGTTCACTTTGACCATGCTTTCATACCTATGTTTTATTGCATTTAGTGGCATCTTTGCAACAACCCTCCAAAGAGTGATATTGAATCCTTGTAGTTGAGTAGTATGCATGAGGTAGGAACCCATCACCTGTTACCAAGCCCGGACGTTATTTATTTTAATGCTACGCTATTGTAGACGGGGTTGGTATGAGTGCTCGGAGTGGTGTGAGAATGGAGGATCTACGTCAATGACGACAACTCCATGATGGAATCTGCAAGGACTGCATCTTCAAGGCCTCAAGACTTCAAGACTCGAGACAAGAATTCAATACACACTCTTGGATGAAGGATGGTTGACGGGCACCTGGAGAAACCAGTGGTTGGCGGGATGCATGGAGAAGCGCCATGACATCTTGCGGAAAGCTTCACCCAGACTCAAAGAGACGGAAGAATACTTCATGCCCGAAGCTTACCTGTGCAACCGCAAGTCACTATGGGCTCGGCTTGGTTGACCTTAGTTGTGACTCTGGCTGGGGCGGTGCTAGCGGATGTAGAACTACGGTAGGATTGGATGAGCACCGGACGGTGGTCGAGGAACTCTTCGAAGACCATGTTTGGTCGTCTTGTTCTCAAACACCACAAGTGCGAGAACGTAAAAGAGGGATCGAATCTTGCGGGTAAAGTGTACAAACCTCTGCAGAGGGTTTAAACCTAATCGATTAGCCGTGTCCCGATTCACGGACAATTTGAGCATCTGGACTTGGATCTATCTCGGAACTCTCAACACCGGATTGATAACTTAATTGTGGGCAACTTATGATGATTTTGGGCTATGAGACATCGGTTGGCGGAACCATGTCATGATAGAAAACTCCATAGTACAGACTTCATTTATTCCTTTGATGTAGGGAAAATAAACCCAGCTTTTACGCAAAAACCCGAGACACAAGCCACAAAGCCATATTGCATATAGTATAGTTTTATCATCTGTTCTTTTATTGTGATCTTGCGGTACATTCAATGTATTGACCTACACGGCTGCAACGTATCATGTTGCGTATACTTTCTTCCGACGAGTAAGAATACGGCATGTGTTACGGTCTACACTCAACTCCGCCGATGGCGTTGATGGGAATCCACACCCGATTACTTGTTTCACGAGACTATTGAGGTATATATCAGTTTTACGTTATTTATACATGTGATTGCACTTTGATATATACATTGATGTACTGTGTGCCAAAGATATCTGATCCGTGGATGGCACGGATACACAGAGGCTTGACCGTCTGAGGTCGGGTCGCTACATCCCTACAAGGTCCAATGGCTTAGCGACTCCGGCACCATTCTAGTGGAGCACACGGTACTAGTTTCCTTCAAGATAGGCGCTTACGAGGACACCTTGGAGTGTGACGTGGTTCCTATGTCTGTGCGCCATCTTCTCTTGGGAAGACCCTGACAATTCGACCACGGCGTCATCCACAACAGGAGAACAAACCACTATAGTTTCAAGATGAAGGGAACAGAGTACGTGCTATGACCTATGTCACCAAGCCAAGTGATAGCTGACAAGCAAGCATCCACCCATCATGGAGAGACTAGTGAGAGAGTGAACCACCACAAAGTGAGTGAGCACCACAAGCCACAATTGAGTGACTCTTCGCCAAAAGAGAAAAACTTGGTCCTCCTAGCCACAAAAAGAGAGATGAGAGAAGTGTGTGACAACCCATCGAGTATCATGCACTACGTCCTATTGTGCAAAGATGAGGTGGGAAAGACTAACACTCCTAATCCTCTTCCTCTAGTGTTATCTTATTTGTTGCAGGAATTCGTGGATGTCTTTTACGATGAGCTACCTCCTGGTCTTCCTCCTCTAAGTGGCATCGAACATCGAATCGACCTCATCCCCGACGCACCTCTTCCTAACAAGGCTCCATACCGCGTCAACCCTGAAGAAACCAAAGAAATACAAAGGAAAGTCCAACATCTCATAGATCTTGGACATGTGCGTGAAAGTTAGAGTCCTTGTGCCGTACCTGTAATTCTTGTGCCAAAAAGAGACGGTAGCTTTCGCATGTGTTCCGATTGTCGACCTATCAATGCTATCACCGTTCAATACATGCATCCCATTCCACGCCTTGATGATATGCTAGATGAGCTTAGCGGTGCCTCCATTTTCTCTAAAATTGATCTTAAAAGTGGCTATTATCAAATCCGCATACAAGAAGGTGATGAATGGAAAACAACTTTCAAAACAAAATTCGGCTTGTACGAGTGGTTAGTTATGCCTATGGGTTTATCCGAAGCACCAGGTACTTTTACGTGCTTCTCCTTTACATTGGAGTGTTCGTTGTAGTTTACTTTGACACATTCTTGTGTTTAGCAAATCCCTCAAGGAACATATAGATCATCTTAGGGCCGTTTTGCAAACTCTTAGAAAAGAGCGACTTTATGCCAATATGGAAAAATGAACATTTGGCATTGACAAGATTGTTTTCTTGGGCTTCGTTGTGTCTTCAAAGGGTGTTCATGCAGATGAGTCTAAAACTGAAGCAATTAAAATTTGGCCACAACCCACTAATTTGCAACAAGTGCTTAGTTTCCATGGTCTAGCAGGTTTTTATCGTTGCTTTGTGAAATACTTTAGCACTATTGCCGCACCGTTGCATGCTTTGAGTAAGAAGAACACACCCTTTGTTTGGGGACCCTTGCAATCTACCGCATTTGATGAGCTCAAATCTTTGCTTACACATGCCCCCAATTCTTGCATTACCTAATTTCAACAAAACTCTTTAGGTTCATTGTGATGCTAGTGGTAATGGAATTGGAGGAGTTTTGATGCAATAAAAGCGACCATTGCATACTTTGGTGAAAAACTCTCCGGTGCTCAACTTAACTATCCCATCTATGACAAAGAATTGTATGCTTTAGTGCGAGTATTGCATGTTTGGGAGCACTATCTTCGCCCACATGAATTTTTCATACATACCGATCATGAGACACTTAAGTACCTAAAAGGTCAAACCAAGTTGGATAAATGGCATGCTAAATGGAGTGAATTTATTGAATCTTTTCCTTATGTGATCAAGTACATTAAGGGTAAAGAAAATGTTGTGGCAGACGCTCTTTCCCGCAAATGCATGTTAGTTACTCAACTTGGATTGAATGTGATTGGCTTTGAGCATGTTAAAGATCTTTATGCCAATGATCCTTCCTTTGGCTTCCTGATGCAAAATGTCTTGCTCACACTTGTTGGGAGAAATACTATCTCAAGAATGGCTACCTTATGCGTGCTAACAAACTTTGTATACCCGAGTCCTCTATTCGTTTGTTACTTTTGCAAGAGGCTCACGGAGGTGGACTTATGGGACATTTTGGATGCGACAAGACCTTTGCCACACTCTCCAACAAGTACATTTGGCCAAAGATGTTCCGCGATGTGGCACGCTTCACCAACCGATGCTCTACATGCCGCAAAGCTAAGTCAAAAGCTCAATCTCATGGTTTACATATGTCACTTCCAATTCCATATCAACCATGGGAAGATATTAGTATGGATTTTGTGCTTGGTTTGCCTAGGACTCAAAATGGAAAGGATTCCGTATTTGTTGTTGTGGACCGATTCTCAAAAATGGCTCATTTCATCCCATGATATAAGATAGACGATGCTTCACATGTTGCAAATATTTTTTGTAGGGAAATCTTGAGGCTACATGGAGTGCCAAGGACCATTGTGTCGGACCGCGATGTCAAGTTCCTAAGCTATTTTGGAAGACGATATGCGCCAATCTTGGCATCAAGCTTCTATTCTCCACGGCATATCATCCGCAAACCAATGAGCAAACCGAACTTACCAACCGGACGCTATCTACTCTCCTACGCGTGTCGATTAAGAAGAACATCATGGAGTGGGAGGAGTGCTTACCCATCGCCGAGTACGCCTACAATCGAGCTCGACACTCTACCACCGGCAAGTCCCCCTTCGAGGTTGTCTACGGCTTCAATCCATTGTCCCCATTGGACATTCTACCTCTCCCGCTACAAGAACGCACAAACATGTATGCGAGTGCAAGGGCAAGCTTTCTCAAAAAGATGCATGAAGATACAAGGGCAACGATCGAGCGCCAAGTACATCGCATCACCAACAAGCTCAACATCATCAACACACCAATGGTGTTCCAACTGGGAGATCTCGTATGGCTTCATCTTCGCAAGGACCGCTTCCCCAACGAATGCAAGTCCAAGCTACTACCACAAGCCGATGGACCCTTCAAGGTGCTAGCACGCTACAATGACAACGCTTACAAGATTGACATCCCACGCAACAAGTATAATGTAAGCGACATCTTCGATGTCAAAGACTTGGCCAAGTACCATGGTGATGAAGATCAAAATCAGTGGACGGATCTCTCCCAAGGGGGGAGATGATGCGGAGCATCCTTCCATCATCCCCATGGACTCTACACCAACACATCAAGCCCCACGTGGACCCATGACAAGAGCTAGAGCACGCGCAATGGAAACCGAGGTGAACTATTTCCTACTCGACATGCATATAGATACAAGTGGAACTTGGTTGCTACCTCACCAAAATACTCTATGTGTCATTAGGTACGAAGAGGAGCATTCCCAAGCAGCTAAGGAGCATCACCAAGGAGTAGGAGAACCACCCCAAGTCCACACAAAGGAAGGAGACGACAAACATCATCTAGACAGGAAGTCCTAGGCGACCCCGTGCGCACGGGCCCTCAAAACCCCGTGCTCATGGACTATCGAGGGAGTTGGCGCTGTAGCACCCCGTGCGCACGGGCGTGTACCGTGTACATGGGACCCCGGTGCGCACGGGCCCAACTTACCCCGTGTGCACGGGCCCTACAGGATGGGCGGCTGAGATTGTGTTTTGGACCTCCTCTTCTTCCACTTCGACCCCAAGCCTATATATTCCGTACCTAGGGTTATGTTTAGGGTCAGCAAAGACATCTATGAGATATTTGTGAGCTTTGCTCCTTCTACCACTCCATTGGAGATCAAGGCCGCTTAGGAGAGGGTCCACTTGTGGATTTCAAGTCCTCCATCTTGGAGAAGACTACCATCATCAAGACCTCATCTCTAAGGTGTGGGAAGAACTCTACCTCGTGCTTGTTTTCCTTTGATTGTGCTTGTAATCTTGTGGATCTCATGTATGCCACTCTAGTAGATGTGTGATTTGGGTTTTGTTTGAGTGATTCTCCCTTGTGTTCTTGTGTGTTCATCACTTTTCCCACCTCCAAGTGTGAAAAGATCCCCTTCTAGGGTTCTACCCTACAACATAGACCCACGTACATATGTGAGATACCAAGAACAGACTTTCAACTAGAGTGAGGTCAACAATGTCATTGAGTCGACACTCTCCACCATAGGAGCAGGTAGCAGGTAAGAACTAAAAAAGTTCATTGTTTTGCTCTCTTGTTCTTTTTAAAAAATGTTAGTATCGAGCTTTGTACCAATTCATGTTGTTCAAAGTTATAAGTTTTAAATGGAAGGTTCTTCGACTAGTGGTAGATTCTTTTTCTCTTTGATTTAATTTTAAAGTTCCTATAATTTAGTTCAAAGTCAATTGGATTCAGTTGTATAAATTCTAGTTCAAAGTACTATATTATTTGTTGAAAGCTAGATGATTGGTGTGGGTTATTTTGCTAAACCGAGAGTCTGGTTGATCGATTGTGTACATACACCGATGGCGTGTTTGGTAGCCTACATCACTATCTCGTCTCTGGCGAGTCTGGCTGAGTTGGGCCTGGCTAGGTGAATACACAGAAAAAACCGCATTGTGCAGATTGTTTGGTATTCTGCATCCTCCTTAGCCAGGCTGAGAAGAAACACACACAATTGTTTGGTTACACACATTTTCTCCTCAGATGCAACATGCTGATGTATTGTTATTAAGCACATATGATTAATCTCACCTCTTATCCACGTGGTCAACTTACTTCACGCTGCAACGAGGTGTTGAAGGAAGAAGAGAAAGCTGGTTGGAGATAGAAGAAGGTGTGGCAGCCCTCGGATGCTCATTCAATGTTCACGAAACTTACTGGATGCGAATCGTTTTTCACCCGATCGACATCTTGGTGTGACATTTTTTATAGCTCGTGGGTGATGAGGCCGAGAGGAATGATGCCGGCGGTGGCGCCACACATGACATGGCGTCCATGTGGCAAGGTTGATGATGATCAGTGAGCACAGAAAGAATCCACTCGAATTTCATCTAAACCACGACATGAACACCTAAGTATAATACAATAGGGAGATACAAATATAATCGTTTATGGCCGTCGAAACAGAAAATGTACAACAAGTAGGTCGTGCGAAACGGCAAGATGAAGCTAGTGGTCAAAAAGAATTTCAAACTGCAGACCAGGTGCCAAGATTTTGCCGAAATTTACCTGTTTTCATAACATGCCTACATGAATACGTTTATGTGGTATAATAGGAGATGTAGATCTACTCGTCTACGATCCTTGAAACAGAAAACATGCAACACAAAAATCGTGTGAAACAACAGATGAAGCTAGTAGTCAAAGAAAATTTCAAACGGTCAACCAGGTGCGAAGATTTTGCCGAAATTCATCTAAAAAACCTCCACACATTAGCGATATATAGTCCATGAAATTAGGAACCGATCATCTGAATGGAATCACAACATTGATGTGCATCCTTTTTGTGAAACTTATTTTTAATCCAAGCACCATTTTACAGATTAGAAGGGATCATACGAAGATGATTAAGAGCCACCCACCATGCGCTTGACGTGCATCACTTGTGCCTGGCTCTAGAAAAACAATCGATTCGTGCGTTCCCCTAGAGCCAGGCCCAGATGTGCTTTAAGCATCGTGGCATGCAGGGCAAGAGTGTTTGCACACAATCAAATAGCCCAAAAGCGATTTTTTTTTGCGTCCAACATGTCTGGTTGAAGTTTGGTTGTACCTTTATTCTTGATATAATAAATTAAAAAAATAGCACTACTTCCATTCTAAAAATAAATGACTTGGTATCTGCTAATACCATACAACTGAGTATGCGTAAAAAAGCAATACGCTCCCTGCAAAAAAAAGTAAAAAGCAATATGCGAAAAAGAGAGCATGGTAACGATGGAGTAGACATGTGCATGGGCAGCCTGGCCTGACGGCCCGAGCCTGAAAGCCTAACATCTGGACCGGGCATGAGCTCAGTTTCTCCGAAGCCTAGCCGAAAAGATCGGAAAAACCCGATGGGGTAAAAATAATTATTTTAATTTAAAATTGGTATAATAATGTATTTAAATACCCTAAAAATTACTTTAAATGAAAAGTGCACTATTGACATGTTTCGGGCCAGGACAAGCCCAGGCTTGAGATTTTTGCATTGGGCTTTGTCAAGCCTGGCCCAAACCCGGCTCTGCTCGGGGTAT
The DNA here is from genome assembly GCA_021605205.1 of Aegilops longissima. NCBI lineage: Eukaryota > Viridiplantae > Streptophyta > Magnoliopsida > Poales > Poaceae > Aegilops > Aegilops longissima. Next base: position 331,404,673 of record CM038676.1, read on the forward strand.
GATGATCGGGGACAAGGGAGAGCTACCTCATGCATGCACTGGATATGATCAACGCGCATGGTCGCACAATCAAGGAACAGCATCACGTGTCCCAGATTTGGAGATTCTTTTATTGTCGGAACCAGATTTGGAGATTTTGTCTCCGTTGTGTAGCTTACAAGTTAACGTATTTACCAATAGAGTATTTTTTTGCGAAATACCAATAGAGTTTTATATAGATATGTAAGGACCCATTTACATGTATGTGTGCGGGTTTCATATTTAGAAAAATACCGGTCTTTGCAGGCGAGCCAAAGACCAAACTGGTGGAAACCGTGAGAGCTCTAGGGCCAGTTCTTTTGGGCAATTCTCCGAGAATTGACTCATCTGACCTGCATAAAATTCACTCTATATTTTCTTACAATTCCTAAGTAATTAGATCTTAACTAAATAGGAATCAGAAAAAGATGGCTTGGCGATTAAATGAAGAAAATGATTTCTAAATCGCCTCAAAAATCTTGCTTTATGATGCAAGCAAGGAAAGGTTGCACAAAAGACTTGCAAGTGACGCTACGACAAGGACCACCCACCTGCCAAACGGACAGGACAGTCCAGGCAAGCAAGCAAGAAACGATGCAGAAATCCAAGTGCAAGTTTTAAAAAATATAAATGGACACGAGATATTACACATAATTGTAGTCGGTCGATATCCTGCTGTGCCCAAAAATTCACTCAGGGGAATTAGTTGTCTCCAGGTTCACCCGATTACTCTGCTCATTTATTGCTACATATCTTCCAAGATCCGGAATAGTATGGAAGATTGACAGGAGCGTGCGCCGTGTAATAGCCTTTGCAATAATTTCGATATGTCTGTATATACGACGTATATTCGCTCCGGCCTCACATATTACTCTACTCATTTGATGCTACGCATTGTTGATCTTATTTTCTTTCCGGAAGATATCGTTGGAGATATGAAAGATTTGCATTTTTTGTGTGAAAGATACCGTTAGAGCTATGAAAGATTTGCAGGAGCGTACACCATATAATAGCCCTTAAAAATAATTTTTAAGTATACATATATGCATAATCGTATTTCCATGCAATGGACTATTCTTGTAAGGAGAAAACGGTATTTTTTAAATGGTCACATGGCTCTTCCGCGTGGGGATGTGTTTATTTGGATGGCCACAACACATCAGGCCGCAACTGATTTAAGCCGACCCCAATGGACCTCTAGTCAAGAAAGAAAATGTCCAAGGCGAAGTTCAAGGCGCATGGGGTTTAGGGTTCAGAGATATACATTGCTTCAATATAGCGATGCTGTCACGGCAGATATGGTGGCTCATCCAAAAGCCTGAAAGCTTGTGCGCCCAAGTGTTGAAGGCCAATTACTACCCAGACGGCAACACATTGAGTGCAGCTCTGAGGGATGGTATTTCTTACACTTGGAGAAGCCTGCTTCACGGTTTAGAGCTTATCAAGCACGGTTACATTTGGCGAATTGGCGATGGTCAGAATGTCAACATAAGGGATGATCCATGTCTACCAAATCTTGGACACGACGGGTGCAGACGGTGAGAAACGGGGTTCTGATCAATAAGGTGGACGAACTCATCAACTCAATCACGGGAGGGTGGGATGAACCACTAGTACGGGATATCTCTGTCCTAGATGATGCCAACCTTATCCTTGGGATTCCCCTACGGGAAGGCATGCAAGATTTCATCGCGTACGTGGCATTACAATGAGAAAGGAGTGCACTCAGTGAAGCAGGCGTACAAACTGCAAGTTAAAATGCAGGAGATAGCGAGTGGGTCAGAAGCAGGCCGGAGTGGGGAAGTTCAGGGCTCGCTCAATGCATGTCAGAGCACGTTCTGGAGCAGGATTTGGAAGATGCCGTGCCAGAGCAAAATCAGAATGTTCACTTGGCGGTTGGCTCACAACTCGCTAGCTACCCGGGCTAATCTTGTGGCTCGCGGGATGGACCTCGAGGATACTCGCTGCCTGTTCTGTAAGAGGAACGTCGAGGACAGTGGCCACCTTTTTATACGGTGTAAGGCGGTGAAAGAGGTGTGGCGAGCTATGGGAAAAGAAGAAGTCGGAACGGAGTTGGAGAATTATGACTCTGTGGGGGCTGTCATGGACCATTTGTGGTCACTGCGGATAGAGGATAGGGTGCATATTTTATATCTCTGGTGGGAGTGGTGGAATGAGAGAAACATAATGAGCAAAAACGAAGGAAGAAGAACCCGGCCGGAGGAGATAGTGCGCCGGACTATGCTCGCCACCACGGAATACTGGGATATTGTGTGTAAGCATAAGTAGAACAGCTCGAAGGAGAAGACGAAATGGCGGGCGCCAGAAGTGGACGTGCTGAAGTTCAACATTGACGGTGCACATATGTCGGGAAGCTATCAGTCTGCATGGGGAGTGATTGCCCGTGATCATACTGGGGATTTAGCTGCATGCATGGCGGGCAAGTGCGAGCATATCAATGATGCTTTTGCAGCGGAGCTACAAGCGGCGGCCGGCGCGATGGAGCTGGCAACCCATCTAGGGGCGATCCGAATCTGCCTTGAGAGTGATTCACAGCTGTTGCATGCGGCGCTCCTGCAGAAGGAGCCAAGTTTCTCGGCGTATGCTTCTGTCCTAGATGACCTGAAGGTCCAAATGAGCCTATGGTTTCAAAATGCGATGTTGTGGCATGTAGGAGGGAGGCCAATGGTGCAGTGATACGTCTCCAAAGTATCTATAATTTTTTATTGTTCCATGCTATTTTTATTATCAATCTTGGATGTTTTATAATCATTTTATAGTCATTTTATATCATTTTTTGGTACTAACCTATTGACATAGCGCCAACTGCCACTTGCTGTTTTTTTCCATGTTTTTAACATCGCAGGAAATCGATATCAAACGTAGTCCAAATGCCACGAAACTCCACGATGATTTTTTATGGGCCAGAAGGAAGGCAATGGGCCCTGGTTGCACCAGGGGGGTGCCCCGATGGGGGCACAACCCACCAGGGCGCACCAGGAGGCCCATGCGCGTCCTGGTGGGTTGTGCCCATGTAACACCCCGGATGTAACTTTCCATATTTGTAACTCCAACTCTTGCCATTTTCGGCATTGTGTTATGATATTCCCTCCGTGGTTGGGTTTTTCTTCATTTTGCATTTTGTCCATGTCATGCATTTCATATCATGTCATCATGTGCATCTCATTTGCATACGTGTTCGTCTCATGATTCCGAGCGTTTTCCCCGTTGTCCGTTTTGCAATCCGGCACTCCTATGTTCCCCGGCGTCCCCTTTTACGTTTTTCCGTGAGCGGGTACTAAACTTTCTCGGAATGGACCGAGGTTTGTCAAGTGGCCTTGGTATACCACCGGTAGACCACCGGTCAAGTTTCGGGTCATTTGGAGCTCGTTTGGTACTCCAACGGTTGACCGCACTCTCGCAAAGGCCTCTTTTAAGTTGCAGCCCAACACCCCTTCAAAATAGTCCAATAACCCATCTAAGTCACTTCCATGCTCTCCGTCGTCGGATCACGATCGTGTGGGCGAAAACCGCACCTCATTTGGAGCTTCCTAGCTCCTTCTACCTATAAATATGCATCTCCTCCAAATCCGGATCAATTCCCGAAACCCTAGACGAAATCCCCTCAGCCACGGACACGTCCGGATTGGACCGACGCGTCCATGACCAACCAGGGTTGCCACGTGGCCCCGGTCCCCACTTCGCCGCCCGCCCCACGCCGGGGCCCAGGCAGGGCCCTCCCTGGCCCAGCCAGCACACCACCGACCGACCGCTGCCCAGTGTTCGACCGCCACACACACCGCCGCCACCGCCCGCCATCATGCCCCTTTCCGGCCATGCCATCCATCCCCGCCCCGCCTCTCCTCTTCCTCCTCCGGCCGGCCCTCTCCTCCCGGCCCCGAGCCGCTCCGGCGACAGCAGCCGCCCGGCCGCCACCTCGTCATCGAGCCAGATCCGATCGGATCCGCGAGGGGTTGACTTTCTCCTCCCCCGCTTCCCTCTAAGTCATTTTTCGGTGATATTTAATTGCATTTTCTTCATGCCATAACTCTGTACCCGTAGTCTGCTTTCGTGCGTGTAATATGTCAAAATGTTCGACTCAAGAGTAGATCATTTCATCTCATTGCATCATTTTCATTTGAGCTTATCTTGATGCCCGAAATGCTGTTGGAAGAGGGCTATGTGATGTTAGTTTCTGTTTCTTAACAGAACTTGCACTTTTGTCATTTTTGGCATGATTGATGTGTACATCCTATGAATTTGAGTCCTACATGTGTTTTGTAATATGCCATGTCATATTTCCAGGGGTGTATGCCATGTATTTTTGTGATCTCTGTGGTGACTAGCACAAGCATGCAAACTAGGCTTCCTGATGTTGCTGATTTCAGCCCCTGTTTTGCTGATATTTTCATGCCATGTTAACTTGATGCTACCGAGAGATCCATGCATATTTTGAGATACTTCAGTAAGGATGTTTTGAACATATGGTTATGCTATATCCATCCATGCCTTTGTTTGCAATTATAGAGTACCATAGCTTGAGTCAATCGAGCTCTACTTTTTCTATAAAATGTTTCCTGGCAGATTGTTTACATGTTATTCAATTTTGCCAAGGTTGTTGTAGTTGATCCGTGTATGCTATGATGTTGTTTTTGCCATGTATATCTTCTATGCTATGTCTTCTTGATGTAGGTATGCTTATTTTGTCTTGTAATGCTCTGTAGTGAATGCTTTGAGCTCTTAAACATGCCTACTTGTTATCTGTTTTTGCCATGCCCTGTTGCTGAATCTGTTAACGAAACTTGCTATATTGACATGGGTGTTACTATATTTTCTGATCCTTTTTGGCTTATGGTCAGTAAGGGACTTTTGTTCTATGCTTTGAGTAGATTCATGTCATGCCTTGTTTTGCTATTATAAGTTCCTGTAGCATGTTGTTTTCTTGCTCTGAACATTGCTTCTGATGCTGTTTTTGCCATGTTCAGAATTTCTCTAAGTCGGTGAAGTCGATATATTTTGCACTTTTGCCATGCTTGTTTGGACCTGTTATGATGTGAATTAGCCGTAGCTCAGTGTTCATCTTTTGTCAAGCATCTTGAGTAGATCACTGCCATATGCTTTTCTCGTACGCTTGGGTGCAGTAGCTTAATTTCTTGTTGCTTGCTATGTGTCATCATGTTTGTTAATGGCAGATTTGTGCCATTCTTGTTTTGCTTGTCATTTGCAAACCGTGCATCCGATTCGGTGATCTTTATATCGATTTCAACCGAAATCATCTCATCTTTCCAGCGGCATACTTGGTTTGCCAAGTTGATGCCTGGTTCATCATTTTCCTTCCGGAGCGCCGCATACGCATTGCATATCACATCTCGCATATCATGTCATGTTTTGCATCATGTTGCTTGTGCATTGCACCGTGATTTATTGTGGTTCCTTTGTTTGTGTTCTTGCTTTGGGTAGAGCCGGGAGACGAGTTCGTGAACGAGGAACCTGTTGAGAACGCTTACGAGGATCAAGCTTTCGACAACTCTGAGAACTTTGCAGGCAAGATGACCATACCCTCGAAATCACTTCTATCTTTGCTATGCTAGATGCTCGCTCTTTTGCTATGCCTATGCTACGATGCCTATCACTTGCTATATCATGCCACCCATATTGCCATGTCAGCCCATAACCATCCTTTCCTAGCAAACCGTTGTTTGGCTATGTTACCGCTTTGCTCAGCCCCTCTTATAGCGTTGGTAGTTGCAGGTGAAGATGAAGTTTGTTCCTTGTTGGAACATGGAGATGTTGTTCCTTGTTGGAACATGTTTGCTTGTTGGGGATATCACAATATATATCTGCTATAATTAATGCATCTATATACTTGGTAAAGGGTGGAAGACTCGGCCTTATGCCCGGTGTTTTGTTCCACTCTTGCCGCCTAGTTTCCGCCATACCGTGTTATGTTCCTTGATTTCGTGTTCCTTACACGGTTGGGTGATTTATGGGACCCCTTGACAGTTCGCTTTGAATAAGACTCGTCCAAAGAAGGCCCAACTTTGGTTTTACCATTTGCCACCTAAGCCTTTTTCCCCGGTTTTCGCGAGCCCGAGGGTCATCTTTATTTTAACCCCGGACCAGTGCTCCTTCGAGTGCTGGCCCAAACTAGAGTGCTTTGCGCGCCCCTCAAGGAAACTTGAGGTCTGGTTTTAGTTATACGGACTGCTCATCCGGTGTGCCACGAGAACGAGATATGTGCAGCTCCTATCGGGATTTGTCGGCACATTCGGGCGGCTTTGCTGGTCTTGTTTTATTGTGTCGAAATGTCTTGTAGTCCGGGATTCGAGATTGATCGGGTCTTCCCGTAGAAGGAATATCCTTCGTTGACCGTGAGAGCTTATAATGGGCTAAGTTGGGACACCCTGCAGGTATTATCTTTCAAAGCCGTGCCGCGGTTATGAGGGAGATGGGAATTTGTTAATGTCCGGTTGTAGAAAACCCGAAGTTGACCTTAATTAAAATACACATCAACCGCGTGTGTAACCGTGATGGTCTCTTCTCGGCGGAGTCCGGGAAGTGAACACGGTGTTGTAGTTATGTTTGACGTAAGTAGTTTCAGGATCACTTCTTGATCGCTACTAGCTTCACGACCGTGCTTTGCTTCTCTTCTCGCTCTCTTTTGCGAATGTAGCCACCATATATGCTAGTCGCTTGCTGCAGCTCCACCTTACAACTCTGTCCTACCTATAAGCTTAAATAGTCTTGATCTCGCGGGTGTGAGATTGCTGAGTCCCCGTGACTCACAGATTCTACCACAACAGTTGCAGGTGCCGACGATGCCAGTGCAGGTGACGCAACCGAGCTCAAGTGGGAGTTCGATGAGGAACGTGGTCGTTACTATGTGTCTTTTCCTGATGATCAATAGTGGAGCCCAGTTGGGACGATCGGGGATCTGTTTAGCATTTGGGGTACCTTCTTTTATTTTGGTTCCGTAGTCGGACCTTGAGTGTAATCTGAATGATGGATGTTTATTTATGTACTGTGTGAAGTGGCGACTGTAAGCCAACTATGTATCTCTTTCCCTTATGTATTACATGGGTTGTGTGAAGATTACCTCACTTGCGACATTGCTTTCAATGCGGTTATGCCTCTAAGTCGTGCTTCGACACGTGGGAGATATAGCCGCATCGAGGGCGTTACAGCCCACCTCGGGTGCCCCTCGGACCGCCTCTTTGCTCTATAAATACCCAAAAAATCCACAGACCCTAGGGGAGTGGACGAAATATTCATCCACCCGCCGCAGAGTCCAAAACCACCAGATCCAATCTAGACACCATCACGGAGGGGTTCACCACTTCCATTGGTGCCTCTCCGATGATGCGTGAGTAGTTCTTTGTAGACCTTCGGGTCCGTAGTTAGTAGCTAGATGGCTTTCTCTCTCTCGCTGAATTCTCAATACAATGGTCTCTTGGAGATCCAAATGATGTAACTGTTTTTGCGGTGTGTTTGTTGGGATCTGATGAACTTCGAGTTTATGATCAGTTATATCTTTTTATATCCATGAAAGTTATTTTGGTTTCTTTGATCTCTTATATGCATGATCTCTTATAGCCTCATATTTCTTCTCCGATATTTGGATTTTGTTTGGCCAACTTGATCTATTTATGTTGCAATGGGAAGAGGTGCTCGGTAGTGGGTTCGATCTTACGGTGCTTGATCTCGGTGACACAAAGGGAACCTACACGTATGTATCGTTGCTACTAAGGATAAAAAGAAGAGATCTATATCTACCGCCATATAGATAAACGGATCTTATCTACATCATGTCATCATTCTTATTGCATTACTCGTTTTTCCATGAACTTAATACACTAGATGCATGGTGGATAGCGGTCGATGTGTGGAGTAATAGTAGTAGATGCAGGCAGGAGTCGGTCTACTAATATTGGACGTGATGCCTATGTAATGATCATTTCCTGGATATCGTCATGATTATTTTAAGTTCTATCAATTGCCCAACAATAATTTGTTTACCCACCGTTTGCTATTTTTCTCAAGAGAAGCCACTAGTGAAACCTACGGCCCCCGGGTCTTCTTTCTCATATATTTGCCTTGCGATCTATTTTTCCTTTGCGTTTTTATTCAGATCCATTAAACTAAAAATACGAAAATATCTTGCTGCACTATATTTTATTTGCGATATATTATTTCAATCTATTATAATTTTTCCCGTCTTCGTGCCTTCTGGTACCGTTACCCGAAAGGGATTGACAGCCCCTTTAACACGCCGGGTTGTGAGTGGCTGTTATTTGTGTGCAGGGGCTGTTTACGTTGTGTTGCTTGGTTTTCCTACTGGTTCGATACCTTGGTTTCATTACTGAGGGAAATACCTACCGTTGCTGTGCTACATCATCCTCTCCTCTTGGGGGAAACACAGACGTAGTCTTAGCAAACATCATCAAGGGAATTTCTGGCGCCGTTGCTGTGGAGGATCTTCAACATAACCAGGTTCCTAATCACAAATCTCATCTCCTCGCAATTTACATTATTTTCCATTTTCCTCTCGTTTTCCTCTCCCCCACTTCACAAAAATTTGCCGTTTTATTCGCCTCTCTTTTTCACCGATCTCTGATCTCTAGTCCCGACGGCTAGCGTCCCTACTCCTCCTTTGTCACCAGATTTTGGAGTTCTTTACTTCAAGTAAAGACAAGGAGAAAATTTGAAAGATGCCTGGTATAGGCTTATGGAATCATACCGTGTTTCCAATCCAAAGGGGGATGCTAAGGTTTTTCTTCATAATTTTTACATAGGATTGGCTTTGCATCATAGAAAACTTCTGGACTTTGCCGCTAAAGGAAATTTTATTGAGCTGGATGCTAATGCTGCCTATGAAATTTTAGAGGGAATTTTGGGAATTCCTCCTCAATAGAAAGGGTTTTCTTTAACCCCTGAGGGAGTTCAAATGTTGGACAAACTTGGTGATTTGCATAAACATATGGTTGAAATACAGAAATATAATGAACCCCTCAAGCACCTCAATGGTAGTATCAATTGTTGGAGAACGCAGTAATTTCAAAATTTTCCTAGGCACACGCAAGATCATGGTGATGCATAGCAACGAGCGGGAGAGTGTTGTCCACGTACCCTCGTAGACCGTAAGCGGAAGCGTCATAACAACGCGGTTGATGTATTCGTACGTCTTCACGATCCGACCGATCCAAGTACCGAACGCACGGCACCTCCGAGTTCAACACACGTTCAGCTCGATGACGTCCCTCACACTCTTGATCCAATTGAGGCTGAGGGAGAGTTCCGTCAGCACGACGGCGTGGTGACGGTGATGATGGAGTCACCGACGCAGGGCTTCGCCTAAGCACTACGACGATATGACCAAGGTGTGTAACTGTGGAGGGGGGCACCGCACACGGCTAAGAAATCAACTTGTGTGTCTATGGGGTGCCCCCTAGCCACGTATGTAAAGGATGGAGGGAGGAGGAGGCCGGCCCTCATAGGGCGCGCCCAAAGTGTGGAGTCCTACTAGGACTCTCCCTAGTCCTAGTAGGATTCCACCTCCCACATGGAATAGGAAAAGGGGAAGGGAGAAGGAGAAGGAAGGAAGGGGGCGCCCCCTTTCCCTAGTCCTATTCGGGCCAGTCCATGGGGAAGGGGCGCGGCCACCCTTGAGGCCTTTCTCTCCTTTCCCGTATGGCCCATTAAGGCCCAATATGAATTCCCGTAACTCTCCAGTACTCCAAAAAATACCCGAATCACTCCGAACCTTTCCGATGTCCGAATATAGCCTTCCAATATATCAATCTTTGTGTCTCGACCATTTCGAGACTCCTCGTCATGTCCATGATCTCATACGGGACTCCGAACTATCTTCGGTCATTAAATCACATAACTCTTTAATACAAATCGTCATCAAACTTAAGCATGCGGACCCTACGGGTTCGAGAACTATGTAGACATGACCGAGACTCATCTCCGGACAATAACCAATAGTGGAACCTGGATGCTCATATTGGTTCCTACATATTCTACGAAGATCTTTATCGGTCAAACCGCATAACAACATACTTTGTTCCCTTTGTCATCGGTATGTTACTTGCCCGAGATTCGATTGTCGGTATCTCAATACCTAATTCAATCTCGTTACCGACAAGTCTCTTTACTCGTTTCGTAATGCATCATCTTGCAACTAACACATTAGTCACATTGCTTGCAAGGCTTATAGTGATGTGCATTACCGAGAGGGTCCAGAGATACCTCTCCGACAATCGGAGTGACAAATCCTAATCTCGATCTATGCCAACTCAACAAACACCATTGGAGACACCTGTAGAGAACCTTTATAATCGCCCAGTTACGTTGTGATGTTTGGTAGCACACAAAGTGTTCCTCCGGTATTCGGGAGTTGCATAATCTCATAGTCATAGGAACATGTATAAGTCATGAAGAAAGCAATAGCAACATACTAAGCGATAAAGTGCTAAGCTAACGGAATGGGTCAAGTCAATCAGATCATTCTCTAATGATGTGATTCCGTTAATCAAATGACAACTCATGTCTATGGCTAGGAAACTTAACCATCTTTGATTCAATGAGCTAGTCAAGTAGAGGCATACTAGTGACACTCTGTTTGTCTATGTATTCACACATATACTAAGTTTCCGGTTAATACAATTCTAGCATCAATAATAAACATTTATCATGATATAAAGAAATATAAATAACAACTTTATTATTGCCTCTAGGGCATATTTCCTCCAGTCTCCCACTTGCACTAGAGTCAATAATCTAGTTCACATCGCCATGTGATTTAACACCAATAGTTCACATCTTTATGTGATTAACTCCCATAGTTCACATCGCCATGTGACCAACACTCAAAAGGTTTACTAGAGTCAATAATCTAGTTCACATCGCTATGTGATTAACAACCAAGAGTAATAAGGTATGATCATATTTTGCTTGTGAGAGAAATTTTAGTCTACGGGTTTGTAACATTCAGATCCGTATGTATTTTTGCAAACTTCTATGTCTACAATACTCTGCATGGAGCTACTCTAGCTAATTGCTCCCACTTTCAATATGTATCTAGATCGATACTTAGAGTCATCCAGATCGGTGTCAAAGCTTGCATCGACGTTGTCACCTCCATAACCGAGAAATATTTCCTTAGTCCTCTATGGATAATTTTTGACCAATGTCCAGTGATCTATTCCTAGATCACTATTCTACTCTCTTGCCAAACTCAGGGCAGGGTATACAGTTGGTCTGGTTCACAGCATGGCATACTTTACAGAACCTATGGCTGAGGCATAGGGAATGACTTTGATTCTCTCTCTATCTTTTGCCATGGTCGGGCTTTGAGTCTTACTCAACTTCACACCTTGCAATACACGCAAGAACTGCTTCTTTGACTGTTCCATTTTGAACTACTTCAAAAACTTGTCAAGGTATGTACTCATTGAAAAAAGTTATCAAGCGTCTTGATCTATCTCTATAGATCTTGATGCTCAATATGTAAGCAGCTTCACCGAGGTCTTTCTTTGAAAAACTCCTTTCAAACACTCCTTTATGCTTTCCAGAAAATTTTACATCATTTCTGATCAACAATATGTCATTCACATATACTTATCAGAAAGGCTGTAGTGCTCCCACTCACTTTCTTGTAAATACAGGCTTCACCACAAGTTTGTATAAAACTATGTGCTTTGATCAACTCATCAAAGCGTATATTCCAACTCCAAGATGCTTGCACCAGTCCATAGATGGATCGCTGGAGCTTGCACACTTTGTTAGCACCTTTAGGACTGACAAAACCTTCTTGTTGTATCATATACAATTCTTGTTTAAGAAATCCATTAAGGAATGCAGTTTTGACATCCTTTTGCCAGATTTAGTCAAATGTGGCAATTGCTAACATGAGTCGGACAGACTTAAGCATAGCTACGAGTGAGAAAATCTCGTCGTAGTCAACACCTTGAACTTGTTGAAAACCTTTTTGCGACAATTTGAGCTTTGTAGATAGTAATACTACTATCAGCGTATGTTTTCCTCTTGAAGATCCATTTATTCTCAATCGCTTCCTCATAGTTCGTAGGTTCGTCATGGTCAAGTAACATGACCTCCAAAACAGAATTACCGTACCACTCTGGTGCGGACCGTACTCTGGTTGACCTACGAGGTTCGGTAGTAACTTGATCTGAAGTTTCATGATCATCATCATTAATCTTCCTCACTAATTTGTGTAGGCATCACTGGACCTGATTTCTGTGATGAACTATTTTCCAATTCGGGAGAAGGTACAATTACCTCATCAAGTTCTACTTTCCTCCCACTCATTTCTTTCGAGAGAAACTCCTTCTCTAGAAAGGATCCATTCTTAGCAACAAAGATCTTGCCTTTGGATCTGTGATAGAAGGTGTACCCAATAGTTTCTTTTTGGGTATCCTATGAAGATTTACTTCTCTGATTTGGGTTCGAGCTTATTATGTTGAAACTTTTTCACATAAGCATCAGTCCCAAACTTTAAGAAACGACAGCTTAGGTTTCTTGCCAAACCACACTTCATACCGTGTCATCTCCACGGATTTAGATGGTGCCCTATTTAATTGTGAATGTAGCTGTCTCTAATGCATAACCCCAAAACGATAGTGGTAGATCAGTAAGAGACATCATAGATCGCACCATATCTAATGAAGTACGGTTATGACGTTCGAACACACCATTACACTGTGGTGTTCCAGGTGGCGTGAGTAGTGAAACTATTTCACATTGTTTTAACTGAAGGCCGAACTCGTAACTCAAAATTTTTACCTCTGCGATCATATTGTAGAAACTTTTATTTTCTTGTTACGATGATTCTCCACACTTCACTCTGAAATTCTTTGAACTTTTCAAATGTTTCATACTTGTGTTTCATCAAGTAGATATACCCATATCTGCTCAAATCATCTGTGAAGGTCAGAAAATAACGATACTTGCCGCGAGCCTTAACACTCATTGGACTGCATACATCAGTATGTATTATTTCCAATAAGTTAGTAGCTTGCTCCATTCTTCTGAAGAACGACGTTCTAGTCATCTTGCCCATTAGGCATGGTTCACAAGCATCAAAATGATTCATTAATCGAGTGATTCCAAAAATCCATCCGCATGGAGTTTCTTCATGCGCTTTACACCAATATGACCTAAACGGCAGTGCCACAAATATGTTGCACTATCATTATCAACTTTGCATCTTTTGGCATCAATATTATGAATATGTGTATCACACGATCGAGATTCAATAAACCATTTACATTGGGTGTATGACCATAGAAGGTTTTATTCAAATAAACAAAACAACAATTATTCTCTGACTTAAATGAATAACCGTATTTGCAATAAACATGATCTAATCATATTCATGCTCAACGCAAGCACCAAATAACATTTATTTAGGTTCAACACTAATCCCGAAGATAGAGGGAGTGTGCGATGGTGATCATATCAATCTTGGAAACACTTCCAACACACATCGTCACCTTGCCCTTAACTAGTCTCTATTTTGCTGCAACTCCTGTTTCAAGTTACTAATCATAGCAACTGAACCGGTATCAAATATCGAGGGGTTGCTTATGAGCACTAGTAAAGTACACATCAATAATCTGTATATCAAATATACCTTTGTTCACTTTGCCATCCTTCTTATCAACCAAATACTTGGGGCAGTTCCGCTTCCAGTGACCAGTCCCTTTGCAGTAGAAGCACTTAGTTTCAGGCTTAGGTCCAGACTTGGGATTTTTCACTTGAGCAGCAACTTGCTTGCCGTTCTTCTTGAAGTTCCCCTTCTTCCCTTTGCCCCTTTACTTGAATCTAGTGGTCTTGTTAACCATCAACACTTGATTCTCTTTCTTGATTTCTACCTTCATCGATTTCAGCACCGCGAAGAGCTCGGGAATTACTTTCGTCATCCCTTGCATATTATAGTTCATCACGAAGTTCTAGTAACTTGGAGATAGTGACTAGAGAACTTTGTCAATTACTATCTTATCTGGAAGATTAACTCCCACTTGATTCAAGCAATTGTAGTACCCAGACAATCTGAGCACATGCTCACTAGTTGAGTTATTCTCCTCTGATACGTCTCCAACGTATGTATAATTTTTTTATTGTTCCATGCTATATTATATTCTGTTTTGGACATTAATGGGCTTTATTATACACTTTTATATTATTTTTGGGACTAAACTATTAACCGGAGGCCCATCCCAGAATTGTTGTTTTTTTGCCTATTTCAGAGTTTCGCAGAAAAGAAATATCAAACGGAGTCCAAACGGAATGAAACCTTCAGGAACGTGATTTTCGGAACGAATGTGATCCAGAGGACTTGGACCCTCGTCAAGAAAGCTACCAGAAGGCACGAGGTGGGGCGTGCCTACCCCCAGTATGCCCTCCACCCTCATGGGCCCCATGTTGCTCCACCAACGCATTTCTTCCTCCTATATATACCTACATACCCCAAACTACGGACACGGAGCCAAAACCTAATTCCACCGCCGCAACCTTCATGCATCGTGAGATCCCATCTTGGGGCCTTTTCCGAGCTTCACGGAGGGGCATCGATCACGGAGGGCTTCTACATCAACACCATAGCCTCTCCGATGATGTGTGAGTAGTTTACCTCAGACCTTCGGGTCCATAGTTATTAGCTAGATGGCCTCTTCTCTCTTTTGGATCTCAATAGAATGTTCTCCCCTCTCTTGTGGAGATCTATTCGATGTAATCTTCTTTTTATGTGTGTTTGTTGAGACCGATGAATTGTGGGTTTATGATCAAGTTTATCTATGAACAATATTTGAATCTTCTCTGAATTATTTTATGTATGATTGGTTATCTTTGCAAGTCTCTTGAATTATCAGTTTGGTTTGGCCTACTAGATTGATCTTTCTTGCAATGGGAGAAGTGCTTAGCTTTGGGTTCAATCTTGCGTGTCCTTTCCCAAAGGATGAGGGGCAGCAAGGCACGTATTTTATTGTTGCCATCGAGGATAACAAGATGGGGTTTATATCATATTGCATTAGTTTATCCCTCTACATCATGTCATCTTACTTAAAGCGTTACTCTGTTCTTATGAACTTAATACTCTAGATGCATCTTTGGATAGCGGTCGATGTGTGGAGTAATAGTAGTAGATGCAGGTGAGTCGGTCTACTTATCTCGACGTGATGCCTATATACATGATCATACCTAGATATTCTCATAACTATGCTCAATTCTGTCAATTGCTCAACAGTAATTTGTTCACCCACCGTAATACTTATGCTCATGAGAGAAGCCACTAGTGAAACCTATGGCCCCCGGGTCTATTTTCCATCATATTAATCTTCCAACACTTAGCTATTTTTATTGCCTTTTATTTTACTTTGGATATTTATCATAAAAATACCAAAAATATTTTCTTATCATATCTATTAGATCTCACTCTCTAAGTGACAGTGAAGGGATTGACAACCCCTTTATTGCGTTGGTTGCGAGGATTTATTTGTTTGTGTAGGTGCGAGGGACTTGTGCGTGGCCTCCTACTGGATCGATACCTTGGTTCTCAAAAACTGAGGGAAATACTTACACTACTTTGCTGCATCACCCTTTCCTCATCAAGGGAAAACCAACGTAGTACTCAAGAGGTAGCAAGAAGGATTTCTGGCGCCGTTGTCGGGGAGTCTACGCAAAAGTCAACATACCAAGTACCCATCACAAACCCTTATCTCCCGCATTACATTATTTGCCATTTGCCTCTCGTTTGCCTCTCCCCCACTTCACCCTTGCCGTTTTATTTGCCCTCTCTTTTCCATTCATCCTTTTGTTGCTCGTGTTTCCATGTGCCTTCTATATGCTTGCATCTTCGCTTGCTGAAAATCTATTGATATGGATCCACTTAAAGTGTTCTACTTGGATCATCTTCGATCCTTATGCGCTCGTGCTGAAACCCCAACTAGCCTAGTTGATGGCAAATCTTTAGATGAGCATGCTCATTTTGTGCGTCATTGTTTGTCTGAAAAAGGGAAGCTCTTATGGTATCATATAAATAGTTTGCTATGCTATGCTTGGAATCTTTGTGAAATTTTTGATTTTACTTGTTGCTCTAAAAACCCTAAAAAACACCTTCCCTACCTATGTGAGTTCAATGATAATGAAATATTATCGTCTTTTCAAAAGGTGTTTATAGCTACTATGATATCGAACGAATTGAAAAATTTGTCATTTTTAAGGGTGCTCATGAAGTTGCTTCTTTGATTGAAAAGTATGATTTTACTCTCAACAAATCTGAAAATTCCGTCATACTTAAATATTGCAATGAAAACTTTGCTCATAATGTCTATGTCCAAGAATTTATTGAAAGAATGACCGTTGCTTTGGAAGAAAATAATTATATGCATGGATCTATAGATAATGATGATTCCGATGATTTGATTGAAATATCCCTTGATGAACATGATGTTTGCTATTCTTGTGGCCATGATGCCAATATTTATGAAGATGAATTTGCTATAGTCCCTTATGTTAAACATGAGATCGTTGCTATTGCACCCATACTTGTTAGTTCCTTCGATGAAAAGCATGATTGCAATGATGTTACTATAAATTCTCTTGATGTCAATTGTGCTAATAATATGCAAAACCCTAAGCTTGGGGATGCTAGTTTTGATATGTCCACTATTTTTTGCAATGATCATGATTGGGGTGATTTTTCTTATGATCTTGAAAATTTATTTAATCCCCATGATGAATATGAGATTGATAATATTGTTTGCAATAATCTTGAAAGTGGGTTTGGAGAGGTCATGACTTTAGTTAATGTTAATCCCACTATTTTGGAAGAGTGTCAACTTTGCATGCATGTGGATCGTGTTGAAAATATTTTATGTGATAGCTATTTTCTTGAATTTGAATATGATCCCACATGTAATTATTATGAGAGAGGAAAATATGGTTGGAGAAATTTTCATGTTACTAAATTACCTCTCGTCATGTTGAGATTGCTATTGTTTCTTTCCTCTTCCTTGCATATGCTAGTTTTTGCTTGCTATGTTTATTTGTTTGCCTATAAGATGCCTATGCATAGGAAGTATGTTAGACTTAGATGTGTTTGTTGCGTGGTTCATGATGCTCTCTTTGCGCTTCAATTCTTGTCTTTCATGTGAGCATCATCGAAATCTCAATGCCTAGCTAGGGGCATTAAACGATAGCGCTTGTTGGGAGGCAACCCAATTTTATTTTTAGTTTTTTGCTTTTTTGCTTATTTTTAGGAATAAATATTTTATCTAGCCTCTGGTTAGATTTTTTTTTTTATGTTTTAGTTAGTGTTTGTGCCAAGTTAAAACTATAGGATCTTCTTGGATG
Organism: Aegilops longissima; assembly: GCA_021605205.1. Classification (NCBI taxonomy): domain Eukaryota; kingdom Viridiplantae; phylum Streptophyta; class Magnoliopsida; order Poales; family Poaceae; genus Aegilops; species Aegilops longissima. The sequence continues at coordinate 331,422,067 of CM038676.1, forward strand.
ATAGTTATTTGATCTTGCTGTAAATTCCAGAAACTTTCGGTTCACGAAAATAATTGTTAAAAATCACCAGAACGTGATAAAATATTGATTCCAATTGCTGCTGATCAATAAACAAATTTTCTAGGTCTTCCTGTTCTGGCTGAAGTTTTGAAGTTCCAGAAGTTTGCGTTAGTTACAGATTACTACAGACTGTTCTGTTTTTGACAGATTCTGTTTTCCGTGTGTTGTTTGCTTATTTTGATGAATCTATGGCTAGTAAAATAGTTTATAAACCATAGATAAGTTGGAATACAGTAGGTTTAACACCAATATAAATAAAGAATGAGTTAATTACAGTACCTTAAAGTGGTGTTTTGTTTTCTTTCGCTAACGGAGCTCACGAGATTTTCTGTTAAGTTTTGTGTTGTGAAGTTTTCAAGTTTTGGGTAAAAGATTTGATGGATTATGGAACAAGTAGTGGCAAGAGCCTAAGCTTGGGGATTCCCATGGCACACCAAGATAATCTAAGGACACCAAAAAGCCAAAGCTTGGGGATGCCCCGGAAGGCATCCCCTCTTTTGTCTACTTCCATCGGTAACTTACTTGGAGCTATATTTTTATTCAACACATGATATGTGTTTTGCTTGGAGAGTCTTGTATGATTTGAGTCTTTATTTGTTAGTTTTCCACAATCATCTTTGCTGTACACACCTTTTGAGAGAGACACACATGATTCAGAATTTATTAGAATACTCTATGCGCTTCGCTTATATCTTTTGAGCTATATATATTTTTTGCTCTAGCGCTTCACTTATATATTTTAGAGCACGGTGGTGGATTTGTTTTATAGATTGTTCTCTCATGCTTCACTTATATTATTTTGAGATTCTTAAACAGCATGGTAATATCTCAGAGCTTACTACACCCGATCATCACGTGGTGTCTCGGCACGACGAACTGTCGCAACGGTACATACTCAGGGAGAACACTTATACCTTGAAATTTAGTGAGAGATCATCTTATAAAGCTACCACCGAACTAAGCAAAATAAGATGTATAAAAAATAAACATCACATGCAATCAAAATATGTGACATGATATGGCCATCATCATCTTGTGCTTTTGATCTCCATCTCCAAAGTACTGTCATGATCTCCATTGTTACCGGCATGACACCATGATCTCCATCATCTTGATCTTTTATCAACGTGTCGTCACATGGTTGTCTCACTAGCTATTGCTTTTGCAACTGCTGCTTTCGCATAACATTAAAGTAAAGCAATTACATGGCACTTGCATCTTATGCAATAAAGAGACAACCATAAGGCTCCTGCCAGTTGCCGATAACTTTAACAAAACATGATCATCTCATACAACAATTTATATCTCATCACGTCTTAATACTGTGACGCCCTCGATTCAATCGTACACTAATCATGCACGCAAATGTGTACGATCAAGATCAAGGACTCACGGGAAGATATCACAACACAACTCTACAAATAAAATAAGTCATACAAGCATCATAATACAAGCCAGGGGGCCTCGAGGGCTCGAATACAAGTGCTCGATCATAGACGAGTCAGTGGAAGCAACAATATCTGAGTACGAGACATAAGTTAAACAAGGTGCCATAAGATGGCTAGCACAAACCGGGATCTGATTGAAAGAGGAGCAGGCCTCCTGCCTGGGATCCTCCTAGGTCACTCTGAGTCGTCATCGGCGGGCTGCACGTAGTAGTAGGCACCTCCAGTAGTAGTCGCCGAGGCGGTGGCGTCGGGATCCAGGCTCCATCGTGCAGTGGCAGCAATCGAGTAGAGGTAGGGGAAAAGGGGAACAAGGCAACCGTGAGTACTCATCCAAAGTACTACAAAACAAGGAGCTACACTACATATGCATGGATATATGTGTAAAGGGCCATATCAGTGGACTGAACTGCAGAATGCCAGAGTAAGAGGGGGATAGCTAGTCTTAGCGAAGACTACGCTTCTGGACACCGGTCTTGCAACAGTCAGAAGAGGACAACGGAAGTCCTCCAAGCAACATCATATAGCAATAATCCTACCCGGCAATCCCCTGCTCATAACCCTGAGCGAGAGCGACCACCGGTTGTATCTGGCACTTGGAAGGGTGTATTTTATCAAGTATCCGGTTCTAGTTGTCATAAGCTCAAGGTACAACTCCAAGTCGTCCTGTTACCGAAGATCACGGCTATCCGAATAGATTAACTTCCTGCGGGTGCACCATCTTACCCAAAGACGCTTGATCCCATTTGGCGGACACACTTTCCGGGGTCATGCCCGCCAGCGTAAGATCAACACGCCGCAGCCCCACCTAGGCACAACAGAGAGGCCAACACGCGGTCTAAACCTAAGCGCCGAGGGTGCAGGCCCATCGCCTCGAGCACACCTGCGTTGCGTCTGCTGCCGAAGCAGACCTAGCCAAAGAAAGCGTTCGGTCCAATCCGGCCAGCGCCCGCTCCGTCACCGACGTCTGAAGTGCTTGGTGATACCACGACGCCGGATACCCATAACTACTCCCGCCGTAGATGGTTAGTGCGTATAAGCTCATAGCCAACCCAGATCAAATACCAAGACCTCGTTAAGCGTGTTAAGTAACCGCGAACGCCGAACATGGCCAGGCCCACCTCTCTCTAGGCGGTCTCAACCTGCCTGCCGCCTCCGCCACAAAGATCCACTCATGGGTGCTCCATCACCGACCGACTTTAGTCTCACATGTATCATGTATAAAGTATATGGTATATACCCGTGATCACCTCCCGAGTGATCACGGCCCGATAGTATAGCACGGCAGACGGACAAGAAAGTAGGGCCACAGATGAAAGTACTAGCATCCTATACTAAGCATATATGATTGCAAGTAAGGTAACAACAGAAGTTACAAGGACAGGCTATGCAGCAATATAGGAGTATCCGAAAACAGTAACATGCTATGCTACTCTAATGCAAGCAGTGTAGATAAGAGTAGGCGATATCCGTGATCAAGGGGGCTTGCCTGGTTGCTCACGCAAGAGAGAGGGTCGTCAACACCGTGGTCGAACCGCCACCGCGGCGTCGGCCTCGTAGTCTACCGGAGAGAAGAGGGGGAAGAAACAATGAATATACGATAAACAGATGCATATCGATGCATGCCATGCCAAGAAGCGATGCTAGGCGTGCCCTAACGTGGTATGAGGGGGGTACTGGTTAGGGGGGAAAACATCCGGGAAGTTTTCCCGGTTCCGGACGTCTGTCAGACAGATGAACCGGAGAGGAAAGTTTGCAGGTTCGATAGGTTAGAGGCGTGTGGTGGACGAACGGACTGCGTATCCGGATTCGTCTCGTCGTTCTGAGCAACTTTCATGTTGAAATATTTTAATCCGGATTACGGATTAAAAGATATGATTTTTAAAAGATTTTATTAATTTCTGGAATTTAATTAATTATTTATTTAATTTCGAAAATGCATTTATGACATCAGCATGATGTCATGCTGACGTCATCAGTCAACAGGGTTGACTGAGTCAACCCTGACAGATGGGTCCCGCATGTCATTCACTAATGACTAATTACCCTAATCAGATTTAATTAACATTACTTAATTAAGTTAACTAATGATTAGGGTTAATTAATTCAGAATTAATTAGATTAATTAATTAATTAATTAATTAATTAATTAATTAGTTAATTAGTTTAATTTATTTTCATTTTATTTTAATTCCCTTTTCTTTCCCCTTTTTTTTTGAAAACGTTACAGGCGTGGGCCCTGTGTGTCTGTGGGCCCGTAGGGGTTCTGGCGCTTCGCTAGAACGGCGTGGGCTGGGCGCGGCGCGCACCGAGCGGGCCCTCGCTGCAGGCGGATCGAGGCCGCCGGGGCATCCGACGATGGGCACGCCTGCCAGCCAACCGGGAACCACCAGACGGCGAGGAGGGTGCGCCCATGACGATGGCGCAAAGCAGGGGTTCGGTCGAAAGTGCGTGGGCGCCGAAAGGGGCGCCGGAGATGTCGGAAGGGCCCGGGGGGGTTCGGTGGTCGACGGGGGAAGGGCGCCGGCGACGTTGGCGTCCGCGGCGACGGGGCGTCGTCGACGGAGGGGTTCGGGAGGGGGAGAGATGGAACGGGAGGGGTTGGTGCGTGCCATGGCAGCAGCGGAGCCGTCGTCGGCGAGGGGAAGAGAGGGAACCGGGGTGGGGCATGCTCACCGAGCGCCGTGGGGTCTAGGCGGCGGGCTCGGTGGAGGCGGAGATGACCGCGGGAAGCGGTCAGGAGGCCTTGGCGGCGACAGGGGGGGCCGACCAGCAGCGAGGGTGCAGCAGGGCGGCGACGGAGGAGGAGGGAGGCTCCGGCGGTTGGCGAGGAGGAGGAGGGGGTTCGGGGCGCGGTGGGGCGGCGGGGCGGCGGCGAGGTGGGGGCGCGGGCGGGGGTGGCTCGGTCGGGGTTTCCGCCCGATCCAGATCGGGTGAGGGCGGGGCGAGGGGGGGGGGGGAGGGAATGAGGAGGCGGCTAGGGTTGCAGCAGGGTGGGGGGGTATGTGGCGGTGTGGGCGGCCAGAGAAATGGGCGGTGGGGAGGGGCCAAGTGGGGAGGGAATGGGCCAGGGTGTTATCCTCCTCTGCTTTTATTTTGTTTTCTTTTTTATTTTCCTTTTTGCTTTTTAGTTCATTTAAAATACCAGAGCATTTACAAAAATTAGTGCACCCACCAATATTAGGTTAGCTATTTTAGACAACCCCTAACATTTTAGATTTTGTTTTGAAACCTTTTATCGTTTGCTTTAGTTTTGATTTTTGTTTTAGAACGGGTTCGAATCAAAGAGAGGTTAATTAACATAACCGGGGTGATTACTGTTCCCTAATCATCCGGGTGTTAAAAATCTCCTCCACTACAAGAAATCTCGTCCCGAGATTTAGGAGGTAGAAGGAAAGAGTGCGGGATATTCATCTCGTAGACGATCCTCGCGTTCCCAGGTGGCTTCATCTTCAGAGTGATTCGACCACTGGACTTTGAGGAACTTGATCGCCTTCTGACGTGTGCGGCGTTCAGCTTGGTCGAGAATACGGACCGGATGCTCTTTATAGGAGAGGTCCTGTTGCAATTCGAGCACTTCGTGGTCCACTGCTCGGATTGGGTCCTTGAAGCAGCGTCGGAGTTGGGACACGTGGAACACATCGTGAACCTGAGAAAGGTTCGACGGAAGCTCCAGTTGATAGGCCACTTTTCCACGCCTTTCCAGAATAGTGAAAGGGCCAATATAGCGAGGAGCTAACGCCTTGATCCCAAGAGGTGAGCACCCTTCATTGGTGTAACGAAGATAGGCCTTTTCGCCAGTTGATAGACCATGTCTTTGTGATGACGGTCATAATTACTCTTTTGACGCGATCGAGCAGTCTTGAGATTCTCGCGAATAATGCGGACTTGTTCTTGGCATGTTGGATAATATCCGGACCAAGAGTGGGCGTTCCCGCTTTCGACCAGTTCGGAGGGTTCGCACTTTCGTCCATATAACACTTCAAGGGGCCATCTTCAGACTAGCTTGATAGCTATTATTATAAGAGAACTCAGCATACGGGAGAGATTCCTCCCATTTCTTGCCAAAGGATACGACACAAGCTCGAAGCATGTCTTCGAGAATTTGGTTGACACGCTCAACTTGCCCTTGAGATCATGGATGAAAAGCGATCTTGAATGATAAATGAGTTCCCATAGCTTCTTGAAAACTTGCCTGAATCTTGAAGTGAATAAGCTGCCACGGTCCGAATCGATAACCAATGGAATACCGTGAAGCGAAACAATTTCGACATATAGAGCGTTGCAAGCTGGCTAGCGATGATCGTTTCTTTGACCGCCGTAAAGTGAGCAACTTTAGAGAGCCGGTCAATGGCGACAAGAATAGCATCATTACCTTTCTGCGATTTGGGAAATCCAAAGGCGAAGTCCATTTCAACATGGTCCCATTTCCATTCGGAATAGAGATAGGCTGCGAGTTCCAAGAGGCCTTTGATGTTCTGCTTTGATCTGACGGCAAGCGTCACACTCGAAACATAGCGAGCAATGTCCCGCTTCATATTAGACCACGGAATCTCCGATTTAATGTCTTGATACATCTTTGTACTGCCGGGATGGATACATAGAGGCGATCATGAGCTTCTTGCATAACCTTCGAGTCATATTCAGGTTTTCCTTCTTACACGGCACCACTAGGCGGCCTTTGAAGTACAAGGCGCCATCATCGGCAATAGTGAAGGATGAGGGATTTCTTTCACGATGTCTTGTTTAAGCTTGTAGACTTGAGTCAAATCCTGCATTGTCTTTATGGTGCCCACGAGATCGGGTTCAACAGCCAGGTATAGAGGGAACCCGGGGAACAACACGGAGATTCATCTTGCGGAACTCCGGAGGAGGGGAGCTAGTGCACCGGAGGAACAATATGAAGGTTCAGCTTTCAAATTCTTCAACAAGTGAGGGCTGAACTTTGTGAACTCAAGGTGGTTGCAGATAGACTTGCGGCTCAAAGCATCAGCCATTACATTAGCCTTGCTCATGTATAGGAAATACCCAAATCAAAGTCTCGCAATAGTCTCCATCCATCTCTGCGACGGAGGTTCAGGTCTGGCTGAGTAAATGAGATACTTCAGACTTTGGTGGTCGGTGAAGATCTCGCAGCGATTACCGAGAAGGTAATGTCGCCACGCTTTAGTGCATGAATGACGGCAGCAAGTTCGAGGTCATGAACTGGTAGTTCTCCTCGTGAGGGCGAATCTGTCGAGAGGCATAAGCAACCACTTTGCGCTCTTGCATTAGGACACCGCCTAAACCTTGACGAGATGCGTCGCGATAAATGACGAAGTCCTTCTTAGTATCGGGAGGAGCTAGCATTGGGCGATCGTCGACTTGTCTTTGAGTGCTGGAAACTTTCGACATTTATCATCCATTGGAATTTGACGCCTTTATGCAACAAAGTTAGTCGAGGCTCGGCAATCTTGGAGAAGTTCTCGATTTAATCGACGGCAATAGTGGCGAGACCGAGAAAATTTCTGACTTGCTTAACGTTCTTGGAGGAGTCAATCGAGAATAGCCTGAACTCGTTCGGGGTTGACGGCAATACCATCCTTAGAGATGACATGTCCAAGGTAGGTTACTTGAAGCCGAATTCACACTTGGAGAACTTGGCATAGAGTTGATGCTCTCGTAGCTTTTCGGCACAAGACGAAGATGTTCAGATGTTCTTCTTCATTCTTGGAATAGATCAGATATCATCCGGATAAACCACGACGAACTTTTCGAGGTAATCCATGAATATATAGTTCATCAGGCGAGAGAAGGTGGCTGGAGCATTGGTTAAGCCGAAAGACATGACGGTGTACTCGTATGAACCATAACGAGTCACAAATGCGGTCTTGGGGATATCCTCCTCGCGAACACGGATCTGGTGGTAACCCAACCTCAAGTCGAGTTTCGAGAACACTGACGAACCAGCCAATTGATCATAAAGATCATTGATCCGAGGAAGAGGATACTTATTCTGAATGGTAGCTTGATTTATAGGATGGTAGTCTTGGACCAATCGGTTTGTCCCATCCTTCTTCTTGACAAAGAGAGAAGGTGCTCCCCAAGGAGAGCAACTTGGGCGAATGAAGCCGCTTTGAAGAGATTTGTCGATTTCCTCATTTAGCTCAAGGAGTTCATGCGGCGGCATCTTGTAGGGACGCTTGGCTATAGGAGTGGTGCCTGGTTTCAAGTCGATGACGAATTCGACAGCTCTAGCAGGGGGAATCCCTGGAAGTTCTTCAGGAAAGACGTCTTGGAAATCGCAAACGACAGGAATGTTTTCAATTCCCTCGAGGGGTGCGGCGTTCAATGCATTCAATGCATAGAGCCTTGCCTCGGCATCTTGAACCGATTTAGCATTGTAGCTACGATTTCATCGAAGGGTGCAGCAGATGGGCGGTCTTAGTGGCGCAAACGATTGGCGCCGTATGCGCTTTCAACCAATCCATCCCAAAATGAGGTCGATGTTAGACGACTTGAGGATAATGGGGAGGCATAGAATTCCAACCCTTCGATTTCCACGGAACGTCGGCGCCAACCATGGAGGTTTGACATTGTCCCAATGGGGTTTTACCACTACCGAAGAGTTCATCTCTTCACACTTAACGTCGTGCTTGTATGCAAAGTCTTGAGACATGAATGAATGCGATGCTCTGAATCGAATAAAACAGATGCAGTACTGAATTTACGAGTGTACCCATCACAAGATGCAGGCTGGTCTTGAGCTTCGTTCGAGATCAACGTGGTTGGCCCGAGCTTGCCCATAAGACTTGCCGGTGTTGTTGCGATTCAGGTGTTTCCACGGCCATTCTTGGAAGGGCCAGTGATTCTGGTTCGGTTGCATTCCCTAGCACGGTGCCACGTTGTCCGCTTTGAAGCATAAGCCATTATTGGGAGTGGGAACAGGAGCTTGGGGTGGCGGAGCTGGAAGCTTCGCTGCTTAGTTGTAGGCGAGGCGAGGTGTAGCATAGTTACGCTTTGAAGCGAGAGCATTCGGCTGGTACATGCTGTTGGGAATCCATATCTTGCGCTTCTGCGAGGACGGGCCCGAAGATGAGCCCATGTCACGGTTGCGCCTGTTAGAGCTCTGGTATTCCTGCAGACCAGTTTCGACATTGATAGCTTTGTTCACCAAGGTGGCGAAATCAGCAAAGTCGTGCACTAGAAGTGCGAGCTTGATGTCAGCTTGAAGACCGTCACGGAACTTCTCTTGTCTGCGTGCATCAGTTGCAATATCCTCTTCAGCATAGCGAGACAAGTCCAAGAACTCTCACTGATAAGCTTCAACAGTCTTGTTGCCTTGGGTGAGGTTGCGGAACTCACGCTTCTTCCGGTCCATGACCCCTTGAGGATGAAGCGGGCACGGAAGGCAGCCCGGAAGTCGGCGGTGATGAGTGTTCCAAGCTGGCGAGTACACGGTGGCTGTCCCACCATTGAGCTGCGGGTCCCTTCAGAAGAAGGAAGCAAAAGTGACATAGTGGCGGGGGCTACATCAGCAGACTCCATCTCATAGGTGATGTCACGGGCGATCATCGCATCCGATGGCTGAGTTGAGCTGCGGTACACGCTGGGGTTCAGCGTATGAAATCCTGCAGAGTTGTCCCGTTTGGGTCTTTGGTGCATATTCGGAGGAGGCTGAGCCATCATGTTCTCCATGAACTGGCGATTCATCTCGAGCTGTTGGATCATACCAGCCATGTACTCGGCGGTGGTGGGAAGTTGGCACCACGGCCACGACCTGCTGGCCTAACCATCCTGCTATTATATAACGAGGGTAGTTCACATTTGAGAAATTAAGCAAGAGACAGAATCACTCATGATGAAACATGCGTAATGAAAGCAGCATGATGGGAACTACATAGTAGTTGGCATATCTTACAAAAGGAATCATGCATAGAGTTCGATACATAGAGTCCAAGACATAGACTACTACATCATAGGCGCACACGAGGCTCACGGCGAATACATCAAATACTAACAAGCAAGTCTACATCAGTCCCACGCGATGCGGAGGTAGCTGTAGCTTTGAAAGCTGATAGTGCGGCGGTGGATAGTCCTCCACGTCGGTGACACAGGGGCCGCGGATACTCGGTGCTGAATCCGGCGTCCGGTGGCGAAAAAGGGCCAAGTCGCGGAGAGTAGCCTCCCACGTCCGCCAACCGACACCCCAGGCATCACGGTCTGGCGGGGTAGATCGCAGAACTTCGGCAGCTCTCCGGACGGACAAAGGGTGCATCAGCGTCGAGCGCGGTAGAGGTGCCGACGGGTGATGTACAACTCGTGGCGAAGAGCCCGGTTAGCTCGATCCAGCCCATCGCATGCGAACAAAGTTACGATGGTGGAAGGGCTCTCTGGTGACGATGGTGTAGGCAGCGGTGTAGTAACCCTCCTCACCAACATCGACGCGATAGCAATGTGCCCGAAGGGGAGGTGTCCAACTCTCGATACTCGCACGAAGGCGTGTCGAGCAGCATAAGCAGCATCGTGGACTGCCATATCGATGGTCACTCCAACACCATGTGCGGTGTGCGGACAAGAGTGGACTCATACTCCCGAGAGTAGAGGTGGGCGATGGCGCGGTCATCGCTCCTGGTTGTAGTCCCGGTACTCCTCATAGGCGGTGTACTCGGGGTGCCAGCGATAACCCGATAGGTCATCATCTCGGCTAGCACCGCAGTGATCCCGAGGCACCAATGGCCGTCGTGTGGCGCACGACCTGCCTCGTGGGTTCCATCTGAAAACAAAGACGTTTCAAAGGAGTCAAATGACAGTGTGGAAATCGCTCAAATACAATTCCAAAACAACTTAGGCTATATCCAACTTTGGGGTGAATGCGGTCACGGGATCCTAGTGATAGTTAGTAAAATCGTTTACCCGAGTAGAAGAGAGTTCAGAGTCCCAGAGTAAAGGTCGAGGAGTAAAAGATCCTAGTACCACCCGATGGCGACGTGGGCCCGTAAGGCACACAGCCAAGTTAGTAAAAGTTTTGCAATGTCTAGACTCGACTTGCCAAGGAGTGTGGAAGGGGATTCCTACAGCGATCGGCTCGATACCAACTTGTGACGCCCTCGATTCAATCGTACACTAATCATGCACGCAAATGTGTGCGATCAAGATCAAGGACTCACGGAAGATATCACAACACAACTCTACAAATAAAATAAGTCATACAAGCATCATAATACAAGCCGGGGGCCTCGAGGGCTCGAATACAAGTGCTCGATCATAGGCGAGTCGTGGAAGCAACAATATCTGAGTACGAGACATAAGTTAAACAAGGTGCCATAAGATGGCTAGCACAAACCGGATCTGAGATCGAAGAGGAGCAGGCCTCCCGCAGGATCCTCCTAGGTCACTCTGGTCGCCGCCGGCTGCTGCACGTAGTAGTAGGCACCTCCAGAGTAGTAGTCGTCGTAGGCGGTGGCGTCGGGATCCTGGGCTCCATCGTCTGGTGGCAGCAATCGAGTAGAGGTAGGGGGAAAAGGGGGAACAAGGCAACCGTGAGTACTCATCCAAAGTACTGCAAGCAAGGAGCTACACTACATATGCATGGATATATGTGTAAAGGCCATATCGATGGACTGAATCTGCAGAATGCCGAGTAAGAGGGGGATAGCTAGTCTTAGCGAAGACTACGCTCCTGGACACCGGTCTTGCAACAGTCAGAAGAGGACAACGGAAGTCCTCCAAGCAACATCATATAGCAATAATCCTACCCGGCAATCCCCTGCTCATAACCCTGAGCGAGAGCGACCACCGGTTGTATCTGGCACTTGGAAGGGTGTATTTTATCAAGTATCCGGTTCTAGTTGTCATAAGCTCAAGGTACAACTCCAAGTCGCCCTGTTATCAAGATCACGGCTATCCGAATAGATTAACTTCCCTGCAGGGTGCACCATCTTACCCAAAGACGCTTGATCCCATTTGGCGGACACACTTTCCGGGTCATGCCCGCCGCGAAGATCAACACGTCGCAGCCCCACCTAGGCACAACAGAGAGGCCAACACGCGGTCTAAACCTAAGCGCCGCAGGGTGCAGGCCCATCGCCTCGAGCACACACAAGACGCGTTCGCTGCCGAAGCAGACCTAGCCCAAAGCAGCGTTCCAGTCCAATCCGGCGCAAGCCGCTCCGTCGTGACGTCTGAAGTGCTTGGTGATACCACGACGCCGGATACCCATAACTACTCCCGCGTAGATGGTTAGTGCGTATAAGCTCAGAGCCAACCCAGATCAAATACCAAGACCTCGTTAAGCGTGTTAAGTAACCGCTGAACGCCGAACAGGCCAGGCCCACCTCTCTCCTAGGCGGTCTCAACCTGCCTGCCGCTCCGCCACAAAGATCCACTCATGGTGCTCCATCACCGACCGACTTTAGTCTCACATGTATCATGTATAAAGTATATAGTATATACCGTGATCACCTCCCGAGTGATCACGGCCCGATAGTATAGCACGGCAGACGGACAAGAAAGTAGGGCCACAGATGAAAGTACTAGCATCCTATACTAAGCATATAGGATTGCGGTAAGGTAACAATGAAGTTACAAGGACAAAGCTATGCAGCAATATAGGAGTATCCAAAACAAGAACATGCTATGCTACTCTAATGCAAGCAAAGTAGATAAGAGTAGGCGATATCTGGTGATCAAGGGGGGGCTTGCCTGGTTGCTCTGCAAGAGAGAGGGTCGCCAACACCGTGGTCGAACCGGCCACCGCAGCGTCGGCCTCGTAGTCTACCGGAGAGAAGAGGGGAAGAAACAATGAATATAAGGTAAACAGATGCATATCGATGCATGACATGCCAAGAAGCGATGCTAGGCGTGCCCTAACGTGGTATGAGGGGGTATGGTTAGGGGAAAACATCCGGAAGTTTTCCGGTTCGGAACGTCTGTCGAGACGATGAACCGGAGAGGAAAGTTTGCAGGTTCGATAGGTTAGAGGCGTGTGGTGGACGAGCGGATCGCGTATCCGGATTCGCCTCGCTCGTTCGAGCAACTTTCATGTTGAAATATTTTAATCCGGATTACGGTTAAAAGATATGATTTTAAAAGATTTTATTAATTTACGGAATTTAATTAATTATTTAATTAATTTCGAAAATGCATTTATGACATCAAGATGATGTCATCTTGGCGTCATCGATCAACAGGGTTGACTGAGTCAACCTCGACAGATGGGTCTCGCATGTCATTCACTAATGACTAATTACCCTAATCGATTTAATTAACATTACTTAATTAAGTTAATTAATGATTAGGGTTAATTAATCAGAATTAATTAGATTAATTAATTAATTAATTAATTAATTAATTAGTTAATTAGTTTAATTTATTTTCATTTTATTTTAATTCCCTTTTCTTTCCCTTTTTTTTTGAAAACGTTACAGGCGTGGGCCCAGTGTGTGTGGCCCGTAGGGGTTGCGGCGCTCGGCGAGCAGGCGTGGCGCTGGCGCGGCGCACCGAGCGAGCCCTCGCCCTGCGGCGGATCGAGGCCGCCGGGCATCCGACGATGGGGCGCTGGCGCCAACCAACCACGGCCACGGCGGACGGCGGCGAGGGTGGCGCCGACGCGACGATGGCGCAAGCGGGGGTTGGTCGAAGTGCGTGGGCGCCGAAAGGCGCCGGAGATGTCGGAAGGGCCGGGGGTTCGGTGGTCGACGGGGAAGGGCGCCGTGACGTTAGCGTCCGTGGCGGCAGGGCGTCGTCGACGGAGGGGTTCGGGAGGGGGAGAGATGGAGCAGGGGGGGGTTCGGTCAGTAGCATGGCAGCCGGCCGCCGTCGTCGGCAGGGGGAAGAGAGGGAACCGGGGTCGGGCGTGCTCACCGAGCGCCGTGGGGTCTAGGCGGCAGGCTCGGTGGAGGCCGGAGATGACCGGCGGGAAGTGGTCGGGGAGGCCTTGGCCAGGCAGGACGGGAGGGGGCCGACCAGCAGCAGTGCCCGCGCTTGGGGGCGACGGAGGAGGAGGGAGGCTCCGGCGGTTGGCGAGGAGGAGGAGGGGGTCGGGGCGCGGTGGGCGGCGGGGGCAGCGGCGGGTGGGGGGCGCGGGGGGGTGGCTCGGTCGGGGGTTTTACCGCCCCGATCCAGATCGGGTGAGGGCGAGCGGAGCGAGGGGGGCGTGGGGGAATGAGGAGGCGGCTAGGGTTGCCGCGGGGGTGGGGTATGTGGCCGGCTGTGGGCCGGGCCAGGGGGGGGGGAAATGGGCCAGTGGGGGAGGGGCCAAGTGGGGAGGGGGAATGGGCCAGGGGTGTTATCCCTCCTCTGTTTTATTTTGTTTTCTCTTTTATTATTTTCCTTTTCTGTTTTTAGTTCATTTAAAATACCAGAGCATTTACAAAAATTAGTGCACCCCACCAATATTAGGTTAGCTATTTTAGACAACCCCCGAACATTTTAGATTTTGTTTTTGAAACCTTTTATCGTTTGCTTTAGTTTTGATTTTTGTTTTAGAACGGGTTCGAATCAAAGAGAGGTTAATTAACATAACCGAGGTGATTACTGTTCCCTAATCATCCGGGTGTTACAAATACAAATCGAAATCAAACGTTAAGCATGCGGACCCTACGGGTTCGAGAACTATGTAGACATGACCGAGACTCATCTCCGGTCAATAACCAATAGCAGAACCTGGATGCTCATATTGGTTCCTACATATTCTACAAAGATCTTTATCGGTCAAACCGCATAACAACATACTTTGTTCCCTTTGTCGTCGGTATGTTACTTGCCCGAGATTCGATTGTCGGTATCTCAATACCTAGTTCAATATCGTTACTGGCAAGTATCTTTACTCGTTCCATAATGTATCATCTCGCAACTAACACATTAGTCACATTCCTTGCAAGGCTTATAGTGATGTGCATTACCGAGAGGGCTCAGAGATACCTCTCCGACAGTCGGAGTGACAAATCCTAATCTCGATCTATGCCAACTCAACAAACACCATTGGAGACACCTATAGAGCACCTTTATAATCGCCCAGTTACGTTGTGACGTTTGGTAGCGCACAAAGTGTTCCTCCGGTATTTGGGAGTTGCATAATCTCATAGTCATAGGAACATGTATAAGTCATGAAGAAAGCAATACATACTAAACGATCACGTGCTAAGCTAACAGAATGGGTCAAGTCAATCACATCATTCTCTAATGATGTGATCCCGTTAATCAAATGACAACTCATGTCTATGGCTAGGAAAATTAACCATCTTTGATTCAACGAGCTAGTCAAATAGAGGCATACTAGTGACACTCTGTTTGTCTATGTATTCACACATGTACTAAGTTTCCGGTTAATACAATTCTAGCATTAATAATAAACATTTATCATGATATAAGGAAATATAAATAACAACTTTATTATTGCCTCTAGGGTATATTTCCTTCATCAATGGCATGAATACCTTGATTACTCTTTGCAACAAGCGATTGGATATTTTGGATCTTAAGATGGTTTCTTTTCCAGAGAATTTAGGGAAGCGTAAAGAGCCTCCAGGGTTTGAGAAAACCCTTAAAAAAGTTTCCAAAATTTCGGAAGACAAAACTTAGATCCTTGCTTTACGCCTAGCTAAGGGCGTAAAACTATAGCTTGTTCGGAGGCAACCCAATGAATAAAATTTATTTTTGCTTTTTGCTTTCTGTTCTTGTGTGTTTACACAATTATGCTACTGGTATGATTGTGATTTTTGTGTTTTAATTAGTGTTTGGGCCAAGTAAAGCCTATAGGATCTTCTTGGATGATAGTTGTTTGATCTTATTGAAAAAACAGAAACTTTGTGCTCGTGAAAATAATATTCATAAATCACGGAAAAGAGCTTTTGCCCTGATTATTGTTAATACGATTAATATACAAATTTCCCTGGTTGTCCTATTTTTGTAGAATTTTTGGAGTTCTATTAGTATTCTCCAAAGTCAGATTACTACAGACTGTTCTGTTTTGACAGATTCTGTTTTCTTTGTGTTGTGGGCTTATTTTGATGGCTCTATGGTTTTCTTTGATGAGTTTTTGCCATAGAAAAGTTGGAATATAGTAGATATAATAACAAAACCAAATATGAATTGGTTTGATACAACACTTATAGTAGTGGTTTGCTTTCTTATACTAACGGATCTCACAAAAGTTTTGTTGAGTTTTGTGTGATTGAAGTTTTCATGTTTTGGGTTATCTTACGATGGATGAAGGAAGGATGTAAGAGCCTAAGCTTGGGGATGCCCCGGCATCCCAAGCTATTATCCAAGAATGATCAACCAACTAAGCTTGGCGATGCCCCCCGAGTGGCATCCCCGCTTTCTTCCAACAAATATCAATATTTTACTCGAGGCTATATTTTTATTTGTCACATGATATGTGTTTTTCTTGGAGCGTCTTGTATGATATGTGTCTTTGCTTGTTTTATTTTATGTTTTAAGTCATAAATCCTTGCTGGACACACCTATTTGAGAGAGGCAAAATTATATCATGACTTGTTAGAATTGCTCTCTATGCTTCACTTAAATCTTTATGAGCTAGGACTTGCTCTAGTGCTTCACTTATATCTATTTGAGCACGGTGTGCTTAGTATTTTCGAAGAAATGCTCTCTTGCTTCACTTAGATTTATTTGACAGTTAGTAAAATTTCAAAGAAATTACCTCTTGCTTCACTTAAATTATTTTGAGAGAAATAAAATTTGTTATGCTCATGATCTTCACTTATATTTGTTTGAGCTTATGAAAAGCAACACAGGAAAATTAGTCCCAAAGTGATAGATATCCAAGAAGAATAAATAAAAAACAAAAATGTCATGAAGATCATTGGACAAAATAAACTTGATTCTTAGTAATAGTTTTGAGATATGATGATGTGATATGTGAGTTATGTTGATGAGTAATTGTGCTCTAGTAAGAATATTGGTGTTAAGGTTTGTGATTCCCTATGCATGCACGAAGATCAATAATCATGCAATGAAAACTATATCCTACTTGTGGTGCATTATTCGGTGTTAATTATGCTTAATGATTGGTTATGAGATTATTCGTTTCTTGGTTGGTCACTTCCCAATCTTTTGCTAGCCTTCATTTTGCACTAAGTATGATCTCTACTTGTGCATCCAAAATCCTTTAAACCAGTTTTGCCACTTGAGACCACTATATCTACCTATTTGCGACATTCTTTTATCCGTTCTAAGCAAATTTGCATGTGCCATCTCTAATTTTCAAACTAAACTTCTCTTTTGTGTGTTTGTTTCGCTCGCGGAACGGTAATGGGTGGCTAATATTTTCCATGCTAGATGTGTTATTCTCAAGATGAGTGTTTATTCACTTCTCATTGCACGAAAGTAAGGCAAAGGTTTTAGGGATGCCCAGTCCCGAAATGCAAAAAATGTTTCCTTTATGTTATCAAATAATAAATTCCTAGGAAAGTGTTGGTATGGAGGGCACCCGTGGATACGGCTAGCCATGGAAAGTGAAAGAATGGTGGAAAAAGCAATAACCTTTACTTTCTGTTTGGGAACCGCCTATGGCATATCTAGCATGGAAAGTGTTCGTAGCCCTGAGTCATTTTCGTTGTAGCGATGGATAAACCTCCCAAATTGTTTTTATCTCAAATTTTCCGCTTTGAGCTCTGGCACCTCCACAAATCCCTACTTCCCTCTGCGAAGGGCCTTTATTTTACCTTATGCAATTTTTTTTTGAATTTGAGTCTCCATCTTCTCTTGCAAATACACAAACTAGGAGGCAATATGATCATGCTCAAGTATTAGGCCTAGTTAATATTCGAGTGTGTTTCATGAATGGATCAATATTTGAGCATGATGGGCTAGGGATAACTTATTTTAGCGTTGATATCTTGAAAGACATGGTTGCTTGTTGATATGCTTGAGTATCTAAATTATTATGTCAAAACTAGACTATTGCTTTTAATCACATAAAAGTCCAAATGTCCATGCTATAAAGAAAAGAATATGATATGACTTGATGAACAACACTCCACATCAAAAATTCTGTTTTTATCACTTACCTATTCGAGGACAAGTAGGAGTTAAGCTTGGGGATGCTGATACGTCTCCAACGTATCTATAAATTTTTATTGTTCCATGCTGTTTATTATCAATCTTGGATGTTTTATAATCATTTTATAATGTTTTTTGGTACTAACCTACTGACAAAGTGCCAAGTGCAATTGTTGTTTTCCATGTTTTTTACAACGCGTGAAATCAATATCAAACGAAGTCCCAATGCCACGAAATTCCACGATGATTTTTATGGGCCAGGAGGAAGGCAATGGGCCCTGGCTGCACCTAGGGGGTGCCCCGAGGGGGGCACAACCCACCAGGGCGCGCCAGGAAGCCCATGCGCGCCCTGGTGGGTTGTGCCCACCTCGGGTGCCCCCCGGACCGCCTCTTTGCTCTACAAATACCCCAAAAATCCACAAACCCTAGGGGAGTCGATGAAATATTCATCCAGCCACCGCAGAGTCCAGAACTACCAGATCCAATCTAGACACCATCACGGAGGGGTTCACCACTTCCATTGGTGCCTCTTTGATGATGCGTGAGTAGTTCTTTGTAGACCTTCGGGTCCGTAGTTAGTAGCTAGATGGCTTTTTCTCTCTCACTGAATTCTCAATACAATGGACTCTTGGAGATCCATATGATGTAACTCTTTTTGCGCTGTGTTTGTTGGGATCTGATGAACTTTGAGTTTATGATCAGTTATATCTTTTTATATCCACGAAAGTTATTTGGGTTTCTTTGATCTCTTATATGCATGATCTCTTATAGCCTCGTATTTCTTCTCCGATATTTGGGTTTTGTTTGGCCAACTTGATGTATTTATCTTGCAATGGGAAGAGGTCCCGGTAGTGGGTTCGATCTTAAAGTGCTTGATCCCAGTGACAGAAAGGCAACCGACACGTATGTATCGTTGCTACTAAGGATAAAAAGAAGAGATCTATATCTACCGCCATATAGATAAATGGTTCTTGTCTACATCATGTCATCATTCTTATTGCATTACTCCGTTTTTCCATGAACTTAATACACTAGATGCATGCTGGATAGCGTTTGATGTGTGGAGTAATAGTAGTAGATGCAGGCAGGAGTCGGTCTAGTAATCATGGACGTGATGCCTATGTAATGATCATTGCCTGGATATCGTC
Source organism: Aegilops longissima (assembly GCA_021605205.1). Taxonomy (NCBI): domain Eukaryota; kingdom Viridiplantae; phylum Streptophyta; class Magnoliopsida; order Poales; family Poaceae; genus Aegilops; species Aegilops longissima. The sequence goes on from CM038676.1 coordinate 331,440,725, forward strand.
ATGATTATTTGAAGTTCTATCAATTGCCCAACAGTAATTTGTTTACCCACCGTTTGTTATTTTTCTCGAGAGAAGCCACTAGTGAAACCTACGGCCCCCGGGTCTTCTTTCTCATATATTTGCCTTGCGATCTATTTTTCCTTTGCGTTTTTATTCAGATCTATTAAACTAAAAATACAAAATATATTTATGCACTTCATATTATTTGCGATCTATTATTTCAATCTATTATAATTTTTCTCGTCTTCGTGCCTTCTGGTGTCGTTACCCGAAAGGGATTGACAACCCCTTCAACACGTCGGGTTCCGAGTGGCTGTTATTTGTGTGCAGGGGCTGTTTACGTTGTGTTGCTTGGTTCTCCTACCGGTTCGATATCTTGGTTTCATTACTGATGGAGATACCTACCGTTGCTTGCTACATCATCCTCTCCTCTTGGGGGGAAACACCGACGTAGTCTTAGCAAACATCATCAAGGGAATTTCTGCCGCCATTGCCGGGGAGGATCTTCAACATAACCAGGTTCCTAATCACAAATCTCATCTCCTCGCTATTTACATTATTTTCCATTTTCCTCTTGTTTTCCTCTCCCCCACTTCACAAAAATTTGCCGTTTTATTCGCCTCTCTTTTTCACCGATCTCTTATCTCTAGTCCCGATGGCTAGCGTCCCTACTCCTCCTTTGTCACCAGATTTTGAAGTTCTTTACTTCAAGCAAAGACAAGGAGAAAATTGGAAAGATGTCTGGAATAGGCTTATGGAATCATATCGTGTTTCCAATCTAAAGGGGGATGCTAAGGTTTTGCTTCGTAATTTTTACATAGGATTGGCTTCGCATCATAGACTACTTCTGGACTTTGCCGCTAAAGGAAATTTTATTGAGCTCAATGCTAGTGCTGCCTATGAAATTTTAGAGGGAATTTTGGGAATTCCTCCTCAAAAGAAGGGTTTTCTTTTACCCCTGAGGGAGTTCAAATGTTGGACAAACTTGGTGATTTGCATAAACATATTGTTGAAATACAGAAATATAATGAACCCCTCAAGCACCTCAATGGTAGTATCAATCGCATGAATACCTTGATTACTCTTTGCAACAAGCGGTTGGATATTCTGGATCTTAAGATGGTTTCTTTTTCGGAGAATTTAGGGAAGCATAAAGAGCCTCCAGGGTTTAAGAAAACCCTTACAAAAGTTGCCAAAACTTCGGAAGACAAAACTTAGATCCTTGCCTTACGCCGAGCTAAGGGCGTAAAACTATAGCGCTTGTTGGGAGGCAACACAATGAATAAAATTTATTTTTGTTTTTTTGCTTTCTGTTCTTGTGTGTTTACACAATTATGCTACTGGTATGATTGTGCTTTTTGTGTTTTACTTAGTGTTTGTGCCAAGGAAAGCCTATAGGATCTTCTTGACTGATAGTTGTTTGATCTTGCTGAAAAAGACAGAAACTTTGTGCTAACGAAAATAATTTTCATAAATCACAGAAAAGAGCTTTGGCCCTGATTCTTTTTGTAGAAGATTAATATAAAAATTACCCTGGTCGTCCTATTTTGGTAGAATGTTTGGAGTTCCAGAAGTATTCTCCAAAGTCGGATTACTATGGACTATTCTGTTTTGACAGATTCTGTTTTCTTTGTGTTGTGTGCTTATTTTGATGGTTCTATGGTTTTCTTTGATGAGTTTGGCCATAGAAAAGTTGGAATATAGTAGATATAATACAAAAACAAAATATGAATTGGTTTGACACAACACTTATAGTAGTGGTTTGCTTTCTTATACTAACAGATCTCACAAAAGTTTTGTTGAGTTTTGTGTGATTGAAGTTTTCAAGTTTTGGGTTATCTTACGATGGATGAAGGAAGGATGTAAGAGCCTAAGCTTGGTGATGCCCCGGCATCCCAAGCTATTATCCAAGAATGATCAACCAACTAAGTTTGGGGATGCCCCCGAGTGGCATCCCCGCTTTCTTCCAACAACTATCGGTATTTTACTCGAGTCTATATTTTTATTCGTCACATGATATGTGTTTTGCTTGAAGCGTCTTGTATGATATTTGTCTTTGCTTGTTTTATTTTGTGTTTGAAGTCATCAATCCTTTCTGGACACACCTATTTGAGAGAGCCAAAATTATATCATGACTTGTTAGAATTGCTCTCTATGCTTCACTTAAATCTATTATGAGCTAGGACTTGCTTTAGTGCTTCACTTATATCTTTTTGAGCACGGTGTGCTTAGTATTTTTGAAGAAATGCCCTCTTGCTTCACTTAGATTTATTTGAGAGTTAGTAAAATTTCAAAGAAATTCTCTTTTGCTTCACTTAAATTATTTTGAGAGGAAGAAAATTTGCTATGCTCATGATCTTCACTTATATTTGTTTGAGCTTATGAAAAGCAACACATGAAAATTAGTCCCAAAGTGATAGATATCCAAGAAGGATAAAGAAAATAAAAATGTCATGAAGATCATTGGACAAAATAAACTTGATTATTTGTAATAGTTTTGAGATATGATGATGTGATATGTGAGTTATGTTGATTAGTAATTGTGCTCTAGTAAGAATATTGGTGTTAAGGTTTGTGATTCCCTATGCATGCACGAAGGTCAATAATCATGCAATGAAAATTATATCCTACTTGTGGTACATTATTCGGTGTTAATTATGCTTAATGCTTGCTTATGAGATTATTCGTTTCTTGGTTGGTCGCTTCCCAATCTTTTGCTAGCCTTCTTTTTTTACTAAGTATGATCTCTACTTGTGCATCCAAAATCCTTTAAAGCAGTTTTGCCACATGAGTCCACTATATCTACCTATTTGCGGTATTATTTTTCCGTTCTAAGAAAATTTGCGTGTGCCATCTCTAATTTTCAAAATAAACTTCTCTTTTGTGTGTTTGTTTCGCTCGCGGAACGGTAACGGGTGGCTAATATTTTCCATGCTAGATGTGTTATTCCCAAGATGAGTGTTTATTCACTTGTCATTGCACGAGAGTAAGGCAAATGTTTTAGGGATGCCCAGTCCTGAAATGCAAAAAATATTTACTTTATGTTGTCAAATAATAAATTCCTTGGAAAGTGTTGGTATGGAGGGCACCCGTGGATACGGCTAGCCATGGAAAGTGAAAGAATGGTGGAAAAAGGAATAACCTTTATTTTCTGTTTGGGAACCGCCTATGGCATATCTAGCATGGAATGTGTTCGTATCTCTAAGTCGTTTTCGTTGGTGGGATGGATACACCTCCCAAAATATTTTTATCTCAATTTTTCCGCTGTGAGCTCTGGCACCTCTATAAATCCCTACTCCCCTCTACGAAGGGCCTTTCTTTTACCTTATGCAATTTTATTTTTTGAATTTGAGTCTCCATCTTATCTTACAAAAGCACCAACTAGGAGGCAATATGACCGTGCTCAAGTATTGGGTGTATTTAATATTCGAATGTGTTTCATGAATGGATCAATGTTTGAGCATGATGGGCTAGGGATAACTTACTTTAGCGTTGATATTTTGAAAAACATGGTTGCTTGTTGATACGCTTGAGTATCTAAATTATTATGTCAAAACTAGACTATTGCTTTGAATCACATAAAATTCCAAATGCCCATTCTATAAAGAAAAGAATATGATATGACTTGATGAACAGCACTCCACATCAAACATTCTGTTTTTATCACTTACCTACTCGAGGACGAGTAGGAGTTAAGCTTGGGGATGCTGATACATCTCCAACGTATCTATAATTTTTGATTGTTCCATGTTGTTTTATTATCAATCTTGGATGTTTTATAATCATTTTATAGTCATTTAATATCATTTTTTGGTACTGACCTATTGACATAGTGCCAAGTGATAGTTGCTGTTTTTTCCATGTTTTTTTACATCGCAGGAAATCAGTATCAAACGGAGTCCAAATGCCACGAAACTCCACGATGATTTTTTATGGGCCAGAAGGAAGGCAATGGGCCCTGGTTGCACCTGGGGGGTGCCCCGAGGGGGGCACAACCAACCAGGGCGCGCCAGGAGGCCCATGCGCGCCCTGGTGGGTTGTGCCCACCTTGGGTGCCCCCGAACCACCTGTTTGCTCTATAAATACCCACAAAATCCACAAACCCTAGGGGAGTCGACGAAATATTCACCAGCCGCCGCAGAGTCCAGAACCACCAGATCCAATCTAGACACCATCACGGAGGGGTTCACCACTTCCATTGGTGCCTCTCCGATGATGCGTGAGTAGTTCTTTGTAGAACTTCGAGTCTGTAGTTAGTAGCTAGATGGCTTTCTCTCTCTCGCTGAATTCTCAATACAATGGTTTCTTGGTGGTCCATATGATGTAAATCTTTTTGCGGTGTGTTTGTTGGGATGTGATGAACTTTGAGTTTATGATCAGTTATATCTTTTTATATCCATGAAAGTTATTTGAGTTTCTTTTGTGTCTTATATGCATGATTCTCTTATAGCCTTGTATTTCTCCGCCGATATTTGGGTTTTGTTTGGCCAACTTCATCTATTTATCTTGCAATGGGAAGAGGTGCCCGGTAGTGGGTTCGATCTTACGGTGTTTGATCCCAGTGACAGAAAGGGAACCGACACGTATGTATCGTTGCTACTAAGGATAAAAAGACGAGATCTATATCTACCGCTATATAGATAAACGGATATTGTCTACATCATGTGATCACTCTTATTACATTACTCCGTTTTTCCATGAACTTAATACACTAGATGTATGCTGGATAGCGGTCGATGTGTGGAGTAATAGTAGTAGATGCAGGCAGGAGTCGGTCTACTAATCTTGGACGTGATGCCTATGTAATGATCATTGCCTGGATATCGTCATGATTATTTGAAGTTATATCAATTGCCCAACAATAATTTGTTTACCCACAATTTGTTATTTTTCTCGAGAGAAGCCACTAGTGAAACTTACGGCCCCCGAGTCTTCTTTCTCATATATTTACCTTCCCATCTATTTTTCCTTTGTGTTTTTATTCAGATCTATTAAACTAAAAATAAAAAAATATCTTTCTGCACTTTATTTTATTTGCGATCTATTTTTTCAATCTATTATAATTTTTCCGGTCTTCGTGCCTTCTCGCGCCATTACACGAAAGTGATTGACAACCCCTTTAACACGTCGGGTTCCGAATGGCTGTTATTTGTGTGCAGGGGCTGTTTACGTTGTGTTGCTTGGTTCTCTTTTGATACCTTGGTTTCATTACTGAGGGCAATACCTACCGTTGCTGTGCTACATCATCCTCTCCTCTTGGGGGAAACACCGACGTAGTCTTAGCAAACATCACCGGGGAGGATCTTCAACATAACCAGGTTCCTAATCACAAATCTCATCTCCTCACAATTTACATTATTTTCCATTTGCCTCTCGTTTCCCTCTCCCCCACTTCACAAAAATTTTCTGTTTTATTTGCCTCTCTTTTTCACCGATCTCCTATCTCTAGTCCCGATGGCTAGTGTCCTGACTCTTCCTTTGTGACCAGATTTTGAAGTTCTTTACTTCAAGCAAAGATAAGGAGAAAATTTGAAAGATGCCTGGTATAGGCTTATGGAATCATATCATGTTTCCAATCTTAAGGGGGATGCTAAAGTTTTGCTTCGTAATTTTTACATAGGATTGGCTTTGCATCATAGACAACTTCTGGACTTTGCCGCTAAAGGAAATTTTATTGAGCTCGATGCTAATGCTGCCTACGAAATTTTAGAGGGAATTTCGGGAATTCCTACTCAAAAGAAAGGGTTTTCTTTTACCCCTGAGGGAGTTCAAATGTTGGACAAACTTGGTGATTTGCATAAACATATGGTTGAAATACAGAAATATAATGAACCCCTCAAGCACCTCAATGGTAGTATCAATCGCATGAATACCTTGATTACTCTTTGCAACAGGCGATTGGATATTTTGGATCTTAAGATGGTTTATTTTCCGGAGAATTTAGGGAGGCGTAAAGAGCCTCCTGGGTTTGATAAAACCCTTAAAAAATTTGCCAAAACTTTGGAAGACAAAACTTAGATCCTTGCCTTACGCCTAGCCAAGGGCGTAAAACTATAGCGCTTGTTGGGAGGCAACCCAATGAATAAAATTTATTTTTGCTTTTTACTTTCTGTTCTTGTGTGTTTACACAATTATTCTACTGGTATGATTGTGCATTTTGTGTTTTAATTAGTTTTTGTGCCAAGTAAAGCCTATAGGATCTTCTTGGATGATAGTTGTTTGATCTTGCTGAAAAAGACAGAAACTTTGTGCTCACGGAAATAATTTTTATAAATCACAGAAAAGAGATTTGGACCTGATTCTTTTCGCAGAATATTAATATACAAATAACCCTGGTCGTCCTATTTTGGTATAATTTTTGGAGTTCCATAAGTATTCTCCAAAGTCAGATTACTACAGACTATTCTGTTTTGACAGATTCTGTTTTCTTTGTGTTGTGTGCTTATTTTGATGGCTCTATGGTTTTCTTTGATGAGTTTTTGCCATAGAAAAGTTGGAATACAGTAGATATAATACAAAAACAAAATATGAATTGGTTTGATACAGAACTTATAGTATTGGTTTGTTTTCTTATACTAACGGATCTCACAAAAGTTTTGTTGAGTTTTGTGTGATTGAAGTTTTCTAGTTTTGGGTTATCTTACGATGGATGAAGTTAGGAAGTAAGAGCCTAAGCTTGGGGATGCCCCGGCATCCCAAGCTATTATACAAGAATGAGCAACGAACTAAGCTTGGGGATGCCCCCGAGTGGCATCCCCGCTTTCTTCCAACAACTATCGGTATTTTACCCGAGGCTATATTTTTATTCGTCACATGATATGTGTTTTGCTTGGAGCGTCTTGTATGATATGTTTCTTTGATTGTTTTATTTTGTGTTTTAAGTCATCAATCCTTGCTGGACACACCTATTTGAGAGAGCCAATATTATATCATGACTTGTTAGAATTGCTCTCTATGCTTCACTTAAATCTTTTATGAGCTAGGACCTGCTTTAGTACTTCACTTATATATTTTTGAGAAAGGTGTGCTTAGTATTTTTGAAGAAATGATCTCTTGCTTCACTTATATTTACTTGAGTGTTAGTAAAATTTCAAATAAATTCTCTCTTGCTTCTCTTAAATTATTTTGAGAAAAAGAAAATTTGTTATGCTCATGATCTTCACTTATATTTATTTGAGCTTATGAAAAGCAACACATGAAAATTAGTCCCAAATTGATAGATATCCAAGAAGGATAAAGAAAAGAAAAATGTCATGAAGATCATTGGACAAAATAAACTTGATTCTTAGTAATAGTTTTGAGATATGATGATGTGATATATGTGTTATGTTGATGAGTAATTGTGCTCTAGTAAGAATATTGGTGTTAAGGTTTGTGATTCCCTATGCATGCACGAAGGTCAATGATCATGCAAAGAAAATTATATCCTACTTGTGTTGCATTATTTGGTGTTAATTATGCTTAATGCTTGCTTATGAGATTATTCTTTTCTTGGTTGGTTGCTTCCAAATCTTTTGCTAGCCTTCATTTTGCACTAAGTATGATCTCTACTTGTGCATCCAAAATCCTTTAAACCAGTTTTGCCACATGAGTCCACTATATCTACCTATTTGCGGTATTCTTTTGCCGTTCTAAGCAAATTTGCATGTGCCATCTATAATTTTCAAAATAAACTTCTCTTTTGTGTGTTTGTTTCGCTCGCGGAACGGTAACGAGTGGCTAATATTTTCCATGCCAGATGTGTTATTCTCAAGATGAGTGTTTATTCACTTGTCATTGCACAAGAGTAAGGCAAAGGTTTTAGGGATGCCCAGTTCCGAAATGCAAAAAAATATTACTTTATGTTGTCAAATAATAAATTCCTAGGAAAGTGTTGGTATGGAGGGCACCTGTGGATACGGCTAGCCATGGAAAGTGAAAGAATGGTGGAAAAAGGAATAACCTTTATTTTCTGTTTGGGAACCGCCTATGGCATATCTAGGATGGAAAATGTTCGTAGCTCTAAGTCGTTTTCATTGGTGGGATGGATATACCTCCCAAAATGTTTTTATCTCAAATTTTTCGCTTTGAGCTCTGGCACCTCTACAAATCCCTACTTCCCTCTGCGAAGGGCCTTTCTTTTACCTTATGCAATTTTTATTTTTTGAATTTGAGTCTCCATCTTCTCTTGCAAAAGCACCAACTAGGAGGCAATATGATCGTGCTCAAGTATTTGGGTGTAGTTAATATTCGAGTAAAGAAAAGATAAACTTGATTCTTAGTAATATTTTTGTGATATGATGATGTGATATGTGAGTTATGTTGATGAGTAATTGTGCTCTAGTAAGAATATTGGTGTTAAGGTTTGTGATTCCCTATGCATGCACGAAGGAAAGAAAGGTTTCTCCTTTCATTCCTAACCCTGCATCAGTCACGGGATCTGGGTCGATGCCCCCACAATAGGGGGCGTCCAACACCTGCGTCCCCATCCGGGAGGGCACAACACCGTGACTACGGACGGCAACCGCCGAGCCCGCTCGCGCGACGCCTCAACTGTGGTGACCAGCGCCGATCTGCTCGTGTCAGTCTTCCCTTTCTTCAATTTCTATTTACGATTTTTAGGAGTTATTACACATATTATTCAAAAGGAAAAAAATGCACAAAGTTTTTCTACATATGTGGCACTTTAATCAGCATACAAATAATAAGATTTTGTGAAAAGTAGCCAAAAAGTTTAATTTGAGGGGAAAATAGGGAAATTATAAGGGAAATGGAAATCCAAGAATCCTAAGAAAATCATATAATTCTAAAAGGGGGGAAATTGTCAAAGAGAATCTGAAAAATTGAGGAACACAAGATAACATGAGGCACATGAGGTCTTCACGAAGGCGCCCCCAAAGACGAAAGTGACGATGCCGACGCTGATAACTCACAAGTGTAGGGGATCGCAACAGCTTTCGAGGGTAGAGTATTCAACCCAAATTTATTGATTCGACACAAGGGGAGCCAAAGAATATTCTCAAGTATTAGCAGTTGAGTTGTCAATTCAACCACACCTGGATAACTTAATATCTGCAGCAAAGTAATATGATAGTAGTGGTAACGGTAACGAAAGTAAAGGAAGCAAAAGTAATATTTTTGGTATTTTGTAGTGATTGTAACAGTAGCAACGGAAAAGTAAATAAGCGAGAACCAATATATGGAAAGCTCGTAGGCATTGGATCGGTGATGGATAATTATGCCGGATGCGGTTCATCATGTAACAGTCATAACATAGGGTGACACAGAACTAGCTCCAATTCATCAACGTAATGTAGGCATGTATTCCGAATATAGTCATACGTGCTTATGGAAAAGAACTTGCATGACATCTTTTGTCCTACCCTCCCGTGGCAGCAGGGTCCTAATGGAAACTAAGGGATATTAAGGCCTCCTTTTAATAGAGAACCAGATCAAAGCATTAGCACATAGTGAATACATGAACTCCTCAAACTATGGTCATCACCGGGAGTGGTCCCGATTATTGTCACTTCGGGGTTGCCGGATCATAACACATAGTAGGTGACTATAGACTTGCAAGATAGGATCGAGTACTCACATATATTCATGAAAACATAATAGGTTCAGACCTGAAATCATGGCACTCGGGCCACGTGACAAGCATTAAGCATAGCAAAGTCATAGCAACATCAATCTCAGAACATAGTGGATACTAGGGATCAAACCCTAACAAAACTAACTCAATTACATGATAAATCTCATCCATCCCATCACCGTCCAGCAAGCCTACGATGGAATTACTCACGCACGGCGGTGAGCATCATGAAATTGGTGATGGAGGATGGTTGATGATGACTACGGCAACGAATCCCCCTCTTCGGAGCCCCGAATGGACTCCAGATCAGCCCTCCCGAGAGGTTTTAGGGCTTGGCAGCGGCTCCGTATCATAAAACGCGATGATTTCTTCTCCTTTATTTTTTTCTCCCCGAAAGAAAATATATAGAGTTGGAGTTGGCGTCGGAGGAGCCTCAGGGGGCCCACGAGGTAGGGGCGCGCCCTGGGGGGGGGGGGGCACGCTCGTGGACAGGTGGTGGGCCCCCTGGCCTTTATCTTTTGCAACAATTTTTTATTATTTCCGAAAAGATGTTCCGTGGAGTTTCAGGTCATTCTGAGAAGTTTTGTTTCTGCACATAAATAACACTATGGCAATTCTGCTGAAAACAGCGTCAGTCCGGGGTTAGTTCCATTCAAATCATGCAAATTAGAGTCCAAAACAAGGGCAAAAGTGTTTGGAAAAGTAGATACGACGTAGACGTATCAGACGCCCTCGCCCAACCTGACCAGGCCTTTGGCTTCCACCCAAAGAACTGGATATGATGGTGTGCATGGGATGGACTCCACGGTGGCGCCTCCAAGAAGGTGGAACAATGTTCACACACCCCGAATCATAGGTCAACAAGAGCAAGCAAGCTTTCGCCAGGAGCACCACCAACATTACACCCCCATGCACCACACCTCCGCTAGCACGATACCTCCCATGAAAGAAATCGCGTCAGCAACACCTGAGAGCCACCAGAAATGACTCTTCGTTGTCCGCTAAAGCCGACAGGACAACTCCGGCAAGCCTGACCTTGCTGCCATCCACGTCGACTGGCCAAATCAGGCTAGTCGGCCAGATCCGGAGCCCTTGCACTGAGCACAACCTATTGAACAAACCGAGCATGCTGCCGGACACATAACCCCCAAGCTGGGAGGAGAGGGTCCCACCCGGTCCCATCTCACCGGGCGGATTTGACTGACCGAAACTTGCACATCCAGCCGCAGTCGTGCTCCAGCCATGGAGGACGATGTCGGGCAGCCAGGGAGCCACAAACCGCACCTCCACCCTCTCGACCCAGTGGCTTGGGAGTCTCCCAAGCATTGCCAAGATGCATCAAAGCCAGAGGGCCAAGCCTCTCTTCCATCACGCGTGCACATTAGAGGACACATCCCGCCGCCATCCGCCACTAGCAGGCTTTGCTCGATGGCGTGTGCTGATGACGGCAAAGGGGGAGAGGAGGCTGGGGAGTAGCAGCGCCAGATGCTAGGGTTCTGCCCAAGCCACTCGAAGGACCGACGTAGGGTGCACGATGTCTGCGCTATGGTCACTTGCAGTATTACATCGATGGCACCACAGAAGAGAAACCAATTTGTGTTTATTTTGTGCGTAGAAAATTTTCAAATATGTAAATCCCATAAATATAGGGTATGTGGGGTTTGTTTCACACTATTCTTAAACTTAGGAGTGTGATATTTATCTTTTGGAAATTTTAGGCTCTGAGTCCTTTGAGAGCCAAAATGCCTCTCTCCACTATCAAATCTTCAATATATGGAACATAGTTATGTACCATATAATTTCCCAAGTTGTCAGGAAACTTTAAAAGAGCATGACTACTGTTGTGGTCGTATATATACAAGTGGTAAAGAAAATTTAAAAATAGCTAACACGCCATTAGAGAAAAATGTATATTTTATATTGAGGTTCATGTGCATAACAACTCATAATTGGGTCCATCATCTTTTAAGTGCTACATTCTACAAACATTGTTTCCGTTGTCACCCTCACATGAGATATCTATCACTTCATTTATAGTGCCCCTTGCACACCTCCATTCTCCTTCATCGCTAACTGTGGTGCATGTGTTGCTGTCACATAGTTGCTTTTCTCAGTGGAGGATCAACTATGTTGACTAGAGGGAAGGTAAATAGTGGGCTAATTTTGTAAAAAGTGTTGATTATAGGAAATTGCAAAATCATAAATTCCCTAAAATGCAACTAATGATCCAACCTATATGGCCATTGTCGGTGTCAAAACCGGCGGATCTCGGGTAGGGGGTCCCGAACTGTGCGTCTAGGCGGATGGTAACAGGAGACAAGGGACACAATGTTTTTACCCAGGTTCGGGCCCTCTCGATGGAGGTAAAACCCTACTCCTGCTTGATTAATATTGATGATATGGGTAGTACAAGAGTGGATCTACCACGAGATCGGAGAGGCTAAACCCTAGAAGCTAGCCTATGTGATGATTGTTGTTCGTTCTATGGACTAAAACCCTCCGGTTTATATAGACACCGGAGAGGGCTAGGGTTACACGGAGTCGGTTACAATGGGTGGAGATCTACATATCCGTATTGCCAAGCTTGCCTTCCATGCCAAGGAAAGTCCCATCCGGACACGGGACGAAGTCTTCAATCTTGTATCTTCATGGTCCAAGAGTATTGCCAAAGGTTATAGTCCGGCTATCCGGACACCCCCTAATCCAGGACTCCCTCAGTAGCCCCCGAACCAGGCTTCAATGACGATGAGTCCGGCGCGCAGATTGTCTTCGGCATTGCAAGGAGGGTTCTTCTCCAAATTCCGTGTACCTATTGAATAGTGTCCGGCTTCTCGTGAATATTGCGCTCCTTGGCTTCCACGCCCCATACTGGCCATCTTCCACGCGTCAAACAAATGCAAAGAGGCAGGGTGTTTTTACATTTACCCCCCTAGCTGTGTAAATGAGCTGCCTATTAAAGAGACGAGGATTTAGATCCAAATCACACCATCTTCCCTTAGCGAGCATTCATCGGAGCGCATCCGACAGAGATCCATTCCATCATGGCTAGTCGTCGCAGCTCCTCCTCTCGCCCTCCCAGCCCCCAGCCTGGAGATTGGGAGAGATGATCCGTCCCGCACAGCAAGCTAGTGATGCTTCATACCAAGGGATTTCTTTCCCCAGCATACATGGTCCCGGTTCGAGCCGGGCTCGCCACCTATAATGGCGGAGAGCAAGCGGAGAGCCTTCCCAATCCCTCCAAAGGAGAGCGGGTATGCCTTGTCCCTTATTTAGTAAGAGGGCTCGGATTTCCAATCCATCCGTTTCTCCAGGGGCTCCTGGAGTTCTATGGCCTCCAGCTGCACAACCTTACGCCAGCCTCCATACTGCATATCGCGGGCTTCGTAGCCCTTTGCGAGCTGTTTTTGGGCTGCAAGGCTCATTTCGCGCTGTGGAAGAAGTTGTTCTGCCTCGTGCCCCGTTCTCAGAAGGGGTCAGTATATCAAGTGGGCGGAGCCGAAGTGTGGCGCATCGCCGGGACCGGATACCTATCCGGAACCCCAAAGAAGACGTCCGAAGTCTGGCCTTCCGAATGGTTTTACGTAGAAGACGTCCCCCTTCCTGATCCTATTTGGATCGGCCTTCCTGAGTTTGTCAATGCTCCTCTGAAGAAGCGCCTGAGCTGGCGTCCACGGAGCCCCCAGGAGGAAGACGATAGGGACGTTTGTTACCTGATGAGACGGATAAGGTCGCTGGCTCAATCCGGATTGACCATGATCAAGGTCATGGCCATATGCATTATGCGGGGGGTGCAGCCGCTTCAATATAGAGGCCACCCCATGTGGGATTTCAACGGGGAGGACGACGCCACCCGCTGCGGCGTAAGGGGCCGGAACCGGTTGCCGCTCTAGCAAAGATCTTGTCCACTTTGTACAAGGGAGAAGAGGAGGAGTTCCTCCGAGTCAATCCACAGGGTGGATTTTCTATGTACAATCCTCCGGACTGGGTAAGTTGATACTTTTTCTCGCCCATCCGTCCCATATTCCCATAGTTAAGTATTTCACCTTACGCAGGAGCTGCGTAAGGCCGTGAGGGAGATAAACAACCCTCCTCCACAACCCGAGGATCCGGAACGGTCCCTCGACCCGGCCTCCCAGGAGGATTCAGACATATCTGTGGAGCTAATTGATGGGGTATTTCATCAATTGAGTAGTGACAATACCTTGGTGGCCATTACGGCCGACTATCCTGGGTTACTTCCAGCCTCGCAGGTAACTGAGGCCGAAGCCCCAGCGCTTTTGAAAAGGATCCATCCTCGCGTATTTTTGATTACGCTATACCAACGATGTTTTGCAGAGGAGGCCCTCAAGGCGGAATACCGAGCCTGCGGCGACTAGCCAACAAGGGGCCGCGAGGCCCAGCAGGCTGAAAAGAAGTGCGGTCCGGATTGAGATGCCGGCGCAACGGTATGGCGCGCCATCGTATTCCAAGATATTATTCTCAGAGGCATACTAACACCCGTGCTCTCTTTAGGAAAAAGAGCGCTCGCCGGACTATATCCGGAGAGGTTGCCAATCGCGCCTCCACCAGCCAGGCTCCAAGGCCGGGTCCGGAAGTGGAGGCGAACATGAGGCGCGCACTGGACGCTCCTCCGACAGAGGATGCGGACAGGCTGTCTGCCACCAATTCCGATGTGGAGAGTGCCATGAACCACAGGCGTCGCCGGACAGTTCTTCGCGAGGCTTGTTTCTCCCAGGAGGCGTTGGATGCCTTCAACTCGGGAGATGCGTACCCCCGTGCTGCTCAAAATGGTCTAACCAGAGCCACGGAGCAGTATGTAAAGGACATACGGGTGAGAAAATTTGGTGATTATATATACCAGTAGCCCCTGAGACTTGAAACAGTTAGAATAACTGATTTAAGGATCATTTATTATGCAGGTTCTTACAAAAAAGAATACCCAACTGTCCCATGAGCTGGAATAGTGCAGAGCCCAACTTGAGGCTGCACTAGCCGCAACAGGGGAGCCTAAGGAGACCCCCTCTGGTACTATATGCTTCAAATGATAAGTATCATGTAAAGTGCGGCGTGTGTGCAAATCTGACAATAACATTGCAGATGGCGCCGGAGTAGATCCGGATAAGCAACAACACCTACGCCGGCTAAAGGCCGGCGAGAGCGTGCTTACAAAGGTGAGGCAGGAGAAGAATGATCTCCTAGATGCCAACACCCAGCTGGGCGTGGAACTAAAGGATGTTCGTGCCCAGCTGTGGACTCCGTGAAGGAGAATCAGCGGCTTCGACGCGACATTTTTAGTAAGTGCTTGAACAAACTTCGAAAAAGAGTTCGGCGAGGAAGTCGACTGACAGAGTTATGTCTGTAGGTATGCTAACAGGGCGTCCTGCAGAGGAAATGCCCGGTTCTATGGGTGACCTTCTTCCGAAGCTCTCAACCGCACGAACTAGTTCGGCAGTGATGCAAGCGTTGCCGAGCCTTGTGGCCATCTGTCTCGTGCTCAAGGGCTTGGATATCTTCGGAGAAGCTGAAGGGAGCGCGGCGGCGCTTCCGATTATGGAAGATATCGGCCTGCCGTCAAGGTGCCAGGGAAGCCTGGGCCATGGTGAAGACGCGGTACACGAAGGCTGACCCAAACCATATGGTCGAGGTCGGACCTGTGGGGCCCGATGGGAAGGAGATCCCTGTAAGCTTAGTATACGGCCAAGTAGAATTGGCCGCAAAGTATTCCCAACAGGACTGTAGACTAGACAGCCTATTGGATGGTATTGAAGAGGAATTCAACCAGTCAAATTGACTATGTAATTTAAAGTGACATGTATAATGCCTTCTAGCCGGATTGTAGATCGTTTGTCGTGGCGGACCTTTTCGCTTCAACCTCGGGACCCGATGGTCCGGTGTGTATCCGAATACCCTCTCGGTTATGTAAGAACCGTGGCATGCATGGAGACCAGGCGTAGGGGTCATTAGTGCTTGAACAGACAAGTGCCCAACTAGTTATGTTATATTACATGGTTAGTAAGAAACATCTTCCAGGGAGAATAGTTCCGTTAGGGGTTCCTTTCCCTGGGAGGCATGCCCTAAAGTGCATGTCCGGACTACGAAAAGAGACGCAGAGAAAAAAACATCTGGGGGCGCATAAGTAAAAAGTGTCAAATCATCTTTAGTTCACCGACCGAATATTCTCTTAAGAACGCTAGCTTTCGGCTTCACCCAGTCTGAGGTACACATCCGTCTGACCCGGCAGTAACAATCGCAGAGGTGCTCCCCTTATGCCCTAGCCAAATTAACAGGAACGTAGGGCATAAATACAAGAGCCAGGCAACCCAACTTGGCCAAAACTTAAGTCATATCGATGCATATAATGGTGAATAAAGGGTACATGCGGAAGTGTAACACATGTGTTGGGCATGAAGCCCGTATGAATAAGCTTCTGTAAAAGAAGCCCCCAGGTATAATGAGCACGGATAGCGCACAGTTATGTGCGAACAAGGCACAAATGGGCCCTTAAAGGCTGTGAAAGAAAAGAAGGGGAGAAGGAGAGAAATATAGGACAGATAGCGTATAAAAAATGGACAGAGGAAGGAGACGAACACAGAGTCCAGCGCTAGGCGTAGAATCTTCGGAGTCGGGCTGCGTTCCATGGGTTCGGCTCGAGTCGATTATCCGATGCATCCCGCAGACGGTACGCTCCACCAGTTAGGACTTGGTCAATAATGAAGGGACCTTCCCACTTGGGCTTTAGTTTGTCCTTTTTCTTATCCGGCAGGCGTAGAACTAACTCGCCAACATTGTAAGTTTTGGCCCATACTTCTCTGCTTTGGTATCTTCGAGCCTGCTGTTGATAGAATGCGGAACGGGCTTTTGCCACGTCACTCTCCTCCTCCAAGGCGTCCAGACTGTCCTGCCAATCTAACTCGGCTTCTCTTTCTTCGTACATGCGCACCCGAGGTGAGTCATGAATTATGTCGCAGGGCAGAACCGCCTCTGCGCCGTATACCATGAAGAATGGTGTGTATCCGATAGTGCGGTTCGGCATGGTCCGCAGCCCCCAGAGTACGGAGTCGAGCTCCTCTACCCAGTGCGTGTTAGATTCCTTGAGGGACCGCACTAATCTGGGTTTGATGCCGCTCATGATTAGACCATTTGCTCGCTTGACCTGACCGTTAGTTTGTGGGTGATAGACTGAAGCATAGTCGATCTTGATGCCCATGTTTTTGCACCAGAGTTTTACCTCGTCGGCTGTAAAGTTCGTGCCGTTATCGCGATGATCTTTGTGGGGGGGCCGTAACGGTGTACGACCCCGGATATGAAGTCTATCACCGGTCCGGACTCGGCCGTCTTAACAGGCTTGGCCTCTATCCATTTAGTGAACTTATCCACCATGACCAGTAAGTATTTTTGCTTGTGGGTTCCTCCTTTAAGAGGTCCAACCATGTCAAGCCCCCAGACCGCGAAGGGCCAGGTGATGGGGATAGTTTGGAGGGCGGTGGGTGGCATATGGCTTTGGTTAGCAGAGAGCTGGCAACCAACACATCGTTGGACTAAGTCCTGAGCGTCTGCCCGGGCCGTCGGCCAATAGAATCCTGTACGGAAGGCCTTGCTTACAAGGGCCCGGGCTCCGGCGTGGTGACCGCCGAGTCCGGCATGAATTTCAGCCAGAAGATTCCGTCCTTCCTCTTCGGAGATACACCTTTGAAGGACTCCGGTGGTGCTTTTCTTATAGAGCTCTCCCTCATGGACTTTATCGGCTTTAGATCGCCGTACTATGTAGCGTGCCTCGTTTTGGTCCTCAGGAAGTTCCTGCCTAGTTAGGTAGGCTAGGAATGGTTCTGTCCACGGGGCGATGACTGCCATTATTACGTGGGCTGAAGATGTTATTTCGTTGGCAGAGCCTCCAATTATGTCAGATTGTTCGGTGTCGGGCAGTGCGGTTGGGTCCGGTATGTTATTTCCGGGTTCCCCTTCCCATACTACGGATGGCTTGAACAGCCTCTCCAAGAAGATGTTGGGGGGGGCGGCATCGCGTTTTGCGCCGATGCGTGCCAGGACATCTGCCGCCTGATTGTTTTCCCGGGCTATATGGTGAAATTCGAGCCCCTCGAACCGAGCTGATATTTTTAGGACGGCATTGCGATAAGCTGCTATTTTTGGATCCTTGGCATCAAAGTCTCCATTTATTTGGGATATCGCGAGGTTCGAATCCCCATGTACCTCTAGGCGTTGAATGCCCATGGATACTGCCATCCGGAGACCATGTAGAAGGGCCTCATATTCGGCTGCGTTCTTGGAGTTCGTATACATTATCTGGAGTACGTATTGAACTGTGTCTCCTGTTGGGGACGTCAGAACGACGCCAGCCCCCAGACCAGCCAGCATTTTGGAGCCGTCGAAGTGCATGATCCAGTTGGAATATGTGCCGTACTCTTTAGGGAGTTCGGCTTCCGTCCATTCGGCGACGAAGTCGGCCAAAACTTGTGACTTAATAGCTCGCCGTGGCTTGTAAGTTATGTCGAACGGGAGGAGTTCAATGGTCCATTTGGCAATCCGGCCCGTCGCGTCGCGATTGTTTATGATATTGTTAAGTGGCACTTCCGAGGCTACCGTTATCGAACACTCTTGAAAGTAGTGTCGCAGTTTCCGGGATGCCATGAATACCGCGTATGCTATCTTTTGATAATTCGGGTACCGTGACTTGCATGGAGTAAGGACAGTGGACACATAGTAAACTGGCTTTTGAAGGGGGAATTTGTGCCCGGCCGTTTCTCGTTCGACGACGAGCACTACGCTTACAACTTGATGAGTTGCCGCGATGTATAGTAGCATTGGTTCGCCAATTTTTGGCGCGGCCAGGACTGGGGTTGTTGCCAATATGGCTTTTATTTCGTCGAGTCCGGCCATGGCGGCGTCCGTCCACTCGAAGTGTTCGGTGCGCCGGAGGAGGCGATAAAGGGTTAATGCCTTTTCTCCCAGGCGGGAGATAAAGCGGCTTAGAGCCGCCACGCATCCAGTCAATTTTTGTATTTGTTTGAGGTCCTTTGGGATATCCAATTGTGACAGAGCTCGGATCTTGGCTGGATTTGCTTCAATTCCTCTAGCGGATACAATGAAGCCCAAGAGCTTTTCGGATGGTACGCCGAAAACGCATTTTTCCGGGTTGAGCTTGATGTCGTATGTTCGGAGGTTATCGAATGTGAGCCTCAAGTCGTCTACTAGTATTCGACATGCTTGGTTTTGATGACCATGTCATCTACGTATGCCTCCACTATTTTGCCGATCTGGTTTGCCAGACATGTCTGAATCATGCGCTGATATGTTGAAGCAGAAGGGGCCGTATGGTGTGATGAATGCCGTTGCGGCTTGGTCTGGCTCTGCCATCTTAATTTGGTGGTAGCCGGAGTATGCGTCGAGGAAACACAATGAATCGTGTCCTGCGGTAGCGTCGATAATTTGATCGATGCGGGGGAGGGGGAAGGGATCCTTTGGGCAAGCCTTGTTGAGGTCCTTAAAATCGACGCACAAGCGCCAGGATTTGTCCTTCTTTGGTACCATCACCAGGTTTGCTAGCCAGTCCAGATGTTTTATGTCTCTCATGAATCCGGCCTCCAATAGCTTGGCTAGTTCCTCTCTCATGGCTTGTCTCTTAGGTTCGGAGAAACGCCGAAGAGCCTGCTTGACTGGCTTGAATCCTTTTAGAATATTTAGGCTGTGCTCGGCCAGCCTGCGTGGGCTTCCTGGCATGTCTGAAGGGTGCCAGGCGAAAATGTCCCTGTTCTCACGTAGGAACTCTCGTAGTGCGGCGTCTACATCAGGGTTTAACTGTGCCCCGATGGAAGCTGTTTTTGTAGGGTCCGTTGGATGGACTTGGAATTTGACTATTTCGTCCGCTGGTTTAAAGGAGGTGGAATTGGATCTTTTATCGAGTATCACGTCGTCCCTATTCACCGTGGAGCGCAGCGCAGTCAGTTCCTTAGCCGCTAGGGCTTCGGATAGTGCCTCGAGGGCTAGTGCGACTGTCTTATTTTCGGCGCGGAGTGCTGTATCCGAATCACTAGCGAGAGTGATGATTCCGTTGGGCCCGAGCATTTTGAGCTTCATGTACCCGTAATGGGGTATGGCTTGGAAGATTGCAAACGCCTCCCGCCCTAATAGAGCGTGGTATCCGCTACTGAACGGGGCCACTTGGAACGTGACCTCTTCAGACCTATAATTGTCCGGTGTGCCGAACACCACATCTAGTGTGATTTTTCCTGTATAGCGCGCTTCCCGACTGGGGATTATTCCTCTAAAGGTTGTGCTCCTCCGCTCAATGCGGTTCCAGCCTATTTCCATTTTTTGAAGGGTTTCCTCATAAATGAGGTTCAATCCGCTGCCACCGTCCATGCGTACCTTGGTGAGTCGAAAGCCGTGCACTATTGGACTAAGGACCAATGTGGCTGGTGCTCGGGCTGTTCGGAATTTAGGTTCGTCACTGGCATTAAAAGTAATAGCCATGTCACTCCATGGGTTTATTGTTGCCACGTGGTAGACTTCGGCAAGGCTGTGGAGTGTTCGTTTTCGCATATTATTTGATGCGAAAGTCTCGAAGACTGTTAATACCGTACTGGTATCCTTGGGCTGGTACTCTGTGGCTTCTGGGTTTAGAAGATCTTCGCCACTTTTGGCCACCTACCGAAGTATCCAACATGCTCTAAGGCTATGAGTTGGTGTGGCGCCCTCTGCACTGTGAATTTTACAGGGTCCATTGAGCCATCCCTCCAGTACGGTTCCATGCCCTGTAGAGGGTTTTTGCTTTTTGGTGTTTAACCCGGGTGCCCGGCGATAATGCACCCTTTTGTTTCGGACTGGGTTTGTATTCAGGGCCGAATTGTCCCAAAATTTTATTTTGGTTTTCCAGGCGCTTTCCATCGCACAATACTTTCGTACTATGGACGCCAAGTCGGCGAAACGTGTAATTTCACGGCGACTTATGACGTTGAGGATTCCCTTGTCCGTGCAACTATTGCAGAAGAATGAAATTGCGTCTTCCTCGCGGCAGTCCTTTATCCTGTTGATGACCAGGAGGAATCTGGCCCAGTAATGGTGTACTGTTTCTTCGGGCTCTTGCCTAATTTGGGATAGATCGCTTATGTTTGGGTGGGTGGGTGAAATTGAATCCGAAATCTCACCCAATCTGGGACTCAGGGGCCAAGGAGTTTCCGAACTCGGAAGCTTGGATTCTTGGATGTTGTCTAATGAATCTAGGCCGCTGCCTGACTCTAGGTTTAGGGCTTGAGTGACGTCCTCCCCTCCGCGGGTATCCGGCTTGGAGGGATCGGGAATCCGGACATAGATAGTCCTTAAGATAGATGAGGGGTCGCCGCATTGTTCCTCCACCACTGCAACGTGATGGGTGACCTGGGGAGAGTTAATCTCTCTCAGATCGGGTTTAGGCCCAATCTGATCGTAGTCTATAGCGACTCCCAGGGTGGCGATGCGATCCAAGAGCTCATTTAGGGAAGAGAGCTCCATTGGATCTAACTGCTCGGCGAGTTCCGAGTTGACGTGAAGATTGCTTTTGATGACCCGAGAAGTCATCATCGGCGTAGCGGCCGAACAGGCGGTCATAAGAAAGCCACCTAGCCGGAGAGTTTGGCCAACAGCCAAAGCTCCCTTAGCAACAGTGCCGTCTTTAAAGACGGGATGACGCATCCTTCCTGATGGCGACGACACAGAGGAACTCTCAATGAAAGCACCAATGTCGGTGTCAAAACCGGCAGATCTCGGGTAGGGGGTCCCGAACTGTGCGTCTAGGCGGATGGTAATAGGAGACAAGGGACACAATGTTTTTACCCAGGTTCGGGCCCTCTCGATGGAGGTAAAACCCTACTCCTGCTTGATTAATATTGATGATATGGGTAGTACAAGAGTGGATCTACCACGAGATCGGAGAGGCTAAACCCTAGAAGCTAGCCTATGGTATGATTGTTGTTCGTTCTACGGACTAAAACCCTCCGGTTTATATAGACACTGGAGAGGGCTAGGGTTACACATAGTCAGTTACAATGGGTGGAGATCTACATATCCGTATTGCCAAGCTTGCCTTCCACGCCAAGGGAAGTCCCATCCGGACACGGGACGAAGTCTTCAATCTTGTATCTTCATGGTCCAAGAGTCCGGCCAAAGGTTATAGTCCGGCTATCCGGACACCCCCTAATCCAGGACTCCCTCAGCCATATATATTGAACTAGCAAGCAATATACCACAAGGACAACAAGCTAGCTAACTCCAAATAAGAATATGAACAATGGATTAAGCTAACCAAGAACACATACATGAAGATGGATTATACTATAGTTCAACTCATGGGAGGGAGGGGTCTCTGATCTCCATTGAAGGGGCTTGGGACACCAAGTCACCAATGTCCACAAAGGTCTAGATCCAACCTCAACCACTAAGAGATGATTGAGGGGATCTCCAACCTTTGCAAACTTTTAAAAAGCTAATCCACAACATTAAAAGCATCGAGGAACCTCCAATCTTGAGGGTTTTCTCACAACCCTAAGAGTATGAAGCTTACAAAGAACTCAAGGGGAAATCAATTTTGTAGTGGTGGACTTCACAAATCTAAGGTCCCTCTTTCTCCCCCTCACTCAAATCAAAGTTTGGTACATGATGCAGGAAGAAGTGGAAGCTCAGAGAGGTCAATATGGTGGTAAGTCTCATTATCTAGCTGGTACCCTCCCTTAGGGAAGAAGGGGTACCTTTTTTATGCTCCCAAATAAGCGTGTTACACAACCATGATGGGAAACGTTGCATGGAGATGCTAGCAAGGAGAGGGGGATTATCTACATACCCTTGTAGACTGAAAGCGTTAACGATCTAAAGATCGTGCTTGGCGTAGTCGTACTCCCTTAGCGATCCAACGTGATCCAGCGCCGAACGGAAGGCACCTCCGAGATGTGCACACGTATGGATCAGTATCCAGCAAGGGAGGGTGGAGAGGCAGATGGGATCTAGGCCATCATGATGGCATGGTGGTGATGGTGGCAGCAGAACTGCAGCAGGGCTTTGCCAAGCGTCTGCACGAGGAGATGGGAGGAGTTGGGAGAGACGGCGGCCAAGGGTCAAAGGTTGGCTGCCCCCATGCATCTCCCTTCTCTTTATATAGGCTAGGGGGCAGGGGAGTTTGGCCAAAACCCTCCTAGGGCTGGCCACACGGGAGAAATCGCTTTAAATTCGGAGGTAACATCTTATCTCTATATTCAACCCTTTAAATTTAGAGAGAACACCTTATCTCTAGATTTAAATGACATGGGCCTTGTGGATAGTGCAGCCAGCTGAGGGAGTCCTAGATTACGGGGTCCTCGGACGTCCGGGCTATGTGACGTGGGCCAGACTGATGGGTCGTGAATATACAAGACATAACACTTTCCCCCATGTCCAGATGGGACTCTCCTTGGCGTGGAAGGCAAGCTTGGCGTGCGGATATGAAGATTCCTTTCTCTGTAAACCGACTCTGTACAACCCTATCCCCCTCCGGTGTTGTCGGCGTTCTGGGAACGGGGGTCCCCGGACTTGCCTGCCTGCGGCCCACAGCGTGGCTAAGCCAGCAGGCCGTACGACCCATCTTCATCAACAAGGCATCCAAGACCCTCGCGAGGGTCCGAGCCTCGCGAGGCGGACGACACAAGACCTCCTCTGGAGTGGCCTAGCCTGCAGGCAGGCTCACGAGGAGCGGATATATCAAGGCAGGGCAAACCTCACGAGGCTCTCATGACGTGAGCCATGACGAACGACACCAGGCGGGCACCAGGCGGGCGCCAGCGCATGCAACGTCCTTATTTCCACTTTGGTGCTAAGGAGGCCAGCGCGGGCGAAGAGTACCAAGGCATCAGGCAAAGGTTGCTATATTGGTGCAATGAGACCAAGACCAGGAGGATGGCAAAACGGAGGTCATCGTGGAGCCCAAGACAGCGTCACCACCAGATCTTTTCGTAGGCGAAGACCGCTTTTGTCAGGATAGCTTGTACTAGCTGTCCCCCTTCAAATTTGCCCGCCGTTGTGGGCTCCCTTCCCGCTCAATATTTGGGAAGAGGACCAGAGCCTATATAAGTAGAGCTAGCCACCACAGTAGGGGGCATCGAGCAATTCATACAGCTCTCACCCGCTAAGTCACCAAGCACAAGAACACCTCAACCTCAGGAGGCTGTTCTTCCCTTGTACTGTTCATCATCAACCCAAGAGGCAATCCACCACCACCACACTGGAGTAGGGTATTACACCACAACGGTGGCCCGAACCAGTATAAACCTCGTGTCTTTCTGTGTTGTGAGTTCATCGAGTTCGTCCGCGAGATCTTAGCGAGCCGGAGCGTGGATCGGTAGGAGGGAAAGACTTCGCGCGCACCCTAGTGTTTGAACCTTAAGGGTTTGCCAGAACCCCACATCCGACATTTGGCGCGCCAGGTAGGAGTGCGCCGTAGCTTCCCTTCCATCAGTTGTCACTCCATCGCTCCGTCGTCTCCATGGCGGACGCTCGCCGTGCTCGGGCTGAGCGTCGGGCTGCCCTCACCGCCCGTGTCGCTCAGAAGGCTCCCGTTGGCGGGCCACCTCGTCGTTCTCTGTCACCCACCGCCAACGCTGCCACCGACCTGGCAGGGAACGAGCAGCAGGTGTCCTCGCTGCATCCTTCGGTGCAGCAGGACGGCCGCATTGCCACTCCATCGCTGACCCCTGCCGGTTCTTCGTCTCATGTGCGTCGCGCTCCCATGGAGGCGCGGGCCGCGCTCCTCGCTGCGAACGAACTCCTGCGCTACCGCCCCGTCGACGACCTCAATGAGGAGTGGCTCGATCGCATCGCCGAGCTCGTCCGTGCCGCAGGGGGCTCCCCGGTGCCGTCCCTCTTTCTACCTCCCACTCAACCAGCCACGGGCGACAAGGCTCATGGCGTGCCTCCACCACCTCTGCCCCAAGACGGTGC
Source organism: Aegilops longissima (assembly GCA_021605205.1). Lineage (NCBI taxonomy): Eukaryota > Viridiplantae > Streptophyta > Magnoliopsida > Poales > Poaceae > Aegilops > Aegilops longissima. The sequence goes on from CM038676.1 coordinate 331,465,254, forward strand.
CTTGGCACCAAGGCGCGCGCCTCCGCAGCGTGATCCACCACGCCCACTGCCCGCGCGTGAAGAGAGAAGCTGCCAAGAAATTCTGCGGCCGCAAGAAGCTGCACCTGCGCTCCCCGCGCCACCTCGTCAAGATCGCGCACCGCCCGCAGCGGCGCAGCGCGGACCTCGTCAAGACCAAGCTCCACCTCCGAAGCGGGCCCCGGCAACCATGGCTGGCTGCCGCGCCTTCACCCCTGAGCTGCGTAGCGTCGCCTGGCCGGGCAAGTTCAAGCCGGATCTGCCTCCTCGCTATGACGGTACCGCAGACCCCGCGGAGTTCCTGTAGCTCTATGAGCTGAGCATCAAAGCGGCCAACGGTGACGAAAAAGTCATGGCGAACTGGTTTCCCATCGCTCTCAAGGATGGAGCCCGCTCCTGGCTCCTGAACCTGCAGCACAGCTCGATCTCCTCTTGGGACGAGATGCGCAACCGCTTCGTCGCCAACTTCCAGGGCACTCGCGACCGCCCGCCGGCCGCGGGTGACCTGCGCCACATCAAGCAACAACCAGGAGAGACTCTCCAAAAGTACATCCAGCGCTTCAACAACACCCGTCTCAAGATCCCCAAGGTCACGGACGAAGCCATCATCTCCGCGTTCTCAGACGGCGTCCGCGGACGCTCAAGATGAAGGAAGAGCTCGCCATCCATGAGGAGCTCAGACCTCTCAGAGTTTTTCAACTTGGCGACCAAGTGCGCGCAAGAGCCGAGGAGGGGCGCCTCTCCTTGAGCTGCCAGCCGTGGGCGCGGAGGAGAAGAAACCAAGGCCAAGGACGTTAAGCGCAAGGAGGCAGCTGTGCTCGCAGCGGAGCCCGACACCAAGCGGGCAGTAGATCAGCCCGAGTCTTCCAGAACAGCCGCCGTTTCACGCCTTCCACAACCTCGAACACCCACAACACCAAAGGATCGCCAAGAGCTCGAGCCATACGAAGGACGCTTTGTCGACGCCCGAAAGCGCAGCGACCAAGCTACGGCCACGGAGGAGGACGGGAGGCGGACGCCGGGACGACCGTGGCCCACGCCAGAGTGGCGCGACTGCCTCGTGGAGGACCGCTGGCTGGACCAACCTCGCGAGGGCGCCTGAGGGACCCGCCGGAGGATCGCCCCAAAGGCAACACCGGTCTTCCTCTGCCGCTGCCAAGAAGGAACGACGACCACCACCAGACGAGGGGCTGGGGCTTCAGAGCTCAGGCGATCGCTTTGCATCTTGGGCAGCACCCAGCCCCACCTCTCAACAAGATCTTCAAACAGTTCGCTCGCGAGGTGAACGCGGTGCTTCCCAAGATCGAGGCCACGCACCCGCTCAAGTGGTCCCAATGCGCCATCACTTTCAACTCAGCAGATCAGCTCAAGTGCGCGGCCACCGCTGGCGCCCTCCTTATGTTGTGTTCCCCAGTCATCAGCAATGTGCAGGTTACCAAGACCCTCATCGACGGCGGCGCAGGGCTCAACGTCCTGCCCGTCGACACGTTCGACAACCTCCAACTACCATATGAACAGCTCCAGCCTACCAAGCCTTTCTCAGGAGTGACCGATGGTTCCACCACACCGATAGGGAAGGTCCACCTGCCTGTCACCTTCGGGGAGCGCAAGAACTACCGCACCAATCTCATCGACTTCGACGTCGTGCACATCCGCCTGCCGTACAATGCCATCCTCGGGTACCCAGCCCTGGCCAAGTTCATGGCAGTCACCCATCACGGCTACAACGTTCTCAAGATGCCAGGAAGTGGAGGGATCATCACGGTCCCATGTGAAGAGAGGGATGCGGTGTGCTCCCTCTAGTGCGCCTTCCAAGCTGCAGCAATCGACGACCCCGACAGCAGAAGCGAGGGCCCTCCGGAGGCCATCCCCAAGAAGAAACAGCTGCGCCGTGCAGGACCTCAGGAGGATGGCGTCGCGATAGGAGTCTCATCAGGATCAGCGCCCGTACCCGGGGCGCCTCCCTCCATCGTATAGGAAAGCGCGCCCGGCGCCCTCCTCGGGCAGGGCTCGGGGGCTCTCTTCTGGAGGGCCTCAGACCTTGCCAACCTCACGAGGGAGGCGCTTGGGCACCACCTGGAAGCATGCTTCGCGGCACACTTTCCTCGGGAGAGCACGGGGCAAGGAGTGCCCACCACCCAAGAGTTCATCGCCAAGACCACACAGGAACTGTGAGACGCAAGAGCCATGCGCGGCGAGAGCCGCTCACAGGGCGCAGCTCCCCATCCAGGCGAGGATGCCGGGCTGCGTGTCTGCATCGACGTCCCAGGGCTCAACAGGGCCGCATCTCAGGAGTGTTTCTGGCCTTCGCGTGCGGGCCGCTGCGAGGGCCCGCCGCACAGCTACGTTCGCATGCCCTTCGGCTTGCTGAGCATGGCGCCGGCCTATCGAGGCAACATCCGCGTGTCCGGCATCTCGTGGGCCAGTACCACGCCGCCCTGAGGAGATGGAGACGGTCTCGGGAACCTCCTGAGCCCCCGAGCCTCCGAGGCTCAGGGCTCCGGCGACTCGTGAGGAGTCATTTCTTCAACGCGCCTTCACTGCACCAACTCTACTTCGCCTACGTAACTGTGTGACATCTTCCAAGCTCGCTTAGCTGGGAGCCCCCGGGCTGCATTATTCCCAGGCCGTATGGGTCCATCCCCATGGCATGTATCCTTTGCTTATGTCTTTAGCTTACCTTTTGCAGGGCGCTCGGCTGCATCATCCCCAAGCCGCTCGGGCCGGACCCGGTGGCATGTATCTTCCTGCATTTATCCAAGTTGATCTGCTCTCCATGCTTAACCTGCCAACTGCTATTACCCGCTCGATCATCGCCTACCCAGGGGCCTTCTCACAGGCACGACGCTGGTGCATGGGTCCGTCCCTGCCACGTCGACAAATCTGAGTGGTCGAGCTCTGGCTCGCGGCACGCCCCGCGCACGTAACCTCACCAGGCCCTCAGTGCCTTCACCTCATCCAGAGCAACCAGCGGCAGGCTGACAGCTGTAACGGCAAACCATGTTTCTTCTTATGCCAGTTCACAGGGATCCCATGAGAAGGATAGCAGGCGGCGCCGCGAGTCTCCTTTTCTCTCGTGTAATTCGCTTACACGTTAAAAGGGGGGTTCCTGAGCATCGCGACTCAGGAGCTCTTACTGTCTCTCCAGCCCTCACCCCCTGGCCTTGACCACGGCATCGCGACCTGGCATACCAGCGGCGGCTGTGCTCGCTCGAGGGCCGGGACCTGAGGACGTAGAGCACTAAGGAGAGCATGAGGGGAGGGAAACTCGTACGGGCCAGCCTAGCTATGCCTCACAAATAGGCGCGCAGCTCCAGTGCAGCGTCTGGAGTCGCCGCGAAGTCGACAAGATAAGTCCCGCTCTCGGATCGGCCAAATATTGGGGCCTGATGGTCACCCTCGCCTTGACGCGGCCCCATTGCGGCCACGTCAACTCCCTCTCTTGCCTTACCATGGCTTCTTGAGAGCTAAGGGGGACCTCCTGAGCATCGCATCTCAGGGGATCTTACTGGACCTCAGGCCGCACACCTCCTGGCCTTGACCATGCACGCGACCTGGCATACCAGCAACGGCTGTAGCTGCCTGGGGACCGGGACCTGTCAGCGTAGATCAACAAGCCGTCGCGGGGAAGAAAGGGAGGACCGAGCTTCAACGGGACACGCATTCGCTAAGTTTTCATAACAAGGAAGATAAGTACAAAAGACATTTCAGATCCTTACATGCCCCCACGGGGCGATTCATGATTCTTCGCAGCAAACAGAAGCTGATACTTAGGGGAATCCTATCTACACCCTCCCATGGTGGACACCATCATCAACAGTGGGCCACGAGGGCCGGCGCCAACCCCATCCAGATCAGCGGCGACGACGATCGGACGCCGTGGCTCTGCTCCGAGCGCGGCGAGAGCTCGGGGGCACGTAGCTGTCGTCACTCGTCACCGGAGTCTCGTAAAGCTCAAGAGAGCTGCTGGACTCCCAAGGGCTGCTACTGCTAGAGTAGCCGCGAGCGGAGCGCGCGTCAGTTGGGCGCTCTTCTTCGGGGCAGCACTCCAGACGGCGGCCCTCGGCGTCGAAGACCTTGAAGAAGAGCGTGAAAGCGCTGTCGTACTCGAAGTGGATCACGAGGGCGCCCCTCGCACGGCAGACCCGTGTGATCTCCCCCCAACCGCGGGTCATGAAGATCTTGCCGGCGGGAACCGCTTCAATCTCCGCTCCGGTCGCTGGAGCGCTGCAGTCAGCGTGCTCCAAACAGAGCTCGAGAGGCCCCCTCGGCGACATCACATCAGAGAAGAACCGCGGGAAGCGAATCCAGGAGCTTGGAGGCATCAGCGCCCACAGCACCAACTCGCGCAAGGAGTCCGCAACGTGGATCCCAGGGGCGACGGCACGCGTCGCCGTGGCACGGCGACTCTGGACACGGAGCGGGCGGTGTTGCTCGTCACTCCGTCCTCCCGAAACCACGGCTTAGGCGTACAAGGGTAGCGGGTACCCCGGAGGAGGCCGCTCGCACCAAGGCCTCGCCACCACCTGCACCGCCGCTTCATCACGGCGATGGATCGACCTCTTCTTTGGTGAAAGTGGCCCCGGATCATCACGGGGAGCCTTTCCTTTCTCTTCGGTAGAAAACCTTCTGATAGGCGCCATTGTTGTCAGTAGTTGAGCAAGGAGGAAGGAGCAAGCAAGTGAGGAACAGATGGGCGACGGGGGCTCCGCTCCCCTCCCCATTTATAGCAAGAGAAGGCCAACCGGCGCCTCCCACAATCGCTGGTAATGATGGTTTTCCTTGCATGTCGCAGGGACTTGTCAAGTCGTACAGTTGCCGATGCAGCGTGGGGAAGCGGAGACACCCACGTCCAATCAACCGCCATCGTCGCCAACCGAGGTCCGGGGCTTTTGGGGCCTCGGGTGCTCGAATCTTGACCCTTGGCTTCGCCGTGAAGCCAAGCCCGAGCGCACCTTGGGCCCGGGGGCTACTGTCAGCGTTCTGGGAATGGGGGCCCTAGACTTGCCTGCCTGCGGCCCATAGCGTGGCTAAGCCAGCAGGCCGTACGACCCATCTTCATTAACAAGGCATCCAAGACCCTCGCGAGGGTTTGAGCCTCGTGAGGCGGACGACCCAAGACCTCCTCTCGAGTGGCCTAGCCAGGCAGGCTCACGAGGAGCGGAGATATCAAGGCAGGGCAAACCTCACGACGCTCTCATGACGTGAGCCATGATTAAACGACTCCCAAAGGGCGCCAAGGGGGCGCCAAGCCACAGCAGCGCCCTTATTTCCTCTTTGGTGCTAAGGAGGCCAGCGCAGGCGAAGAGTACCGAGGCATCAGGAAAAGGTTGCTATATTGGTGCAACAATACCAAGACCAGGAGGATGGCAAGACGGAGGTCATCGTGGAGCCCAAGACGGCGTCACCACGAGAGCTTTTCGCAGGCGAAGACCGCTTTTGTCAGGATAGCTTGTACTAGCTGTCCCCCTTCAAATTTGCCCGCTGTTGTTGCCTCCCTTCCCGCTCAATATTTGTTAAGAGGACTAGGGCCTATATAAGTAGAGCTAGCCACCATAGTAGGGGGCATCGAGCAATACATACAGCTCTCACCCGCTAAGTCACCAAGCACAAGAACACCTCAACCTCAGGAGGCCGTTCTTCCCTTGTACTGTTCATCATCAGCCCAAGAGGCAATCCACCACCACCACACTGGAGTAGGGTATTACACCACAACGGTGGCCCGAACCAGTATAAATCTCGTGTCTTTCTGTGTTGCGAGTTCGTCGAGTTCGTCCGTGAGATCTTAGCGAGCCGGAGCGTGGATCGGTAGGATGGAAAGACTTCGCGCGCACCCCAGTGTTCGAACCTTAAGGGTTTGCCGGAACTCCACATCCGACATTTGGCGTGCCAGGTAGGAGTGCGTCGTAGCTTCCCTTCCGTCAGTTGTCGCTCCGTTGCTCCGTCGTCTCCATGGCGGACGCTCGCCGTGCTCCGGCTGAGCGTCCGGCTGCCCTCACCGCCCTTGTCGCTCAGACGGCTCCCGTTGGCGGCTGTCGGTGTACAAAAATAGGGGCGCATTTTTGTACCCCTTTTCCCGCACGAGCAATCAGAGCGCCCCACAGCCACACCAAGCGTAACGAGGGAGGTGAGCCAAGGTAAGATCGAAGCCAAGACAATCAAAGCAACACCAAGGCCAAGACCACAAAGAGCGAGAGGGGCAAGCAGGTTCCCGGCAAGACTCTTGCCGGGCGGCCTCAACCGCCCAGCAGAAGACCCTGCCGGGACAGCTCGCCCTGCACCAACAGAGCGAGCCACCCTTGAGCCCATGGGCCCCAGTGCCATCATCAGCGTGGGGCCAGGACTCGGGAAGGCACATCTGTGGTGGCATGCAGATCTTTGTGAAGACATATTCAAGATCAGATGAGGATTAGAAGACGATGATTCTCGGCAAGATCCTTGCCGGGGAAGGCCACCAGACCCCCGGCAAGATCCTTGCCGGGGATGACAGCACGCCAAGGCAAGGCCCTCGCCAAAGACGCCGGCGAGGCCACCGCCAAGCCCACGTCAACCAAGCTTCCACCACCGTTCACATGCAGCTGCCAGCCCAACCAGCTGGGCGGGCACCTGCGTGGTAACATGCAGCTCATAGGCCAACTCATCGAGCGCCTGCATGGCGACATGCAGATCTTCGTGAAGGCTCCACCACCGCGCCAACCCAGCTGCCTACCTGCCTACATGGCACCGCACGCATCCCTGGCCGAGGCGCGCGGTCGCGCGGGAGGAGCAGCGACGGATGGGGCGGGCCTCGCCCGTCCCCCAATAAAGCGTAGGGACACCTAAGCTACGCATTAAATGCGTCTTGTCCCAGTCGAGCGATAAGCTTAGGGCACTTTGGCGCCTTTCCACCTCCCATGTGTCACCGTGGCAGCCCGTTTCAACTATAAAAGGAGGCCCATGGCATCTTGGAGAAGGATTGACTCTTCAACCACGCTACTGACCACAGCTAGTTCGAGAGCTCAAGAACTCTCGAAATACACCCACCAAAGCAGGACTAGGGTTTTACGCATCCTCGCGCCCGAACTCAGGTAAACGATCCTTGTGCTATCTACTAGCCCGGCTCTCCTCGCAACCCTGCGCCCCGACAACCGTAGTAGGGATTCTTGTGATCCCATAGGTGTCATTCCGCACAGACATCTTTGGCGCGCCAGGTAGGGAGCGCAATTGTGAGAATCTGGTCTAGTAGTTAGCCTAGCAGTTCTTCGTCGCCATGGCCCCTAAGAAGAAGACGACCATGGCGGTCGACACGTTGGGATCCGAACGACCCGTGCCGGCGCGGACGAGCAGCGGACCGGTCACAGACAGGAGCCGGGCCGCGGCCCGCGAGCACCAGCATCGCCCAGGCAGTCGGAGCTTGCCAAGAGGCGTCGTTCGTGCGCCAGACGACCGGCTACACATCGCCGGATCCAAAGACGGAGCTGGGCCCCCCGCAGGCGGCGCGGGGCCCTCCAAGAGCGTCGTTGTGCTGACTCCAGGTGGCGTGGCGACCTCCAGGACGCCTACACCGGCGACCCCCGCGCGTTCTTCCTATGGTGTGCGCGCCGAGCAGCGTCACCAAGTTGGTGACCCTGGGCACCGCCGTGGGAAGAGCCACGTGCGTCATCGGCAAGATGAAGGGGTTCAGCACGCTCGCCGAAGTGCTGGTGAAAATGGCACGCAGCCGCTGGGTCATGACGGAGCTCCTTCTAACATGGTTAGAAGTCGAAGCGCGTTGTGATCCACGCAGCTGTCGCCGCCGCCCATGCCAGCGGAAGCTTTGGCACGCGCACAACTGCTCCTCGACTTCCCTCCCGCTGCGGAGAAGCTCGACGAGTGGAGGGCCACCATCCGGAGCCTCGTCGCCGTCGCAAACAAAGACGATCCGCGACCAGCGGGGCCCTCGGGTCGGCGCTCCACCGAGCCACCACATGCTGGCGCTGGGAGGTCCGGGGGAGCTGCAGCCACGGTGCACTCTCCCCCTCCTCGCCAGCCACCATGGGCGTCCGCCCATCGCGACGGCGCTTGTGATAACATCTCCATAGCTTCATCCGACCCACGGACCCTCTGTGACCAGCGCCAGGTCCTTCAGGAGCGAGCTCACGAAGACGCTCGAACCGCCGTCGAGCGCCGGCGTGAAATGCGCCGCTAGTCGGACAAGCGGGCGGGACCCGCTATGGACCACCCAACACCGGGGGGCCCCGGCGGCCTACCTTACGAGGTGGGCTGCCCGGCTTTTACCCGTGAGCTAAGGCAGTTCCAGTGGTCGTCCCACCGCACGTTCAAGCCCGACGTCGGCGAGAAGTACACTGGCAAGACCCATCCGTCCGAGTTCCTCAACATCTACACCATCGTGATGTAGGCCGCTGGGGATCGCGACGACAAGGTGCTTGCCAACTATTTCCTGCTGGCGCTCAAGCCCAATGTGATGTCTTGGTTGATGCACTTGCCGGTGGATTCCGTTTCTTCTTGGTCAGATCTGTGCCATGAGTTTTTTGGCGCCTTCACAGGAGGCCACCAAGCTCATGGCCAGGCCAGTGATCTGCATATCATTCCCCAGAAGGAAGGGGAGACCCTGCGCAAGTACATCCAGAGATTCAGCCGGGTGCAGTACTACATCCCCGACGTTCATCCCGCCGCTGTGATTAGCGCGTTCCACCAGAACGTGCACAATCGCAAGATGCGCGAGGAGCTGGCGATGACCAAGGTTAAGGATGTGGCCGAGCTCTACGTTCTGGCCGATAGTTGTGCCCGGGCTGAAGAGGGAAGGAAGTACCCCGGCGAAGACGCCGGCGCGGAAACCGACTCTACTGATGAAGACGCCGCCACCCCGACAAGGAAGAGCTGGCGTCGCAACAGGAAAAGCAAAGGCAATGCCATGGTTGCCGTTGAGGGATCTAACGATACCGGTGCCGGCAAGAAGGTCAAGGCAGACGCCCCCTGCGAGGAGATTGCCGGGTGCACCGCCTGCCGAGCCTTGGCGGCTACCGACAAGCCAGGAAGCTCCAAAGAAGCATCTTGCAAGATCCACCACACCAAGGGCCACGACCTCCGTAACTGCCGACAAGTCGAGCTGCTTGCTGAGAAGCAAAAGGCTGAGTCTGAAGGCGGACAAGGAGAAGGACCAGGGCCGGTCTTTGAGGATCCCAGAAGCATGGCGGCCAAGGAGGCCACCCCAGCAAGGACAACCAGCAAGAGAGGCCCGTCCGGGGCCGCGACAAGAAACAGGAAGACGACGATCACGACGAGGACGACGAGTTTGGTGAGCAAGGGTTCCAGAAAGCTACAGAGGCCATGTGCGTCGATGGAGGCACCTCACTGCATACCTCTCACCGCCTGCTCAAGCAGTGGGCGCGTGAGATTACAGCAGCAGAGCCGTCGTTCGACGCTCAGAAGCCGTTGAAGTGGTCCAGCATGCCCCTCATCTTTGACGCCGAGGATCACCTTGACCGCACTACCGCGGTCGGGTGCTTGCCATTGTTGGTCTCACCAACGATACGCAACCTCAGAGTGAACCAGATGTTGATTGACGGCGGGGCCGGCCTGAACCTGATCTCGCCTGTCGTGATCAAAAAGTTGCAAATCCCTGTCGGAGACCTTGAGGAAACGAGCACGTTTCAAGGGGTCAATCCGGGGAGGAGCCAGCCAAAGGGAAAGGTCACATTGCCTGTGACATTTGGAGGAGAGCTGAACTACAGAAAGGAGAGGATCGTCTTCGACGTAGCCGAGATTCCCTGCCCTACAATGGGATCCTCGACCTCCCGGCACTAGCCAAGTTCATGGCGGCGTCACACTACGCCTACAACATGCTGAAGATGCCCGGGCCGTTGACCATCATCTCCGTCCCCTCCGACAAGAAGGATGCGCTGATCTGCGCCGACCAACTCTACCGGGAAGCAGTTGCAGCTGCTGCCGTTAAGGCACCTGCTCCTGCCGCTGAAGGCCCGGGAAGGGAGAAGAAGCCCGGCAAGACCTCTCGCGTCCACTCCGGCAAGCGCACCTCCTCGGAGTGTTGTGCTACCGTCGAGGACGTGCCAGAGAGCTCTGCTGACAAGAGCAAGAGATCCAGGGCCGAGCCGCCACAGACCAAGAAGGTGCCCGTCAGGGACGATGGCACGGGAGGGTCCTTCACCATAGGCTCCACCTCGGCAGCAAATAGGAAGGCGCGCCGTCACCTTCCTGCAGCGAATGTCGGCGTGTTTGCATGGCAAGCATCCGACATCCTGTGTGTTCCTGTGGAAGTGATTGAGCACCACCTAGCTGTCTGCCCCCACGCGCCCGTCAAGCGTAAGGTCGTAGCAGGCTCTGGAGAGGCAGGAGTTCATCACAGAGGAGATCAGGACTTTGGAAGCGGCAGGTTTGGTGAGAGGAGTGCTCCACCCGACGTGGTTGGCCAATCCGGTAGTGGTGCGCAAGGCGAATGGGAAGTGGAGGCTGTGTATTGATTACACAGATATCAATAAGGCTTGTCCTAAGGACCCCTTCCCGTTGCCGTGCATCGACCAGATTGTTGACTCCACAGCCGAGTGTGATCTGTTATCATTCCTCGACGCCTACTCACGCTACCACCAGATCTTCATGACAAGAGAGGATGAAGAGAAGACGACATTCATCACCCCATGTGGTACGTATTGCTTTTTATGGACGCCTTTCGGGTTGAAGAGTGCTGGCTCAACGTTCGCAAGGGCAGTCCAAATTGGTTTTGAACCTCAGCTCCATAGAAATATGGAGGCATACAGGGATGACATAGTGGTCAAAACCAAAGACGGGCTGACTCTTGTACAAGATCTGGAAGAGACATTTGCCAACCTGCGCAAGATCAACCTCAAGCTGAACCCTGAGAAGTGTGTCTTCGGCGTTCCATCCGGCAAGCTTTTCGGGTTCTTTGTGTCGCAGCGCGGGATCGAGGCAAACCCAGACAAGATCAAGGCTATCGAGCATATTGAGGCGCCTAAGCGGATCAAGGATGTGCGTCGGCTCACCGGCTGCGTTGCCGCCATGAGCCGATTCATCTCCAAGTCCGCTGAGCGTGCCGAAGAACGACACCACCGATTACCTGTCAAAGCGTGCCGAATTCAAGCTACCTGTGGAACCGGGTACCTTTTTGCTCCGGCTAACTCAACCATCCGTCGAACCATCAGCCGGGCAGAACAAGCGGAGGAAGTCAGGCCCCGGAAAGTACTTTCCTACCGAGCCCCCTGGGGCTGCCGGCAAGGGTGCTGCCGCGTACGCTGAGCCCGTCCAAGAGCAACTGGCTCCGGCAGGGCGTCAAACCCTAGCCGTAGAGACAACTGCTCCCATGGCGGAAGAAATGCCTTTGGCCCTTGCCGTCGAGCCCCAGGCTCCGGCATGGGCACAACATACCGCCCATTCCTCCAAGCAGGGAGCTTCACGAGGAGCAGGAAGAAGCGTAAAGAATAGCCTGTCGGTCCGCCTCGCACCAGTTAAATCGATGGCGTCGCCCCGCATGGAGAAAGGCTAAACGGTGTGAAATTGAAGTGCATCCCCCGGGAGGAAGGACTGGAGCTGTTCGCAGAGATGCATGGAGGCATATGTGGTTCTCACATAGGGTCAAGGGCCCTTGCCGGGAAGGCATTCCGGCAAGGTTTCTTCTGGCCCACCGCCATCCAGGATGCGACGGCACTAGTAACCAAGTGTGAAGCGTGCCGGTTCCATTCAAAGAAGCTTCATCAACCAGCTCAAGACCTTCAAACAATCCCTCTCTCCTGGCCATTCTCGGTCTGGGGGCTCAATATATTGGGCCCTTTCCCCCGCGCTGTCGGCGGCTTTGAGTACTTGTACATTGCAATCGACAAGTTCACAAAGTGGCCGGAAGTGGAAGCAGTGAGGAAGGTGACTGCTCAGTCAGCCTTCAAGATCTTCAAAGGACTGGTCTGCCGTTTTGGTGTGCCAAACAGAGTCATCACCGACAACGGCACGCAGTTCACAAGCCACACCTTCATGCAGTACATCCAAGACCTCGGCAGCAAGGTCTGTTTTGCTTCCGTGGCACATCCACGGAGCAACGACCAAGTGGAGAGGGCAAATGCTAAAGTGTTGCGAGGCCTGAGAACGAAGACCTTTGACACGCTGCACAAGAATGGAAGGCACTGGATTGATGAGTTGCCAGCGGTTCTTTGGTCGATCAGGACGATGCCAAATCGAGCCACCGGCCAGACACATTTTGCCCTGGTATACAGGGCAGAAGCAGTTCTCCCCACGGAACTCATATACGGGTCACCTCGAGTGCTCGCTTATGATGAGCTTGAGCAAGAGACGTTGCGCCAAGATGATGCGACGCTCCTTGAGGAAGATCGTCTTGCGTCAGAGTGAGGCACGCTACCAAGCAAGCCTTGCGCCGCTACCATAGCCGCAAGGCTCATGCCCGAAGCTTTGAGGAAGGCGACCTTGTTCTTCAGCGCGTTCAGTCGGCCAAGAATTCCAACAAGTTGACGCCAAAGTGGGAGGGGCCTTATCGGGTAATACGATTCACCAGGCCTGGCGCAGTCTGCCTGGAGACCGAAGATGCCGTCCCAGTGAGCAACTCCTGGAACATCGAGCATCTTCGCAAGTTTTACCCATAAGGCATGGCTTGCCGGGCCTCCCGTCAAGCCACCTTCTGTACAAGCTTTGCCGGCAAGGCATGTGACCCTTTGTACAGAGCCAGGCGCATACCCTGAGCATAAATAAATGAAGCACTGGCGCCCTAAGTTATAGCATGCATGCTAGGTCGAGTCTCTTCCTTGGTTAGGGTTGATGGTGCTAAGCGGCGACTAACCCCTAGCCTAGAGGTCGAGTGCGCGTCTATCTGTTCCTTTTCTATGCTCCTTTGGTTTGCAGGGCACATGAGCACTTCTGCTGAGCTACTCGGAAAGAAGGAAACGGACCGGCAACCCGACCCCAGCAAACCAGAGTTGCCGGGGGCTGCAAGCACAAGGATCCAACCGCGGCAAGATGAGATTGCCGGGGGCTGCAGATCCAGATAAGTCTTTTATCCTCTGCCATGCATTTAGGAACCGGACTGGGGTATGTGAAACCTCGTTTTTATCTCTAAGCTGTCGTGCTCCCCTTTTTCCTATACCTAAGGATTATTTCCTGGGTCCGGATTTGGTCGTAGCCACGGCGGCAAGGAGGTGGGACGAGGAGCCTGAAGCCCACTTCATCCCTGCCTCCGCCAAGATCGCGAGAACGGTCGAGTGGAGTGGGGGGACGGCAAGTCCTGTTGCCGGGCAAAAAATGTTTATCTTAAACAATAACAAGGATTCGCTCCTTGTCGTGGGATTTACCCGCGAACGAAAAACCCAGCAAGCATCCCTTTTTCATTAAAAACATCCCATACAGGTACAGTTTGTGCGAGATGAATAACATGAGCAAGGGGATTACAAGTTTTAAATTTAACAAAGGCCCGCAAGCTTACAAACTAAAAAAGAGATAAGATGCTTGTAATCCCTTTCTTGTCCCTCTCCTCAGGAGGCAGGTCAAGGAGGCGAAAGGGCAAAAGGGGTGCCTAGGCGAGCTACGAGCAGCAGAAAGCACCAAGAGAACACCTCGGTGGCCGCCCACGGGCGGGCCGGTGATGACGGTGCCGGGAAAGGAGCTGGAAGAGGAGGCGGCAGGACCGGCAATACGCGATGAAGGCGTCGGTGCCCACGTAATCCGAGTTGACGGCCTTCCCGCCCGCCCTCTTCCTCTTCCGCAGCCTCCCAATGCTAGCCGCCCAAGGAGACGGCCCCGAGAAGTTCAAGGAGCTGGCCCCGCCCCGGCAAACCTCTGCCGGAGGAGCGGCCAGGTGCAGATGCTGCTGCTGCCGCACCCGCCCAGGCGTGGGGCGTCAGACGCCTAGTCGGACTCGTCCCCGCGCTATCCACCCCACTATCCTCCTCGTCACTTTTGCTCGAGGACGAGCTTCCATCGTCAGAATCTCCATCAGAGGAGCTCTCCACACAGCACTTCAGACGAGTTCCAAACTCTCCGAAGACCTTGACGAAAAGCAGGCTATCCTCCATTAATTTGAAGTAGAGGACGAGCCCCGCCGTCAGGCTGTGGATGCGGGCGAACGTCTTCCATCCACGGTGGATATACATAACTCGAGGAGTTGGGAAGTCGACGTCGAGCCGCGTGCCCCCGTTCCCGCAGCCCCTCATGTGCAACTTGAGGGTCTGGGGCGGGGCATGCTCCATCACCTAAGTGAACGGGGTGGGGAGACGTAGATGATGACGCTGGGGCCGGCGGAGCCTGATGAAGAACTCGCAGGGCTGGTCTTCAACGTGGCCCTCCATCGGGAAGGGCATCATTGGCGGGGCGGGCAGGGCGGCCGCCCGTCCTCCTCTTCCCAGGCGCTCACGGCCTCTGCCCGGCCTCGCCCCTCCCCTTCCCTGTGGTCGGTTCCACCACCACGGGTTCGGGAGGAGGAGGGGCCTTGTTGTCGGCGTCGACCCTTGCCGCCACCGTCGAGGACCAGGATTCCCCTTCTCCATGGCGGGTGAGAGGAAGAAGCGAAGCGGGGAGATAGAAGATGGAAGAATGCGGGATGCCATCCCCCCTTCCTCCACCATTTGACACCCCAAGCGCATGAAAGATGCGTGAAATCCAGACACCGGAGGCGCAGGGAATCAGGACCGACCCGCTGCCCCAACCAGCGACGGTCCGGTTTCCCGCCTCCACCGTTTTCCACCCCAAGCGCATGAAAGACGTGTGGCAGACGTGCAGAACTTAGGGGACGGGTGAGGTGACCTCTCCCCACCCCGTGATCGTGGGGAGTGGACGCCTTGAAGACCGCACCCCGGCCCCGCTCAGTAAATGAGCCACGCCTCCACGCCTCCCTCTTTTTACGGGGAAGGCGCGAGCCGCCTCTTTACTGCGATGTGACGCATGCGTGTGAAAACCGCCCCACGCATGCCGCCCACGTCACGCACACCCCTCCACGTCGCACCACGGCCTTGGTCGGAGGCGGAGCGCTGAAGAATCTTACCACGGTAAAACCGCCCCACCTGCCAGCGCACCGTTTGGGCCCGGCCCAACAACGTGTCAGCGGTTATGTGTGCCCAGGCCGGGGCTCCTGTCCGGTGTACAAAAATAGGCGCATTTTGTACCCTTTTCTGTGCTGCAGGTTGTCGAGCGGCATGCAGCCACACCAAGCGAGCGAGGGAGGTGAGCCAAGGTAAGATCAAAGCCGAGACAATCAAGGCAATGCAAGGCCAAGACCACAAAGAGCGAGAGGGGCGAAGATGGTTCCCCGGCAAGACTCTTGCCGAGGCGGCCCTAAGCGGCCCGGCAAGACCCTTGCCGGGACAGCTCGCCCGCACCAATAGAGCGAAGCCACCCTTGAGCCCGGCCCCAGCGCCATCATCAGCGTGGGGCCAGGACTCAGGAAGGCACCTCTGTGGTGGCATGCAGATCTTTGTGAAGACATATTCAAGATCAGATGAGGATTAGAAGACGATGATTCTCGGCAAGATCCTTCCCGAGGAAGGCCACCAGACCCCCGGCAAGATCCTTGCCGGGGACGACAGCACGCCACGGCAAGACCCTTGTCGGGCCACCCGGCAAGGCCCTCGCCAAAGACGCCGGCGAGGCCACCGCCAAGCCCACGTCAACCAAGCTTCCACCGCCGTTCACATGCAGCTTCCAGCCCAACCAGCTGGGCGGGCACCTGCGTGGCAACATGCAGCTCCCAGGCCAACTCATCGAGCGCCTGCGTGGCGGCATGCAGATCTTCGTGAAGGCTCCACCACCGCGCCGACCCAGTTGCCCGCCTGCCTACATGGCACCGCACGCATCCCTGGCCGAGGCGCGTGTCGAAGCGAGAAGGAGCAGCGACGAACGGGACGGGCCTCGCCCCCGTCCCCAATAAAGCAGAGGGACACCTAAGCTACACATTAAATGCGTCTTGTCCTGTATTACGAGGGATAAGCTCAGGGAACTGTGCGCCTTTCCACCTCCTGTGTGTGACTGTGGCAGCTTCTTTCAACTATAAAAGGAGGCCCATGGCATACTGGAGAAGGATTCTGCTCTTTCGAACCACGCGCTGACCACAGCTAGTTCGAGAGCTCAAGAACTCTCAGAAATACACCCACCAAAGCAGGACTAGGGTTTTACGCATCCTCGCGGCCCGAACCTGGGTAAACGATCCTTGTGTTGTCTACTAGCCCTGCTCTCCTCGCAACCCTGCGCCCCGACAACCGTAGTAAGGATTCTTGTGATCCCATAGGTGTCGTTCCGCACCGACAGCGGGCCACCTCGTTGTTCTCCGTCCCCCGCCGCCAACGCTGCCACCGGCCGGCGGGGAACGAGCAGCAGGCGTCCTCGCTGCATCCTTCGGCCCGCCACTCCATCGCTGACCCCTGCTGTTTCTTTGTTTCATGTGCGCAGCGCTCCCATGGAGGCGCGGGCCGAGCTCCTCGTGGCGAACGAACTCCTGCGCTACCGCCCCGTCGACGACCTCTATGAGGAGTGGCTCAATCGCGTCACCGAGCTCGTCCGTGCCGCAGGGGGCTCCCCGGTGCCGTCCCTCTCTGTACCTCCCCCTCAACTACGCACGGGCGACGAGGCTCATGGCGTGCCTCCACCACCTCTGCCCCAAGACGGTGCCATGGCACCAAGGCGCGCGCCTCCGCGGGGTGATCCACCACGCCCAGTGCCCGCGCGCGAAGAGAGAAGCTGCCAAGAAATTCTGCGGCCGCGAGAAGCTGCACCTGCGCTCCCCGCGCCACCTCGTCAAGACCGTGCACCGCCCGCAGCGGCGCAGCGCGGACCCCGTCAAGACCAAGCTCCACCTCCGAAGCGGGCCCCGACAACCACGGCTGGCTGCCGCGCCTTCACCCCCGAGCTGCGTAGCGTCGCCTGGCCGGGCAAGTTCAAGCCGGATCTGCCTCCTCGCTACGACAGTACCGCAGACCCCGCGGAGTTCCTGCAGCTCTATGAGATAAGCATCGAAGCGGCCAACGGCGATGAAAAAGTCATGGCGAACTGGTTTCCCATTGTTGGAGATATGCCCTAGAGGCAATCATGTATGATGATATTTCCTATGTGTTTATGAATAAAGATAGTCCTTGGACATTATCAATGATGTGTATCAGCAAGTACGTGACTTGTTTGTGGGACTATACATTGTATGATGACTGTCCTAAAAGGTCCCTAGTCGAAAGGGCTGTGTGGACGCCAAGCAGCCGACTAGACTAGCATATGACACGGTCGATGGCTCGGTCTCACTAGCCATGGAGCATTGGATGCTAACGGATAATATGGACTTGGAAAGTCTGGTCGGATTCGACATAGTCGGATCCGAGTCGAATAAGGTCCGAGTCGGACAGACCCAACTATGAGGCGCAGCGATATGTCATCTGTGAGTCTCTAGTACAACATACGTTCTATGTCCTAAGACCTGGTAGCGCATGTACTCGAGATGGTGATAGACTTGCTTTGGGCCGACCAAACGCTACTCCGTGGATGGGTAGTTACAAAGGTAGGTTTGGGTTTGTCAATCCATGCTGCGAGACATGGTCGAGCAAGATGGATTTGCCCCTCCGATCCGGAGAGATATACTCTGGGCCCCTCGTGTGATCCGACCAGGAACAGCATGGCCATGCGACAAGGATTATGAGATAATCCGGATAGTGGTCGGTATCACCGGAGCGAGAAAGAGGTCGGGCTAGCACAAGGATGACAGTCGCCTTGAGCCCGACAACATATATCGTGTGGCAAAAGGAATGGAAGTATGATGTATAGGTTACGCCTAACCAGCTTCATCGTGCGCTTGGTGGTGTACGCCTTGCTAGAGGCCGCTACCAACCGTCTGGTCGGAGGTGATCCGAGCTGTGACCAAGCCGACTTGAACCTAAGGGGTCGTGCGCTTAAGGAAGGAACCTCGAGGTCGGTTCGTAGGACACCGGTCGGATGTGATCCGAACTGGACTAGGAACGTGACCAAATAGACTTTGGGCTTTAGGGTCCGTCACGAGGCCCAAGTGTTGAGCCCATAGCGGGCGCCTATATAAAGTGGAGTGCGGCACACCAATGAGTAGCGAGAAACGCTTTGGCCTCGGGAGGCGGATCGCTTGACCTCGGGAGGTTGATCGCTTGGCCTCGGGAGCCACCTCCACTTGCCGCCGACTGTGTGATCGGACCTAGCAGTCCGCGCCGACGTTCCTCCCACACGCGGGATACCGTTAGGCGATGCACTTGCGCCGCTCCGGCGAACTTCGTCGATGGGATCGGACGACAGGCGCTCGAGGGAGATCGAGCGAGGAGGAGGCGATCCACGCGACGCGCTGCCCCAACTCTTCTTCGCTGCGGCGCTGCTGCGTCTAGTGGTAACGAACTATGATCCATCTCCCGTAGCATGTTCCTGGATGTTCTGCGCGTAGGAATTTTTAATTTGCAGTCGACGCACCCTACCGTAGAACCCAACACCCATGGCTCTCAAGGATGGAGCCCGCTCGTGGCTCCTGAACCTGCAGCACGGCTCGATCTCCTCTAGGGACGAGATGCGCGACTGCTTCGTCGCCAACTTCCAGGGCACTCGCGACCGCCCGCCGGCCGCGGGTGGCATGCGCCGCATCAAGCAACAATTAGGAGAGACTCTCCAGAAGTACATCCAGCGCTTCAACAACACCCGCCTCAAGATCCCCAAGGTCACGGACGAAGCCATCATCTCCGCGTTCTCAGACGGCATCCGTGACGTCAAGATGAAGGAAGAGCTCGCCATCCATGAGGAGCTCTGCACCTCTCAGGAGTTGTTCAACCTGGCGACCAAGTGCGCAAGAGCTGAGGAGGGGCGCCTCTCTCTCCTTGAGCTGCCAGCCGTGGGCGCGGAGGAGAAGAAAACCAAGGCCAAGGACATGAAGCGCAAGGAGGCAACTGTGCTCGCAGCGGAGCCTGACACCAAGCGGGGCAGAGATCAACTCTTGTAACCAAGATTAACTCTTGTAACCCCAATACTCATCAAAGTCAATCAAGCAGGAAGTAGGGTATTACCTCCATCAAGAGGGCCCGAACCTGGGTAAACATCATGTCCCCTGCCTCCTGTTACCTCGATCCCTAGACGCACAGTTCGGGACCCCCTACCCTAGATCTGTTGGTTTTGACACCGACATTGGTGCTTTCATTAAGAGTTCCTCTGTGTCGTTGATAGAGGGATTGATGGATCGCCTTGTCATGAACGACAGCATCACTTCTGGAGGAGTCCTAGTTTTAGGCCAGATCCTCAGGCTCGGCAGCTTCACCATGGGCGCCCGTTCGGCCGTTAAGTCAAAGGCAGCCCCCCAAGTCGCTAAAAGCATCTCCACATCGGCCCCGAATACTCCGACAAGATGGATCCGGCAGATATAGCGTCTTTGAACGAGCTGCTAGATCGCATCGCTGCCTTGGGAGTCGCAACCGACTATGATCGAATTGGGCTTAAATCCGATCAGAGAGAAATCAAATCACAACCGATCACCCAACAAGTAACGGTTGTGGAGGAACAAACCAACAATAACTCTTCTCCTACGTTGAGCACAACTTATGTTCGGATTTCCGAGCCTAGAGAGCCGGATGCCCATCTTCGGGAGGACACTCTTTCGGTGTCAAAACCGGCGGATCTCGGGTAGGGGGTCCCGAACTGTGCGTCTAGGCGGATGGTAACAGGAGACAAGGGACACGATGTTTTACCCAGGTTCGGGCCCTCTTGATGGAGGTAAAACCCTCGTCCCCTTTCGATTGATATTGATATTGTGGATGTTTACAAGAGTGGATCTACCACGAGATCAAGGAGGCTAAACCCTAGAAGCTAGCCTATGGTATGATTGTAAGGGTTGTTACGATAGTCCTACGGACTAGAGCCATCCGGTTTATATAGACACCGGAGAGGGCTAGGGTTACATAGAGTCGGTTACAATGGTAGGAGATCTACATATCCGTATCGCCAAGCTTGCCTTCCACGCCAAGGAAAGTCCCATCCGAACGGGAGAAGTCTTCAATCTTGTATCTTCATAGTCTTGGAGTCCGGTCGATGATGATAGTCCGGCCAATGATAGTTCGGCTGATGATGGTAGTCCGGCTATCCGGACACCCCCTAATCCAGGACTCCCTCACACTCCCTATCCTCCGAACACAAAATTGGACGTGAAGCCTGATAATTCACGCACAATCCGGAGCCCAGGCCGGTAACCCTGGAAATTCTTCAAACTCTGGATTCCAAAGTGGGCCAGGGTGCGAATTTAAGCCCTCCCACTCACCACAAGCAATATTCGCCAGGCAATTCCGGCCCTCCAGACATATATGACCTAATGTATGTGCGACAGTAGCCTCGAGAGACAGTCCATCACTTTTGGGCCAGATTCCTCCTTCTTAAAAACAAGATAAAAGACTGTTGTGACGACGACGCAATCTCAGTATTTTGCAATAACTGTACAGATGATGGAATCCTTAATGCCCTCAACTGCCATCGCGTACTGCACTTTGCAGATTTGGCACACATAGTACAGAAGTACTGCGATATGGAAAGTGCCTGGAAAACTCAAACGGCTCGCTGGGAACCGCAGGCCTTTAAGCCATCTCCCGGACGAGCAAAAAGGATGCCCCCTCGCGGGTCACCTGATCATCACCCCGTAGACAAGAAAATTAAGCACTTTACGGGACATAGAACTGTCTTTGAGGAATGGCTCGATAGGCCATGTAAAATACACATGACGCCGAATACCGAACCAACGCACAGCCTACGAGCATGTTGGATACTCCGGCAAGTGGCCAAGAGCGGCGAGGGTATCCTCACCAACACTACCCCAGAGAAGTACTCTTCGGAGGACGACGATCCCGAGGTACTCACACTACAAAAAAAAAATACACTTCCGTGATGATACGTGTTTGTCACAGTAGGTCGCGTTTTTTGTCATGCATGTACATCCATGACAAATTTATTACAGAATCAAGATAGTCATACCTGTGCTGTCGTAGAAGTGTTCCATGCCATTACCAAAATTATCATCACGGAAGTGTCCACTTCTATGACGATAAATCGCGCGTCACAGAAGTGCTTTCGTCAAGGGTGACCGACACGTGGCATCCACCGTAACGGAACGCCGTTAAGCTATCGGGTCGGGTTTTGGATCCGATAACCCGTTAACAGTCCCGACCAATGGGAAATTTCCACGTGTAAAATTCTTATTGGCCGAACAAAACACGTGTTAGCTCGTCAGTGGGTCAGATAGGCGCCTATGATACGTCGACACGTGGCACGGCCCAACAGAGGCCCATTCCTGTGAAAAGGCTGGCCCGTTTGACTTGGTCAAAAGGTGGCGGGCCGGCCCATGGAAAGCCTGTTAACGGCCTGTTCGCATATAGCCCATTTACAGCCCGCTAACCCAAGGCCCGTTACGCCCTATCCGAATTAGGCCCAGTAGCGTCATCTGGGCCATCCAATATGATTCCAGCCCGTTTTCACTTCTGGCCCATGTATGGCCCATGACTTCTTTCAGCCATATGAGGCCCTATGTAACTCTTGGCCTATTAAAGGCCCGTGGTGAAACTGGCCCATAATGAACAGTGTATCACTTTACACCCATTAACGGCCCGTGGAGAAACTGGCCAGTAATGAACAGTGTATCACTTTATACCCATTAACGACCCGTTATTCCGTTGCGCCGTCTGCAGCCCATGTTATCTTTCGGCCTTCTCAGAGCCCATTTATTCTTGGGCTCATTTCCAGCATTCGTTTACTTACGGCCCGTTACTGACTTTTTCTGCTTGTGGGCCAAATTCAGCCCGTGGTTACAGTCGGCCCGTTTGTGGTCCGATAATACATTGGGCCGTTTTCATAGCGTCATCAAATACGGCCTATTAACGATGGCCCATTATGGTCGGCCTATGAACGGACGTTTCCAACTATATCCCGTATACGGCCAGAATGTGGTCTGTTTGGCCCATGTTTGGCCAATCGATCATACGGCCCGTATAAGGCCCATTGATGATACGGCCCGTAGAAGGCCCATTGATGATCTGACCCGTAGAAGGCCCATTGTTTCTCTGGCCCATAGAAGGCCCATCGCTTCTATGGCCCGTAGAAGGCCCATCGCTTATCTGACCCGTATAAGGCCCACAATTTCTGACCCGTAGGAGGCCCAGTGTCACTACAGTAAATATTAGCCCATGGTTATTGTGGCCTAGTTTTAAAAAATAGGTTATTGCAGCCACTAGCAAACCGCAGAAAAAGAGCTGCACATGGAAATAAATAAGCAAGCAACTTACACTGGGCTATCATGGCTATTACACATATTACATCCACTGGGCATCAAAGTTCGCCACTAGTGCAAATATAGGGAACACAGCAGCATATAAACGCCGCAACAAAACAAGTCCAGAACTGAAACCACTTCAGAAGAGCTCAAGAAACAATATCCTGGGTACCCATAATGCTAGCAAGATGCTTAGCAAGCTTATTAACTTTCTCTTGTTTGGCGCTTAAGTCCTCCAAATAGCTTGTTGTTGCACCGAAAGTATGCATCTGAATTCTGCGGGGACTTCCTCGGTCCTTGACTTCTGTCGCATAACATCGATCGATGTCTTTCAACTTGAAGTTGAGACTCAAGAAGCCAAACTGATTTAGGCAATGAGTTCGAAGAGCTGGTGCCAGCAGTGGTAGCTAGTAACTCGAACACTACATCAAGACAGGACTTTGGGGTTGTCTCAGTGTCTTCAATATAGTTTTATCAGCTTTCTTGGAGACCAACAGGATGTCTCACTATCTTGAACCTTATATGCATTACTTCCTTTACCATTGCATAACAGGTACTCTTCTCCAATATTTTATCCGCGTTCTAAAGAGAAACAAACAAACACATCTCAGGTTTACAATGTAGTATATGAAACTCATTTTGGTAAACCAGTTCAAGAGTAAGGTGGACAGGATAACAACATGAAACAAACATATATCTATGTAGTATGGTCCTTTGTATGGTCTATATCATTCTAGTTTATGTTGCCAAATCAAGATAGATACAGTTCAATCATATCTATTTAAGACAAAGCAGCATAGACAGAATATAAGTGTGGGAAACTACACAACAATAACAACACTTGTAATGTGCATGGCATGAGAACATAACTGTTTATTCAATTGAAACTGAAATCAACATAGAGCAAGTTACAACAGCAAACAGCCAAACACGTTGAAGAAACAGGTTTAAAACATACCTGTTGCGCCATTGGAGTTTCAATTGCATCCTTCAAATTTGAAATTAGTTGGTATCAGTAAATACAGTGATGCAAGAGCAAAGTAGTATGAACCATAGCTACGGAACCTGACCTGAGAACAATTCTTCTTCTGCTTTAAGCGTTGACTTCGGGTTCGGAGTGGTGGTCCTCGTGATTTGGGCACTGCAGTTGCCTTACTAACTGCTCGTGTTTGGGTGCTCTGTGGTGGAGACGGTGCTGTGTCAACGGGAACTGGGTGTCTATCTGCTGGGGTTGGGGTTAGAAGGGGTGTAGCTGGTTCTCTGTCCAACTGGGTAGGGGTACAATCTGCATGAGTGTGGGTTATGTGTGGTGGGGCTGGTTCTTGGGCAAGTACAACCATGGTTCTATCTGCATCGACAGGTAGCACGATCTTTTCTGAAGACCGTGTTTTTACTCCCACAGATACTGCCATCACTCCCTCCAATTGAAATGGCTGATAAACAAGAAAAGTAATTGAATGTACAGACATTGTAAGATAGACAGGTGCAATGGATAGTAGGGAAGAAAACAGGGCATGAAATAATTCACATTTATGTTGTCTAAGCAAACAAAATAGCAGGACATAATTTCACATATATGATGGCTAATTAAACAGGATAGCATGACACAATTTCACATGTATGATGGCTAACTAAACAGGATAGAATGACATACTTCAAAATATGATGACTATGTAAACAGGATGACATGATATAACTATACGATGTGTCTATTAAAGTGGTTGGCATGCCATAAATCACAAACATGGCGTCGATGGAAACATGATGGCATGATATAATTCACGGATAGAATGACATAATTTAAATATGATGGCTATGTAAACAGGATGAGATGATATAACTATATTATGTCTTTAGAAAATGGGTTGGCATGCCATAATTCAGATACATGATGTCTATGTAAACATCATGGCATGACATAATTCAAATATATGATTTATATACTAAGTAAGTGAGCAGAGGGCAATCACATATATGATGTGTCAACTAAGGAGATGGCATTCAATATTGTGTATATGATGTAAAATCTAAGCATTGCAATACAACATATGCATTATATGAGTAATATAACCCTACCAAGTTTGAGCATACACCTTAGGGGGATAATAGAGCTGGTCATCTGCCTCTGAATCCTCCTCTGAAGAGCTATCTGTAACCAGCAAGATATCTGCTTCACAAGTAGCATTGTCTTCTCTGAAGACCTTGTTTTCACTCCAGATTTCTCCATCACCAATTCAAATGGGTGATGCACAGGAAGAGCAGTTGAATATACAAACATTGTCGACAAAAGCAAAGAGAAATACAAAAAAAGGACGACATGATGTAATTCACATATATGACGCTTGCCTAAACAGCATGACATTGCATAATTCACATACATAATGCCTTGCAACAAGATAACATTGCATAATTCACATATATAATGTCTTGCAACAAGATGACATTGCATAATTCACATATATGGTAATTAGACACTAAACATGTGGCATTCACACAAAGCATGTCTAAACTAAGCAAATGACATAGCAATGCAAGATACCATATGCATGATATGAGCAATATAACCCTGCCAAGTTACGACATGCACCTCGGGGGGGAAATATGACTGGTCATCTGTCTCTGAATCCTCCTCTGAGGAGCTATCGGTAACCAGCAAGACATGTGCTTTGTCAGATAGCATTGTCTGCTCTGAAGACCTTGTTTCCACTCCAGATTTTTCCATGACCATGCCAAATGGCTGATGCAGGAAGAGTAATTGAATGTACTAAAATTGTTGACAAATTTAACACGTAATAAAAAATGATGGCATGATATAATTCACATATAAGATGACTGGCTAACCAGGGTGGCATTGCAAAATTCACATATATGATGCCCAGCTAGACAAGATGGCATTGCATGATTCACATATATGATAAAGAAACTAAGCAGATGGCATTGACACAAAGCATGTCTAAACTAAGCGGATGACATCTTTAATGTATACGATAAGCAATGCAAGGCACCATATGCATGATATTACCAACATCGGCATGCCAAGTTAGGCGAAGACCTCATGGGGTAAATAGGAGTGGTCTTCTCCTTCGAATCCCCTCATAACAGTTATCTTCCTCTTGATTATGATCCAAAATGGGTGGAGGGGGGCTGCCTTTGCGCCCACCATGGAGCGACATCTGCATGAAATTTTATTGCCATGCAAGGCTCGTCTCTTTTGCTCTACATGATCAGTTCCATTGTGTACAATAAGCGGCATGCATAGGAATAAAACATAGTGAGATTATGTAAGGAGTGCATGCACAAATCCAGAGTGATGGTAGCAAACTGTGGATAGACCCAAAACCAATGATAGCAGGCAGATAATAGCTTTAGTTAAAAATACAGATAATGGCTCCTTTAATGTTTGTTTGCACCCAACATGAAACTCATAGTAGACACCGGAGATTAACCAGATAGTAGATAGATAGTACTGATTGCTGCCCCAATATGTACCCCACAACCATTTAAAAACTCAAGTTTCAGCATTAGTTTGGACCTGACTCGGAGTCTAATAGGTGAACACGATGATAATGTAGCATGTCATCATATTAAGCGACACAAAATGTAAGCAGACACGGAAGAGTGCGACCTCTCTTGCGGACCCGTGTAGTCCTCAAGGTCATCTGCTCAGTTGATGATGGTAATGTAGTTGCCGTGGCTACCGGCGGTGGGGAAGAAGATCTGAGGCGGCGAAAGACAGTCTGGAGAGCGGATCCTTGCTGTGGTGAACCCTTCCGTCGTTGGAGCAGCTGAGCTGGGGTGGAACACAAAGACCTTGAGCAGGACAAACCACACAAGGTTTTCTTTGACACATATCTGTAACAGAAGTAATTGAGTAAGGGCTTGTTTGAATTTGAGGATTCTAACAATGCATGGATAGGAAATAGACAGGAATAGGATAGGAATGCATGTGCAAAACAGAGAATTTAAAAACACAGGATTTCTGCCAATCTGGGTGTTTGATTCACAACAATTGGAAGATCACAGGATGCAAAAAAGCATGGTGAGATTAAGTCAAACCACAAGAAAATGTACGGTTATAATGCTATTATGCTACTATCTCTTAGTCTTGTGCTTGATGAATAGGAATATGAAAAGGAGGAGAAGTGGAAATTAGAATTCCTACGGTTTTTCTTTCAAGGAGACACTAAAGGAACAAATCCTACAGTTTTCCTTTGCTCCATTCCTTTGCACCAAATTCATGAAAAGTAGTACCATAGGAAACTTTCCAATTCCGATGTTTTTCATTCACTTTTCCTTTCAAGCACTGGCGATTCTAGTAGGCAGGCTTGAGCAAGGAAAATCCTACACTAAAAAATGTTTTTGTGCTACTTCTATTACTTTGGACCCAGGCCACTTCCATACTAGCTCAACTCCGGGCCCATCGACAAATGCACAGCTCAAGCGTGCGAGATAAATAATGATGGCATTCAAGAGAGTCCATCACGGATAGCTAAGTTGCACGGTACCTCACTTGCTTGTCATATAGTAGGATAAAATAATCATATTTCCGTTACTACGAGTGCTCGATGGACAATATATATAACATGTAGAGTAAAAAAGAGATGCAACAAGTGTACAACCTCTTTGGCGAAGCCATGTCGATCTCAGCGTGATTGGGTTGGCCGGTGAGGATGCTCCGGCTGACTTGGCTGTCGGAGGAGGAAGAAGATCTTAGGCGTCTGGAGATGGAGCCGAGTACTGCTCCGCTGTGATGGAGGGTTTAAATCGTTGGAGCAGCTCCGGTGAGTTGTACGACGCCGAGGCTGAAGCAGGACAAGAGAGACAACGAACAACGTTAACCTGAGTGGAATTCTAATAGCATCTCCAATACATGATTTAAAATACATAACCACAAAGTGCTAGATGTAAAATACATCAGCCGCACATCTCTGAACTTAACTGTCGAAACTGAACTTAAGTGTCGAAACTGAACTTAACTGTCGAAACTGAATTTTGCTGTCGAAACTGAATTTCGCTGTCGAAACTGAACGCACTAGCAAGGTGAGGCTACACGTCGGTCGACTGACTTTTTCATCTCTGGTCAGTCGATTTTGCAGCCGTTGGATATAAAATCAAGGGCCTGCAGTTCATCTTCAACCTCCACCCCCCTGAGCCGGCCAAACAACAGCCCCCCGCCGCCCGCGGCGGGCGGTGCGTCGCCCAACCCTCCCCGAAAACACTCCCCACCGCCGGTCCGCCGCCGCCCCGGCCATCCCTCTAGCCCCCCCCCCCCGTGCCGAGCTTTTTCTCCGGCGATCCCCACGCCACCGCCCCGCCAACGTCCCGCCACCGCTGGCGACCATCGCCCCCATCCTGAACCCTAAGATAGATAGTAGGGTACCTCTCCGGCGAGCCCCCCTCCCTGCTGTGGCTGGTTCTTCCTTCACCCCGACGGCATCAGAGTGAAGTGTAGCTAAATCGGAGCAGCATCGCAAGCAAGAGCAAGAGCGAGAGCAGCAGCGTGAGCAAGAGCAATAGCAAGAGCAGACCAGGCAGGGGACCGAGAGCAAGAGCAGAGCAGCAGCGCGAGCGAGAGCTAAAGCAGTAGCAGGTCCTACTGATGTGGATGTCGCCGCCGAGGGAGCGACGCCGTGGAGGAAGTGGCCAGCGACGCCGTCGTCGGTGGAGTCACGCCTTGTCGGCTCGAGACCGAGCGCCGGCAGCACCGTGGGATCGAATCAAGTAGAAAATGCGGCGATTAGTGTACAACCTCTTTGGTGGTGCCGATTAGGCCGCAGCTTCATCCGAGGAAGCGGTGATGATGATGCTCTTCGGTGGTGCAAGTGAAGGCGGCGGTGTGGGAATGGAGGTGGCGCGAAAAGCGAGGGAACGTCGGGGCAGCTCCTTGGAGGTGGAGGGCGGGGTGGCTGAACCGGGGGGCGATGAGATCGACGACGGATCCTCATCCGGTATGGTGGATGAGGGCGTCGAGGTGTTCTTGTGGACGGCGTCGTCGGGGAAGAGGCTCGGCTGGGTGGCGGACGGAGCAGGGTGTGGGGTTTAGTCGCGGGTTTTCGCGGCCTCGTTGTATGAATGGGTGGGCGGATGGGATGGCGGTGGGGAACCATGGCTTAGAGGCGCTTGTCCGAAATGTGGGGTAAGTTATGAAAGTACCCCCACCGATTTGAGGCGGTTCTTTCGGTTCAGGGGTACCACGGGCATTTCGCGTGTCGGGATTTCACAGGAGGTGGGAGTTTTCGCGCGCGTTGTAATTTCGGAATAGCAAGGCGCGGGTTGAGATGGAGGGAGTTGTCGGAGCACAACGAGACAAAGATATATCTTAAATATTTCGGGCTAACAAAGCGCGGGTTGAAGAGGCGGGAGTTTCGCAGCACGATAGACAGAGACGCTAGCTTGAATTTTCGGCATAACAAGGCGCGGCTTGAAATTTCGGAAGAACAAGCTTAACGTGTACAAAAAAAAGACAATTTGCACCTCAACACGCACAACACACACACAAACACCATTTAGACTAGAGTAAGTACACGTGCATTGCACGCATATGATTTGGCAACCAAATTATGAATAAATACCACATTATAGCATGCAAGCTTTGAGTCATATATGCATGATGTAGATGTTCATTTAATTCTTATAGTTCATTTCATTCAAAATCATCTAGTTTTTATAAGAAAGCTAATCTATTTTAAGATTCATGGAATTGTGCGTCGTAAGACATAAAGTAAAAACAAATAATGGCAAATCATGTAGAAAAACATTTGGGCAATTCTGATACGGAAGATTCTAGAACAAATAAGAAGTGCTTGTGTTTTGATGTTTGTGCATTATGCTTAAGTTCAACCATGGAGTCTTCTAGATTATACATGTGGCGAAATCTGGTGGAATCTAGATGATATCCAACGACCATAGTGCTCAAATTTGCCATCTTTGGACCATCGGATTCGCCTCATCCAACGACCATCTTTCAAAGTTAAAGTTACCCTTTACAATATAGAAAAATATAAAATATAATATATATATAGGGGTATAGATATAGATATGTGATGCAAAAGCCGCCCATCATCTCCAATTAGAATAGTGTGTCCATGCATGGATGCGACGTGGCCAAATGATGTCTGCCATCGGTATCTCAAATTCAACCTTGTTCAATGTGTATACATTACAACATGCTCGTTTCCAAACCACACCGCGCAGATCTCCGTTATATTCATGCATGCATGGGTTTCAAACATCAGGATCTCTTATTCAAATATTTGAATTCAACTTTACATTGATTGTGACCTCACCTATTCAGCTATTCTTTTACACCCACACAGTAGTCTTCTCTTTATAATTGTACCACTAACTTTCTCTCGTGCATGCATGCACACACACTACCAGTCGGCATTATCCATCGCACACATGCAATCTTTTTCTTCAGGTCGGTCTCCCATGAAGGCACACACCAACACACATCCCCCTCTCCATCATATCGGGCATTCTTTATCTCTCACGCGTGCATGCGCAACGATCGATGTTCCTCTATGTATGTGTGTATATAGCTAGGTCTTTCATAGTTTTCCACACAAATCGATCAATCGATATATCCAGTGAGGTCTCACCCTCTTTCCCACATCCACATCGATCAATCTATACCTCTCTATATAGGATTAACATATATAGCTAATACACCCACATTAATTATGTATCCAACGTCCCCCTCTCATCATCCATGCCTTCCGCTTCATCTCTCAGACGCGTGCACAATGGCGAAGACAGGGGGCAGTAAGGGCCCTGCCCCCTCCCCCCTAACATCACTATATATCAAGGCTAATATGAATGTGATCATTAGACAATTGCTGCTAAAAATGGTTTAAGTTCATGAATTGACCCTCCTCGTAAAGGATTAGCAATGCTTGGCCCCCTAGCTCATTTATTTTTCATGGCTCCGCCACTGCGCGCATCAGCACACGTGTTCGCCCCCTCTCTCTAAATATCGATCTCGCACTTGTGCATTCCTTCATAGTCTCCCTCCACTCGGCCCCTCGCACCATCTTCTAGCCCCCCACCGGATTTTGCCACATGTACAATCTAGCAGACTCCATGGTTGAACTTAAGCATAATGCACAAACCTCAAAACAACAGTGGTTCTCTTTTGTTCTAGAATCTTCCGTATCATAACTGCCCAAACTTTTTTCTAGTTGAATTGCCATTATTTGTTTTTACTTTATGCTTTACAACGCACAATTCCATGAATCATAAAATAGATTAAGGGCTTCTTTGATTCAAAGGATTCTCAAAGGAATTTTGGAGGATTCTAATCATTAGGAATTTTTCCTATCTTGGTTGTTTGATTCGTAGGATTGTAAACCATAGGAATTTTTCCATATGATTCATTTGCACTAGATTTCATAGGAAACATCCCATCCACTCAAACCTCTTTGAAAGAATTCTGCGTTTTTCTATGCACAATCAAACACTCGTACAATCCTGTAGGATTCAAGGCGACATTCCACTATAATCCCATGTTTTTCCTATTCCGCGTTCTTAGCTTTTTTATAAAAACTAATTGATTTTGAATGAGATGAACTATAAGAATTAAACAAAGGGCTACATCAGGCATATATGACTCGAGCTTACATGCTATAGTGTGGTATTTATTCATAATTTGGTTGCAAAATCTGATGCGTGCAATGCACGTGTACCTTACTAGTACTTGAGTATGTGCAAAACACGTAAATTAGAATACCAATGGCACGCTACACAGTGTCTCTCTTACAGTTCATGAAGCCACGTGGCACATGTGTAGGCGTTATCGCGACCTCCTTGCGTGGATTGATCACGGTGACGTGCTGCTGGTTCGGAAGAATGTACTCGTCCTCCACGAGCCATCTTGGCGGTACATGCACGAAGCAAAGATGTGCCGCATGCCATGCATGCACTCATTCCTCGCCGCGCTGCAGCGGGTACACGGGCGGGACGCAATTTTGTACCAAGATCCACCCCATGTGATAATTTGGCGCGTGTAAAGTCGTTCACTTCATTGATGGTCAATTAATACAGCGCATGCAAATTGAGTGGGCGTGAGGGTGGAAGAAAGACATTATTACTCCACTGCGCGCATGTAGTAGTTAAATCATGGGTTGCTAGTAGTACTTCCATTGGTCTCCTTCGTATTTTGTGCCATATTTTGACATAACATAATATTTACGCATTTGAGCAGTGTAGTACTTGAAATTTATGTTCCGCTAAACTCATCGGGAGCCGTTTCGGGCCTCGAAACCAAAACCATCAATTAATCTTTACCTTGTTCCCATCACATTCGAAAGCCTGCTCACACCTACTAGTAATGCGTACCAAACCTGAGCGTGTTCCCACTATGCGGTATTAGTACTAGTGCTAGTACTTAGGTTATAAAAAGGGGAACTACCTAACCTAAAATCACTCTACCTTTCCTCCTCATAAGTGCTTCTTCTTCGTCCGTCGTTGCCATGGCCGGTGAGCAGAGCTCTAGGTCGAGAACTACTCGTAACAAGGGAGCGGCAACCAAGGCTGCGGAAAAAAAAGAGGGCTCGCCGCCACGCAGAGACCTCGAAAGATCTCTCACGGGCAGGCGATGGCTCCCAGGAGCGCCCTAGCCGCGGAGGCGAACATGCCGAGCCGGCGGAGCTGGAGTCGTTATCCCTCGACGGCATGCCCGATCAGCTCAATAAGCAGAAGGAGTTCATCCAAGGCTTGATGGAGTTGCTGAAGGAGAGCCTCGACGACATGCCCGCTGAGCTCAATCAGCAGGGGGAGTTGACCGCCGGCTTGGTGATGCTGCTGAAGAAGAGCATTGCCTCGGAGAAGAAGGCGACCGGCGAAATCCTGCGACTTCGGGAGGACAATGCGAAGCTCTGCCACAAGATCGACCTGTTGAAGGAGAAGAACGCCGGCTGGAAGAAGCTGCATGAGAATAGTAGTTCCTCGATGAAGATGCTGCAGGCCCTCGCCATGGAACAGAAGGAAGAGTTGGCGAAGCTCCGCATCAGCACCCGGCTGCTGTCAAGGTACGTAATATGGCCGTGGAACAGATGATGAAGGCTCACGTCGAGAAATGTCGCGTCATGGACACAATGATGAAGATGGCGGAGGAGACGCGCAAGGAGATGGAGGTCGTGGAGGCGATGAAGAAGCAGTTATGACTCCGTGATGAATTAGATCATTTGGGGTGATAATCTTCCTTCTTCTTTTGCTCCTGTGTTTCATCTTTTGCTTCGGGTGTTTCGCCGCATGTGTCACGTTCTCTGCGAGGCATGAATAGAACCATGTTTTTTTAGGGAATGAATAGAACAATGCTAACAATGAGGTGACTAGCAAATTAGATCATTTTTATCGCCATATGGCACTAGGCTGACGTGTTTCGTGCTCCTCCGTCGTAGTACTACTCCAGTGGAAAACTTGAGTATACCGCACGGTTCTTTGCTCCTCCTCGATCAGGTCGTCGGTGCATTTATAAGAGCAGTCAAATCACAAGGCCCCGCCTTCCAGTAGTAATGAGCGGTCAAATCACGAAGGCCCACGCCTCTCGTGAAATCGACCAAGCTAGACTGCCCCGCCCTCTAGCCTTTTAAAAAATGTATACTTTTGTACAGCAGTAGTATCGATGGATTGCGCCATGGAGCAAAACTTGAAATTAAAAAAGGTGGTACATATAGAGGCGCTAAATGGCCAAATTATGCATATAGTACTATTAAAAAGGCTAGTCACAATAATGGTGTCCAGCACAACCCACCCCTCAAATAAAACTAAGAGGGTGCTTGGATACGTTTTAGTCCCATGACTAAAAGTAGTGGGACTAAAACATGCTAGCCTCACCCATGCTTGGATCCAAATACTAAAAAGGCTAAAATCAAGTTAATGAGCATTTATTATCCTCCAAACCCTCCAATCCAGAACTCGCCTAGGTTAAAGGAGAGGAGTTAATTGAGTAGAGAGAGGATTAATCCACATTTTAGTAGGGGTACCCCTGACTAAAAAAATTTAGTCTCAAGACTAGTTTTAGCCCCTCTTTAGTCAGGGGTGCTTGGAACTTTAGCCTCTTAAAGAGACTATTTTTAGTCAGACTAAAATAAGTCCCTTGGATCGAAGCACCCTCTAAGCATCCTGGAATTCTTTGACAAAACTAAGCACCCTGAAATTCTTTGACAACTAAACTGCTGGCTATATGATGTTGGCCATATATATTGTACGTATATAATGTGAAGAAAGGAGTGCTAGTACTATACCAACTAAAAGATGAAATGTAAGAAATACTAGTATGTACGTACTAAAGAGTTAAAGTAACGAGAAGAAACATAACATAGTTCTGCTGGGGGCTGAGCACAACACACCCCTCAAATTAAATTAAGCACACCTGAAATTAAACTTTGCAACTATTCCGGTAGACACTTCATTAGAACCACCATGAGCAACGACACTGCCACCTTACTCGGAGTCCTCGTCCACGTCCTCGACTTCGTCCTTGTCCCTCTTCCTCTTGGCCGATACTTCTTTGCTTGAACCACACACTTGGCTGTTGCTCTTTATCCAACCCTTGTAGATATTGAAGCAAAGGTAGCCATCCATTGCAGCGTAGTGGATGTGGTCTATATCTAGTACATTCCGCTGCCATGCATGACGATGAAACGTGTATGGAGGTTTCTCCAGTTGACCGTACGAAGGATGAACCATGGCTCTTGCCAGGGTCAGCATTGAAGGCTGAAGAGAGGACACCAACCGATTCTTCTGGAGGTCGAAGGTGTTGCCTACAACGAGGCCTATCCGACGCAGGACTTCTTTGTCGTTACCAAAGTCTACAGTAACGAATTTGATAGGTTGCTCCCGAGGAAGTCCTTAAAATCCTGGCACTCAATGTCAGCATGGCATATGTGGTAGACCAAGCATAAGTCATGCACGCAAACCTGGATCACGGTGGGCTTCTTCCTCTCTTCGTCCTTTAGATCCTTCTCTCATCCCAGGACTGTGGTGTACTCAACATCTAGCCCAGCGACCCACTCATCATCTGAGTTTTCGAACATGCGTCTGAAGCGAGAAAGGCATCCTTTCACCGTCGCGGAAGAACGGGTGTAGATGACGTCGAACTCATCGCCGGTGATGGTTCTAACCTTGTACTCACCGCCGATCGTGGAGATTTGGGACGCCATGGATTTGGGAGGAGGTTAGGATTAGTGGAACTGCCGTAATGTGAATGGGCGGACGACGACTAGGGCGAACCGCCATAGTATTGAAGGGCGTGCGGGGGCGAGTAGGAGCTAACTACCGGCGTCTGAACGGCAGGGTAGTGGCTTTCCATTCTCCCATGATCACGGGCTTCCGAGAGCCCTTGGATCTGAGATCGAATGGTTGCATGGCGTGATTCTAGACCTATGGGTGAATATCCTATCCTGGAGGGTTATTCCACAAATTTTCAGCAACTTAGCATGCGACCGTTTGATCTCAGATCCAAGGGCTGCCAAGAGCCGTATCATGGTCGCGCCTACCACGACCGTCGCGTCGCTTTCATGTGCATCACGCCCTTGGAGATTTAACACGGTGCGTTAGGCTATCTGATGTTGGCATGTCATACATAGTCATCACTTAGTCACTCATACTACAACAAGGTTGGCTATAAGTGTATTTTTTTACTCCTCGCTATCTCTTTCTTCGTACTCAAGGAAGAAACGGTGCTAAGCGCGTGTATTTATTGCATTTGCCAAGGTTTGACCTCTTCCAATGAAATGGTGTTGCTAAGTTTGCTTCATTTAATTAGCTATAGACTCAAAATTGTGTTTTCACCTAGGTACACGCACTTAGCACCGTTTCTTCCTTGGGTCACCAAACTAGTCTCTCTCTTCTTGATTAACTTGCCACATCAGACTTTATGCCTATGTGGCAAGCTTAAGCACCTGTAGGAGCAAGTAAAAGTAAGTACAATAGTGCGCTTTACATGGCATTTTTTCATATGTGGAGGAAATAGAGGCAAGGAAAAAGTGGAGAAGTGGGCTCTCATGCAAGAGCCAGCCTCTACTACATGGTGGAGCATTGGGAGAGGCACTTGTATGGAGGTGGTCAGGAATCTGGGAGACTCACGCCGGTCGTAGCGCCACAGTTAAAATGATAATGGCGAGTCAAATCACGGGGCCCCACCTGTCCAGCAGTAACTCGCTGTCAAATCACACAACCCTACATTTGCAGCGGCCTACTCCCTCGTCTTCTCGCGTCTCTATCGAACCGACTAGGCGGAACTGCCCCGCCGCCTACCGCGCAGGAAAAGCCTCGCCCTCGACTTTTAAATAGTATACAGTATACTAATTTCATATCCATGGATTGCGCCCGCACCATGGAGCAAAGCGTCTAGAAAATGGAGCAGAGACGGTGGTCTTGCAATAGAGAAGAGGGAGAGGCGAGACGGTGGTTTTGGAATGGAGATGATGGAGAGGAGAGGAGGTGGTTTTGCAATGGAGAAGAGGGAGAGGAGCGTGCGGTAGCGATTTAGGATTGGACGAGAGGGCCGCCGCGCTCTGACTGGATCAAAATCAAAATCAATTTACCCTTCAATTAAGAAAGCGACCCCACATTAACTAGTCTCCCTTTTATTCTGGGTCATAATTGACCATGATTTTCGCACATAAAATATATGTTATATTGTATACAAGGCCACTATCGGAATTACAATTTGCAACTATACAAGGCCACTAACATTAATCGAGGCAAAATTGATGGCGTTTGCCTCGTACTAGCACCCGAGGACATTAATATCCCTTGTGTGCATGCGGGAGTGAAAAGGTTAGCTTGCATTCCCAACATTAATCAACCAATGAGGAGTAAGAGGGTTGGCTTGTTGTGCTTGGGAGAGAAAAACCACATTAATTAACACGACAATCAAGGTGACAAGCTATCTTGCAACATTGACTTAAACATAGCATTGATTTTTACCTTGGTACCTGTAATATGAGTTTGTGGCCTTGTATACAAAAATGGAGGGAGTATAATTTGAAAGTACATTCAGATACGAACCAAACGATACAATTTTTGGTGACATGCATTCCCATTTTGCTTGTCAAATACAGTACGTGGTCAAACTTTGACCCAAAATACGTGAAACAACAAAAAAATACTTCCAAGACCAGCGCCGCTCTTCCGCTCTTCTCCTCTTAAACCACCGCCGCTCCTCTCCTGTTCCAATATAAATGCAGCGCTGCTCCTCTCCTCTTCCATTTCAAAACCACCGCCCCTCCTCTCCTGTTCCAGTCCAAAACCAGTGTCGCTCCTCTCCCGTTCTAATCCAAAACCAGCGCTGCTCCTCTCCTCTTCCATTCAAAAACCACCGCCAGCGAGTGAAGGTGCTGTGGAGAAGTAGATCGATGGAGGAGTACAACCGATACGTGAGGATCGCAGACGTCGACCCTGTGAAGCTAGCTAGGATGTTGGAGATACAGTCTTGGTTTGACAACAAGGACCAACTAGCGGCGACAGCGACATCAATGGCCAAATATCTGCAACAGAGCGGAAAGGCGGCGATACTCCCGGAGGTAGTCGCGCCGGAGTACATAGAGCTGCTCCTCTGGGCCATGGAGCAAACATATTCGTCGAATCCGATCGTGAGGGAGCGGTGGTGGGAGTATCGATCCTAGATGGAGCATCCACCAGAGATTGAAGGATCGAGCATCTACATGGTGCCGTTTGTGAGGGTGTCCTGCCAGAGCGAGCCGGCGGAGTCTTCGTCGACCGAACCTAACTGCAAGAGGAGAGAAGCAGTTGGCCCAACGACGCTTCCCGGCCATCATCTCCCTCGCCGTTCACATGGTCTCACGGGGTGGCTGTCTGCCGCCAAGGAATAGGATGCCCCCCCCCCCCAGCACAATAGTCGGGCAGGTTGTGAATTGTCAGGAGGAGCTTAGGGTTGTCAGTATTTGCAGGTTGTGAATTGTGTTTTGTGTTGTGTATTTTGATAGTACTTTCAGATATGAATGTCTTTTGAATTTCAGATTTGCAGTATTGAGCATATAAAGTATTTTATGAATTCTAGAGATCTATTTTGAGCACTTAAAAATGTAGTTTCATAGGAGTATAAAAGTGCGAGACAATGTGATTCTCGGAGAAGAAACGCAAGTTTGATTTGAGATAAGAAACCGCAAGTTCAGTTTGAGATAAGCGCAACTTTCGAGGCGAGCATTTATATTAACACAGCCTTTTCAAATAGGGTTAGCATCATGTTGGAAGTTTTATTCATGGTCGAAAATGGAACTACCGGCCAGTTAACATCATGCTGATCAACATTCATGCATAGCACATCTTCATATGATGCACGGTCAAATTGCCCACACAATGTCGAGTGTGCGAAACACAGAGAAAACGAGGGACGAAGTTTTGGCAAGTGTTGGACGTAGTTTTGGGCTGCCCCGTCTAGGCTTTCATTTTTAACATGAGCAGCCCACGACCTCGGATGGGAGGTCCATAGACCAGTTTGTATTTTCTTAGGTCCGTCATGTATCGACCGGCCTATGGACCTCCCATCCGAGGTTTTATTTTTGGCAGCCCAATTTATGTTTTTTTTTGACGAAAACGCAGAGGTCTGTTCTATTTTTCTATATAAGAATAGGAACGCCAGGTCCAACTTATGTTTCCCTTCTAACTATATTATATATATTTAAATTATTTTATATGTTAACTGGTTAGTTCACATACTCCCTCCTTTTCAGTTTATAGGGCTTATCTCAAAATTTTAGTTTTTCCGTTTTATAAGGCTCAATTTGGTTGTTTTCCATCACATTTTCAGATTCCAAGGTGCATTAAATCATTGCATGCAAGTATTAAGAGAAAATTGATCAATGCATGTACTTTATGCATGCATGCATTGCAATTTATGCATTGATAAACATAATTTTTTGAGGAAAACAAGTGCATTAATTAGGTGCTTTTGCAAACTACAAAAAGTATTCCACCATTCATCATCTACCTTGGTTGGTGAGATTTTTGAATTGAGCCCTATAAACCGAAAAGGAGGGAGTAATTGGCAAATAGATCTCGCCGCCACCCCCGCCTCCTGACTCCGGGCGCGCCTGCCCCCCTCAGCAAGTCCGCTCGCGCGCCCCATGGAGTCGCCGGCCATATCCACGGGGGAATGGCTGGAAGACAGGCAGATGTACAAGATGCATCTCCCACATGTCTACAAAGCCTTCCCGCGGATGCTCCAGCCGCTCGACTCTGTCGCACCGGCGGTGCTGCGAGAGACTCGAGGGAGGAGATGGAGGGAGCGGGTGATGCGGATCCGTGACGACGCTCTCTCCTGGACCCAATGCACGCGCGAATGGAGGGAAGCAGAGGAGGAAGCTGCGAGGGAGGAAGCCGAGGAGGGACCGAATCCGTTCTCTCACTCGCGCAGGTATGCTCGGATGTGCAAGGATCATGTGGATTGGGAGCTGCTGAATCTAGCCCTATGGATCTACTTCGAAGGAGATTTCTCGGAGAAGCATAGGATACCCCACCCCAGTGAGCCGCCGATTGTGTTCGTTCGATGGGCGAAAGGAGAAGTGAATTCAGGAGATCCACGCCGTGTTGCGAGATGGGAATGCTTGGTGGACTCCTGCCCACCAACGCCGCCACCGAGCGGGCAGGTGGATCCCCTACCTTACCTCTCCCCAAACCTGCGAAGATTGAAATTAGGCATGCAATCTGCTTCAATTGAGTTGTCTGGTGGTTATTTACGCTACGAGAGACAACATCTGGCTGGAGGATGAGAAGGAACCAGGAACTCCGATTAATTTCCCTATCACAATGGGGGGCGCCGGTTAGGCGGTGGTAGGGCCACCTCCGCCCCAAATGGGGGCACAATCTGGGCAGGCTCTGTAATTGCCCAAGATCAATCTGCTGGTGGTTCGACTCTCGGATCGATGGGAAATCTCAAGGCAAGAATCAGCAAAAGAAGAGATAGGACATCCAGAAAACTGCTCCTGCCCCTTCTTCGGGCCTTATGGCATACTCTGAGGTGATCTGCTACAACTGTGGGGAACCAGGGCATCATTTGGATAAATGTGTCAAGCCCAAGAGTTGTTTTGTCTGCAAAATGGTTACCCATAAAGTTGAGAATTGCCCTGTCAGAAGGAAAACCCACAGTTCTGCTAGATATGTTGGAAGAGCTGCTCTTGGATTATGTCCACCATTGACAGAATTTTCTGTGACACAGAATTAGATAGTTTCTTTCCCCTTTCTAGTTGTAGAGCTCTGCCCAGATGTGGTAGTGACCACACTCCTTTGCTCTGGGACTCTGGTCTTAACCAAACTCCAAAGAGCAATAGTTTTAAATTTGAAAAGTGGTGGTTGCTTAGAGAAGATTTTCTTGAGCTAGTCGGGAAAATCGGAATGAGCTCTCTTGAGCAGCTGCCCCTAGAAAATTGGCGAGATCAAAATCAGAGATTTAGAAGAACTACCAAAGGGTGGAACTCTAATGAGGAAGCTAATCTTAGAAGATACAAAAGGCTTCTCCTCCTTGAGTTTGATTCTCTAGATATTAAGGCAGAAACCACTGACCTCTCTGAGGCTGAGACTAATAGATTAAACTTTGTCCACGGAGGGCTCAAGAAAATTTGGCTTCAAGAAGAAATCAAAGCCAGACAAAGGTCTAGAGATAGGAACATTAAGGAGGGTGATAGAAATACTGCTTACTTCCATGCAGTAGATAACCAGAGGAGGAGGAAAACCCTCATTCACTCCCTTGATGGCCCTAATGGCCTATTCTTGAGGTAGATGAGATGTCGAAAGTGGCTAGTGACTTCTCGAAGACCTGTTTAAGAAAGAAAACCCTTCTGGGTTCTCTCTACAAAACAATTTTTTCTCTGCTTCTGAAAAAGTCTCTCCTGCTGAAAATGAGCTGCTAGAAGCCCCTTTTTTAGAGACAGAGGTGAAGGAAGCCATTTTTAGCTCTTATCCTGATGGGGCTCCTGGTCCTGATGGGATTCCCTTCTTGTTTTACCAGCATTTTGGGGACTTGGTGAAAAATGATCTCTTAGATCTTTTCCAAGCCTTTCATAGAGGAGAGTTGGATACAGCAACTTACTCATGGGGGGTCTCTTGGGGTCAAGTCAAATAACTGTGAAAGTGATTTTTCCCTTGCTGGTAAAGGCCTTAGGCAAGGTGACCCCATCTCCCCACTTTTGTTTAATTTAGTAGTAGACGTTCTTACTAAAATGCTGAGCAAAGCTGCTGATCATAGTCTGATTGCTGGGCTCTGTCCTGAGGTCTGCCCTGGTGGCATCATCTGCCTTCAATATGCAGATGATACCATCCTTTTCTTAGACAATGACTCCACACATGCTAGCAATCTGAAAATTGTTCTAACCTGGTTTGAACAAGTCTCAGGCATGAGAATCAACTACTCTAAAAGTGAACTCATCCCTATCAAGATGGATGATCAGAAGTTAGCTGACTTCCTCTCTATTCTAGTCTGTAATAAAGGTAAGTAATCCCATTAAGTACCTAGGTATCCCTCTCCACTATGATAAACTGAGGAGAGAGGATATCCAACCCCTTCTGGATAAAATCATCAAAAGGATTGCTGGGTGGAGGGGCAAACTTCTCTCTTCAGGTAGATTGATCCTCATACAAGCTTGTTTGGCTAGCATTCCAAAGGTATCTCCTCTCCTTCTTCAAGTTCCCTAAATGGGCGGTGAACCTCATCAATTCTCAGATGTCTCATTGCTTGTGGAATGATTTTGAGGGAAATAGGAAGCTACATGTTGCTAATTGGGCCCTAGTCTCTATGAAAAAAGATTTTGGAGGCCTAGGCATACCTAACCTCCAAACAATTAACATCTGTCTTCTATGAGGGAAATAGGAAGCTACACGACTCGTCTCCCGTGAAAACGAGGAGGAGGAAGAAGAAACCTCTCCCCCTCCAGCGGGGGGAGGAAAGAAAAGGAAGGCCGCCTCAACGGGGGAGGCCGAAGGGTCCAGGAAGAGGAAGACCCCTCCGCCGGACTACTCCCCCGACGCCGAAGAGGACGAAGAGGAGTGGCCAGACAGGGCCAAGCGTCCGGCGAAATCGTAAGTTCGGATATCAGAGTAACTCATGACGTTCCTTTGTTGCAAGACTTTCCCTAATGTCGAACATAATTATGCAGCCCGCCCCGGGCCAGACTCGACGAGTCGTCAAGCGGCTCCCTGGATTCATCGGACGTGAACTCAGTTCCGCCCGCTGTTAACCTCCAAGAAATTAACATCAATTCTCAGATGTCTCATTGCTTGTGGAATGATTTTGAGGGAAATAGGAAGCTACACGTTGCTAATTGGGCCCTAGTCTCTATGAAAAAATATTTTGGAGGCCTACGCATACCTAACCTGCAAGTAATTAACATTTGTCTTCTAGGGTCTTGGATTAAAAGATTCTATGAGGAAGACCTGAAACCCTGGAAGCTTCTTATTGCCCAAAAATACCAAGGAAATAAACCTAATATTTTTGTCCCTTCCTCCAACCCTAAGGCCTCTAGATTATGGAAAGGATTAAAATCTATTATGCATGCTGTGAAATTTGGCTACAGATGGAACATAGGGGATGGGAGCAGAACCAGGTTCTTGGAAGATAGTTGGTTTGGCACATCCCCCTAGCAGATCAATTTTGGCCTATTTACTGCATGCTGCAATGAGCTTAACAAAAGTGTCAATGAAGTTTGGGACGGTCAATGCCTAAAACTCTCTTTTAGAAGGAACTTTAGTGATAGTCTCATGGAACAATGGTTCCAGTTGGAGGAAATTGCCAAAAGCATTACCTTTACTGCCGAGCCGGATGCCCAGATTTGGCAGCTGGACAATAAGGGGAAGTATTCCTCCAGCTCCCTCTATCATGTTATCAACTTTAGATGGGTTCAACCCGTGTTTATCCCTACTGTCTGGAAATTGAGAGTTGCCCCTAAAATTCATGTATTTTTCTGGCTTCTCTCCAAAAACAAATTGATGAGTAGGGATAACCTTAGGAAGAGATATATCATCAAACCCCTTGATTGTGTTTACTGCTTGGAACAAGAGTCTTGTTCTCACCTATTTTTTGAATGTATAGTTGCTAAACATCTCTGGCCCACATTGAGGAATATTCCTCTAGTCAGATTGGCTCA
Source organism: Aegilops longissima (assembly GCA_021605205.1). Taxonomy (NCBI): domain Eukaryota; kingdom Viridiplantae; phylum Streptophyta; class Magnoliopsida; order Poales; family Poaceae; genus Aegilops; species Aegilops longissima. Next base: position 331,507,602 of record CM038676.1, read on the forward strand.
TCCTTCGAATCTGTCGCCAGATTCTGGATTGCTACCAAAAAGTGCTCAGTTTTAAACACTGTAGCTCAGCTGTCCTTTGGTGCCTCTGGAAATATAGAAATGCTATGAATTTCAGTAACACCTCCTGGATTTCCATTCCACAAGTCTTGAGGTTTATCAGGAACATGGTGAGGAACTGGGCGATTCTCTCCTCCGGATCGGACAAGGACAAGTTGATGAGCTTCGTGGAAACCCTAACAAGATCCCTCCAGAAACCGTTGGCGATCACTTCTGGCTGAACAAGGCTCGACCTGCTCTGGGGCTGGACCCGTGGGCTCGTCTCAAGATCTCTGATGAAGATGATGGGCACCTGGCGCGGAAAAAGAGGGACATCCACCATGCTATGCCTTCCAGCCCGGTGTCTCCGCTTGCTTACTGGTCGCCGCAGGCTGGCACGGCCCCTCGGCTGAAGACCATGAAGGCTTCGCTGGACACTGTAAATTCTACCGCGCAAAAAAAGACTGTAAATTCTGAAAAATGGGTTGAATACGTGCCACATTTTTGGAGGCTGAAATGTGGGCCAATAGGTCGAAGCCAATGCAAGTCATTGTCAATTTAGTCAACAAATGATTCTGACATGTTAGCCGTTGGATTTACATCCAACGACTGGCATCCATCTTCAATCTCTCGTCTTCTTCCTCCAGCACCGCCGGGACCACCTCCCACCTCCTGCTTCTAGCAGCTCTGCTTAGCACGCTTCGCTATGAAGCGCTACTCCACCGTTGGCCAGACCATCCCTCCACCCCTCCACACCTCCTGTTCTTCTCCACCGACTGCCGAACCACACCGCACTAGAACCAGTTAACCCTCGTACACCTCTCCGTCTGCGACTCTCCTCCCGCGTCTTCCCATCTCCGGCTCGTTGCTGTCCGGGGCCTCGCCGTCGTCCACCACCTTGGATGCGCTCGGCGCGGCATGGTCAACGAGCGACACCATAGGAAGTACACTGTGCGTGGAGAGGCTGGCAGCTGGGTCCACGGCCGCACACAAGGAAATGCATCCTTATTACGCGCAAAATAATGATTCCTCCACCTGACATCTGGGACCCACCGGAAGGGCCTCTGTATTTCGTGAAATAAAGTGCCCCCTGCTGACATGTCGGACCCACCAGCTATCTTCGCACGCAAGGAAGTGCCTCCTTATTACGCACAAAAAATGAATATTCCCCCTGCTAGCTGGAACCCAGCATAGTGGGAGGCCGACTTGTGGGCCTACCAAGTTGATGGGGCCGGAGGGCTTTGTCAACTTAGTCAATATGGACGATTCTAGCTCCTGTTACCGTACGATGTTCATCAAACGGCCGTAGTGCTTCTTCAACCTCTGGTCTTCTTGCTCCAGCCGCCCAAACCAGCGCCGGTCGTGCCACGTGCTCCTGCCTCCTATGGCCGGCTGTGATGCCGCAGAGGCCTCAACGCCCCCTACTACTCCCACCGCTGGCCAGGCCATCCCTCTACTCACCCACACCCCCTGTTATTCTGCGGCGACATCAGCCTCACACCGCAGCCGAACCAGTGAAACCTCGTACTCCTCTTCGTGTGGGCATCCACTGCTGCGTCTTCCCCGGCTCCGAGTCGTCTCCTTCCTATTCCTCGTTGTCGTCCACCGCCCTGGTGCTCTCGGGCGGCATGGTCAACGTGGTCAACGACCGAATTCCATCGAAAGAGTATTGTACGTGGAGAGGCTGACAGCTGGGTCCACGGCAGCCGCAAGGAAGTGCCTCCTTATTACGCGGAAAATAATTATTCCTCCACCTGACAGCGGGGACCCACCAAACGGACCACCAGTATTTTGCGAAAAAAATCGTTTCCCCCTGACTGCTGGGACCCACCGGACGGGCCACCGTATTTCGCGAAAAAAATGTTCCCCCCGCTGTCAGCTCAGACCCACCGGAAGTGCCTCCTTATTATGCACAAAAAAATGAATACTCCCCCTGCCAGCTGGAACCCAGCATAGTGGGAGGCTAACTTGTGGGCCTACCAAGTTGATGGGGCCGGAGGGCTTTGTCAACTTAGTCAATATGAACGATTCTAGCTCCAGTGACCGTACGATGTCCATCGAACGGCCGTAGTGCTTCTTCAACCTCTGGTCTTCTTGCTCCAAATTACCCAAAGCAGCGCTGGTCGTGCCGCATGCTCCTACCTCCCATGGCCGGCTGTGCTGCCGCAGAGGCCTCACCGCCCCCTACTATTCCCACCACTGGCCAGGCCCTGCGGCGATGGCAGCCTCACGCCGCAGCCGAACCAGTGAACCCTCGTAGTCCTCTCCGCGCAGGCTTCCACTATCGTGTCGTCCCATTCCTAGGCCTCGTCGTCGTCCACCACCGTGGTGCTCTCCACGCGGCGTGGTCAACGTGGTCAAGGAACGACTTCCATCGGAAGAGTACTGTACGTGGAGAGGCTGACAGCTGGGTCCACGGCCACAGCCCAGTTTTTTTATGATTTTTCAAGTAAGTAGCTTTGTCAGGCCTGTTGGGCTACAAATCTTTCAAGACGAGGAGAGCTTTCATTCGGCTGGCCGAGAAAATGGCCCATCAGTAATGAGAAATGGGTTGTACATTTTTAAAACACATCAAACCGGCAATTAGTTTCAAATATCTTTTTTTTCATTTCAAGACTTTAAATTACATTAATTTTTATGCGTGGAGAATTTGTTGGATTTTATATTGATATACATTTATTTTTAAAATCAGTTTGAATGTGAGTTGAAATTTCGGGATTAAAAACAGTTCGGACCGCACCGAAATATGCAAAATTTCGTACAATTTTTTAAACCTTTGCCACAATATGGGTTGTAATGCTAACAAAAAGAATATGGGATCCAAAAAAAAACCTTAAGAATTAGCAAATGGGCTGTATATTATTAGAAATAATGGCAGATGGGTTGTATGCTATTTTCCACAGATTTGAGGCTTTCCTAAAAAAAGGTTGACGCCCAAGCACGGACTGTTGGATGTCCATCCAACGACCGTCGTGCTTCTTCAATCTCTGCTCTTCCTGCTCCAGCCACTCAAACAAGCGCTGGCGGGACTGCCTGCTCCCTCCTCCTCGCGTCCGGTTGTGCTGCCGCGCAGGCCTCACCCCCGACCGTACTCCCATCGCTGGCCTAGCCATCCCTCTACTCACCCACACCTATTGTTATTCTCCGGAGATGGCAGACGAACCAGTGAACCCTCGTACAATCATACTCCCCTCCGCGTGGGAAACGAGTCTTCCCTGCCTCCGTGTTGTCCCCTTCCTAGGCCTTGCCGTCGCCCACCGCCCTGGTGCTGTCGGCGCGGCGTGGTCAACGTGGTCAAGGAACAACTTCCATCGGACGTGGACTGTACGTGGAGAGGCTGACAGCTGGCTCCACGGCCGCAGCAAGGAAGTGCCTCCTTAGTACGCGGAAAATAATGATTCCTCCACCTGACAGCTGGGACCCACCGGATGGGCCACTGTATTTCGCGAAAAAACGTTTCTCCCTGACTGCTGGGACCCACCAGCTACATCTTCGCACGCAAGGAAGTGCGTCCGGGCAAAAAAAACGATTCACCCCCTGACTGCTGGGACCCACCAGCTATATCTTCGCAGGCAAGGAAGTGCCTGAAAGTCGGGACCCACATGGTCGAAGCGTACGTAGCGTTGCCATTCTGGTCGCGATCATGTACGTACATACTGGTCGATGTAGAGGCGCGCACGTGTCGTAGTAGAGGCACGCACGTGTCGTAGTAGAGGCGCGCACGTAGCATGTACATGTACGTACAACGACCAGGGTGCAAGAAAGAAAATAAGGCCACGTATGTGTACATACGGGCGGGGTCGCGAACGCCTACTCGCACATACGTACCGCCAGGGCTCGTGTACATGGCTAGGTTAGAACGGAGAAACAACGTCGTCGTCGTGTTCATGGGGAGGCAACGGAATGAGTCGTGTTCATCGGGAGGGCTTGGACGGAACAGGCGATGGAAACGAGGCCTGGCGTACCGCAGAACGGAGGAAACGGCCTTGTGTTTGACCGGCCACGTTCGAAACGGGATCTTGTTCATCGGGAGGGGTCTGGCGTACCGCAAAACGGAGGAAACGGACCTCCTACGGTCGAAACGAGGGTCCTGTTGATCGGGAAGGGTGTGGCGTACCGCAAAACGGAGGAAACGGACCTCCTACGGTCGAAACGGGGGTCCTGTTCATCGGGAGGGGTGTGGCGTACCGCAAAACGGGACTCCACGGGATACTGTTCATCTCCACCGTCGACCCCCTCCAGCCTCCACGAGCTACTGTTCATCCACCATCGACCTCCTCCACCTCCACTGCATTGTTCATCCACGGGCTCCTGTTCATCCAGCCTCCACCGCGCGCTTACTCCACCGGCTCTGTTCAACTACCCCTCCACCGTCTCTGTTCATCCAGCCCTCCACACCACGGGTCCTGTTCAACCACCCCTCCACGGGACCCCTCCACCGCTTCATCGCTCATCCAGCCCTCCACACCACGGGTCCTGTTCATCCACCCTCCACGGGCACCCCTCCACCGCTTCTCTGCTCATCCAGCCCTCCACCACACCACGGGTCCTGTTCATCCGAGGCAACGCCACCGCTCCTGTTCATCAAACCCCATAACGCCACTGTTCATCCCATCGATCGGCTTGATTAGCGGCGAGAGCGAAGAATCGCTCGATCGGGTTCGATTAACGACCATCGATCGATCGCTCGAGTGCGATAACGTGTAGCTGCGGTGCAATAATCGCCGTTCGATTAGAGCCCAACGCCTCGCTCGGGTTCAGTTAGAGCCAACGCCTCGCACACACTCGCGTACGTGTACGAGAGAAATGCGCGTCGCTCGGCCCCCGACCTCCCACCGTAACCGGGAACTCCCCGAAACTTTCCTCCCCCTCGCTTCTACCATGGTTTTTTCCATCATGGACGGCCCAAAGAATGTCATGCAGCTGCGTCTCCGGCCCGCCCAGGACGAAAAGCCCATTTTCTGTCATGATTTTTTGTCATAGAAGTAGGAGCCCACCACATCTATGATGATACCGGGTTTTGTCACAATTATCGTCATAGAAGTGTCATATGTATGACAGAAAAATATTTCGTTCGGCCCAAAATGTCACGGATGTGTCTTTTTTTGTAGTGTCACGGTCTTCAAGACCTTCTCATCAAATAATCGGTGCAAACGGGCGCTTCGCGACTTCGCCGAAGTCTGCCATGTAGCAGCAATAAACCCTTGGGACGATACAGCGATTACTTTCAATGCCGATGATGAACCAAGATCCCGCTCAGTCCGGGCACCAGCCGCTCTGGTCCTAAACCCAATCGTGGACGGCTTTCGGCTCACTAAAGTGCTAATGGACGGTGGCAGCAGACTGAACCTCATCTACGAGGACACGCTCAATAAAATGCAAATGGAAAGGATTCACATTGAGAAGAGCAATACATCCTTCACGGGAATCATCCCCAGCAGGGAAGCAAGATGCTCAGGGAAAATTAAACTGGATGTGGTATTCGGCACACCAAAAAACTATAGGTCCGAAGAGATAATCTTCCAGGTGGCTCCCTTCAACAGCGAATATCATGCCCTGTTAGGGCGAGATGCATTCACACGCTTTCAAGCTATACCTCATTACGGGTATATGAAGCTCAAAATGCCCGGGCGCAATGGTGCTATCACTATCTCCAGTGATCCGGACATAGCACTCCGCGCCGAAAATAAAACTGCATCCCTGGCCCTTGAGGCACTGTCCGAAGCCCTAGCAGCCGAAGAACTCACCGCTCTGCATTCCACAGTGGATAGGGACAACGTAATTCTTGATAAAAGGCCTAAATCAACCTCTTTCAAGCCAGCTGGCGAAATAGTCAAATTTCAAGTCCACCCGACGGATCCCAAGAAAACAGCTTCCATTGGGGCACAGCTGGACCCGACGGTCGGCGCCAGACACGCGTTCTTTCGCGAGAATCGGACATCTTAAACGGCACCCTCGGATATGCCAGGAATCCCACGCGCGCTGGCAGAACATAGTCTCAATATACTGAATGGATACAAGTCGGTCAAGCAAACGCTCCGGCAATTTTCCGAACCCAAACGACAGGCTATGGGGAGGAGCTAGCCAAGCTACTCGAAGCCGGGTTTATCAGAGAGATCAAACATCCGGACTGGCTAGCAAACCTGGTTATCGCACCAAAGAAGGATAAATCCTGGCGCATGTGTGTCGATTTCAAAGACCTTAACAAGGCCTGCCCTAAGGACCCCTTCCCACTACCTCGCATCGACTAGATTATTGATGCAACCGAAGGACACGATTCACTGTGTTTCCTCGACGCATACTCCGGATACCATTAAATTAAGATTCTATGAGGAAGACCAGAAACCCTGGAAGCTTCTTATTGCCCATAAATACCTAGGAAATAAACCTAATATTTTTGTCCCTTCCTCCAATCCTAAGGCCTCTAGATTCTGGAAAGGATTAAAATCTATTATGCATGCTGTGAAATTTGGCTATAGATGGAACATAGGGGATGGGAGCAGAACCAGGTTGTGGGAAGATAGTTGGTTTGGGACACCCCCCTAGCAGTCCAATTTTGGCCTATTTACTCTGTCCGCAATGAGCTTAACAAAAGTGTCAATGAAGTTTGGGACGGTCAATGCCTAAAACTCTCTTTTAGAAGGAACTTTAGTGATAGTCTCATGGAACAATGGTTCGAGTTGGAGGAAATTGCCAAAAGCATTACCTTTACTGCCGAGCCGGATGCCCAGATTTGGCAGCTGGACAATAAGGGGAAGTATTCCTCCAGCTCCCTCTATCATGTTATCAACTTTAGATGGGTTCAACCCGTGTTTATCCCTGTTGTCTGGAAATTGAGTGTCCCCCCTAAAATTCATGTATTTCTCTGGCTTCTCTCCAAAAACAAATTGATGAGTAGGGATAACCTTAGGAAGAGACACATCATCAAACCCATTGATTGTGTTTACTGCTTGGAACAAGAGTCTTGTTCTCACCTATTTTTTGAATGTATAGTTGCTAAACATCTCTGGGCCCACATTGAGGAATATTTCTCTAGTCAGATTGGCTCATCCTTCGAATTTGTCGCCAGATTCTGGATTGCTACCAAAAATTGCTCAGTTTTAAACACTGTTAGCTCAAGCTGTCCTTTGGTGCCTCCGGAAATATAGAAATGCTATGATTTTCAAGAACACCTCCTGGATTTCCATTCCACAAGTCTTGAGGTTGATCAGAACATGGTGAGGAATCTGGCGATTCTCTCCTTGGATCGGACAAGGAAAGTTGATGAGCTTCGTGGAAACCCTAACAAGATCCCTCCAGAAACCGTTGGCGATCACTTGTGGCTGAACAAGGCTCGACCAGCTCTGGGGCTGGACCCGTGGGCTCGTCTCAAGATCTCGATGAAGATGATGGGCACTGGCGCCAAAAAGAGGGACATCCACCATGCTATGCCTTCCAGCCGGTGTCTCCGCTTGCTTCTCGGCGCCGCAGTCGACACGACCCTCGGTGAAGACCATGAAGGCTTCGCTGGACACTGTAAATTCTACCATGCAAAAAAAAGACTGTAAATTCTAAAAAAATGGGTTGAATACGTGCCACATTTTCGGAGGCTGAAATGTGGGCCAATAGGTCGAAGCCAATGCAAGTCGTTGTCAATTTAGTCAACAAATGATTCTGACATGTTAGCCCTTGGATTTACATCCAACGACCGGCATCCATCTTCAATATCTCGTCTTCTTCCTCCAGCACCGCGGGGACCACCTCCCGCCTCATGCTACTAGCAGCTCTGCTTACCACGCTTCGCTATGAAGCGCTACTCCACCGTTGGCCAGGCCATCCCTCCACCCCTCCACACCTCCTGTTCTTCTCCACCGACTGCCGAACCACACCGCACTAGAACCAGTTAACCCTCGTACACCTCTCCGTCTGCGACTCTACTCTCGCGTCTTCCCATCTCCGGCTCATTACTGTCCGGGGCCTCGCCATCGTCCACCGCCTTGGATGCGCTCGGCGTGGTGTGGTCAACATGGTCAACGAACGACACCATCGGAAGTAGACTATGCGTGGAGGGCTGGCAGCTGGGTCCACGGCCGCACACAAGGAAATGCGTCCTTATTACGCGCAAAATAATGATTCCTCCACCTGACATCTGGGACCCATCAGAAGGGCCTCTGTATTTTGCGAAACAAAGTGCCCCCTGCTGACATGTCGGACCCACCAGCTATCTTCGCACGCAAGGAAGTGCCTCCTTATTACGCACAAAAAAATGAATATTCCCCCTACCAGCTGGAACCCAGCATAGTGGGAGGCTGACTTGTGGGCCTACCAAGTTGTCGGGGACGGAGGGCTTTGTCAACTTAGTCAATATGAATGATTCTAGCTCCTGTTACCGTATGATGTTCATCCAACGGCCGTAGTGCTTCTTCAATCTCTAGTCTTCTTGCTCTAGCCACCCAAACCAGCGCCGGTCGTGCCGCGTGCTCCTGCCTCCTGTGGCCGGCTGTGAAGCCGCGGAGGCCTCACCGCCCCCTACTACTCCCACCGCTGGCCATGCCATCCCTCTACTCACCCACACCCCCTGTTATTTTGCGGTGACATCAGCCTCACACCGCAGCCGAAAGAGTGAAACCTCGTACTCCTCTTCGTGTGGGCATCCACTGCTGCGTCTTCCTCGGCTCCGAGTCGTCCCCTTCCTAGTCCTCGCCGTCGTCCACCGCCCTGGTGCTCTCGGCGCGACGTGGTCAACGTGGTCAATGACCGACTTCCATCGGAAGAGTATTGTACTTGGAGAGGCTGACAGCTGGGTCCATGGCAGCCGCATGGAAGTGCCTCCTTATTACGCGGAAAATAATTATTCCTCCACCTGACAGCGGGGACCCACCGAACGAGCCACCAGTATTTTGTGAAAAAAATCATTTCCCCCTAACTGCTGGGACCCACCGGACGGGCCACCATATTTCGCAAAAAAAATGTTCCCCACTGTCAGCTTGGACCCACCGGAAGTGCCTCCTTATTACGCACAAAAAAATGAATACTCCCCCGGCTAGCTGGGACCCACCTTGGTGGGAGGCTGACTTGTGGGCCTACTAAGGTGATGGGGACGAAGGGCTTTGTCAACTTAGTCAATATGAACGATTCTAGCTCCAATGGACCGTCGATGTCCATCCAACGGCCGTAGTGCTTCTTCAACCTCTGGTCTTCTTGCTCCACCGCCAAAGCAGCGCTGGTTGTGCCGCATGCTCCTACCTCCGTGGCGGCTGTCTTGCCGCAGAGGCCTCACCGCCCCTACTATTCCCACCATGGCCAGGCCTCGCGCGGCGACGGCAGCCTCACACCGCAGCCGAACCAGTGAACCCTCGTAGTCCTCTCAGCGCGGGCTTCCACTGCCGTGTCGTCCCCTCCCTAGGCCTCGCCGTCGTCCACCGCCGTGGTACTCTCCACGCGGCGTGGTCAACATGGTCAAGGAACGACTTCCATCGGAAGAGTACTGTACGTGGAGAGGCTGACAGCTGGGTCCACGACCACATCCCAGTTTTTTTGTGATTTGCCAAGTAAGTCGCTTTGTTAGGCCTGTTGGGCTGCAAATCTTTCAAGATGAGGAGAGCTTTCAGTCGGCTGGCCGAGAAAATGGCCCATCAGTAATGAGAAATGGGTTGTACATTTTTTAAACACATGAAACCGGCAATTAGTTTCAAATATCTTTTTTTTCCATTTCAAGATTTTAAATTACATTAACTTTCATGCGTGGATAATTTGTTGGATTTTATATTGATATACATTTATTTTTAAAATCAGTTTGAATGTGAGTCGAAATTTCGGGATTAAAAATAGTTCGGACCGCATAGAAATATGCAAAATTCGTACAATTTTTTAACAGTTGCCACAATATGGGTTGTAATGCTAACAAAAAGAATATGGTCTCCAACCAAAAACCTTAAGAATTAACAAATGGGCTATAAATTATTAGAAATAATGGCAAATGGGATGTATGCTGTTTTCCACAGATTTGAGGCTTTCCTAAAAAAAAGGTTGATGCCCAAGCACTGACCGTTGGATGTCCATCCAACGACCGTCGTGCTTCTTCAATCTCTGCTCTTCCTGCTCCAGCCGCTCAAACAAGCGCCGGCGGGACTGCCTGCTCCCTCCTCCTCGCGGCCGGCTGTGCTGCCGTGCAGGCCTCACTCCCGACCATACTCCCATCGCTGGCATAGCCATCCCTCTACTCACCCACACCTGCTATTATTCTCCGGCGACGGCAGACAAACCAAGAACCCTCAGACAATCATACTCCCCTCGCGTGGGAAACAACTACCGAGTCTTCCCGCCTCCGTGTCGTCCCCTTCCTAGGCCTCGCCGCCGCCCACCGCCTGGTGCTGCGGGCGCGGCGTGGTCAACGTGGTCAAGGAACGACTTCCATCGGACGTGGATCAGACGTGGAGAGGCTGAAAGCTGGGTCCACGGCCGCAGCAAGGAAGTGCCTCCTTATTACGTGAAAATAATGATTTCTCCACCGACAGTGGGACCCACCGGACGGGCCATCGTATTTCGCGAAAAAACGTTTCTCCATCTGCTGGGACCCACCAGCTACATCTTCGCACGCAAGGAAGTGCGTCCGAGCAAAAAAAGCGATTCACCCGACCGCTGGGACCCACCAGCTACATCTTCGCACGCAAGGAAGTGCTCGATAGTCGGGACCCACATGGTCGGCATACGTGGCGTTGTCATTCGGTCGCGATCGTGTATGTACATACCGGTCGATGTAGAGCGCGACGCACGTGTCGTAGTAGAGGCGCCGCGACGTAGCATGTACATGTACGCATAAACGCCGAGGTGCAAGAAAGAAGATACGCCACGATGTGTACATACGGGCGGGTCTCGAACGCCTACTCGCGCGAACGTACGCCGGGCTCGTGTACATGGCTGGGTCGAACGGAGAAACAGCGCCGTCGTCGTGTTCATGGGGAGGCAACGGAATGCGTCGTGTTCATGGGGAGGGCGTGGTTCGCCGGGAGGGCTTGGATGGAACAGCGATGGAACGAGGCTGGCGTATCGCGAACGGAGGAAACGGCCTTGTGTTCAACCGGCCATGTTTGAAACGGGATCCTGTTCATCGGGAGGGGTCTGGCGTACCGCAAAACGGAGGAAACGGACCTCCTACGGTCGAAACGGGGGTCCAGTTGATCGGGAGGGGTGTGGCGTACCGCAAAACGGAGGAAACGGACCTCCTACGGTCGAAACGGGGGTCCTGTTCATCGGGAGGGGTGTCGCGTACCGCAAAACGGGACTCCACGGGATACTGTTCATCTCCACCGTCGACCCCTCCAGCCTCCATGAGCTACTGTTCATCCACCGTCGACCTCCTTCAGCCTCCATCGTCGACCTCCTCCAGCCTCCACCTGCGACTGTTCATCCACGGGCTCCTGTTCATCCAGCCTCCACCGCGCGCTACTCCACCGCCATCGCTCAACCACCCCTCCACCGCTCACTGCTCATCCAACCCTCCACACCACGGGTCCTGTTCAACCACCCTCCACGGGACCCCTCCACCATCTACTATTCATCCAGCCCTCCACACCACGGGGTCCTGTTCATCCACCCTCCACGGGCACCCCTCCACCGCCTATTGTTCATCCAGCCCTCCACCACACCACGGGTCCTGTTCATCCAGAGGCAACGCCACCGCCATCGCTCATCCAAACCCCCCCAACGCTCACTTGCTCATCCCATCGATCGGCTTCATTAGCAGCAGATGGCGAATCGCTCGATCGGGTTCGATTAACACCATCGATCGATCGCTCGGGTTCAATGAACGCGTAGCCTGCGCAGGCAATCGCCGGGTTCGATTAGAGCCCAACGCCGCTTCGGGTTCGATTAGAGCCAACGCCGCACACACTCGCGTACGTGTACGAGAGAAACGCGCGTCGCTCGGCCCCCGACCTCCCACCGTAACCGGGAACTCCCCGAGATTTTCCTCCCCCTCGCTTCTACCACGGTTTTTCCGTCATGGACGGCCCAAAGAATGTCATGCAGCTGCGTCTCCGTCCCGCCCAGGACGAAAAGCCCATTTTCTGTCATGATTTTTTTGTCATAGAAGTAGGAGCCCACCACATCTATGATGATACCGGGTTTTGTCACAATTATCGTCATAGAAGTGTCATATGTATGACAGAAAAATATTTCGTTCGGCCCAAAATGTCACGGATGTGTCTTTTTTTGTAGTGTCACGGTCTTCAAGACCTTCTCATCAAATAATCGGTGCAAACGGGCGCTTCGCGACCTCACCGAAGTCTGCCAAGTAGCAGCAATAAACCCTTGGGACGATACATCGATTACTTTCAATGCCAATGATGAACCAAGATCCCGCTCAGTCCGGGCACCAGCCGCTCTGGTCCTAAACCCAATCGTGGACGGCTTTCGGCTCACTAAAGTGCTAATGGACGGTGGCAGCAGACTGAACCTCATCTACGAGGACACGCTCAATAAAATACAAATGGAAAGGAGTCGCATTGAGAAGAGCAATACATCCTTCACGGGAATCATCCCCAGCAGGGAAGCAAGATGCTCAAGGAAAATTAAACTAGATGTGGTATTCGGCACACCAAAAAACTATAGGTCTGAAGAGATAATCTTCTATGTGGCTCCCTTCAACAGCGGATATCATGCCCTGTTAGGGCGAGATGCATTCACACGCTTTCAAGCTATACCTCATTACGGGTATATGAAGCTCAAAATGCCCGAGCCCAATGGTGCTATCACTATCTCCAGTGATCCGGACATAGCACTCCGCGCCGAAAATAAAACTCATCCTTGGCCCTTGAGGCACTGTCCGAAGCCCTAGCGGCCGAAGAACTCACCGCTCTGCATTCCACAGTGGATAGGGACAACGTAATTCTTGATAAAAGGCCTAAGTCAACCTCTTTCAAGCCAGCTGGCGAAATAGTCAAATTTTAAGTCCACCCGACGGATCCCAAGAAAACAACTTCCATTGGGGCATAGCTGGACCCGACGGTCGACGCCGCATTATGCGCGTTCTTGCGCGAGAAGTGGGACATCTTCTCCTGGCACCCCTCGGATATGCCAGGAATCCCACGCGCGCTGGCAGAACATAGTCTCAATATACTGAATGGATACAAGACGGTCAAGCAAACGCTCCGGCAATTTTCCAAACCCAAACGACAGGCTATGTGGAGGAGCTAGCCAAGCTACTCGATGCCGGGTTTATCAGAGAGATCAAACATCCGAACTGGCTAGCAAACCTGATCATGGCACCAAAGAAGGAAAAATCCTGGCGCATGTGTGTCGATTTCAAAGACCTTAACAAGGCCTGCCCTAAGGACCCCTTCCCACTACCTCGCATCGACTAGATTATTGATGCAACCGCAGGACACGATTCACTGTGTTTCCTCGACGCATACTCCGGATACCATTAAATTAAGATGGAGGAATCCGACCAAGCCGCAAAGGCATTCATCACCTCCTATGGGCCTTTCTGCTTCAATACTATGCCTTTTGGGCTCAAGAATGCTGGCGCCACTTACCAACGCATGATTCAAACGTGCCTGGAAAAGCAAATCGGCAAGACTGTGGAGGCATATGTAGATGACGTAGTCATCAAAACCAAGCATGTTGATCATTGGTGGACGACTTACGCCTTACATTCGACAACATTCGAACATATGGCATAAGGCTCAATCCGGAAAAGTGCATTTTCGGCGTTCTCGCCATCAAACTACTCGGGTTTCTTGTCTCCAATAGAGGAATTGAAGCAAAACCAGCCAAAATCAGAGCCCTGTCACAATTGGCAACACCAACTAACCTCAAGCAAGTCCAAAAACTAGCGGGTGTGTGGCAGCTTTGAGCCGCTTTATCTCTAGATTAGGAGAAAAGGCATTGTCATTGTATCGCCTGCTCCGATGCACCGACCACTTTGCATGGACGGATGCTGCAACAGCCGGACTGGAGGAAATAAAAATTTGCTAGTAAGCAACCCCATCCTGGCCGCACCAAACGTCGGCGAACCAATGTTGCTCTACATATCTACAAATCACCAGGTGGTGAGTGCGGTGCTCGTCGATGAACGAGAGGAAGAGGGGCATAAGTTCCCACTCCAAAAACCAGTATACTACGTATCGACAGTCCTTACACCATGCAAATCCCGATACCCGCATTATCAGAAGATAGCATATGCGGTCTTTATGGCATCCCGCAAACTGCGACACTACTTTCAAGAATGCTCAATCACGGTGGCCTCAAAAGTACCACTAAATGATACTATAAACAACGGGACGCCATCGGCCGGATTGCCAAATGGTCCATCGAGCTCTTACCATTTGAAATAACTTACAAACCATGCCGAGCCATTAAATCTCAGGTGTTGGCTGACTTCGTCGCCGAATGGACAGAGGCCGAACTCCCTAAAGAGTATGGCACGTATTCCAACTGGGTGATGCACTTTGATGGCTCCAAAATGCTAGCCGGACTTGGGGCTGGTGTCGTTTTGACATCCCCATAGGAAATACAGTCCGTTATGTGCTCCAAATAGTGTATACACACTCTAACAACACAGCCGAGTACAAGGCCCTATTGCATGGTCTCCGGATGGCTATCTCCATGGGCATACAACGCCTTGAGGTGCGTGGGGATTCAAACCTTGCAATATCCCAAATAGACGGAGAATTCGACACAAAAGACCCGAAGATGGCGGCTTACCGCAACGCCATACTCAAAATACCAACTCGGTTTGAGGGGCTCGAGATTCATCATGTGGATCGAGAGAGTAATCAAGCCGCGGACATCCTTGCTCACATGGGCTCTAAACGCGACCCGTGCCCACCCAACACCTTTGTGGAAAGGCTCTTCAATCCGTCTCTGGTGTGGCAGGACGAGAGCGGCAACACTTGTCTGGAGCCAATCATACCCCCAGATTCTGGACACAGTTCTGATATCATCGGGGGCTCGAGCATAGAAATAACACCATCGGCCCATGAAATCATGGTTGTAATTGCCCCATGGACCGAGCCTTTCCTTGCATACCTAGCTAGGAATGAGCTCCCCGAGGATCATATTGAGGCCCGTCGTATCGTTCGACGCTCGAAGGCCTACAAAGTTCATGAAGGAGAACTATACAAGAAAAGTACTACCGGAGTCCGTCAAAGATGCATCTCCGAAGAAGAGGGGCATCAACTCTTGGCTGAAATACACGCTGGTCTTGGCGGCCATCACGCCGCAGCTCGGGCCCTTGTAAGCAAGGCCTTCCATACGGGTTTATTTCGGCCCACGGCCCGAGCAATTGCACAGGACCTCGTACAACGCTGTGTTGGATGCCAGCTTTTCGCTAATCAAAGCCATATGCTGCCCACTGCCCTACGAACAATCCCCATCACCTGGCCCTTTGCGGTCTGGGGGCTCGACATGGTCGGGCCTCTTAAAGGGGGAAGCCATAAGAAGAAATACTTCTTTGTAATGGTCGACAAGTTCACTAAGTGGATAGAAGCCAAACCAGTTAAAACGGATGAATCCGGACCGGTGATAGACTTTATATCCGATGTCGTACACCGCTATGGTGTCCCGCATAGTATTATTACTGACAACGGCTCTAACTTTATAGCCGATGAGGTGAAAACTTGATGCGCCAATTTGGGCATCAAGCTCGATTACGCCTCCGTATATCACCCTTAGACAAACGGTCAGATCGAACGGGCTAACGGCATGATAATGAGCGGCATCAAACCTAGAATAGTGCGATCTCTGCAAGAATCAGACAAACATTGGGTCGAGGAACTCGATTCTGTACTCTAGGGGCTGTGGACCACGCCCAATCGCATGACCGGATATACACCTTTTTTCATGGCGTACGGTGCGGAGGCGGTCTTGCCTTGCGACATTATTCACGACTCACCTTGCGTGCGCATGTACCAAGAGAGAGATGCCGAGCTCGATCGGCAGGACGACTTGGACGGCCTGTAGGAGGAGCGTGATGTCGCGAAGGCCCGTTCCGCATTCTATCAACATCAGGCTCGGCGATATCAAAGCAGAGAAGTACGGGCAAAGACTTACAATGTCGGTGAACTCGTTCTACGCCTACCAGAGAATAAAAAGGACAAGCTCAAGCCCAAATGGGAGGGTCCCTTCATTATAGATGAAGTTCTCACTGGAGGAGCCTATTGCCTTTGCAATGCTTCGGATAATCGCTTGGAGCCAAACCCATGGAACGATGCAAGGCTCCGAAGATTCTACGCCTAAAGTCCGCACATATACCCTTTTTTCCTCGTTCCTTCTTCTCTCCCTTTCACTGTTTTCTTTTTTCTCATTTCTATATGACTTTTAGCTCGTGTTCTGATAAACCGCACACTTGTGGGTATACATCCTTAAATGTATATACCCCATAATACCTGGGGGCTTCTTTTCGTAAGAAGCTTATTATTATTTTTCAAGCATCAAGCTCACCCTATATATGTGTCGTCAACTCATATATGTCTTTTCTTCGCCATTATATGCACCTTTATGACTTAAGTTTTTGCCAAGCTGGGTTGCCTGGCTCCTATGCTTATGCCCTACGTTCTTGCTTGTTCGGTTAGGGCATAAAGGGATCACCTCTGTGATTGTTACAGCCGGGTTATCCGGACGTGTACCTCAGACGGGTGAAGCCGAAAGCTAGCATTCTTAAGGGAATGATAGGTCGGTGAGCAAAAGATGAATTGCCCTCGTTGCAATACAAAACCCTAGACTATAACACGTACTATGATTTTTTTAGCATCACAGCTTCGGTATGCACAAAAAACCCCGCATACTGGCCTAGGGAAAGGAACCCTTAACGGAACTATTCTCTCTGGAAGATGTTTCTTACAATCAAATATAATATAACATAACTCCCCGAATACAACTTGTCTGTTCAAGCAACTATGATCGGACTGCCTGGTTTCCAAACATACTTTGGTGTTTACCTACGGTATAGTATTCGGAAACACTCCAAACCTAGGGTTTTCGGAGGTCGAAGCAGAAAGTCTGCCATGACAATCGTTTTACAAATTCGGCTGGAGACAAGTTTGTTGATAAAAGTACATTGCTACTTGGACTCAAAAACTTCTTCTTCCTCTAGACCCTCTAATAGGTTGTCTAGTTTACAATCTTGTTGTGAAAACTTGGCAGCCACCTTTACTTGGTCGTACACCAGGCTGACCAGAATTTCTTGTCCATCGGATGTTCGAGGTCCAACCCGCGCCATATGATTTGGATCAAATCCGGTGTACCGTGTTTTTACCATGGCCTAGGCTTCCCGAGAACCTTCTCGGCATGCCGATATCTTCCATAGCCCAAAATGGCGCCGAGCTCCCTTGAATAAAGTCACGAGTTCCTCCATACTTCCTGGAGGAGAATCGGCTAGCCATAAAGCCTTAGCGATGTTTCTCATTGCTTTCCACGCTCACTCATGCACCTTGAAAGCTCTTGTAGCAGGTCGCCTTGAAATCCGGACACCTCTTCCTCGGGCTGCCCAGTCAACACACCTATAGAAATAAACCTGTTAGGATTTACATCAGCGAACTGTACGACAGTAAGTTAAAAGGCATATTGAATATGCCGCCTCTCAGCTTTCTGTTCTTCTTTAGGGCGTCCGCCAGTTGGGCTCGCATGTCTTTCAGCTCTTCACCGAGCTGGGTGTTGGCATCCTGCAGCTTGTTCTTCTCATCCCTGGTCCGTGCTAGTACACGTTGACCAGCAGCCTCTTGCCTTTTGGCATGTTCTTTATCCGCTGCGCGGCCTTTAGTTTCTCTTTCGGCTGATCCGACGATCCTGCCATTGTAAAATACAACAGTGTTTAATCGCATAAACATTACCGGCACATGATTATATTTTTTGGACGGAAGGGGAAATTACCAGACGGTGCCTCCTTGGATTTCTCCAGCTTGGCGGTAACAACAGTCAGCTGGGTCCGACACTGTTCTAGCTCCCGAGATAGCATGTTGTTCTTCTCCGTGAGTACCTGATTATACATCAATCCTTAAATTCAGTTGCTTCAACTGTTTTCAAGTCTCGGGGGCTACTGGTATATGGCTATTAAATCTACACAAAATGATCTTACCCGCATATCCTTTGAAAGCTGGTAAGTGGCTCCAGCAAGCCCATCCCGAGCAGCTCGGATATATGCATCCGCCGAGCTGAAGGCATTGAATGCCTCTTTTGTAAAGTTAGGATCGCGCATAGCTGCCCTATGGCGCCGATGGTTCATGGCACTCTCCACTTCGGAGTTGGTGACGGATACATTATCCGAATCGTCGGAGAGAGGACAATCCGGCATTGCACCCGTATCAACTCTAGCCCTTGTGGCAGGGTCCGGGGTCGGATTGGTGGACATATGTTCGGCAAGGTCTCCGGATACAGTCCGATGAATGCTCTTCCTGAAATATGGCACAGCAGAAAACGTCACAGTTGGGTATGTTTGCCACATGACGTATTGAAAACCATACATTTTTGATGAAGGTAGGGGATTGGAAGTATCGCCGTCCGCCTTTCTTTTCAAAGACCCGCCTTGTGTCGGTGTCCCCTTCTTAAGGGACGATCCCGATGCGGCGTGGCGAGACGAGCGCCACCCCTTTGAAACACGAGATAGTGTAGTGGGTGAGGCGCGATGGAAGAACTCTTTTGGAGGAGACACTCCCTGGGCACTTACATGGGAAGAAGGGAGAAGGCCGGGGTAATCGGCTACAATGGCCACTTCTGTGCCGTCGTAGCTCGCCTGATAGAAGACCCCCTCCTTAAGCTCCATGGATATATCCGGATCCTCCTCAAATCTGGGATCTAGGTCCCGAATATGGTCCTCCGGCTGCGGAGCAGGGCTATAGATCCCCGCAGTGGCCTTCCTCCATTCCTGTTAAGAGTGGCCGGGTTAAGTTCAACTAGTTGTGACTCAGGAACAGGATTGAGTGAGGTTCTGGATTAAAAGCTTACCCATCTAGGGGATTGTACATGGAAAATCCCTCTCGACACTTAAGGCGAGTGAATTCCTCTTTCTCCCCTTTATAAAGATCAACCAACATGGCGGCCAGGGCGGCGAGGTTGCCCGGACCCTTGCGCCGGTAGCGAGATGTATCATCCTCCTAGTTGTAGTTCCACATGGGGAGTCCTCTAGTTGGAGTGGCTGAACACCTCGCGTTATGGAAATCGCCATGAACTCAATTATGGACAGTCCAGATTGGGCGAGTATTTTTATCTTGTCCATTAAGATCTTAACCTCCACACTATCTGCCTCCTCGAGGCTCCGGGGCACCAGTTGTGGCGCTTTTTTAACGAGCATTGGAAAATTTAGGAAGGCCTCATCGGATTGGGTCCAAGAGAACGACGTCTTCAATATAAAACCACTCCAAGGGCCACTCTTAGGATGCCTTCTTCGGTGTGCCGGATAGGTATCCTGTTTTGGCTATGCGCCATACTTCGGCACCGCCCACCTCGAATATGGATTCCTTTTGGGAGCGAGGGGTGAGGCAAAAAGCTTCCTCCATAGCTCGAAATGGGCTTCGCAGCCTAGGAACAGCTCGCAGAGAGCGACGAAGCCCGCGATGTGCAGAATAGAGCCTGGCGTGAGATTGTGCAGTTGGAGGCCATAGTACTCCAGGAGACCCCGGAGGAAAGGATGGATTCGGAATCCAACACCTCTTGAAAGAAGGGAAATGAAGCACACTCGCTCCCTTTCTGAAGGATTCGGGAAATTTTCTGTCGGGGCTTCGCCAGTAAAAGAAGCTACTCCCGCCCGAATGGGGACTAAATCCGCAGGGGGGATATAGCCCTACACCTAGAACTTGGTCAGCTGGGCATGGGATACAGAGCAGCTCTCCCAATCGCCTTTTTGAGGGCCGTTGGGGCGGGAAGAAGAACTAGGAGCGCTGTCCATGATTGCGTGGTTTCTTGAGGCAAGTTTGAAAGATTTTCGCATCGTATGGAATGGCATCTGAGATCTAATCTCCTTAAATAGACACCTTCCGTACGCTGTCGAGGGGTTATCTATAAAAGCGCTTGGACCTTCGTATTTGTTTGCCACATGGAAGCTGAGGCGATGGAAGCACAGAAGCCGAAGGGTATGACATTTAGTGTAAAACCGAGTTGTTCGAAGAATTCACCTTACCAAGACCGAAGTTGTAAGGGCCGAATATAGCCCTTCGGTTCAGATGCTTTGAAGTATTCGGTGGAGGAACCCGCCTTGCAATGCCAAGATAATTTGCACGCCGGACACGTCATCATTCAAGACTGGTTCGGGGGCTACTGAGGGAGTCCTGGATTACGGGGTCCTCGGGCATCCGGGCTATGTGACATGGGCCAGACTGATGGGCCATGAGGATACAAGACGGAAGACTTTTCCCCGTGTACGGATGGGACTCTCCTTGGCGTGGAAGGCAAGCTTCGTGTGCGGATATGAAGATTGCTTTCTCTATAAACCGACTCTATACAACCCTAGCCCCCTCCGGTGTTTATATAAACCGGAGGGTTTAGTCCGTAAGGGCGATCACAATCATACAGGCTAGACATCTAGGGTTTAGCCATTACGATCTCGAGGTAGATCAAATCTTGTAAACCCTATACTCATCAAAGTCAATCAAGCAGGAAGTAGGGTATTACCTCCATCAAGAGGGCCCGAACCTGGGTAAACATCGTGTCCCCTGCCTCATGTTACCCTCGATCCCTAGACGCACAGTTCGGGACCTCCTACCCGAGATCTGCTGGTTTTGACACCGACTCCAGCCCAGGTAGGATGTAGATCCACCCCTCGGTCCATGTGGGCCCTTCTCGGGTCATTGGGCCCGATGATGGAACCCTCGGAACCTTCTAGAACCTTCCGGTACTCAACCAAAAATTCCCGAACTTTTTGGAACCCTAAAACCACATCCCATATATAAATCCTTACCTCCGAACTATTCTGGAGCTCCTCATGAGGTCCTGGATCCCATTCGG
This sequence comes from Aegilops longissima, assembly GCA_021605205.1. NCBI lineage: Eukaryota > Viridiplantae > Streptophyta > Magnoliopsida > Poales > Poaceae > Aegilops > Aegilops longissima. The sequence continues at coordinate 331,528,557 of CM038676.1, forward strand.
GACTCCGAACTACTTTCAGTCTTCACCATATGAATATCCCAATATTACCCTAGCGTTATCGATCTTTAAGTGTGTGACCCTACTGGTTCGTGAACATGCAGACATGACTGAGACTCCTCTCCGATCAATAATCAATAGTGGGACCTAGATGCCCATATTGACTCCTACATATTCAACAAAGATCTTTATCACTTTGAACCAGGATGTCAAGGACTCAACTAATCCCGTATAAAATTCTCTTTGTCCAACGATATGTTACTTGCCCGAGATTCGATCGTCGGTATCTCCATACCTAGTTCAATCTCATTTCTGAAAAGTCTCTTTACTCATTGTGCAATACAAGTTCCCATGACTAAATCATTAGTCACATGCTTGAAAGCTATTCACAATGTTGTATTGCTGATAGGGCCCAAAGATATCTCTCTGTCACACGGAGCGGCAAATCCCAATCTCGATACATGAAACCCAAAAAACACTTTCTCGAGATACATGTAGAGAACCTTTATGATCACCCTGTTATGAAGTGATGTTTGATAATCCACAAAGTATTCTTCCAGTATTCAGGAGTGACATGATCTCATGGTCTAAGGAGCAGATACTTGACATGAAGAAAGCTATAGCAAATAAACTAAGTGATATGATATGATGCTAAGCTTACGGTTGGGTCTGTCCATCACATCATTCTCCTACTGATGTGATCCATTTATCACATGACAACTCATGTCTATGGTTGGGAAACCTTAACCATCTTCGATCAATGAACTAGTCTAGTAGCGGCTTACTAGGGACACAATATTCGTTTATGTGTCACACATGTATTTAAGTTTTTGGTCAATACAATTCCAGCATGGACAATAAACATTTATCATGAACAAGGAAATATGATAATAACATCTTTATTATTGCCTCTAGGTCATATTTCCAACAGTCTCTCACTTACACTAGAGTCAATAATCTAGTTTACAACGTAATGAATGTAACACCCATAGATTTCTGGTGTCGATCATGTTTTGCTCGTGGAAGAGGTTTAGTCAACAGGTCCTCCACATTCAAATTCGTATGTACTTTGCAAAGATTTATGTCTCCGTCCTTGATGCAATCACGGATGGAGTTGAAGCGATGTTTGATGTGCTTTGTTTTCTTGTGAAAACTTTGTTCCTTGCCAATGGTAATGACACCACTGTTGTCACAAAAGATAGTCATTGGATCTAATGCACTAGGTACCACTCCCAGATCGGATATGATCTCCTTCATACAAACTCCTTGTGTCGCTCTCGAAGCAGCTATGAATTCCGCTTCACGTGTAGATGCTGCTTCCATGCTCTGCTTGGAGCTACTCCAACTAACTTTCTACCATTAAAAATAAATATGTATCTGGTTTGAGACTTAGAGTCATCCGTATGAGTGTTGAAGCTCACATCGACACAACCCTTCACGACAAGCTCTTCGTCATCTCCATAGACAAGAAACATTTCCTTAGTCCTCTTTAGGTACTTAAGGATATTTTTGACAGCTGTCCAGTGATCCATTCCTGGATCACTCTGGTACCTACCTGCCAGACTTATGGCAAGGCACACATTTGGTCTGGTACACATCATGGCATACATTATATAGGATATGGTTGAGTCATAGGGGGCGACTTTCATCCTTTGTCTTTCTTCTACCGTGGTCGGGCTTTGAGTCTTAGTAAACTTCACACCTTGCAACATAGGCAAGAACCCCTTCTTCGACTGGTCCATTTTGAACTTCTTCAAGATCTTATCAAGGTATGTGCTTTGTGTAAATCCTATCAGGCGTCTCGATCCCAAGTATTTCATTGAAAACTATTGTTCAAATAACCCTTTATGCTTTATTTCTGGATGAAAACTATTGTTCAATAACCCTTTATGCCTCTTGAACTTGTTGAAAACCCTTTGCGATGTGGCGAGCTTTATAGATGGTGACATTACCATCAGCGCCGTCTTCTTCTTAAAGATCCACTTGTTCTCAATGGCTTTTCGGTCATCAAATAACTCCACCAAAGTCCATACTTGGTTTTCATACATGGATCCTATCTCGAATTTCATGGCCTCAAGCCATTTTTCAGAATCCGGGCTCATCATTTCTTCTTCGTAGTTTGTAGGTTCACCGTTGTCCAACAACATGCCTTCGAGGATAGGATTACCATACCACTCAGGGGTGGTACATGTCCTGGTCGACCTACGAAGTTCTGTAGTATCTTGATCAGAAGTTTCATGATCATCATAATTCCTCTCCGACCGTTGTAGGCATCATGAGAACTTATTTCTATGATGCGGTACTTCCCAATTGGAGATAAGGTACAATTAGCTCATCAAGCTCTACTCTCCTCCCACTCACTTCTTTCGAGAGAAACTCCTTATCTAGAAAGGATCCATTTGGCAACAAATATCTTGCCGTCGAATCTATGATAGAAGGTGTACCCAATGGTCTCTTTAGGCTATCCTATGAAGATGCAGTTCTCTGCTTTGGGTTCAATCTTATCACGCTGAAGCCTCCTGACATGAGTGTTGCATCCCCAAACCTTAGGAAACAACATCTTAGGTTTCTTGCCAAACCATAATTCATACGATGTCATCTCAACGGATTTATACGGTGCCCTATTTAAAGTAAATACAACTGTCTCTAATGCATAACTCAAACAATAATGGCAAATCGGTAAGAGGCATCATAGAATGCACCATATCTAACAAAGTACGATTACGACATTCGGACACACCATTATGATATGGTGTTCCATGTGGTGTCGAGTTGTGAAATAGTTCCACATTGTCTTAAACGCATACCAAACTCGTAACTCGGATATTCTACTGCACGATCAGATCGTAAGAATTTTATCTTCTTGTTACGATGATTCTACACTTCACTTTGGAACTGTTTGAACTTTTCAAATGTCTCAGACTTGTGTTTCATCAAGTAAATATACCCATATCTACTCAAATCATCCGTGAAGGTTAGTAAGTAACGATATCCACTACGTGCTTCAACACTCATTGGACCACATCGGTATGTATTATTTCCAACAAGTCACTTGGCGCTCCATTGTGCTGGAAAACATGGTTTCGGTCATCTTGCCCATGAGGTATGGTTCGCATGTATCAAATGATTCAAAGTCAACTGATTCCAAAAGTCCATCAGCATGGAGTTTCTTCATGCGCTTTACACCAATATGACCTAAGCGGCAGTGCCACAAGTATGAGATACTATCATCATTAACTTTGCATCTTTTGCCATCAATATTATGAACATGTGTATCATTATGATATAGATTCAACAATAATAAACCATTCACATTGGGTGCATGACCATAAAAGATATTATTCATGTAAATAGAACAACCATTATTCTCTGACTTAAATGAATAACCGTCTCGGAATAAACAAGATCCAAATATAATGTTCATGCTCAAGCGGGCACTAAATAACAATTGTTCAGATTGAAAACTAATCCCGAATGTAGACGTAGAGGGAGTGTGCCGACTGCGATTGCATCAAACTTGGATCCATTTCCAACGTGCACCATCACTTCATCCTTATCTAGCCTTCATTTTTTTGTAGCTCCTGCTTCGAGTTACAAATATTAGCAACCGAACCATACCCAGACGCTACTACGAGCACTAGTAAGGTACATATCAATAACATGTTGTATATCAAATATACCTTTGTTGACGTTGCCAACCTTCTTGTTTGCCAAGTACTTCGGGTAGTTCCGCTTCTAGTGGCCATTCCCCTTGCAATAGAAGTACTCAGTCTTAGGTGTGGGTCTTGTTGGGGATATAACTCCTAGTCCTAGGTATGACCCGCCCAGGAGGGGCCGGGTCACACCGTTGGCGACTTGAGATGAGAAGGCCCAATGAGGTCCAAGAATACAGAAGGTCGTTCATCGATCAAGCTTATTGAAGGCCCAAGACGGGTGGCGACTCGAGGCCCAAGGGTGTGAGTCGCCATGAGTTAAACTTGTCCTTTAAGGCAGGTTTAGTTGTAAACCGAGCCGGTCACATTTGTGAGAGCCGGCCGGGACTCTGTAATCCGCCGGGCATCAACCTATATATAAAGGGGTGACCCAGCGGCGGGTTAACTCAAGAGACAACCAATCGAGAACTAGGTCAACCGTATTCGGTCCCTTGTAATTGAAAGTCAAGCAATACAACTAGAAGTAGGAGTAGGCTTTTACCTTTAATAAGAGGGGCCGAACCTAGGTAAACTCCTTATGTCCTTTGTCCCGTTCAACCCCTTCAAGCTAACCTAGTTGCGATGGCTCCACACTTAAGTCCTTTCACTAGGGCATATATCGTGACAAATCCACGATAGTTTGCGCCCACCATGGGGCCAGATCATGATGGTTTCGAGTTCTTGAAGAGCATCTTCTCAGGGATCAAGGGATACGCGGTAGGCCAGATGACCAAGAGTCATCGCGGCAAGATCTACATCGACTATTCAAGTTGTGGTCCCGATGCTGATTCAATCGAATATGGGTACCGGGTCCCCATCGGCGAAATTCACGTCTTCATCGGCAAGATCGGCGAGTCAGAGCCTCAGCCGGACATCTGTATTGACATCATCGAGACGGCTCGGCGTGCACGACCCGCCAAGGTTCAAACCGTTGTGAAGCATGCTTTTGTTGGTTTTATTCACGGGCGGATCTTGAGGAAGGATTTTTGTCCGGTGGTGAGACAGACATCTACTCTGATGATGAGTCCTCAACTGGCAAGACCAGGTCAATCTATCGACTGCAAGACGGCGGGCTTGGGGGCTATTCGGACGGTGATAGTATTCCGGACCCCTATGAGCCGCCGAACATAGTCGCGAACTTCATGGCCGGCATGCAACCGGTGCAGAATTCATCAACTGCTGTGGATATGACTTTCGGTTCAACGGCTGCTGCGACAGCCGGGGCAAGTGGCCCTGTGCGCCCATCGGCTTAGGTCTTATCCGAGCTCGTGGATGCTCTAGCAACTCTATTAGCTGCAGAGGTAACCCGGTGACTCAAGCGCGGCATAAGGTGGACGTTGTGAAACTACGAGATGAGATAGCTCAGGCCAAGGAGGAGCTTAATATTGAGAATGCTAGGATGGCAACAGAGTGAGCCACCTTGGACGCCGAATCACAGCAGATTCAGGCAGAAACTTTCTGGTTAATCTTGGATCAGAATGCACCAAATGTTGTTCATCGCAGGAGGCACTAGAGTCATCTACCTTTGGAGTTCTATGCAAGGAATCTTTTCAATACACCTGGGGCAGGACCAAGTAACCCGCCCGAGGTGACCCGGGCTGTCAAGGCGCCCGTGGCTAGGGCGAGGGCTCAACCGCGTGTTGCAGACCCAACTCATTGAAATTTAAAACCGCCTCAACAGCTGCCAACACCACCGGGTCATTATTCTAAACCTTTGTATAACATGATTGTTGCGGCATCGCGGCTGGTGGCTCTTCCAGTACAAGCTGAGTCTCCCACGGTTGAAGCCTGGAAGGCTGTGGAGCTTCTTCAGATGACGGTAGCTCAGCAGGCGGCTTATTCATACATCCTGCGAGCGGATTCATTCGACTCCACGCCCCAGTCGGAGTTACAGCCGGCGTATTGAATTGCCAGCGGTTTCTAGCAGTGAGATGCGCCGTAACCCGCCCCATGGGCATGACCCGCCACGTGTTGATAACAATGCTCAAGGCCTGATTGATCAGTCTAGGGCACGTCAAAAGGCGGAGCTGGCGGCTCAGGTAGCGGCTCATCAACAGCTTCAGCGTAACCCCTCGATGTCTGTAGAAGCGGGATGACTTCCAGGATGGTAGGTGTGCCATGCTTAGTACCGGCTCTTCGCAATGAGTGGTTGCCCAAGGATTTTAAGGGTCCTCGAAAGGTGCCCAATTACACAGCTGATCAACCTCCAAAGGCTTGGATTGAGAGCTATGAGCTGGTCATGGAGATGTTGGATGTCAACGCTGCTGTGTGTGCCAAATATTTCACCATGATGTTGGATGGGCAAGCTCGCACTTGGTTAAAGGGATTGCCCCCTAATTCCATCAGCTCATGGACTGAATTGAAGACACATTTTATTCAGAATTTCAAAGACACATGTAAGCAGCCTCTATCGATTATCGACCTAGACACTTGTATCCACCGTGAGGATGAGTCAACCGCCCATTGGGTTCGCCGGGTCTCGGCCATTATCCACTTGTCAGAAAGCATCGACGCTGGGTCGGCTGTCCTAATTTTGGAGAAAACTTGCCGGTTCGTTCCCCTCAAACAGAAGCTGGGGCGGCTCAAACGTCATTGTAATGACATGGGGGAGCTCATGGCAGCTCTCATCAAATATGCCGATTCTGACGATACTAAGGACCCTCGGTCTGATGAGGAGAATTCTAGCAAGCGTAAGAAGAACGAAAATGGAAAAGGACAAGAACATAATATGACGGGGCAGAGTCAAGGTAACAACGGTAAGCACAAGCACAATAACGGTGGGTCAGACTTTGCAGCCAACACTAATGCACAGAACAACGATCGCCGTTGTAAAGGAAAATTCCAACCCCAGTTTGGAGGGCCGAAGCTTAACTTGGAGGCGATGTTGAACCAACCTTACCCAAAGCATAGTCGTCCCCATAAGCCATTGACTCACATGTGGAAAGACTATTATATCATGAGGGGGTATAAGAATTCAAACCTCCACCAGGACCACAATGACAATAACGGCCCGCCCGGTGGGTCAGGATCCGGCTCTCATGGGCCTGGTTTTGGGGGCAGCGGCTCAAACTCTGGATTTCAGGGCCAGAGCAATCAAGGTGGTTTTAATCAGCAGCACAGCCAAGGTAATCAACAACAGCAGTCCGGGTATCAAAGTAATCTAAAGCAGCTAAATAATGGCCAGTATCATGTTTTTACCACAAGCCTGTGCAAGCGTGATCAGAAGGTTCATAAGCGAGCGGTGAGCACGGTTGAGTCGGCAGTCCCTCGATACTTACGGTGGTCAGAGCAGCCAATTGTATGGAGCCGCGAGGACCACCCGCCCCGGGTTGACAATCCGGGTTAGTTAGCTTTGGTGGTAGCCCCTCAGGTTGTGGTTTACAAGTTCACCAAGGTGCTTATGGATGGAGGCAACAATATCAACATCCTTTATTATGATGCCTTTCGTCGGATGAATTTAACCGACAAGGATCTTAAGCCATCCTCTACGGTCTTTCATGGAGTGGTGCCTGGTAAGTCGGCTTACCCAGTTGGTAAGATAGCCTTGGAGGTGTGGCTTTTGGCAATGAACGTGACTACAGGGCTGAGACATTAAACTTTGAAGTGGTTAAGATCAAAAGCCCCTATCATGATCTATTTGGACGGTCGGCTTATGATAAGTTCATGGCATGACCGTGTTATGTGTATTTGCAGCTCAAAATGCCGGGTCGTAAGGGGACAATCACAGTACATGGTGACAGGAAGATAGCTTTGAATGTGAAGAAGGTGATGCTGCCTATGCTGAGTCGGCTTGTGCCACGGAGGAGCTTAAGTTTTATAAAGACAACATTGACCCGGCTGATATGACTCCATTAAAGAAGCCAACCACAGAGCATGACCCGTTGTTGAAGTTTAAATTGGCAGATGATACTAAGCAGGTTGACTTCGTCCCTGGCGACTCATCCAAGCAGTTCACTATTGGTGCTAATATGGATCCAAAATAAGAAAGCGCGCTCATCAAGTTCATCCGTGAGAACCGGGACATCTTTGCATGGAAGCCATCAGACATGCCAGGTGTACCGAGAGAACTCGCTGAGAACACTCTTAACATTGATCCTAAGTTTAAGTCGGTCAAGCAATTTCTTTGTCGTTTTAATGAAGAAAGACGTAAGGCCATTGGAGAAGAGGTGGCCCGGCTTTTAGCGGCTGGGTTCATCATTGAAGTTTTTCACCCTGAGTGGCTGGCTAACTTGGTGCTGGTACTTAAGAAGAATGGCACTTGGCGTATGTGTGTGGATTAATAAGGCTTGTCCAACTAATCCTTTTGCTCTTCCCCGTATTGATCAGATCACAGATGCTATGGCGGGTTGTGAGCATTTATGTTTCCTGGATGCTTATTCTGGATATCATCAGATCAAGATGGCAGTTAAAGACCAAGAGAAGACGGATTTCATCACGCCTTTTGGAGCTTTCTGCTACGTGTCTATGCCTTTTGGGCTCAAGAGTGCCCAGGCGACTTATCATCATTGTGTGTAGAACTGTTTTCACAGTCAGTTGGACGCAATGTTCATGCCTACGTGGATAATATTGTTGTGAAATATAGAAAGAAGGAGACTTTATTGGAGGATCTGAAAGAGACCTTTGATAATCTCCAGGTCTACAAGATGATGCTTAACCCAGCCAAATGTGCTTTTGGTGTGCCTGCATGCAAGCTTTTGGGTTTTTTGGTTTCAGAGAGAGGCATGGAAGCTAACCCGAAGAAAATCAAGGCAATCACATCATTGGCTAAGCCGAAGTGCGTCAATGATGTCCAACGTCTGGCGGGTCGTATTGCCGCTCTGAGCCGGTTTATAAGTCGCCTGGGAGAAAAGGCTATTCCTCTGTATCATATGATGAAGAAAATGGATCACTTTGTCTGGAGTGATGTTGCTAATGAGGCATTTAAGGCGCTTAAGAAATAGTTGGTTGAGTCGTTGATTCTTGCAGCTCCTATTGAGAAGGAGCCCTTGCTACTTTATGTGGCTGCTAACAGTAGAGCCATCAGTGTGGCGGTTGTGGTGGAAAGGAAGGAACCAAGCAAGGAATATCCGGTTCAAAGGCGGCTTATTATGTAAATGAGGTCTTAATCGAGTCTAAACAGAGATACCCTCATTGGCGGAAGCTAGTTTATGGGGTGTTCATGGCTACCTGCAAGTTGAAGCATTATTTCTTTGGTCATCCCATTACTGTGGTCAGTTCAGCTCCCTTAGGGGATATTATTCAGAACAGGGAGGCCACAGGCAGAGTGGCTAAGTGGGCCATTGAACTTGGACCTCATGGGTTGAAATATGTGCCGAGGACAGCTATCAAGTCTCAGGCTCTTGTAGATTTCATCAACGATTGGACAGAGTTGCACACGCCTGAGGAGAAGCCAAATAACACTTATTGGATGATTCACTTTGACGGTCAAGGCAGCTGGAGGGCTCGGGGGATGGAGTTATTTTGACTTCCCCACGAGGTGACAAATTTTGCTATGTTTTGCGATTAATGTTCCCTTGCACTAATAATGCAGCTGAGTATGAGGCTCTGCTCCATGGCCTTTGGGTGGCTAAAGAGATGAACTTAAGCCGGGTGAGGTGCTTTGGCGACTCAGATTTGGTGCCTCAGCAAGTCTCAGGTACTTGGGATTACAAGGACCCGCTTATGGCGGCTTATCGTCGAGCGGTTGACAGTATTTTGGTCATTTCAAAGGTTATCAGGTGGAACATGTTGATCACAAAAAGAATGAGGTGGCTGATCCTTTAAGACGACTGGGATCTCAGCATAAGCCGGTGCCACCCAATGTTTTTCTTGATATACGGAATAATCCTTTTGTTAAACTGCCCACAGAAGAGGATCTTGCTATCCCTAACCCGGAGGCACAGTTGGTGGCAGCTCTTCATGCTATTCCTGATTGGACAGTTCTGTATTTGGCTTATATGACCCAGGGTGTGTTACCTGAGGATGAAACTTTGGCCATGCAAATAACCCAGCGGTCTAAGTCAATGACCATTGTCAATGGCGAGTTACACCGATGAAGTGTCACAGGGGTGTTCCAGCGCTATATTTCTCCTGAAGAGTGTCGTGAGATCCTAAGGGTGATTCATGAAGGAGATTCTGGATCATCACGTCGGCTCTAAATCTCTTGGCTAAAGCTTTTTGTCATGGCTTTTATTGGTTGACAGCTCATGCTGATGCAAAAGATCTGGTTAGCAAGTGTGACGGCTATCAGAAGTTTTCTAGACGAGCTCATGTGCTGGCTCAAGAATTGAGGATGATTCCATTTACTTGGTCGTTTCGCGGTCTGGGGGCTGGATATGGTTGGACCTTTCAAGAGATCCAAGGACAAAAAGACCCACCTCTTGGTGGCGGTTGACAAATTTACCAAGTGGGTTGAGGCAGAGCCGGTCAGCAAGTGTGATACAACAACGGCGTTCAATTCATTAAGAAGGCGATTTTCCGCTTTGGGTACCCTCACAGTATCATAACTGATAATGGCACTAATTTATCCAAAGGAGATATGAAAGAATTCTGTCAAAGAGAGCATATTCGTCTTGACGTCTCATCAGTGGCTCACCCCCAGTCCAATGGTCAAGCTGAAAGGGCCAATCAAGAGATCTTAAGAGGGATAAAGCCCTGGCTTATGGTGCCTTTGCAAAGGACGCCGAGTTGTTGGGTTGAGGAGTTACCTTAAGTACTTTGGAGCATCAATGCCACCCCTAATAGATCCACGGGTTATACGCCCTTCTTCATGGTTTACGAGGCAGAGGCGGTTCTACCAAGTGACATCCGTCATGATTCGCCTCGTGTGGCGGCTTATGTTGAAGCTGACAATGAAAAAGCACGTCAGGATGCTCTGGATATGTTGGATGAGGAACGTAACCTTGTGGCAGCTCGTTCGGCGATGTATCAGCAAGATCTACGTCGTTATCATAGCCGTCGGGTTAAAACCTGGACCTTTCAAGAAGGTGACTTGGTGCTCCGGCTCATCCAAGATCAAACAAATATGCAAAAATTATCCCGCCTTGGGAAGGGCCTTTTGTGGTCAGCAAGAATCTGAACAATGGGTCATACTACCTCATTGATATTCGAGAAAACAAGGACTCGCGCACATCGGAGGAGGAGACCCACCGGCCGTGGAACATTGCTCATCTGCGACCATATTACACTTGAGCCACTCGCTTGTGCTATACATACCTTCATCAATGTATATATTTTGACCAGTATAATAAACCCGACATCCCTGATAATTCGGGGCCTTTGTCGTTTCATTACAAAGTATTTGAGTCTTTATTGTCTGTTCATAAGGTCACTTGGGGGCTTCCTGCTCAATGAGCATAGCTGTTCATACCCTTTTGATCCGGTTTACAAGCCGTCTCATTGGTCACTTGGGGGCTTCCTGCTCAATGAGCATAGCTGTTCATACCATCTTGATCTGGTTTACAAGCTGTCTCATCGGTCACTTGGGGGCTTCCTACTCACTGAGCATAGCTATTCATACCCTATTGATCCGGCTTTCATGCCTAATTTGAGTTAAACCTGCCTGTTTGCAACTTGCTACTCAGCCAGGTGACCCGCCGAACTCTTGACAGTTACTCTTTTTAATAAGACCCTGAACTTGTCAAGGTTAAAACAGCGGCCTTTCTCACGTGAGATCCGGCTTACAGAGAGCTAGGATAAACTCACCTGTTGTTGTAGTCTTTCCGCTATGTGGCCCATTCGTACTCTTAACAGTCAATCTTTTCAATAAGACCCTGAACTAGTTAAGGATAAAACGACGGATTTATGTCACGTGAGAGCTGGCTTATGGGATAAAAGGCTTTCATGCCAAACTTCTTTGAAGTAAAACTGAATTTTTCCAAATAAAAAAAATAAAAAAAGAGCTCGACTCTTCTGGACCTGTAAAGCTTCTGGCTTACAGATTTTAAGTCGCCAGGATAATTTGCCTTGCACAAATTCAAGTCATGATTCTTCCTATTTATGGGTTAATACCCATGTTGGATTACAATCATTACAACATCATTATGATATCAGTCTACGTGTATGACTTCATATTTGAATAAATATTACAGGTTTTTCTAACCCGCCCAGGTTTTAGACTTAAGTCACCAGAACATATTATATTGGAAATTATGACCCGCCCTAGTGTGAACCGCTGGGGAGTATGTTGTTTACCATGTGTGCAGGAACATTGAAAAATAGTATGATATTCCCTGCAAGCTCATCAGTGGTATATATATCTTTCAGCAGTTTTAAGGCTAAACATGCACGATGGCATGACTGATCATTGTTTCAACTAGCCTATTACAAGGCTTTCCAAAGCCCAAATGATCAAGACTTTTTTCAAAAGGAAACGCCGCGCTGTAGTTTGTGAGCCATCCCTTGGATCAGTTGTTCTGGTCTTGGCGAGTTGAAGCCTCTGGATTATCCTGCGCCGATTCTTCTTCTTCTCCCTCCATTGTCTCGAAGTCAGAGGATGTCCATTCGATGCCAGTTAAAGCTTTGATCTCGCCTTCATCTTCTATAATATTGGACGGATCAACATCAGGAGCAAAAGTGTGCTTACATATTGGAGGAATGAGCTCTACAATCTCATAAGCCAGCGCTTTCACTTTTTTGTTCTCCTTGGTATAAGCTGCCTGATACTTAGACAAATCTGTCTCCTCGGCCAATTTGGTTGCCAGAGGGCGCATTTCTTTGATGCATTTGGTAAAATCACTGGCATCGATGGGAGACATGTATTCTTTATAACTTGGACAACCAGTTTCCATCTCTTCTAGGTCTAACTCCACTTGCCATGCTTTGGCCCGGCTCAAAGCAGTGATGGAGCCGGCTCGAGCTGCGGATCGCTTGATCTCTTCAATTCTCTTGGGCATGACAGGTAACTTGTCCAATACATCCTTGATGAGTGAAGGTGGCTCTTTATTTTGCGAGATGACCGCTAGGGATCGCTGTGTGCCTGTGTACAGCTGTTCCACCAGAGTGTAAACCGCCTTCAGCTTCACCAACATGTCTTGGCCAAGGTTGGCACTTCTGGGGCCTGTTCAAACAACGCGCAGATAAGTCGCCAGCCGGGTTAACAGGTAAAATTGGAAATGGTTGAAGCAGCTCGAATTACTTACCAAAGATAGCAGCTATCATCTGGGAAATATGGCATTTTACGCCGGTCAACTCTAAAGTGGTATCTTTCAATGCAGATTCAGCAGCCTCTGCTCTTTGGATCAACCCGTCCTTTATTTCTCCCAAGCGGTTCTCTCGGTGGAAAATCCGGTTTGAGTTTTTCCTGCTCATCCACGCTGAATTTAAACTTAGCATCAACTTTCGCATCTCAGTTTCCTGATGTTCAAGCCGGTTCTTCAGTTCTGACAATTGGGATTCAGTTTGGGCCAAAGCATCCTGCAAGTAAGAGTTAAACAATTATAAACAAATTGGTCAAGATACAATGTGCATACAAGTCTCAAGCATGTTGCAAGCAAAGCACTTGACATTTGGGGGCTAATGAGTGCGGAAGTTCTTTTTTAGCAGTATGAGCCGGATCATCTTTGTCAAGATAATCCGGACCATGAAGGCTAAGGTATGAAATTATTCTCTTAACGGTAATGACCCGGCTAATCTTTGTCAAGATGAACCGGCCCATGAGGGCTATGGCATGAAAGTATTTTCTCAACAATAATGAAAATGAATGGGATCATCTTTTCAAGATAAGCCGGTACATGAGGGCTATGACTTCAAACTTACAATAACACATTTTGACAAGTCTTACCCTTACTCAATGCATTTTTTCCTACGGATAAGACCTAGGGGCTAGATGACTATATATACAAAGGAAACAGATGGTCATACCTTGTACTTCTGTCGCATCTTCTTGACTATGTCCGCCTCCAGTTCACGACCAGAATGTAGTTGACTGAGATAGCCTGAGAACAATTCACTGACGCCTAAGTGGGAGTAATTGGCAATATCAAACTTGGCTTTGCTCTTTTCAACCAATTCTTCTTTGGCAGAGTGCCTGGCCAGAATGGTGGGGTTCCCGGGTTCAGTATAACCAGTGCCAGTAATAATGACATCTTTGGCGGTTTGTTGCAAAGGAATACCTTCAACAGTTTTGGTGGGGCTTCGCGGGTCAACACCCATTGGATACACTGTTACGTCATGTGATTCTGGTTGCAGGTCATCAGCAACGACCTCAGAAGTTTGATGAGAAGCTTCAGGCATGGTTTGTTTTTCCGGCTCAGCAACTTTTGGATCTTCGGCCAGTTTATTCAACTTCAATTTTTTGCTGGGTTTAGCTACACCGCTGAAAGCAAGACATATGACGATGTTAATATATCAATTTGTAAGGTGTTCAAAGGAAAACAAAAAAAGTCAAATGTTCTCACCCAGCCGCGACTTTGAAGAGAGGAATCTGAGTCTCCGTTGAGTCGCCAGAAGATAAATGAGAAGTTTCCTGATAATTTGAGTCGGATGAATTAAGCGGCTGATGGATAAGACCCTCTTTAGGAAAGGAGAGGTGTGAAGTCTGTAGCACCTCTTTTCGGCGTTTCCGAGGAACCGTCGTGTTGGGTAAACCGGAGGAAAGGTTTCCACAGCCGCTATTCCTGGTTGTGCGCCGAACTTGATGTTGTTGTTTCTTCAAAATAAAGTTTGGATCCAAGTAAGCTAAAGGGTGAGAAAACCTTACTTTCCGGCTCACTTGTCAATTTCTGTCTTGGCAAAGGCTCTGAGTCGGAGGAAAGGATAATTACCTCTTCACCGTGTGTTGCTGGCCTCCGCGACATCCTGTGATAGCAATCAGTGTTGATAAGATAAATAAAAATGGAGCCAAGGGAGTCAAGGTCTACCTCCGACTCATCATCATTCAAAGCAAACAGCTCTGAGGTGTCTGTTCTCTTCTTGGCAGGTTTCCTAACAACTTTGTTCTTTCCCCTAGCCTTTTTGGCCGGATTGTCTTGAAGTTTCTTGTTCCAAAAGGGGGAATCAGCCTGCAGAAGTCAAGTCATTGTGAGAAGACAATTTATGTAAATAAGAAATGAGTTAGAAATCGCTCAAAATACTTATAGCTGGAGGCTTGTTAAGGGTGCAGAAGGGATTCAACCCCGCCTTGCTGCAAGTTTCCAAGCTCTTGTTAAGCAGCGTTTTTGTCATCATGTTGATCTCATCATCGTTCAGTCAAACTTGGCAGTGATGATGTGGATCTGTGACATCGCCGGTATATTCGCACATTAAACCGGGCTGGTGGCTCAATGGAAAGATTCTCCAAGCGACCCAGCATCAGACTAAATCAACTCCGGTCAACCCATTGGCCATTAAGGCTCTTGTCTTTAAGAAGATGGGTATATACTTAGCCCATTCTTGGTGATGATCCGGTCTGGGAGGGGATTTCTTGAACTAAGCCGGTTTTCACGGAAACCCGGCAGAGGATTTTCACCAGCTGGAGATGTATCTTGGCAATAAAACCAAGTTTGGTTCCAGTCCTTCGGGTGGCTGGGAAGTGTGGCTGCAGGAAAGACAACTTCTTTTCGTCTTTGAATAGAAATTCCGCCAAGTTCGAAGATGGATCCATCTATGAACTCAGTCTGGCGGTTCAAGTAATAAAATTCTCTGAACAAATCCATAGTGGGTTCTTCTTGAAAATATACTTCGCAAAAAACATGGAAGTTGCAGATATTGGAAACGGAATTGGGTCCGATGTCTTGAGGATGGAGTTGAAAGAAATGCAACACGTCACGGAAAAATTTTGAGCCGGGTGGGGAAAAGCCACGGAGCATATGATCAGCAAAGACTATGACCTCGCCTTCGTTTGGGGTGGGTATGACCTCTTTTCCGGAGCTCTCCAATGAATAACATCTTTGGCTGCTAAGATGCCTACTTGAACGTGTCTATTAAGAGATTGCTCCGTAACGGTGGAGATGACCCAGTTGCATGAAGTGATGGTTTTGGTCATTTTTGTTGATAAAAACCCTAAAAGGGAAATATTGCCGGGTCAAGTTTATGATGTTAAGCCATATAGTGATCAGAAAGCAAGTGCATCATGCAAGGTCAATTCATATGCAGAGAATATGTGCTATAAAGGTTGGCATGATTAAATCGACAAGACACCGCCGGGTTATATGGATACTGAATATATACTGGCGGTTTAAAGCGGGCCTAACGGTGTTTGGCGGGTTACGGCCTATCATGTAAGCCGCCCATGCGGCTGCAGAGCATAGGTATTTGTAGATCTATAAGTGAAATTTTGCTAAGTACTGAACAAACAAGTTCCACAGATCAGTTCTACGATTTTGGATCTACTGCAGTTCAAAAATAGAAGGGAATTGCTAAACCTAGCGTGCAGCGGATGAACTACTACATTGAAGTTTAAGCTGAAACAGATGGGAGGCATCTACGTGTACATGTGGGTGTTACAAACAAGAATCACGCAGCTCCTGTGCTATTGAGAGTTGAATAAGGCATGAACGGAAGTATTGCGAAGAATTCCAAGGAATGGCCGACGAACATAGATGAACTTGGCAAACCCTAATGCAAATTTATAATGGGAGGGATGCGTACCTGCCGATAGAGATGGAGAGTGGATGTGCGCTGCGTTTCTCTGATCTGTACAGGTCGATGCAGCGGCTGGTGTTGGTGTCGCTGAGGGAAGACGGCGGCGGTGGAGCTCGGGTTGCAGTGGCGTCGCGAGGAAGGAGATGAAGAGGAGGAGGCAGGGGTAAAGAGTAACAAAGAGGACCCCTGTCCCTATTTATAAGGAGGTAACGAGACAGTATGTGCAGAAATCGAGGAGGCAAAAATGATTATGTGGTTATACGGATGCCTCGATTCTCGAAGCCCATTAAAGATAAGGATCCATTGGAGATATCTTGGGCCTGGTGCGGATTTAGTGTGCATGACATCATGGCGGGTTATAATGATCCGGTTTATATAAGCTCATGGAGGTTTACGATGAACGGCACAAGAGGTTAATGCTGGTGCATTTTTCTACTAAGTTGAAGTGAAGATTAATATGAACAAGTTCAAATCAACCTGGGGCCTAATGTTGGGGATATAACTCCTAGGTATGACCCGCCCAGGAGGGGCCGGGTCACACCGTTGGCGACTTGAGATGAGAAGGCCCAATGAGGTCCAAGAATACTGATGGCGGTTCATCGAGCAAGCTTATTGAAGGCCCAAGACCCGGAGGCGATTCAAGGCCCAAGGGTGTGAGTCGCCATGTGTTAAACTTGTTATGTAAGGCGGGTTTAGTTGTAAACCGAGCTGGTCACGTTTGTAAGAGCCACCCGGGACTCTGTAAGCCGCCGGCCATCAACCTATATATAAAGGGTTGACCTGGCGGCGGGTTAACTCAAGAGACAACCAATCGAGAACTAGGTCAAGCGTATTCGCTCCCTTGTAATCGAAACTCAAGCAATACAACTAGAAGCAGGAGTAGGCTTTTACCTCTAAGAAGTGGGGCCGAACCTGGGTAAACTCCTTGTGTCCTTTGTCCCATTCAACCCGTTCAAGCTAACCATGGCTCCACACCTAAGTCCGTTCACTAGGGCATCTGCCGTGACAAATCCATGACAGGTCCAACCTTGGGTTTCTTCATGGGAGCGGCAACTGGCTTTCCATTCTTCTTAAAGTTCCCTTTCTTTCCCTTTCCCTTCTTGAAACTGGTGGTCTTATTGACCATCAAATCTTGATGCTCTTTCTTGATTTCTAGGTTCGCGGCCTTAAGCATCACGAAAAGCTCATGGATTGTCATCTCATCCCTTGCATATTATAATTCATCACGAAGCACTTGTAGCTTAGTGGCAGTGACTAGAGAACCCTGTCAATTGCTACTTCATCCATAAGATTAACTCCGAACTTATGCAAGTGGTTGAAGTACCCAGACATTTTGAGTACGTGTTTGCTAACGGAGTTGTTCTTCTCCAACTTACAACTAAAGAACTTGTATGAGGTGTCATACCTCTAAACCCGGGCGTGAGTCTGAAATACCAGTTTTAGCTCTTGGAACATCTCATATGCTACATGGTGCTCAAAACACTTTCGGAGCCCTGGTTCTAAGTCGTAAAGCATGGCGCACCGAACTATCGTGTAGTCATCATTTCTTGCCTGCCAGATGTTCATAGCATCTAGATTGGCAGGAGCGGGTGGCGACCTTGTAATGCATCAAGGACATAAGCCTTCAGTGCAGTAGTGAGGATAATCCTCAGATTATGGACCCATTCCGCATAGTTGCCTCCATCATCTTTCAACTTTTATTTCTCTAGGAACACATTAAAATTCAGAGGAGCTATAGATCAAGCCATTGATCTACAACATAATTTGCAAATACATTTAGACTATGTTCATGATAATTAGTTCAATTAATCAAATTAGTAAAGAACTCCCACTTAAATCAACATCCCTCAGGTTGTTAAGTGGTACATGATCCAAATCTACTAACCCAAGTACGATCGTCACATGAGATGGGGTAGTTATCAATGGTGAACATATCCATGTTGATCATATCTTCTATATGACTCATGTTCGACCTTTCGTTCCTCCATGTTCCGAGGCCATGTCTATACATGCTAGGTTCATCAAGTTGAATCGAAGTATTCCGCATGTGTCTGGCTTACATCTATGCGAACGCAGAATCTATCACACTTTTATCATCACGAGGTGCTTCGAAATGATGAACTTCCCAATGGTGCATACTTTAGGGAGAACACCTTTTATCTTCAAATTAATGGTGAGAGATCATCTTATAATGATATCATCGTTCTAAGCAAAAATAAGATGCATAAAAGATAAACATCACATGCAATCAATATGTGACATGATATGGCCATTATCATCTTGTGCTTTTGATCTCCATCTTCAAAGCACCGGCACGATCTCCATCATAACCAGCATGACACCATGATCTCCATCATCTACGAGGTGCCGTCATGTGGTTGTCTCCACAAACTATTGCTAGCTCATAGCGATAAAGTAAAGCAATTACATGGCGTCTAATTATTGACACGAAGGTCATACAATAAATTAAAGACAACCCTATGGCTCCTACTGGTTCCGTACTCATCGACATGTAAGTCATGAACTATTACAAAACATGATCATCTCATATATCAAATCACATCTTTTCCATACCACATCACATCACATGCCCTGCAAAAATAAGTTAGACATCCTCTACTTTGTTTTTGCAATTTTTACGTGGCTTCTAGGGGCAACTAATAAGAACCGTTCTCATCTATGCATAGCCACAAAGGTGATATACAAGTTGCCTTTTAACCTTCTACAAGGACCGCCATTGTCAAATCAGATTCAACAAAAGTGGGAGAGACAGACACCCGCCATCCACTTTATGCAATACAAGTCGCATGTCAGTCGTGGAACCGGTCTCTTGTGCGTGGACAAGTAAAGTTGGTCTGGGCCACTTCATCTCACAATACCGTCAAATCCAAAAATAACAAGGTAGGTAAGCAATCTAAAATCAACACTCACAACCAATTTGTGTTCTACTCATGCATAACATATAGCTAGCTCATGATGTCACTGATAGGCGAACGTTGCATGGAAAACAATTTTTTTTCCTAAGAATCACTCAAGATCTATTCTATGGAGATGCTAGAAATTAGAGGGGGTGTCTACATACACTTGTAGACCGAAAGTGTTAACGATCTAAAGATCATGGTTGGCGTAGTCGTACTCCCTTCATGATCCAATTCGATCCAGCATCGAACGGGCGACACCTCCGAGATGTGCACACGAACAACTTGATGACGTCCCCGCCTTCTTGATCTAGCAAGGGAGGGTGGAGAGGTGGATGGGATCTAGGCCAACACGACAACGCGGTGATGATGGTGGCTGCAGAACTGCAGCAGGGCTTTGCTACTTCTTGATGTTGTGTTGGTTTTTCCCTTGAAGAGGGAAGGGTGATGCAGCAAAGTAGAGATAAGTATTTCCCTTTGTTTGAGAGCCAAGGTATCAATCCAGTAGGAGGAATACAAAAGTCACCAATGGTTGCACCTACACAAACAAACAAATACTTGCACCCAACGCGAAAAAGGGGTTATCAATCCCTCATGGTTACTTGCAAGGATGAGATCTGATAGAGACAGGTATAAAAGATAAATAAAAATGCAAAATAAAGTAAAGGTAAATAAATTGCAGATGGGCATTTTAAGGTTTTTGGTTTTTTAGATCTGAAAATAATATGATAAAATAGACCCGGGGGCCATAGTTTTCATTAGAGGCTTATCTCTTGAAAGAACGCATACGGTGGGTAAAAAATTACTGATGAACAATTGATAGAAAAGCGCAAAGTTATGACAATATCTAAGGCAATTGTAGCGACCCGACCCGAATGGATCAAGTCTCTGTGCTTTCGTGTCATCCCTGGATCGGTATGCTGACACACACAGTACTCGAAGGATTTATAACAGAGGTAAATCACATGTATAAAGTAACGTAAATACTATTACCTCGATCCAAATATATAGCGGAAGCAACAAGGTTGTGGATTCCCATCAACACCAGCAGCAAAGTTGAGTATAGGAAATCGTAACCCTAACGTATCACTTACTGTAAATCAAACGCGTCGCAACATGAAAAGTTGCAGCCAAAAAATTGTCACATGGAATATGCTGGCAATGTAACACATTGAGAGTAATGAAAGAATAAGCTATACTACATGCATATATGGCTGGTGGAAAGCTCTATGGTTACAGTTTTTGCAAAAAGCCAATTTTCCCTCTTGCAAAGGAATAAATTTATTTAACTATCATGGTGGTTGTTAAACATTGAGAATGGTTGACAGCATTCTCAATCCCAATTAAAAGTACTCATTAAACCCAAACAAATTATATTAAGTAGCGTGATGAGATCAACAGGATATCCGGTACTAGATACTCAAAATTGTCCATAACAGGGACACGGCTAACCATGATTAGTTTATACACTCTGCGGAGGTTTGCGCACTTTTCCCCACAAGACTCGATCGCCTCCGTTTGGTTTCTCGCACTACATGGTGTTTGAGAAACGGATGACCGAGACATAGTCTTTTAGAAGCGCTAGCACCTTACATGTGGGTAGACCGTACCAACCTACATCCCCTACATCTGCTAGTCTGCCCGTAAGAGTTAGCACAACTTAGTCAACTACGCCAGAGCCCATAATGGCTTGTGGCTGCACACGGAAGTTTCTAGTTTGAATAATCTCATGATCCCTTTGGGCTGGGTGGCGGTCCGAAGAAATACAGCAAATCCTGTCTACCAGGTGCCTTGACAGGCAAGTCTGGAATAGCCAGTGCCTCAATCCACCAGATGTGTGTTTAAGTTGCCACCTTAGATAAACCATTAATTATCAATCTCACGTCATCATGGATATTCACTTAAACCCAATCCACGTCTCTGAGCATAGCATGGCGTAATAAGCAAGCGTAGAAGTAACTCCCAAGGGTTCATAAGTAAAACAGGTAATAGGTACTACCTCAATCTACTTCCCATCCCACAATTTAATTAGATCCTAACCATGCAAGTGTTTGAGGATTGATCTAATGCATAAAAACTGGGTAGTAGAAAAGATATGATCAAGTGTTACTTGCACAAAAGTTGATGAAGATGATTAGCACTCAAAACTCTTGATAGATCTACTCGTCACACTCCGGTCAATCTATAAGTAATCAAGCAATAGTAACCACACATAAGCAATCACTCAAAAGATCGGAAAGAGCGAAGAAAACAATTGATAAGCGTCAAAACCAAATCAAATAACTCTTGCAGCATAAAACAATTTCTAACAGTACCAAAATTATGTGAATTTGGCCTTATCAGAAAGTTTAGGTCAAGAGCTTCGATTAGCAAAAAGAATCAACTAAATCGGAGTTATAAAACTCAAGTTATGCTCAAACGAAGTTCAAATATAAATCTGTTTGAATTCAAATTTTAAAACTTTCAAAAACATGTTTGAGTTGTATTACTGGATAGAGGGGATCGTAACGAAGAAGTGGGCGTTGGTTTTCGTTGGATTTGTACTAACGAGTAAAATGTTATAGCCGTTTGAAAATTAGGGACTAACGGATAGGTCCCTGACGGAAATTAAAAATAAAAAGAAAAATCTATCGATGAACGCTTCGCTAAACCAAACCGGAAAGAAAAACCGCGAGAAAACCGATCTAGGGTTTGGAAAGGAAACCAAACGAAAAACCGATCTAGAAAGCGGAACGGAAACCGATCTAGAAAACGTGTGCTGCTGGGGCTAGTACCTCGAAGAGGCGAGGGGCTCGGCGGTGGTGGCGTAGGGCGGCGGCGGCAAGTGGTGGCGGCGGCGCTGGTGGAGGCGGCGGCGGCGGTGGCGGCGGCGGCGGAGGCGGCGCGGCGGCGCTGGCTATGGCGGGCGGCGGCGGGCTATGGCGGCAACACTGCTGCTGGAGGAGGAGGAGGAGAGGAGAGAGAGTTGATTTGATGTGTTGGAGGAGGGGTGCTTGGGTATTTATATTGGGGAGGGAGGGATTTGCTTGGGGCGGGGGGCAAGAAATAGATTAGGATTAGGAAACAAGAGGAATAGATCTAGGAATAGAATCTGGAATAAGCGAAGTAGGAAAGGAGTCCTACTAGGACTTGGGAAAAGGAGAAAAGGAACGACTCCCTCCCTTGGTGCGCGCGTGGGCGTTGTGGCCTCGTGGCCGGCCGGTGGCTCCTAGGCGTCTTGGGCCTTTGGCCCAATGCGCTGCAGCTTTTTTTTTAACAACAAAATTTTGAGAGAACTTAAAATTAAAAAAAACAAAATGACTAAAACTTTTATATAGGCATATAATATACCAAAATTTGCAGAAAAAGATTTTCTACAACATGGACATTATTTTAGCTTCAAATAAAATATACACAAATTCAAATAAAACAAACAGTGCTTCAGCTCTAATAAAATTCAATAAAAATCATTTTAAAAATACCAAAATGAATTCAAATTTATTCCTCTCAATTTTCTGTTGTAGGGAATCATGTTACCCTATTTTCTATGTATTTTATTTTTGGAGAAAAATAATTTGAATAAAACTCAAATAACTCTAAATTGAAAATAAATTCAAAAGAACTTTGAATTTTAATTCTTTGAAACTCCCAACTCATATTTCATATGTTTTGAAGAAGTCATTTTATCTTCACTCGTGAAAATCATTGAGTTGCATACAGTTTCAGAATTGGAAATATTTTCCAAATGAAATTCAAATATTTTCAGCACCCCTTGTCATTTAAATAAATGGAAGAAGTCATGTCATCTTCTCTCCAGGGTTTTGTGATGAAAAGAATTTGAATTCCCGAAGATCATAAAAGAAAAATTAAAGTTTGGGAAAGTCCTTTTATTCCCTCTCATCTAACTTTCAAAAAGTCTCGAAATCACTCACTTTCAGTCAATCAATCAAGCAATCAATCAAATCTATCTATTTGTTTATAACATTCCAAAATTTAGAATTTTGGGATGTTACAAACTACACCCTAAAATGAATCTAGTCCTCGAGATTCGGTGAAACTAGAAAGAAATAGGTTAGGGTTTGGGGTCTTCTCAAAATCCATCGCTCGTCTCCGGGGTCTCGGGTGCTACCACCCTTAGAAGCATTATTAAGGTTCCATCAAAACTCATATACTCCATCCTTATTCTTGACGATGTCGGTCTTCTCGGATCGTAAGGATAATTCCTTCTCTGGGCTCTTCGGTAGTGGCATAACCTTTTCCTCAAATCTTTTGCCCTTTACTCGGGTAAGGTTATTCCGAGGCTGGGTCTTCTTAGGCTGACAGTGCGGCGCCAATTCTAAACAACTATCGATATCTCATGGTGGTCAACAATTTATGGTTTCTCCTGCAGAAAACGGGTCTGGGTTGAACCTCACCGTATATCCTACGGTTGGCAACAACTTCCTTGTAAAAGGGAAATACTTATACCATTCTAAGGTTCAAACAAGGTTTTGATCGTCGTCTCTCGACTATAGGTAAGTCACTCAGATTTACCATTCCATATAGCAAAGCGAATAATAAGAGTAAGTCGGTATGGTGATCAATCCATCCCTTTTAAATCATTACCTTGTACATGGTTTAGCGAATCTCGCATTCTAACACTCGGTCATCCTCACGAGCATTGCAGAATTTCTCTTGTCGACGAACCAAGTTCTGAAAATCCATTGATTCTGCAGGCCAAACAAACATCTATCGTTCCTTAACAACTCTCAGGTTTTGCGTAAACTCCTATAGAATCGTCGGTTGATAAAATCATAACTCTTCCAGGGTTTCTCCTTCAGCAAGAGTGTGCTTGCTTCTTGGCAGGTCCTGGGGCACGTGGGTTATAGCCCATCTCATCACTTGCAATCCTTGAACACATCCTCGGGCAACTGATCGTTATCCCAACATCCAACTCCTGGCATACTTAAATCCATCCAATTGTCTTGTCTCTTTTCCTTATATTTGCACCAAACTAAGGCGTGATTACTCGGACTCATCATGGAATTTCCATTGATCCATATTTCCAACATCATACCTCCTTTATATCCAATAACACTTCATCTCTTCATCCTCGTGGGATGTCCCACATACCGTGATAAAACTTATACTTATGAAATCCATACTCCACTTCGTGGAACCCCTTTCGAGGTCAAGCGTCCTTCTGAGGGAATATTGGCCATCTCGCATGGCACTTCTTCAACTGGGAAGCGTGAAACACATCATGAACTCCTGACAGTCCTTGGGTGACTCCAACTTGTTGGTAACTTCTCCCATACGCTCCAAAATTCGGTATGGTCCTACAAATCTCGGGGCTAACTTTCCCTTAACTCCAAATCGTTTAACTCCTCATGAGTGGCACACAAAGATATGCTCTGTCTCCGATTTCATAGACTATCTCCTTGCGTTTTTGAGTCTGCATAACTCTTCTGCCTGGACTGAGCTACCTTCAGTCTATCTCGAAGCAACTTAACATTCTCTTCTCACTCCTTGATCACATTTGGTCCAAACAACTGATGGTCTCCAACTTCATCCCACATCAACGGTGTCTGGCTCTTTCTCCCATACAAAGCTTCAAAAAGGGGCCATCTTCAAACTGACTTGGTAGCTGTTGTTGAATGAGAACTTCGCGTAAGGTAGATTATCATCACTACTAGATGCATAATCTAGCGCACACGCTCTCAACATGTCTTCCAGATTCTGGTTGACTCTCTCGATCTATCCATCTGTCTGCGGATGAAAGGCTGTACTGAACTCTAGCCTAGTATCCAAAGTCTGGTGCAGCTGTTTCCAAAACTTTGAGGTAAACTGTGTTCCTCTACGATGGTCCTCGGAACTCCATGCAGACATACGATCCTTGTCAAATATATCTTGGCCAACTTCGCACTCGTATTTCACTTGGGATAAAGTGAGCCACTTTGGTCAAGCGAGTCAACTACTACCGAGATAGAATCATATCCCAATCGGGTTACGGAAATCCGGAAATGAAATCATGCCAAGCTTATCCCACTTCCATTCGGTATCGGCATAGGCTGTAGTAATCCTGCTGGCTTCGATGCTCTGCTTTTACTTTCTCGGCATGCATCACTTACGACTACATACTCCATAATATCCTTCTTCATACCAGTCCACGAAACACTCCTTCAAATCCAAATACATCTTGGTGTTTCGAGGCGAATCAAGTATGGTGAGTCATGAGCCTCTGAAGTATTAACTTCGATCTTTGCATTATTGGGTATATGTACACTGTCCTCAAACCATAAGGTGTCGTGCTCATCCTTACGAAAACCTTTGGCCTTTCCTTTGCTCATCCTCTGTTTTACCTCAACAATATCTTTGTCATCCTTCGAGCTTCACGGATCTTTCCCAACAATGTAGACTGAACTTCCATTGCTGCAACAAAATCTTTGGGAACAATCTCCAACCAAAGTTCCACGAAAATCCTCGGCTAACTCCTTTGATAATCCTCCGATTATGAGGGTATTAAATCCTTGTTTTATTTATGGTTATATCCTATTTCTCCACAAGGCTTGCACGCACAAGGTTTCTTCATATCCTTTCCATAAGGCTTCAACCACGGGTCACAAACCGAGACTTTAGCAAAGTCAACTTAAATTCTTCCCAAGTGGTTACTCTTTGCAATCCATTGATGGTTTGGTACATCCTCCACCAAATAGCAGCACCTCTTTCAAAGCATTTGAAGAGCATCTGGGTCATATCCTTCGGCTATAGGGTTATTCTTCATATGATCCTCCATGTTACGAATCCATCGGTCATCTCCAATTGACTCATTGGTGCGGAAATTACAAGCTCATCTCCATCCATCCTCTAATGGATCCATGGGTTTGGGGTGGGATAAGAGAGATCGAGAGGGATGCACTCAATACAAACAAAAGTTTTGAAAAGGCAGATTTTATTGTGGCTGTCGGAAAAACATCAAACAAAATGACAGCTCACAATCGTCGCATCTAACGTAGGTATGTAACAGGGGTTTGGTCTTCTAACGGTCAATAAATCTTCAAAGTCATCAAACTCTTCCAATCTTGTTCATGTCTCCGATGGCTTCTTCCAATCGTGCTTGCCCTGCTCAAGTTCTTTTGCCAGATCATCTCTGTTGACGCGAAGTCTCTCGCGGCGTCCTTCAATATTTCTGGAGTTACGTTCCAACTGCCGGTTTCAACATCCTTGACATGATCCATGATCCTCATCCTTGATTCTGATCAAATCTCCGGTATCTCAATGTTTTGCTCCTTCATCTTGTCAACTTTCAGCTTCTGGGTCCTGAGTTCTTCACGAACTGCTTCCTTATCATATACTGCTTCCTGCAGATCCACCTTAAACTTCTTCATGTAATACTCCAGATCCTGGTGATACACCAGCTAAGGTTAAAACTCCAAAATTTGCAGATAGATGCTCCATCAGCTTTCTACCATCCAATCCTTCCATGCATCTGCATGCTTAACTCCATACGGTGACAATAGCATAGGCGGCGATAACATCATGGATAGCGTGTTTACGCTCTTGTCATTTTCATGAGCTATCATTCCATAGTTGATATCTCCTGCCTTAGGGTTTTCCTGACAAAGCTTTGAATTCTAATGCTCCATGTTCCAGTCTTCCTCCGATACACCTTGATCTCGGTTATTGATAACTTCCATAGTCTGCCAAGTTCCATAAGCGTAACCTTCCTAGGTCATACAGATCCGGAATTTATTTGGAGCCTTCAAATCTCCTAGTCTCCGGAGTCTTCACTGTTGTAGTTTCCGTTTACACGGTAAAATCATATTCATTCCAAATGGTCTTAGTTGTCCGATATCTTGTCTCCTTGGAGTGGTCTCATCAGTCAAATCTTCGAGTGGTCAAAAGGGAAAAGGGGTATGGTCTCACTAAAAGGAATATTTGAATAAGCTCAGAAGAGAAGAGAGGTAAAAGATCTTTTTGAAAATGAAGTTGTAGATAAAGAAAATCTTTCCTATGGGCTTGTCAGTTTCTAGGGTCACGTCCTACGGTCAACATGTGCTCGATACCATCTTGTAGCGACCCGACCGAATGGATCAAGTCTCGTGCTTCGTGTCATCCACGGATCGGTATCTTTGACACACAAGACTCGAAGGATTTATAACAGAGGTAAATCACATGTATAAAATAACGTAAATACTATTACCTCGATCCAAATATATAGCGGAAGCAACATGGTTGTGGATTCCCATCAACACCAGCG
Source organism: Aegilops longissima (assembly GCA_021605205.1). Classification (NCBI taxonomy): domain Eukaryota; kingdom Viridiplantae; phylum Streptophyta; class Magnoliopsida; order Poales; family Poaceae; genus Aegilops; species Aegilops longissima. The sequence goes on from CM038676.1 coordinate 331,555,922, forward strand.
GCAAAGTTGAGTATAGAAATCATAACCCTAACGTATCACTTACTGTAAATGCAAAGCGTCGCAACATGAAAAGTTGCAGCCCGAAACGGGTCAGCACATGGAATATCTTGGCAATGTAACACATTGAGAGTAATGAAAGAATAAGCTATACTACATGCATATATGGCTGGTGGAAAGCTCTATGGTTACAGTTTTTGCAAAAGCCAATTTTCCCTACTGCAAAGGAATAAATTTATTTAACTATCATGGTGGTTGTTAAACATTGAGAATGGTTGACAGCATTCTCAATCCCAATTAAAAGTACTCATTAAACCCAAACAAATTATATTAAGTAGCGTGATGAGATCAACAGGATATCCGGTACTAGATACTCAAAATTGTCCATAACCGGGACACGGCTAACCATGATTAGTTTGTACACTCTGCAGAGGTTTATGCACTTTTCCCCACAAGACTCGATCGCCTCCGTTTGGTTTCTCGCACTACATGGTGTTTGAGAAGCGGATGACCGAGACATAGTCTTTTAGAAGCGCTAGCACCTTACATGTGGGTAGACCGTACCAACCTACATCCCCTACATCGCTAGTCTACCCGTAAGAGTTAGCACAACTTAGTCAACTACGCGAGCCCATAATGGCTTGTGGCTGCACACGGAAGTTTCTAGTTTGAATAATCTCATGATCCCTTTGGGCCTGGGTGGCGGTCCGAAGAAATACAGGCAAATCCTGTCTACCTGGTGCCTTGACAGCAAGTCTGGAATAGTCAGTGCCTCAATCCACCCGGATGTGTGTTTAAGTTGCCACCTTAGATAAACCATTAATTATCAATCTCACGTCTGTCATGGATATTCACTTAAACCCAATCCACGTCTACGAGCATAGCATGGCGTAATAAGCAAACGTAGAAGTAACTCCCAAGGGTTCATAAGTAAAACAGGTAATAGGTACTACCTCAATCTACTTCCCATCCCACAATTTAATTAGATCATAACCATGCAAGTGTTTGAGGATTGATCTAATGCATAAAAACTGGGTAGTAGAAAAGATATGATCAAGTGTTACTTGCCTGCAAAGTTGATGAAGATGATTCGCACTCAAAACTCTTGATAGATCTACTCGTCACACTCCGGTCAATCTATCGTAATCAAGCAATAGTAACCACACATAAGCAATCACTCAAAAGATCGGAAAGAACGAAGAAAACAATTCGGTAAACGTCAAAACCAAATCAAATAACTCTTGCAGAATAAAACAATTTCTAACAGTACCAAAATTATGTGAATTTGGCCTTATCAGAAAGTTTAGGTCAAGAGCTTCGATTAGCAAAAAGAATCAACTAAATCGGAGTTATAAAACTCAAGTTATGCTCAAACGAAGTTCAAATACAAATCTGTTTGAATTCGAATTTTAAAACTTTCAAAAACATGTTTGAGTTGTATTACTGGATAGAGGGGATCGTAACGAAGAAGTGGGCGTTGGTTTCGTTGGATTTGGACTAACGAGTAAAAAGTTATAGCCGTTTGAAAATTAGGGACTAACGGATAGGTCCCTGACGGAAATTAAAAATAAAAAGAAAAATCTATCGAGCGAACGCTTGCTAAACAAAACCGGAAAGAAAAACCGGCGAGAAAACCGATCTAGGGTTTCGGAAAGGAAACCGAAACGAAAAACCGATCTAGAAAGCGGGCGAAACCGATCTAGAAAGCGTGTGGCTGAGGCTAGTACCTCGAAGAGGCGAGGGCTCCATGGTGGTGGCGTGGGGCGGCGGCAAAGTGGCGGGCGGCGCTGGTGAGGGCGGCGCTGGTGAGGCGGCGTGAGGCGTGGCGGCGGCGCTGCTATGGCGGCGGCAGGCTGCTGCTGCTGCTGCTGCGGAGGAGGAGAGGAGGAGAGTTGATTTGATGTGTTGGAGGGGGTGCTTGGGTATTTATATTGGGGAGGGGAGGGATTTGCTTGGGGTAGGGGGCAAGAAATAGATTAGGATTAGGAAACAAGAGGAATAGATCTAGAAATAGATACGGAATAAACGAAGTAGGAAAGGAGTCCTACTAGGACTTGGGAAAAGGAGAAAAGGAACGGCTCCCTCCCTTGGTGCGCGCGTGGGCGTTGTGGCCTCGTGGCCGGCCGGTGGCTCCTATGCGTCTTCGGCCTTTGGCCCAAGGCGCTGCAGCTTTTTTTTTTTAAACAAAATTTTCAGAGAACTTAAAATAAAAAGAAAACAAAACGACTAAAACTTTTATATAGGCATATAATATACCAAAATTTGCAGAAAAAGATTTTCTACAACATGGACATTATTTTAGCTTCAAATAAAATATACACAAATTCAAATAAAACAAACAGTGCTTCAGCTCTAATAAAATTCAATAAAAATCATTTTAAAAATACCAAAATGAATTCAAATTTATTCCTCTCCAATTTTTGTTGTAGGGAATCATGTTACCCTATTTTCTATGTATTTTATTTTTGGAGAAAATAATTTGAATAAAACTCAAATAACTCCAAATTGAAAATAAATTCAAAAAACTTTGAATTTTAATTCTTTGAAACTCCCAACTCATATTTCATATGTTTTGAAGAAGTCATTTTATCTTCGCTCGTGAAAATCATTGAGTTGCATAAAGTTTCAAAATTGGAAATATTTTCCAAATGAAATTCAAATATTTTCAGCACCCCTTGTCATTTAAATAAATGGAAGAAGTCATGTCATCTTCTCTTCAGGGTCTTGTGATGAAAAGAATTTGAATTCCCGAAGATCATAAAAGAAAAATGAAAGTTTGGGAAAGTCCTTTTATTCCCTCTCATCTAACTTTCAAAAATTTTCGAAATCACTCACTTTCAGTCAATCTATCAAGCAATCAATCAAATCTATCTATTTGTTTATAACATTCCAAAATTTAGAATTTTGGGATGTTACAGCAATGATCATGAATATAGGCATCACGTCCATGACAAGTAGACCGACTCCTGCCTGCATCTACTACTATTACTCCACACATCGACCGCTACCCAGCATGCATCTAGTGTATTAAGTTAACATGAATGGAGTAACGCCTTAAGCAAGATGACATGATGTAGAGGGATGGATCCAATCAATATGAAATAAACCCCACCTTTCTATCCTTAATGGAAACAATACAAATACATGTCATGTCCCCTTCTGTCACTGGGTATGAGCACCGCAAGATTGAACCCATTACAAAGCACCTCTCCCATTGCAAGAAAAATCAATCTAGTTGGCCAAACCAAATCAATAGATCGGAGAGAAATACAAAGCTATCTTAATCATGCATAAAAGAGTTCAAAGAAGACACAAATAATATTCACAGATAATCTCATCATAAATCCACAATTCATCGGATCTCAACAAATGCACCGCAAAAAAAAGATTTCATCGAGTAGAACTCCAAGAACATCGGGAGAACATTATATTGAAGATCAAAGAGAGAGAGAAGAAGCCATCTAGCTACTAGCTATGGACCCGTACATCTGTTGTAAACTACACACACGTCAACGGAAGGGCAGAAAGGTTGATGTAGAGGCCCTCCATGATCGAAGCCACCTCCGACGGAGTACCGGAACAGGTCTCCAGATGGGATCTCACGAGGACAAAAACTTGCGACGGCGGAAAAGTTTTTTTGGTGTGACCTGATACGTCTCCTACGTATCTATAACTTTTGATTGTTCCATGTTGTTTTATTATCAATCTTGGATGTTTTATAATCATTTTATAGTCATTTTATATCATTTTTTGGTACTAACCTATTGACATAGAGCTAAGTGCCAGTTGCTGTTTTTTTTCATGTTTTTTACATCGAAGGAAATCAATATCAAACGGAGTCCAAATGCCACGAAACTCCATGATGAATTTTTATGGGCCAGAAGGAAGGCAATGGGCCCTAGTTGCACTGGGGGTGCCCCGAGGGGGGCACAACCCACCAGGGCGAGCCAGGAGGCCCAGGTGCGCCCTGGTGGGTTGTGCCCACCTCGGGTGCCCCCCGGACCGCCTCTTTGCTCTATAAATACCCCAAAAATACCAGAACCCTAGAAGCGTCGATGAAATATTTATCCAGCCGCCGTAGAGTCCAGACCCACCAGATCCAATCTAGACACCATCACGGAGGGGTTCACCACTTCCATTGGTGCCTCTCCGATGATGCGTGAGTAGTTCTTTGTAGAACTTCGGGTCCATAGTTAGTAGCTAGATGGCTTTCTCTCTCTCTCTCACTGAATTCTCAATACAATGGTCTCTTGGAGATCCATATGATGTAACTCTTTTGCGGTGTGTTTGTTGGGATCTGATGAACTTCGAGTTTATGATCAGTTATATCTTTTTATATCCATGAAAGTTATTTGAGTTTCTTTGACCTCTTATATGCATGATCTCTTATAGCCTCGTATTTCTTCTCCGATATTTGGGTTTTGTTTGGCCAACTTGATCTATTTATTTTGCAATGGGAAGAGGTGCCCGGTAGTGGGTTCTATCTTACGGTGCTTGATCCCAGTGACAGAAAGGGAACCGACATGTATGTATCGTTGCTACTAAGGATAAAAAGACGAGATCTATATCTACCGCCATAGATAAACGGATCTTGTCTACATCATGTCATCGTTCTTATTGCATTACTCCGTTTTTTCATGAACTTAATACACTAGATGCATGGTGGATAGCGGTCGATGTGTGGAGTAATAGTAGTAGATGCAGGCAGGAGTCGGTCTACTAATCTTGGACATGATGCCTATGTAATGATCATTGCCTGGATATCTTCATGAGTATTTGAAGTTCTATCAATTGCCCAACAGTAATTTGTTTACCCACCGTTTGCTATCTTTCTTGAGAGAAGCCACTAGTGAAACCTACGGCCCCCGGGTCTTCTTTCTCATATATTTGCTTTGTGATCTATTTTATTTACTCTTTTTATTCAGATCTATTAAAGCAAAAATACAAAAATACTTTGCTGCACTTTATTTATTTGCGATCTATTATTTCAATCTACTACAATTTATTTCTCGTCCACGCACTGTTTGAGGCGCCGTACCCCGAAAGGGATTGAGAACCCCTTTAACATGTCGGGTTGCGAGGTGTTGTTATTTGTGTGCAGGGGCTGTTTATGTTGTGTTGCTTGGTTCTCCTACTGGTTCGATAACCTTGGTTTCATATCTCAGGGAAATACCTACCGCCGCTGTGCTGCATCATCCCTTCCTCTTTGGGGAAATACACGACGTAGCATCAAGCGACATCATGCGCCCTGGTATACGGGGAGTATTTGGGTATTTATAGAACAAAGATTAGGGTTAGAGGAGCATCATGGGGCCCACAAGCCTGGGGGCGCGCCTCCCGAGCTTGTCGCCAACTGGTGGCCCCTTTGACCTCCTCCCGAAGGTTCCTGGGTGTCTTCTGGTCCAAGAAAAATCATCAAAAAGTTTCGTTCTGTTTGGACTCCGTTTGGTATTGATTTTTCTGTAGAAGACAAAAACAAGGAAAAAACAACAACTGGCATTGAGCACTAGGTTAATAGGTTAGTCCCAAAAAATGATATGAAATAGCATAATAATGCATATAAACATCCAAGATGGATAATATAATAGCATGGAACAATAAAAAATTATATATACGTTGGAGACGTATCAGGCTTCGCCAGCATCTACACGAGGAGATGGGAGGAGTTGTGTCGACCAATCTTGTATCTCGGGCGCTCAACATGGCGGACCTTTGGCGTTTTTACATTTACCACCCTAGCTGCATGAACAACCGGATTATATTCTTTGGCCGAACTGTTGGACTATGAAGATACAAGATTGAAGACTTCGTCTCGTGTCCGGCTGGGACTCTCCTTGGCGTGGAAGGCAAGCTTGGTGATACGGATATGTAGATCTCCTCCCATTGTAACCGACTCTATGTAACCCTAGCCTCCTCCAGTGTCTATATAAACCGGAGGGTTTAGTCCGTAGGACAACAACAATCATACCATAGGCTAGCTTCTAGGGTTTAGCCTCCAAGATCTCGTGGTAGATCAACTCTTGTACTACTCATATCATCAAGATCAATCAAGCAGGAAGTAGGGTATTACCTCCATAGAGAGGGCCCGAACCTAGGTAAACATCGTGTCCCCTGTCTCATGTTACCATCCGCCTTAGACGCACAGTTCGGGACCCCCTACCCGAGATCCACCAGTTTTGACACCGACATTGGTGCTTTCACTGAGAGTTCCACATTGCCGTCACCGCAAGGAAGGATGCCTCGTCTCGTTGTCAAGGACAGCGTCACCTCTGGGGGAGCCCTGGCTGTCGGCCAAACTCTCCGGCTAGGCGGTTTCGTCATGACCGCCCGTTCGGCTTCTGAGCCGATGATGACTTCTCGGGTCATCGAAAACAGCCTCCACGTCAGCTCGGAACTTGCCGAGCAGATGGACCCAATAGAGCTCTCCTCCCTAAACGAGCTCTTGGATCACATCGCCACTTTGGGAGTCGCTACGGACTATGATCGTATTGGGCTACCCGACAAAAGGGAGATTAGCTCTCCGCCCGTCACCCATTAGGTAGCGTTGGTGGAGGCACAATGCGGCAATTCTTCCTCTATCTTGAGGACAAACTATGTCCGGATACCAGAGCTCTCCGAGCCGGATACCCGTCTACGGAAGGACATCGCCCAAGCCTTGAGCCTAGAATCAGGCAGTGGGCCAGACCTATCGGGCGACATCCCGGAGCCCGAACTTCCGAGATCTGAAAATCCCATGCCCCTGGGTCTCAGGTCGGGTCAGGGTCCGGACTCAGATCCGCCCACCCACCCAGATACAAGCGATCTCTCCCACATCAGACAAGAGCCCCAGGAAACAGTACATCACTATTGGGCCAGATTCCTCCTTGTGATGAACAAGGTCAAGGACTGTCGCGAGGAAGACGCAATTTCATTCTTCTGCAATAATTGCACGGACAAGGGAATCGTTAACGCCATAAGCCGCCGCAATATAGCACACTTCGCTGACTTGGCGGCCATAGTACGGAAGTACTGCGCGATGGAAAGTGCGTGGAAAACCGAAACAAAATTTTGGGATAATCCGGCTCTGGCTAAACACCCATTCCGAATTAAAAGGGTGCACCCTTGTAAGTCACCCGATTCAATTGCAAAAAAGCAAAAGCCCACTACAGGGCATGGAACCGTATTGGAGGGATGGCTTAACGGACCCTGCAAAATTCACAGTACGGTGGATACCATACCAACACACAGCCTTAAAGCATGTTGGGTACTCCGGCAGGTTGCCAAGAGCGGTGAGGATCTCCTCATTCAAAACACCGTAGAGCATCATCCCGTGGATTACAATACAGTTTTAACAGTCTTCGAGACATTCGCCTCAAATAATAGGCGCAAACGAGCACTCCGCGGCCTTGCCAAGATCTGCCAGGTGGCAGCAATAAATCCATGGAGCGACACGGCTATCACTTTCAATGCCAGAGACGAACCTAAATTCCAAACAGCCCGAGTACCAGCCGCATTAGTCCTTAGTCCAATTGTGAACTCATGGACGGTGGCAGCGGATTAAACCTCATTTATGAAGAAACTCTTAAAAAATGGAAATAGACTGGAACCGCATTGAGCAAAGCAACACAACCTTTAGAGGAATCATCCCCAGTCGGGAAGCACGTTCCGCTGGGAAAATCACACTAGATGTGGTATTCGGCACATCGGAAAATTACAGCTCCGAAGAAATCACATTCCAAGTGGCCCAGTTCAGTAGCGGATACCACGCCCTTCTAGGGCGGGAGGCATTCACGGTCTTCCTAGCCATACCCCATTATGGGTACATGAAGCTCAAAATGCCTGGGCCCAATGGAATTATCACTCTAGCTAGTGATCCAGACATAGCGCTCCGCGCCGAAAATAAAACAGCCGCACTGGCCCTCGAGGCACTATCCGAAGCCCTCGCGGCAGAGGAGTTAACCGCGCTATGCTCAACCGTGGACAAGGATGACGTGATACTCGACAAGAGATCCAAGTCCACCTCTTTCAAACCAGCGGATGAAATAGTCAAATTCCAAGTCCATCCAATGGACCCTACCAAAACAGCCTCAATTGGAGCACAGTTAAACCCATTGTGGGCGCGCACTATGGGAGTTCTGCGAGAACTGGATATATTACTTTGGCACCCATCAGATATGCCAGGAATCCCACGCAGTCTGGTCGAGCATAGCCTTAACATTCTAAAAGGATTCAAGCCGGTCAAGGAGACTCTTCGGCGTTTCTCTGAACCTAAGCGACAAGCTATGGGATTGGAGCTAGCCAAGTTATTGGAGGCCGGATTCATCAGAGAAATAAAACACCCGGACTGGCTAGCAAACCTGGTAATGGTACCAAAGAAGGACAAATCCTGGCGCCTATGTGTCGATTTCAAAGACCTCAATAAGGCTTGCCCAAAGGATCCCTTCCACCTCCCCCGCATCGATCAAATTATCGACGCCACCGCAGGACACGACTCATTGTGCTTCCTCGACGCGTACTCCGGCTACCACCAAATCAAGATGGCGGAGTCCAACCAAGCCGCAACGGCGTTTATAACGCCATACGACCCCTTCTGTTTCAACACAATGCCTTTTGGGCTTAAGAACGCCGGTGCAACATATCAACGCATGATTCAGACATGTCTGGAAAAGTAGATCGGCAAAATAGTGGAAGCATACGTAGACGATGTGGTCGTCAAAACCAGACACATCGACTCTTTAATAGACGACTTGAGGCTCACGTTCGACAACCTCTGAACATACGACATCAAGCTCAATCCGGAAAAATGCGTTTTCGGCGTGCCCGCCAGAAAGCTCCTGGGTTTCATCGTCTCCAGTAGAGTAATTGAAGCGAATCCGGCCAAAATCCGAGCCCTGTCACAATTGGCCATCCCAACAGACCTCAAGCAAATCCAGAAATTAACTGGATGCGTTGCGGCCTTAAGCCGCTTTATCTCCCGATTAGGAGAAAAGGCACTACCACTTTATCGCCTTCTTCGGCGCACCGAACACTACAAGTGGAAGGATGCTGCCACTGCCGGATTGGAAGAAATAAAAGCCATACTGGCCACCAACCCAATCCTGGCCGCGCCAAACATCGACGAACCAATGCTGCTATATATAGCGGCGACTCATCAAGTCGTAAGCGCAGTGCTCGTCGTCGAACGAGAAGCGGACCGACATAAATCCCCCCTTCAAAAGTCGGTATATTACGTATCCACTGTCCTCACTCCATGCAAATCACGGTACCCGCATTATCAAAAGATAGCGTATGCGGTATTCATGGCATCCCGGAAACTACGACACTACTTTCAAGATGTTCAATTACAGTGGTCGCGGAAGTGCCAGTCAACGACATAATAAAAAACCGCGACGCCACAGGCCGGATCGCCAAATGGGCCATTGAGCTCCTCCCGTTCGACATAACATATAAACCTCGGCGAGCTATTAAGTCGCAGGTATTAGCCGATTTTGTCGCCGAATGGATAGAAGCCGAACTCCCTAAAGAGTACGGCGCATACTCCAATTGGATTATGCACTTCGACGGCTCTAAAATGTTGGCCGGTCTAGGGGCTGGCGTCGTCCTAACGTCCCCTACCGGAGATACAGTCCAATATGTACTCCAAATACTGTACAGAGACTCCAACAACGCAGCCGAATACGAGGCCCTGTTACACGGTCTCCGGATGGCAGTTTCCATGGGCATTAAACGTCTGGAGGTGCGTGGGGACTCAAACCTCACAATATCCCAAATAAATGGAGACTTCGACGCTAAAGATCCGAAAATGGCGGCTTATCGCAATGCCGTCCTCAAGATGTCAGCTCGGTTCGAGGGGCTCGAATTCCAGCACGTGGCTCGGGAAAACAATCAGGCGGCGGATATCCTCACCCGTATCGGCGCTAAGCGCGATACGGTCCCACCCAACATATTCTTGGAAAGGCTGTTTAAGCCATCCGTGGTATGGGAAGGGGAAACCGACAACAATAGTCCGGACCCGGCTACAACGCCAGATACCGAACACTCTGACATAATTGGTGGCTCCGCCATCAAATAACACCTTCAGCCCACGTAATAATGGTCGTCATCGCCCCATGGACTGAACCATTCCTGGCCTACCTAACCAGGCAGGAACTTCCCGAAGACCAAAATGAGGCACGCTGCATTGTGCGGCGATCTAAAGCTTACAATGTCCACGAGGGAGAGCTTTATAAGGAAAGCACCACTGGAATCCTTCAAAGGTGCATCTCCGAAGAGGGAGATGGCTCTCCACCTCTCCCACCTCTCCCTGCCCCTCCAACAATGGCGACCTCTAATCTAGATCAATGGAGGGTCTTCTACATTGGGATTTCTCCCCTGGCCAAGCGGTGGAGACTCAGGTGCGCATAAAAATTTGGTACTAATGTTCATTTCTCCCCCAATGGAGATTCTAATGAGTTTTTCCTAGTAGTGGCTTTCTCTTCTGCCTCCTTCCACCTTTTGGTTGATTCGGTGGGTATTGCTCTACAATGTTGCATTGGTGGATCCTCTGGGGGTTTCAAGGTCAAACATCTTGCTGGTAGACATTACCGTTTCTCTGTGGCCTCAAATAAAGTTGGGCATTTCATCTATGGTCTTAAGGACTGGGTTTGGCCTGATTTCGTTTGTCATTTCAACCTCTATTGCCACAATGCTTGGTTCAGCGCTCAATTTGATCACAAATGGCATTCAGATCAGGAACTTAATGAGGTGGTTTCACGTTCTCCTTTGGCTATCAAAACCAAGTTTCAATTCATGCCTAGTGATGATCTTCAATAGAAGAATTCTGCCAATGAGCTTGCAAAATTTGGTCTCTCTATTCCTCATTCGAGTGCTAGGGTTGAACATTATTCAAACATTCAAACGGATCATACTATGGTTCATACCGACAAGGTCATTTTTGGTAGTTTCCAATCGGACATTTCCATACATAACAGAGACAACAATTCTATCCGTTTTGGCAACTTCCATTCAGCATTTACGGTTGATAATCAAGCGCATCAGTCAAAATTTATTGGTAATAATTATCGGTCCTCCTATTGGGATTCCATTCCAACTTTTATCATGTTACACATTATGGATTTCCGACAGGCGGGATATGATGACATGCAAATAGCCAAAATTTGGGCCCTGGACTCGGTCCCGATTGCAGAATTTATTTTTAAAAGGCCAACATTTGCTCACGGTGCAAACAACTGGGCCACCTTGGCCATAAATGTCCAAATCAAGCTATGGAAAATCAGCCGGCCCAGGGAATTCTTACTATGCCCAATACGGCCCATTCGCCTTCTGAGGCCAGCACATCTAGTTTAAAGAAAAAATTCATGCCTTATTTGCTTCTCCGAGGATCATTTCTCGGATTTCTTCCCTTCCAAATTATGTTGCCCTTACTGCCAACTATTAGGTCACTTGCCTAATGACTGCGGAAAATTGGATTGTACATATCTGTGGTGGCAACCCAAAGGGATCCCCAAGGCGTCTCTCTCTGTGGATGAATTTCAAGAAAAAAAATAAAGGCCAGGATTGTATTCCTAAGAGCGGGCACATATCACAGCAATCTGACGATTCCCGTGTTATCAACTCTACGTCACATCAGAATCAGATATCCACTTGCCATAGCCCATTGATTACCTACCTTGACCGCAATAAAAAAGCAGAAGAAGTTACAGCCATCCGATGCAGTATCTGTGGTCGGTATGGACACCTGGCGCACTCTTGTTGGAAGGGAACAGAGGCGCAGAGACAAATATGGCAGCCTAAAACAATTACCGCTGCCTCTACGCATTCCACTCCCCTCCCCCTACCTTCCTCCAGAGCTCCTCCTCTTGCAACAATGGCGAACTATCCCATCAACGTCGTCCCCTACATCCCTACGGGATGACCATCGAGCTCGGGCCGGCTGATCGGCTCGTTCGCAGCGACATGGCGGTGCATCCGGTGCCTCCCCTCAACCACGACTTCTTGGCCATTGCCGAAGTGAACCACCATGTCCCGTTCCACCACAAGGCTGCTCTGAGGCAGGTAATCACTGGCTTGCTGCACGAATCCAACTTTGCTCCGTCTGAAATAGATGATCACCCACTAGGCATTGCTATATATGGATTTCCCAGCCCGCTGATGAGGGACACTTTAGTGGGTACTACTTTTGAGATTGATGCTGAGGAAGAAGGGGGTGTGAACACTATTGTCTCTTTTGTTCCGCATGATGAGGCACTCAATGAGGCTCACTACTTTTGGACCGGATGTTTGGATCCTTTACATTGGTTTTCCGCAAGATTACGAAACATATCATTATCTGCATAGATCTGTGGATGGTTTTGGTAGTCTGACACACTGGCACAACCCGAGGGGTGACAGAAAGTTGGTTCTCATTCATGTCAAAGTCATTCATCCAAGGCTAGTGCCAAAAAGCTTAGTGATCCGCCAACTAGGTGGAAGCCGCGGTGTTGGACTGTTTGTGTCACAATGCTGAGAAGTTTAGACTGGAATGCCCATCTGCCTGAAGTTCCTCCTGCTGGAGAGGATCCACCACCTGCAGATGGTATCCCACACCCCCTCTATGGAGAAGGACTCAATGCTGAACAACTATACCAATGCAACTCAATAATTGGATGGCGCAGCAAGGTGCTAGCAACAATGTTGCAGAAGATGTGGGAGAAAATGTTGCAGGCCAGGCTGACATTGAAATTCATCCTAAATGGGGTGAATGGCCACCCTCTCCACCACCCACTCCTCTTGCACTTTATAATTTCCAAGAATGGTTGGCCAATGAGGGTCTGCAAGTTCAGGATGGCATACTACCAAACAACAACATGCAAGATAGCCCCTATGCGGCTTGGAATGATTCCATCTCCTATAGCAGTTCCACCACAAACTCTGACTCTGAAGCTTTGGTGCTTGTTCCAGCTAGTATTCTACAGGCTCTGCAAAGGAATGGCTCTCTCACTATGGCTAACACTGCTGCTCCCTCAGTACGGCACAATGCCTGCTCATTCCCAGAGAGGAGACACAGACCCCACAGATTAAGCTCACTGTTTCTGTCTCTAATGCTGGTATGAACATTAGTTTTGTTGCTGAGAATGAGTTCATGAATGGGATGTTACTCAATGAGCCTCTGTCATATGTGCCCATTACTAATTTTCTTTCCAGAACCATTATGCCAACTCTTGCCACTATTGGCCCTTGGGCACATGGATATGGTACGAGGCCAACTAGTCTGGATATTCATCTGTCCCTTTATGATTTTGAGGGTGCAGTTCAGGTTACTTCATGCATTTCTCAGGGTGAAGTGGATGGTACAATCACTTCGACTGTCCAGCTTTGGACTATTGACAGAGAGGAAATGCAAGCTCCTTCTGTGGAAAACCAACGTATGACACTCCTTGTTGATACTCAGGTTGTGGCTCTCCCTGATATTTCTGAAGATGCTGTTGCAGATGACATAACTGTTGTTCAGTCTGGAGCCTCTGAAGATATTGTTGTAGTGGATATACATGAAGTTCAGTCTGTGACTTTCTTTGAAGTTTCTGCAGACTCTACTATTGCAGTCTTTACTGAAGTTTAGGCCGGTTCTTCAAGGGCAAGGGCTCAAGGCAAACGTGGCAAGAATAAAGCTCCAATCTCTATTACCAGTGTGCACAGAAGCTCTCGCTCCAATAAGTATGATGGTTTCAAAGTGCCAGCACTTACTGACAGTAGGGCCAAAACTTCCAAGGTGAAACCCAGAGTCATTCCGAATGCCGTCTCTGCGGTGGTCATTACTGAGATCACTGAGGATCAGTTTGAAGAGGGTGAAATACCACCTCCTATGACAGTGGAGCAAATCCAGAACATTGCTGTGCAGAAGTGTGTTGTGCCACCTGAAGAAGTAACTGAAGATCTACTGTTGGCAGACAAGGAGGCTGGTCCTTCTTCCTCCTCCACTTGATTATAGCTTTATTCCCTTGCTGTTATGGCCTTGCTTTCAAACTGGAATGTTTTATGTTGGAATATTAGGGGCATGAACTCAGACCCTAAACTTTTGGCTTTATCAAATGCTATTGCTACTAGTGGCTGCTCAGTTGTTTGTTTGCAGGAAACTAAAAAGTCTGCCTTTGATAATTCTTATATTAAGTCCTGTTGCCCCAAACGCTTTGACAAATTTGCTTTCATCCCTTCACGGGGTGCATCAGGTGGTATTGTAATTACTGGCACAGTGTTGATTGATGAGGAATTTGCCCTAGTAATTCACTTTAAATCCACACACTCTGCCCAAATGTGGACCCTGGTTAACATATATGATCCTTGCCAAGGTGATGCCCGAATTGAATACACAAACTGGTTACTCAACCTTAATATACCCAACAATGAAGACTGGCTTTTAGTGGGAGATTTCAACTACATCCGCAGCCCCACTAATAGAAATAAACCTGGTGGAAACATTAATGATATGATCACTTTCAATGATTTCATCCATACATAGGGCCTGATTGAACTTCCTCTAAAAGGCAGAACTTTTACTTGGAGTAACATGCAGGATGATCCCTTACTTTAACAGTTAGACTGGTTTTTCACTTCAAATAATTGGACCACATCATACCCCAACACCATTGTAAAACCTCTCTCTAAACCAGTCTCAGATCATATACCTTGTGTGATATCCATTGAAACAGAGATCCCTAGAAGTAATCTTTTTAGGTTTTAATCCTATTGGATACAACACCCTGGCTTCATGGAATTGGTATCTTCTTCTTGGAGTAAACCTGCACATTCAGACAACTATGCCACAATTATCTCCAGGAAATTCAAAACACTCAGAAATGAGCTCAAAAAATGGAGCAAACACATTTCCAAACTTGCTACTGCCATAGCTAACTCTAATACCACACTGGCTGATTTGGACTCATTGGAAAATATAAGACTTCTTTCAAACCCCAGAGAGGAACTTCAGAAGCATTCTCAAAAAGCATCTACTCCGTTTATTAGAATACTGAAAACAATACTGGAGGAAAAGATGTACCATAAGATGGGCTACATTTGGTGATGAGGATCCTAAATTTTTCAAGGCAATGGCATCTGAAAGGTATCAAAGGAATACTATTCCCTCTCTTAAAATGGATGATGACACTATTGTTGAAGACCACATTGGAAAAGAGGCTTTAATATACCAAAATTTCAAACAGAGATTGGGAACTTCTGGAACTTTTCAAATGAAATTCAACCTAGCAAATATAATCAAAAAAAGGAATGACCTTGACCAATTAACACTCCCATTCTCCAGAGAAGAAATTGACAATGTCATCAAAGAAATGCCTGCAGATAGAGCTCCAGGACCAGATGGTTTCACAGGCCTTTTTCTCAAAACCTGCTAGCATATTATTAAGGAAGATTTCTACAAGCTATGTGATCAACTCCATGCTGGTACCTTAAACCTAGAGAGTATCAATAAAGGATACATTACCCTCATTCCTATAATTCCCTCTCCGGCTTCAATAAATGACTTCAGACCTATTACACTCTTAAACTGCTGTATCAAAGTGATTACAAAATTACTTTCCAATCGTCTACAAAAGATCATTATGAAGATTATTCGCAGGAATCAATACGGTTTTATTAAGGGCAGAGCAATCCAAGTCTGCCTCGCTTGGGCCTTTGAGTACATACACCAATGCTAGAACTCCAGGAATAAGATTGTTCTACTCAAATTAGACTTTGCCAAAGCATTCGACACCATTGAACATGCTGTAGTGCTAGACATAATGAAACATATGGGATTTAATGATAAATGGCTTCAATGGATCAAATCTTTATTTTCTACTAGCAAATCATCTGTTCTCCTCAATGGTGTACCGGGCAGACAATTGATCTGTAAAAGTGGTGTTCGACAGGGCGATCCACTCTCTCCACTCATTTTTGTGTTGGTTGTTGATCTCTTACAAGCAGCCATTAATGATGCCTTCAGACATGGACTGATCCAGCTACCCTTCCCTAGACAAAGTCAAATTGATTATCCAGTCATCCAATATGCTGACGACACTATTATCATTATGCCAGCATGCCCTGATCAAGCACAAACAATGAAAAATATTCTCACTGACTATGCCACTTCAATTGGTCTCAAAATCAACTTCCATAAATCAACATTGATACCAATAAATTGTGAGGAGGCACTAAGTACAGAAATTGCTCAAATCTTCGGTTGTACTATCGGAAAGATGCCATTCACCTACCTGGGATTACCCCTTGGGACATCCAAACCATCTGTCCAGGATTTAATGCCTATTGTCTGTAATATGGAAAGAAGGCTCACATCTACTTTGTCCTTGATGTCTTATGGCTCCAAACTGTCCTTACTAAACACATCCATCACCTCACTTACACTTTTTGCCCTATGCACTCTGAGATTCCCACCCAAAATCCTAGATCTGTTGGATAAATTAAGAAGGAGATGCCTCTGGACAAAGAAAACAGAACAAGGTGAAAAATGCAACTCTCTAGCTGCATGGGATAGAGTGTGCAGACCAAAGCAGAGTGGTGGGCTGGGGATCATAAAGCTCAGGATACAAAGTGATGCTCTCCTTCTCAAATATTTACACAAATTCTACAATTGTCATGACCTCCCCTGGGTGGAATTGATTTGGACCACCTACTATACTAATAAAATTCCACATGCATCTGACCCATGTGGTTCTTTCTGGTGGAGGGACATCCTCAAACTTACCCCCATCTTTAGAAGGATTTCAAAAGTGGACATGAAACGTGGGGATAATGTACTAATGTGGAAAGACCTGTGGTTGGAAGAAGTATTAGCTGACACACATCCTAGGGCATTCTCCTATACCAGAAATGAAGATTGCTCAGTCAAAGATTTCTTGACCATAACCTCTTTGGAAGAAGCATTCTTTCTGCCACTCTCTACCCAAGCCTTGGGAGAACTACAAGATATACAAAACTTAGTGACACACATTACACTAGACACCAGCCAGAATGCAAAAGATGTCTGGACTTATCCTTGGAAAGGAAGAGAATTTTCAGGCAGCAAATACTACAAATTCTACTTCAGGGATATGAAGGCCCATAAGACTTACCAATGGCTATGGAAATCAAAAGTTAATGCCAAGCTCAAGGTTTTTGGATGGCTCATGTTGTCTGATAGATTGAACACAAGAAACATGTTGAAAAGGAGACACTATAAAATTGGCACTAACCTCAACTGCTTGCTTTGTGGCCAAAAAGAAGAAGACATTGATCACATGATTTTCACTTGCCCATTCAGCAGAAATTGTTGGGCAACCTTTGTTCTAGACCCTGGGGACCAAGCCACTCAATTGTCCTGGTTAGAACAAGCTAAAATCATTTGGGGCAGGCCTTTGTTCATGGAGATCATCCTTCAAGCATCCTGGAGCATTTGGAAAGAAAGGAACAATAAGCTCTTCAGAGACATAAACCCATCCTATCACTCTTGGCTTAGCAGATTCAAAGAAGATTTTAGTCTCCTTCAATATAGGGTTAAAGATAATAAGAAAGAGTTTATCTTCTTACTTTTAGATTCCCTGCCCTCTGATTAGATACACTCCTTTAAGTTAGCTCAACCCCACTACAAAGTAGATGGGGTGAACCTTGTACATGATGTAAACACCTTTGTATTTGTGTGCAATATATAATATATTTGACAGTGGGAGCCTCTCCCACTGTCCCAGTTCCTCAAAAAAAGAGGAAGGGCGGAAGCTTCTGGCAGAAATCCATGCCGGACTCGGTGGCCACCACGCCGCAGCCCGGGCCCTCGTAAGTAAGGCATTTCGTACAGGATTCTATTGACCGACGGCCCGGGCAGATGCACAGGACTTGGTCCCACTCTGCGTCGGTTGCTAGCTTTTTGCAAACCAAAGCCATATGCCGCCCGTCGCCCTACAAGCAATCACCATTACCTAGCCTTTTGCGGTCTGGGGGCTTGACATGGTTGGACCCCTTAAAGGGGGAACCCATAAGAAAAAATACTTACTGGTAATGGTGGATAAATTCACCAAATGGATAGAAGCCAAACCTGTTAAAACGGCCGAATCCGGACCAGTGATAGACTTCATATCCGGGGTTGTACACCGTTATGGTGTCCCCCACAGCATCATCACTGACAACGGCCCAAACTTCACTACCGACGAGGTAAAACTATGGTGCAGCAACATGGGCATCAAGCTCGATTATGCCTCTGTCTATCATCCACAAACTAACGGTCAAGTCGAGCGAGCAAATGGTCTTATCATGAGCAGCATCAAACCCAGATTAGTGCGGTCCTTAAAGGAATCTAACACGCACTGGGTAGAGGAGCTCGACTCCGTACTCTGGGGGCTGCAGACCACGCCGGATCGCACTACCGGATACACACTGTTCTTTATGGTGTATGACGCAGAGGCGGTTCTGCCCTGCGACATAATTCGTGACTCACCTCGAGTGCGCATGTATGAAGAAAGAGAGGCCGAGCTCAACCGGCAGGACAGTTCGGACGCCCTCGAGGAGGAGCGTGACGTGGAAAAAGCCCGTTCCGCATTCTATCAGCAACAGGCTAGAAGATACCAAAACAGAGAAGTACGGGCCAAAACTTATAATGTTGGCGAACTCGTTCTACGCCTACCGGAGAAGAAAAAGGAGGGGGGCACCGCACACGGCTAAGAACGATCACGTAGATCAACTTGTGTGTCATGGGGTGCCCCCTGCCCCAGATATAAAGGAGCAAGGGGTGCGGCCGGCCCTAGGGAGGCGCGCCTGGAGGAGTCCTACTCCCACCGGAGTAGGACTCCCCCCTTTCCTAGTTGGATTAGGTCTTGGGGAGGGGAAGAGGAAGGCGCCACCCCCTCTCCTTGTCCTATTCGGACCAGAGGGGGGGCGCGCTGCCTGCCTGGCGGCCCTTCCTCTTCTCCCTTATGGCCCATCAAGGCCCATTGACCCCGGGGTTCCGTAACCCCGGTGTTCGGTAAAATCCTGTTTTCATCCGGAACCTTTCCGAAGTCAAACATAGGCTTCCAATATATCAATCTTTATGTCTCGACCATTTGAGACTCCTCGTCATGTCCGTGATCACATCCGGGACTCGAACAACCTTGGTACATCAAAACTTATAAACTCATAATAAACATCATCGAAGCGTTAAGCGTGCGGACCCTACGGGTTCGAGAACTATGTAGACATGACCTAGAACCATTCTCGGTCAATAACCAATAGCGGAACCTGGATGCCCATATTGGTTCCTACATATTCTCGAAGATCTTTATCGGTCAAACCGCATAACGACATCGTTGTTCCCTTTGTCATCGGTATGTTACTTACCCGAGATTCGATCGTCGGTATCAATACCTAGTTCAATCTAGTTACCGCAAGTCTCTTTACTCGTTCCGTAATACATCATCTCACAACTAACTTATTAGTTGCAATGCTTGCAAGGCTTATGTGATGTGTATTACCGAGAGGGCCCAGAGATACCTCTCCGACAATCGGAATGACAAAACCTAATCTCGAAATCGCCAACCCAACATGTACCTTTGGAGACACCTGTAGTACTCCTTTATAATCACCCGATTCGTTGTGGCGTTTGGTAGTACCAAAGTGTTCCTCCGTAAACAGGAGTTGCATAATCTCATAGTTACAGGAACATGTATAGGTCATGAAGAAAGCAATACCAATATACTAAGCGATCAAGTGCTAAGCTAACGGAATGGGTCATGTCAATCACATCATTCTCCTAATGATGTGATCCCATTAATCAAATGACAACACATGTCTATGGTTAGGAAACATAACCATCTTTGATTAATGAGCTAGTCTAGTAGAGGCATACTAGTGACTATCTGTTTGTCTATGTATTCACACATGTATTATGTTTCCGGTTAATACAATTCTAGCATGAATAATAAACATTTATCATGATATAAGGAAATAAATAATAACTTTATTATTGCCTCTAGGGCATATTTCCTTGATCTCCCACTTGCACTAGAGTCAATAATCTAGATTACACAAAATGATTCTAACACCCATGGAGTCTTGGTGCTGATCATGTTTTGCTCGTGGAAGAGGCTTAGTCAGCGGTGCGCAACATTCAGATCCGTATGTATCTTGCAAATCTCTATGTCTCCCACTTGGACTTGGTCCCGAATGGAATTGAAGCGTCTCTTGATATGCTTGGTCCTCTTGTGAAATCTGGATTCCTTTGCCAAGGCAATTGCACCAAGATTGTCACGAGAAGATCTTCATTGGTCCCGATGCACTAGGTATGACACCTAGATCGGAAATGAACTCTTTCATCCGACTCCTTCATTTGCTGCTTCGAAGCGCTTATGTACTCCGCTTCACATGTAGATCCCGCCACGACGCTTTGTTTAGAACTGCACCAACCGACAACTCCACCGTTTAATAAAAACACGATCCGGTTTGCGATTTAGAATCGTCCGGATCGTGTCAAAGCTTACATCGGCGTAACCATTTACGACTAGCTCTTTGTCACCTCCATATCGAGAAACATATCCTTAGTCCTTTTCGTATTTCAGGATGTTCTTGACCGCTGTCCGATGATCCACTCTGGATTACTTTGGTACCTTCCTGCCAAGCTTCTTGCTAAGCATCGTCAGTCTGGTACACAGCATTGCATACATGATAGAGCCTATGGCTGAAGCATAGGAACATCTTTCATTTTCTCTCTATCTTCTGCTGTGGTGGGGCATTGAGTCGACTCAATCTTACACCTTATGTCTGGTAAAAACCTTTCTTTGCCTGATCCATTTTGAACTTTTTCAAAACTTTATCAAGGTATGTGCTTTGTGAAAGTCAATTAAGCGTCTTGATCTATCTCTATAGATCTTGATGCCCAATATGTAAGCAGCTTCACGAGGTCTTTCATTGAAAACTTTTATTCAAGTATCCTTTTATGCTATCCAGAAATTCTATATCATTTCCAATCAATAATATGTCGTCCACATATAATATCGAAATGCTCTGAGCTCCCACTCACTTTCTTGTAAATCTGAGGCTTCTCCAAAAGTGCAGATAAAACCATATGCTTTGATCACACTATCAAAGCGTTTATTCCAACTCGAGAGGCTTGCACTGACCATAAATTGATCGCTGGAGCTTGCACACTTTGTTAACACCCTTTGGATCAACAAAACCTTCTGGTTGCATCATATACAACTCTTCTTCTAGAAATCCATTCAAGAATGCAGTTTTCACATCCATTTGCCAAATTTCATAATCATAAAATGCGGCAATTGCTAACATGATTCGGACAGACTTAAGCATCGCTTCTGGTGAGAAAGTCTCATCGTAGTCAACCCCTTGAACTTGTCGAAAACCTTTCGCAACAAGTCGAGCTTTATAAACAGCTACATTACCATCGGCGTCGGTCTTCTTCTTAAAGATCCATTTATTCTCAATGGCTTGCCGATCATCGGGCAAGTCAACCAAAGTCCATACTTTGTTTTCATACATGGATCCCATCTCAGATTTCATGGCTTCCAGCCATTTTGCGAATCTGGGCTCACCATCGCTTCTTCATAGTTTGTAGGTTCGCCATGGTCAAGTAACATGACTTCCGAATAGGATTACCGTACCACTCGGTGCGTATTTTACTCTGGTTGACCTCGTGAGTTCAAGTAGTAACTTGATCTGAAGTTTCATGATCAACATCATTAGTTTCCTCACAAATTGGTGTAGTTGTCACAGGAACCGTTTCTTGTGATGAACTACCTACCAATAAGGGAGCAGATACAGTTATCTCATCAAGTTATACTTTCCTCCCACTCACTTCGTTCGAGAGAAACTCCTTCTCTAGAAAGGATCCGAATTTAGCAACGAAAATCTTGCCTTCAGATCTGTGATAGAAGGTGTACCCAACAGATCTCCTTTGGGTATCCTATGAAGACACATTTCTCGATTTGGGTTCGAGCTTATCTGGTTGAAGTTTCTTCACATAAGCATCGCAGCCCCAAACTTTAAGCGACAACTTTGGTTTCTTGCCAAACCACAGTTCATAAGGTGCCGTCTTAACGGACTTAGATGGTGCCCTATTTAACGTGAATGCGGCCGTCTCTAAAGCATATCCCCAAAGCGATAGCGGTAAATCAGTAAGAGACATCATAGATCGCACCATATCAAGTAAAATACGATTCTGACGTTCGGACACACCATTTCTCTGTGGTGTTCGGGTGGCATGAGTTGCTTAAACTATTCCGCATTGTTTCAAATGTAAACCAAACTCGTAACTCAAATATTCTCCTCCACGATCAGATCGTAGAAACTTTATTTTCTTGTTACCATGATTTTCCACTTCACTCTGAAATTCTTTGAATTTTTCAAATGTTTCAGATTTGTGTTTCATTAAGTAGATATACCCATATCTGCTCAAATCATCTGTGAAGGTGAGAAAATAACGATACCGCCACGTGCCTCAACATTCATTGGACCACAAACATCGGTATGTATGATTTCCAACAAATCAGTTGCTCGCTCCATAGTTCCGAGAACGGCGTTTTAGTCATCTTGCCCATGAGGCACGGTTCGCAAGTACCAAGTGATTCATAATCAAGTGATTCCAAAAGTCCATCAAGATGGAGTTTCTTCATGCGTTTACACCGATATGACCCAAACGGCGATTACCACAAATAAGTTGCATTATCATTATCAACTCTGCATCTTTTGGTTTCAACACTATGAATATGTGTATTACTACTATCGAGATTCAATAAAATAGACCACTCTTCAAGGGTGCATGACCATAAAAGATATTATTCATATAAATAGAACAACCATTATTCTCTGTCTTAAATGAATAACCGTCTCGCATCAAACAAGATCCAGATATAATGTTCATGCTTAACGCGGCACCAAATAACAATTATTTAGGTCTAAAACTAATCCCGATGGTAGATGTAGAGGTAGAGTGCCGACCGCGATCACATCGACTTTGGAACCATTTCCCACGAGCATCGTCACCTCGTCCTTAGCCAATCTTCGCAATCCGTAGTTCATGTTTGAGTTGCAAATATTAGCAGAACCAGATCAAATACCTGTACTCTGCGAGTATTAGTAAGGTACACATCAATAACATGTATATCACATATACCTTTGATCACCTTGCCATCCTTCTTATCCGCCAAATACTTGGGGCAGTTCCGCTTCCGATGTCGATCGCTTGCGGTAGAAACACTCGGTTTCGGGCTTAGGTCTAGACTTGGGTTTCTTCTCTTGAGCAGCAACTTTCTTGCTGTTCTTGAAGTTCCCTTCTTCTTTCCTTTGCCCTTTTCTTGAAACTAGTGGTCTTGTTGACCATCAACACTTGATGCTCTTTCTTGATTTCTACCTCCGCTGCTTTTAGCATTGCGAAGAGCTCGGGAATTGTTTTGGTCATCCCTTGCATATTATAGTTCATCACGAAGCTCTTGTAGCTTGGTGGCGTGATTGGAGAATTCATCAATGACACTATCATCCGGAAGAGTAACTCCCAGTTGAATCAAGTGATTATTATACCCGGACATTTTGAGTATATGTTCACCGATGAACTATTCTCCTCCATCTTGCATCTATAGAACTTATTGGAGACTTCATATCTCTCAATCGGGCATTTGCTTGAAATATTAACTTCAACTCTTGGAACATCTCATATGCTCCATGACGTTCAAAACGTCGTTGAAGACCCGGTTCTAAGCCGTAAAGCATGGCACACTTGAACTATAGAGTAGTCATCGACTTTGCTCGCCAGACGTTCACAACTTCGGCGTTGCTCTACAGCAGGCACGGCACCCAGCGGTGCTTCGGGGCGTAATTCTTCCGTGCAGCAATGAGGATAATCCTCAAATTACGGACCCAGTCCGTGTAATTGCTACCATCATCTTTCAACTTTGCTTTCTCAAGGAACGCATTAAAATTCAACGGAACAACAAAGACGAGCCATCTATCTACAATAAACATAGACAAGCAAAATACTATCGGTACTAAGTTCATGATAAATTTAAGTTTAATTAATCATATTAAAACTCCCACTTAGACGACATCTCTAGTCATCTAAGTGATTACGTGATCCAAATCAACTAAACCATGTCCGATCATCACGTGAGATGGAGTAGTTTCAATGGTGAACATCACTATGTTGATCATATCTACTATATGATTCACGTTCGACCTTTCGGTCTCCGTGTTCGAGGCCATATCTGTTATATGCTAGGCTCGTCAAGTTTAACTTGAGTATTCGCGTGTGCAACTGTTTTGCACCCGTTGTATTTGAGCGTAGAGCCTATCACACCGATCATCACGTGGTGTCTCAAACGAAGAACTTTCGCAGCGGTGCATACTCGGGAGAACACTTCTTGATAATTTTAGTGAGAGATCATCTTATAATGCTACCGTCAATCAAAGCAAGATAAGATGCATAAAGGATAAACATCACATGCAATCGATATAAGTGATATGATATGGTCATCATCATCTTGTGCTTGTGATCTCCATCGCCAAGCACCGTCATGATCACCATCGCCACCGGCGCGACACCTTGATCTCCATCGTAGCATCGTTGTCGTCTCGCCAACTATTGCTTCTCGACTATCGCTCTGCTTAGTGATAAAGTAAAGCAATTACATGGCGTTGCATTTCATACAATAAGCGACAACCATATGGCTCCTGCCGATTGCCGATAACTTCGGTTACAAAACATGATCATCTCATACAATAAAATATAGCATCAAGTCTTGACCACATCACATCACAACATGCCTTGCAAAAATAAGTTAGGCGTCCTCTACTTTGTTGTTGCAAGTTTTACGTGGCTGCTACGGGCTGAGCAAGAACCGTTCTTACCTCGCATCAAAACCACAGCGATAGTTTGTCAAGTTGGTGCTGTTTTAACCTTCGCAAGGACCGGGCGTAGCCACACTCGGTTCAACTAAAGTGAGAGAAGCAGACACCGCGGTCACCTTTAAGCAACTAGTGCTCGAGCGGTGAAACCAGTCTCGCGTAAGCGTCTGGCGTAATGTCGGTCCGGGCGCTTCATCTCACAATACCGCCCGAACCAAAGTATGACATGCTGGTAAGCGGTATGACTTATATCGCCCACAACTCACTTGTATTCTACTCGTGCATATGACATCAACGCATAAAACCAGGCTCGGATGCCACTGTTGGGAAACGTAGTAATTTCAAAAAAAATCCTACGCACACGCAAGACCATGGTGATGGCATAGCAACGAGAGGGGAGAGTGTCCGTCCCGTACCCTCGTGGATATGGCGAAGCGTTATAACAACGCGGTTGATGTAGTCGTATGTCTTCACGATCCGACCGATCCAAGTACAGAACGTACGGCAGCTCCGTGTTTAGCACACGTTCAGCTCGATGACGATCCCCGGGCTCCGATCCAGCAAAGCGTCGGGGTTGAGTTCCGTCAGCACGACGGCGTGGTGACGATGATGATGCTTCACCGGCGCAGGGCTTCGCCTAAGCTCCGTGACGATATGACCGAGGTGGAATATGGTGGAGGGGCACCGCACGGCTAAAACGATCCGTAGATCAACTTGTGTGTCATGGGTGCCCCCTGCCCCGTATATAAAGGAGCAAGGGGTGCGGCCGGCCCTAGGGAGGCGCGCCTGGAGGAGTCCTACTCCCACCGGGAGTAGGACTCCCCCTTCCTAGTTGGATTAGGTCTTGGGGAGGGGGAAGAGGGAAGGGGGCGCCGCCCCCTCTCCTTGTCCTATTCGGACTAGAGGGGGAGGGGGGCGCGCGGCCTGCCCTGGCCGGCCCTTCCTCTTCTCCCATATGGCCCATCAAGGCCCATTGACCCCCCGGGGGGTTCCGGTAACCCCCCGGTGTTCCGGTAAAATCCTGTTTTCATCCGGAACCTTTCCGAAGTCCAAACATAGGCTTCCAATATATCAATCTTTATGTCTCGACCATTTGAGACTCCTCGTCATGTCGTGATCACATCCGGGACTCGAACAACCTTGATACATCAAAACTTATAAACTCATAATAAACTGTCATCGAAGCGTTAAGCGTGCGGACCCTACGGGTTCGAGAACTATGTAGACATGACCTAGAACCATTCTCGGTCAATAACCAATAGCGGAACCTGGATGCCCATATTGGTTCCTACATATTCTCTGAAGATCTTTATCGGTCAAACCGCATAACGACATCGTTGTTCCCTTTGTCATCGGTATGTTACTTACCCGAGATTCGATCGTCGGTATCCAATACCTAGTTCAATCTCGTTACGCAAGTCTCTTTACTCGTTCCGTAATACATCATCTCACAACTAACTTATTAGTTGCAATGCTTGCAAGGCTTATGTGATGTGTATTACCGAGAGGGCCCAGAGATACCTCTCCGACAATCGGAGTGACAAAACCTAATCTCGAAATCGCCAACCCAACATGTACCTTTGGAGACACCTGTAGTACTCCTTTATAATCACCCGATTCGTTGTGACGTTTGGTAGTACCAAAGTGTTCCTCCGTAAACGGAGTTGCATAATCTCATAGTTACAGGAACATGTATAGGTCATGAAGAAAGCAATAGCAATATACTAAACGATCAAGTGCTAAGCTAACGGAATGGGTCATGTCAATCACATCATTCTCCTAACGATGTGATCCCATTAATCAAATGACAACACATGTCTATGGTTAGGAAACATAACCATCTTTGATTAATGAGCTAGTCTAGTAGAGGCATACTAGTGACTATCTGTTTGTCTATGTATTCACACATGTATTATGTTTCCGGTTAATACAATTCTAGCATGAATAATAAACATTTATCATGATATAAGGAAATAAATAATAACTTTATTATTGCCTCTAGGGCATATTTCCTTCATCTTACTACCCCTGTAATATAACATAACTAGTTGGGTACTTGTCTATTCAAGCACTTATGACCCCTACGCCTGGTTTCCATGCATACCCCAGTTTTTACATAACTGAGCGGGTATTCGGATACACTCCGGACTATCGGGTCCGGAGGTCGAAGCGAAAAGGTCCGCCATGACAAATGATTTACAATCCGGCTAGAGACATTCTACATGTCATTTAAATTACATAGTCACTTAGTCTGATTAAATTCTTCTTCTATACCATCCAACAAGCTGTCTAGCCTACAATCCTGTTGGGAATACTTTGCGGATAACTCTACTTGGTGATACACCAAACTGATAGGGATTTCTTTCCCATCAGGCCCCACAGGTCCGACCTTGGCATGTGGTTTGGGTCAGCCTTGGTATACCACGTCTTCACCATAGCCCAGGCTTCCCTGGCACCTTGGCGGCAGGCCGATACCTTCCATAACCGGAAGCGCCGCCGCGCTCCCTTGAGCTTCTCCGCAAGCTCTCCAAGGCCCTCGGGCAGGGAGACGGATGGCCACAAGGCCTGGGCAATACCTTGCATCACCTGCCGGACTTGTTCGTGCAGCTGTGAGAGCTCTGGTAGAAGATCACCCGCAGACCCGGGCATCTCATCTGCGGGACGACCCGTCAGCATACCTACAGACATAACTCTGTTACTGGCTTCTTCGCCGAACTCCTTTTAAAGTTCGCTCAAGCACTTACTGAAAATGCCGCGTCGAAGCCGCTTATTCTCCTTCACGGAGTCCGACAGCTGGGAGCGAACATCCTTTAGTTCCATGCTCAGCTGGGTATTGGCATCCTGGAGATTGTTTTTCTCCTACCTAACGTTTGTAAGCACGCGCTCGCCAGCCTTTAGCTGCCGTATGGCATGTTGCTCATCCGGATTCACTCCGGCGTCATCTGCAATATTTATTGTCAGATTTGCAGGCATACTGCACTCTATGTGGTACCTATCATTCTTTGAGATAAGTGTTACCAGAGGAGGCCTTCTCGGACTCCTTCAATGGGGAAACTGTGGCCCGTAGCTAGGTCTTGCGCTCTTCAAGCTCATGAGACAATTGGGTATTCTTCTCTGTAAGAACCTGCACAAATAATGATCCTTAAATCAGTTGTGCCAACTGTTTCAAGTCTCAGGGGCTACTGCTATACATAACCATCAAATTTTCTTACCCATATATCCTTTACATACTGATCCGTGGCTCTGGCAAGACCATTTTGAGCAGCACGGATGTACGCGTCTCCTGAGTTGAAGGCATCGAAAGCCTCTTGGGAGAAACAAGCGTCGCGGAGTACGGCCCGGCGACGCCTGTGATTCATGGCGCTCTCCACTTCGGAATTTGTGGCGGATATTTTATCCGCATCCTCTGTCGGAGGAGCATCTGGCAGGTGCCCCGTGTTAGCTTCCCCCTCTGTGTCCGGCCCCGGAGCCCAGCTAGTAGAGGCGTGATCAGCGATCTCTCCGGATATAGTCCGGCGAGCGCTTTTCCTTCATCGAAGCATGGGTGTTACTGCGTTTTAAATACAATGATCACAGAGTGAGGTTTTGTAAAATACCACTGTGTCGGCGTCTCCGTCCGGACCGCCTTCCTTTTTAGCCTGCCCGGCTTCGGCGCCCCTCGTTGGCAATTCACCACGGGCTCAGCATGGTGTCCCGAGGACCTTCCCTGTAGAACACCATACAGATACGGTAGGTGAAGTGCGTGAAAAGGGATACTTCTCAAAGATTGGGACCTTGGTCTCACTTACCTGCGAGGCAGGGAGTAGCCCCGGATAGTCAGCTATAATAGCCACCATGGCCTCATCGCGGCTTAATTGATAAAATATCCTGTCAATCAGCTCCACGAATATGTTCGGATCCTCTTGAAGGCCGGGGTCGAGGGACCATTCAGGATCCTCTGGTTGTGGAGGTGGGCTATTGATCTCCCTTACTGCCTTACGCAGCTCCTACGGTGAACGGGCAAAGTAAGATATTTGTTGCAAAAATGTGGAAGGGAAGGGTATAAAAAGTGGCAGCTTACCCAGCTCCGAGGAATGTACATGGAGAACCCGTCCTGCGGCTTGATGCAGAGGAACTCCTCTTCCTCTCCCTTGTACAGACCGGACATAATTTTTGCCAGAGTTGCAACAGAGACCGGCCCCTTACGACCGCAGCGGGTGGCATCATCTTCCCCGTTGAAATCCCACATAGGGTGCCCTCGATATTGAAGCGGCTGCACCCCTCGCATAATGCATATTGACATAACCTCAGTTGTAGTCAGTCCTGATAGAGCCAACGTGTTTATCCGGCTCATCAGGTAAGAAACGTCTCTATCATCTTCCTCCTGAGGGATCCTTGGTCGCCAACTTAGGCGCTTCTTCAAACGAGCATTATCAAACACAGGAAGGCCGATCCGAATAGGATCCGGGAGGGGGACGTCCTCCATGTAAAACCACTCTGAAGGCCAGTCTTCGGACGTCTTCTTCGGGGTACCGGATAGGTATCCGGTCCCAGCGATGCGCCATATTTCGGCCCCGCCCACTTGATATATTGACCCCCTCTGAGTACGGGGCACAAGGCAGAATAGCTTCTTCCACAACTCGAAGTGAGCATCGCAGCCCAGAAATAGCTCGCAAAGGGCTACATAGCCAGCGATGTGTAGTATGGAGGCAGGGGTGAGATTATGCAACTGGAGGCCGTAAAACTCCAGGAGCCCTGGGAGGAACGGATGAATAGGAAATCCGACCCCCCCCCCTTAATAAATAAGGGATGAGGCATACCCGCTCCCCCTTGGAGGGGTTTGGAAAGCTCTCCGCCTGCTCCCCGCCATTGTAGGTGGCGAGCCCGGCTCGAACAGGTACCATGTATGCTGGAGGGAGAAATCCCTGGGTCTGTAGCTCCACTAGTTGACTGTGCGGGACGAAACACTTCTTCCAATCTCCAAGCTTAGAGCTACGGGAAAGAGATGAGGAGCTGCGCTGGCCGGCCATGATGGAATGGATTTTTTCGGGCGCGCTCCGATAAAGGCTCACCAAGGGAGGACGGTGTGATTTGGATCTGAGAATCCCCGTCTCTTTAAATAGACAGTCTGTTCATGCAGCTAGGGTGGTAAATGTAAAAACTCCCTGGCCGCTCGCATTTTCTCGACACATGGGAGATGGCCATTATTGGACGCGGAAGCCGAGAAGCACGACATTTATGAGAAGCCAGACACTATTTAACAGGTATTCGGGATTTGGAGAAGAACCCGCCTTGCAATGCCGAAGACAATCTGCGCGCCGGACTCATCGTCATTGAAGCCTGGTTCGGGGCTCTTGAGGAGTCTGGATTAGGGGTATCCGGACAGCGGATTATATCCTTTGGCGGACTGTTGGACTATGAAGATACAAGATTGAAGACTTCGTCTCGTGTCCGGATGGGACTCTCCTTGGCGTGGAAGGCAAGCTTGGCGATACGGATATGTAGATCTCCTCCCATTGTAACTGACTCTGTGTAAACCTAGGCCCCTCCGGTGTCTATATAAACCAGAGGGTTTAGTCCGTAGGACACAATAACAACAACAATCATACCATAGGCTAGCTTCTAGGGTTTAGCCTCAAAGATCTCGTGGTAGATCAACTCTTGTACTACTCATATCATCAAGATCAATCAAGCAGGAAGTAGGGTATTACCTCCATAGAGAGGGCCCGAACCTGGGTAAACATCGTGTCCCCTGCCTCCTGTTACCATCCGCCTTAGACGCACAGTTCGGGACCCCCTACCCGAAATCCGCCGGTTTTGACACCGACATTGGGAAAGACGGCGGCCAAGGGCCGAAGGTTGTGAAAGCACATTTGCTCCCTTGGTGTTTTTGGTAATTCATGCCAACATAAATGTTGTTGGACTAACACTTTGATCTAGTATATTTCATAAAAGTTCAACATTGGCATGTCAAGGACATGAGATTGTGGACCCCTTCAAAATGCTAAGGACATGGATTGGCAAAGCTTCAAGACTCTAATTTTTTGGTTAAGTGATCCAAGATCACATTGAGTCCATATGAAAGCCAATACTATTAAAAGGGGATGAGGTCTTGATCATGACTCAATGCTCAAGTGCTTGAAGATATTGCTCCAAAAGACCTAAACCACTTTATCCAAGTCATATTTGTCCAAATCCTAAAAGTACAACCCGGTCCCACAAAAATCACCCCATCAGGACTCACCGATTTGATCCTACACAATGCCAGAGCCAAACCCTAGAGTTTTAATCTCACCGAGATGATGATCAGTCCCACCGATTTGCACTGACCAAGTTTCTGTAACCCAGTTGATTCACTTCAGAATTACTCAGTTGAACCGATCGAAATTACCGAAATGAAGTCTCACTTAGGTCATCACATATCGGTCCATCTGAGATTCTCTGTTCGGTCCCACTGAAAAGCTCAACGTTCAAATCTTTTGCATAGGTCGGTCTCATAGATTTTTTGATTCAGTGTCACCGAGTTGAGTCAAAAGGTTGTAATGGTTGGTTTATGGGTGAAGGTTATATATACCCCTCCACCCCACTTACTCTTAGAGAGAGCCAGCAGAACGAAACTACACTTCCACCATTCATTTTGTGAGAGAGAACCACCTACTCATGCGTTGATATCAAGGCATCCCATCTATCCATTTGAACCTTGATTTCTAGGCTCCCCAAGTTACTTTCCATACAATCCTTTCTTCTACCCAAGCAAAATCAGAGAGAAAGAGATTGTGTGTTGAGGAGACTATCTTTGAAGCACAAGAGCAAGGAGTTCATCATCAAGACATCATTTATTACCTTTTGGAGAGTGGCATCTCCTAAATTGGTTATGTGTCACTTGGGAGCCTCCAAGATCATGTGGATTTCAACCA
This sequence comes from Aegilops longissima, assembly GCA_021605205.1. Lineage (NCBI taxonomy): Eukaryota > Viridiplantae > Streptophyta > Magnoliopsida > Poales > Poaceae > Aegilops > Aegilops longissima. Next base: position 331,587,637 of record CM038676.1, read on the forward strand.
AGGAGTTTGTAAGGGCAAGGAGATCGCCTACTTTGTGAAGATCTACCCCGAGTGAGACTAGTCCTTCGTGGAAGTAAGCCATGGTGGAATAGACAAGGTTGCTTCTTCGTGGACCCTTCCTGGGTGGAGCCCTCCATGGACTCGAGCAGCCGTTACCCTCCATGGGTTGAAGTCTCCATCAACGTGGACGTACGATAGCACCACCTATCGGAACCATGCCAAAAATCACCGTGTCTTCACTGCATTCGATCTTCCCATATCTACCCCTTTACTTTCCTTACACTTGCATGTTGTATTATTTTTGCTGCTCTATCTCTAGATATGCATGTGTAGAAAGTATTGAGTGTATCTTAACTAGTGCCAAAATCTTCCTAAACTTTAAGAAAACTAAAAAGTGCACCTTTAGTGGGTTAAGAGTCTATTCACCCCCCTCTAGACCTATCTTCTCGATCCCACAGGTTGGCTAACCCCATACGCCTCCCCTCTCTTTATATAGGCTACGGGGCAGGGGAAGGCATCCAAAACCCTCCTAGGGCCGGCCACAATGGAGAAATCCCTTTAAAATTGGAGATAACATCTTATCTCTAGAGTCAACCCTTTAAATTTAGAGATAAGACCTTATATCTAGGTTTAAATGACATTGGCCTTGGGGATGGTGCGGCCAGCCCATGTGGGCTATGGACCCACCCCTCTGTCCATGTGATCCCTTCCCCGGTTGTTGGGCCCCATGGTGGAACCCCCGGAACCTTCTAGAACCTTGCCGGTATTCTAGCAAAAATTCTTGAACTTTCCTGGAACCCTAAAAACCCACTTCATGTATATAGATCTTTACCTCTGGACTATTTCGGAGCTCCTTGTGAGGTCCCGGATCCCATCCGGGATTCCGAACTACTTTTGGTATTCACCATATGAATATCAAATACTACCTTAGTGCTATCGAACGTTAAGTGTGTGACCCTATGGGTTCGAGAACACGCAGACATGACCAAGATTCCTCTCCGATCAATAATAAATAGCGGCACCTGGATGACCATATTGACTCCTACATATTCAATGAAGATCTTTATCGGTTGGAACCATGATGTCGAGGATTCAGTTAATCCCGTATACAATTCCCTTTGTCCAACAATATGTTACTTGCCCGAGATTCGATCATCCGTATCTCCATACCAGTTAAATCTTGTTACTGGCAAGTCTCTTTACTCATTTTATAATACAAGATCCCATGACTAAAGTCATTAGTCACATGCTTGCAAGCTATTCACGATGTTGTATTACCGAGAGGGCCCAGAGATATCTCTTTGTCACACGGAGCGACAAATCCCAGTCTCGATCCATGCAAGCCAACAAACACTTTTCGAGATACCTATAGAGCACCTTTATGATCACCCAGTTACAAAGTGACGTTTGATAAACCACGAAGCATTATTCTGGTATTTGGGAGTGGCATGATCTCATGGTTTAAGGAACAGATACCTGACATGAAGAAAGTTGTAGCAAATAAACTAAGTGATACGATCTGATGCTAAGCTTACGGTTGGGTCTATCCATCACATCATTCTCCTAATGATGTGATCCCATGATCAAATGACAATTCATGTCTATGGTTAGGAAACCTTAACCATCTTTCATCAACGAGCTAGTCTAGTAGAGGCTTACTAGGGACACGGTATTCATTTATGTGTCCATACATGTATTTAAGTTTCCAGTCAATACAATTCTAGCATGTATAATAAACATCTAACATGAACAAGGAAATATGATAATAATATCTTTATTATTGTCTCTAGGGCATATTTCTAGCAAAACATTTTTGCCATCTTGGAGTCTCACAAGCATCACTGAAATTTTAAGGTCTCCAGGAAATCATCCTAGCTAAACAAAACGGTTCCCTATCCCATGTAGGCCCCAAACCTACATGATGGCCTTTCCGACAACATATCAGTTCAAGGAGAGTTCATTTTCTTAGGAGAAACAATGGAGAACCCCCACTGCTATTTTACAAGTAACAAAAATTATTTACAAGAAGGGACTGAGGCAAGCCAAAAAGCAAAAAAGAAAACCAAAGGAATGGTGATAACCCACAAGTACAGGGGATCGCAACAGTTTTCGAGGGTAGAGTATTCAACCCAAATTTATTGATTCGACACAAGGGGAGCCAAAGAATAATTGCAAGTATTAGCAGTTGAGTTGTCAATTCAACCACACCTGGAGACTAAATATCTAAAGTAGAGTGATCAGTAGCACAGTAGTATGGTAATTTGATAGTGATAGTAACAGTAATAGTAACGGTAACAATAGTAGCAACAGTTTTGTAGCAATTGTGACAGTAGTAGCAACAATAGTAACTTAGCAAGGATCACTATGTGAAAATCTTGTAGGCATTGGATCGGTGACAACGTTGGATAATATTCATCATGTAACAGTCATAACCTAGGGCGACACAGAACTAGCTCCAATTTATCAATGTAATGTAGGAACGCATGTATTCCGTATATAGTCATATGTGCTTATGGAAAAGAACTTGCATGACTACTTGTTCCTACCCTCCCATGGCAACAGGTTCCATAAGGAAACTAAGGGATATTAAGGCCTCCTTTTAATAGAGAACCAGAACAAAGCATTAACACACAGTGAATACATGAACTCCTCGAACTACGGTAATCACCGGAAAGAATCCCAATTATTATCACCTTGGGGTATGCAGATCACAACACGTAGCAGGTGCCTATAACTTGCATGGTAGGATCAAGAACACAAATATATTCGCGAAAACATAAAGGGTTCAGATCTGAAATCATGCCACTGGAGCCCTAGTGACAAGCATTAAGCATAGCAAAGTCATAGCAACATCAATCTCAGAACATAGTGGATACTAGGTATCAAGCCCTAACAAAACTAACTTGATTACACGATAAATCTCATCCAACCCATCATTTTCCAGCAAGCCTACGAAGGAATTACTCACTCCTGGTGGTGAGCATCATGAAATTGGTGGTGGAGGATGGTTGATGATGACGAAGACGGAAGATACCCCTCTCCGGAGCCCTGAACGGACCCCAGATCTGGCCTCCCGATGAGGAACTGGAGGTGGCGGCGGCTCCGCATTGTGAAACGCAATGAAACTTCCTCTCCTATTTTTTCTCGGGAAATAGGAATTTATAGTGTTGAGATTAGGATCAACGGAGCCATGTGGGCCCCACAAGCCACCAGGGCGCGCCCTGGTGCCTTGTGGGCACACGGTGTCCCCCTCCAGTGGGTCTTTGCTCCAGTATTTTTTATATATTCCATCAAAAATCTCCAAAAAGTTTCATCCAATTCTGAAATCTTTTATTTTTGCACAAAAACAACACCATGGTAGTTCTACTGAAAACAGCGTCACTCGGGGTTAGTTTCATTCAAATTAGAGTTCAAAACAGGTGCAAAAGTGTTTGGAAAAGTAGATACGACAGAGACATATCAAAAGGTCACTTTGGGTGCTTGTATCGAGGTTTATAAAAGTGAAATAATCTGTATACGGTAGGAATCCGCACTCTTCATCCTCCACTAAACCCCTCTTATGGGTACACTTTCCAGAAATATAACAAAGAAAACTAACGATGACGTCTTGTTATACATTTTTTTCTTCCGGGGTGGTCCAGCCACCTTCACTTCATTTACATGTGAATAAATACAAGTTTATATACTCATGAATAAAATTAATATTATAATCATCTATAAATATCACTAAAGGCCAGATAAAAGCTACCTATCAGTATATTTGTTGGTGACATTCAACATCGTTGAGAGGAACCATGACTCTCTTGACATGGCTATTATTTCACCACTCATTGGCACATGTAGCTATGTCGATTGTAAGTAGAGGAATTAAACTTATCAATTGATAAGTTAAAGCTTGTATTATCTAATTTAGACTTACTAGACTTGAAGTTAAAATGGCTAATTTGAGATTGCTATTTTATGTGCTAGATGTTTTAATAAATTGAAAGATAAAAACTATTCATTCATTTCCTACATAGCATACGTAAGGAAATCTCAAAACAAACTGTGAAAAACATGTTTCATTTGCAAAAAGAGGAATAAATGAAAATGGAATAGCTTATCAAAAGCGCATCATCCTTAAAAGAACTAAGATACAACTCGGTACACGTGCGCTAGGGTAGGAGTGGGAGTTACGGACATACGCATAAATTCAGGTTTTTCGACCGTCCGTTTCCCCGCTCCCCAAAAAAAAATAGATAAAGATACAAAAAATGTCTATGCATGACATTTCAAAGACCATGCTCACACCCCCTCTCTCTCTAAACGAGAAAGTTGTATATCTGCAATGGCTAAATGAAAAAAACACGGTATAAAACCCTAGAAATACTATCACAGAATAAGGAAACAACAAAAGTAAACTGTTGGGGAACGTAGTATTTCAAAAATTTCCTACAATCACGCAAGATCTATCTAGGAGATGCATGGCAACGAGACGGGAGAGTGTGTCCACGTAACTTCGTAGACCGAAAATGGAAGCGTTTAGTAACACGGTTGATGTAGTCGAATGTCTTCGTGATCCAACCGATCCAAGTACCGAACGCACGGCACCTCCGCGATATGCACACGTTCAGCTCGGTGACGTCCCTCGAACTCTTGATCCAGTTGAGGCCGAGTGAGAGTTCTGTCAGCGTGATGGCGTGGTGACGGTGATGATGAAGTTACTGGTGCAGGGCTTCGCCTAAGCACTACGACGATATGACCGAGGTATGTAACTGTGGAGGGGGGCACCGCACATGACTAAAAGATCAACTTGTGTGTCTTTGGGGTGCCCCCTCCCATGTATATAAAGGAGGGGGGAAGAGGAGGCCTGCCCAAGGGGGGGTGCGCCAAAGGGGGAGTCCTACTTGGACTCCCGGTCCAATTAGGATTCGCCCCCTTTTTCCTATTCCAACTAGGAGAAGGAAGGGAAGGAGGAAAAGGGGAGAAGGAAGGAGGGGGGCGTCGGCCCCTCCTAATCCAATTCGGACCAGCCCATGGGGGGCGCGGCCACCCCTTGAGGTCCTTCTCTCCTTTCCCGTATGGCCCATTAAGGCCCACTACTTCCCCCGGCGAATTCCCTTAACTCTCCGGTACTCCGAAAAATATCCAAATCACTCGGAACCTTTCCGATGTCCGAATATAGCCTTCCAATATATCGATCTTCACCACTCGACCATTTCGAGACTCCTCGTCATGTCTGTGATCTCATCTGGGACTCCGAACAACCTTCGGTACATCAAATCACATAAACTCATAATACCAATCATCATCGAATGTTAAGCGTGCGGACCCTACGGGTTCGAGAACTATGTAGACACGACCAAGACACCTCTCCTGTCAATAACCAATAGCGGAACCTGGATGCTCATATTGGCTACTACATATTCTACAAAGATCTTTATGGGTCAAACCGCATAACAACATATGTTGTTCCCTTTGTCATCGGTATGTTACTTGCCCGAGATTCGATTGTAGGTATCACCATACTAGTTAAATCTCGTTACCGGCAAGTCTCTTTACTCGTTCCGTAATGCATCATCTCACAATTAACTCAATAGTCACATTGCTTGCAAGGCTTATTGTGATGTGCATTACCGAGAGGGCCCAGAGATATCTCTCCGACAATCGGAGTGACAAATCATAATCTCAATCTATGCCAACTCAAAAAAACACCATCAGAGACACTTGTAGAGCATCTTTATAATCACCCAATTATGTTGTGATGTTTGATAGCACACTAAGTGTTCCTCCGGTATTCGGGAGTTGCATAACCTCATAGTTAGATGAACATGTATAAGTCATGAAGAAAGCAATAGCAATAAAGTAAATGATCATAGTGCTAAGCTAACAGATGGGTCTTGTCCATCACATCATTCTTTAATGATGTGATCCCGTTCATCAAATGACAACACATGTCTATGGTTAGGAAACTTAACCATCTTTGATTAACGAGCTAGTCTAGTAGAGGCATACTAGGGACACTCTGTTTGTCTATGTATTCGCACATGTACTAAGTTTCTGGTTAATACAATTCTAGCATGAATAATAAACATTTATCATGATATAAGGAAATATAGATAACAACTTTATTATTGCCTCTAGGGCATATTTCCTTCAGTCTCCCACTTGCACTAGAGTCAATAATCTAGTTCACATCGTCATGTGATTTAACACCAATAGTTCACATCTTTATGTGATTAGTTCACATCTCCATGTGACTAATACCCAAAGGGTTTACTAGAGTCAATAATCTAGTTCACATCGCTATGTGATTAACACCCAAAGAGTGTTTTGCTTGTGAGAGAAATTTAGTCAACAGGTCTGCCACATTCAAAGCCATATGCATTTTGCAAATTTTCTACGTCTACAATGCTCTGCACGGAGCTACTCTAGCTAATTGCTCCCACTTACAATATGTATCCAGATTGAGACTTGGATTCATCCTGATCAGTTTCAAAGCTTGCATCGACGGAACCCTTTACAACAAACTTTTTGTCACATCAATAACCGAGAAACATGTCCTTATTCCACTAAGGATAATTTTGACCGTTGTCTAGTGATCCACTCCTGGACCACTATTGTACCCTCTTACCAAACTCATGGTGAGGTACACAATAGGTCTGGTACACAGAATAGCATACTTTATAGAACCTATGACTGAGGCATAGGGAATGACTTTTCATTCTCTTTCTATTTTCTGTCGTGGTCGGGTTTTGAGTCTTTACTCAACTTCACACCTTGCAACCTAGGCAAGAACTCCTCCTTTGACTGTTCCATTTTGAACTACTTCAAAATCTTGTAAAGGTATGTACTTATTGAAAAAATATATCAAGCGTCTTGATCTATCTCTATAGATCTTGATGCTCGATATGTAAGCAGCTTCACCGAGGTCTTTCTTTGAAAAACTCCTTTCAAACACTCCTTTATGCTTTGCAGAAAATTCTACATTGTTTCCGATCAACAATATGTCATTCACATATACTTATCAGAAATGTTGTAGTGCTCCCACTCACTTTCTTGTAAATACAGACTTCACCGCAAGTCTGTAAAAAAAACATATGATTTGATCACTTTATCAAAGCATATATTCCAACTCCGAGATGCTTGCACCAGTCCATAGATGGATCGCTGGAGCTTGCACACTTTGTTAGCACCTTTAGGATTGACAAAACCTTCTTGTTGCATCATATACAACTCTTCTTTAAGAAATCCATTAAGGAATGTACTTTTGACATCCATTTGCCAGATTTCATAAAATGTGGCAATTGCTAACATGATTCGGATAGACTTAAGCATCACTACGAGTGAGAAAATCTTATCGTTCTCAACACCTTGAATTTGTCAAAAACCTTTTTGCGACAATTCAAGCTTTGTAGATAGTAACCCTACTATCATCGTCCGTCTTCCTCTTGAAGATCCATTTATTATTAGTGGCTCTTCGGTCATCGGCAACTCAATCAAAGTCCATACTTTGTTCTCATACATGGATCCCATCTCAAATTTCATGGCCTCAAGCTATTTCGCGGAATCTGGGCTCATCATCGCTTCATCATAGTTCGCAGGTTCGTCATGTTCTAGTAACATGACTTCTAGAACAGGAATACCGTACCACTCTGGTGCGGAACATACTCTGGTTAACCTACGATGTTCGGTAGTAACTTGATCTGAAGTTTCATGATCATCATCATTAACTTCCTCACTAATTTGTGTAGGCATCACTCAAACTGATTTTTGTGATGAACTGCTCGCCAACTCGAGAGAAGGTACAATTACCTCATCAAGTTCTACATTCCTCCCACTCACTTCTGTCGAGACAAACTTCTTCTCTAGAAAGGAACCACTCTTAGCAACAAAGATCTTGCCTTCGGGTCTGTGATAGAAGGTGTACCCAACAGTTTCTTTTGGGTATCCTATGAAGACGCACTTCTCCGATTTGGGTTTGAGCTTATCAGGATGAAACTTTTTCACATAAGCATCGCAACCCCAAACTTTAAGAAATGACAACTTAGGTTTCTTGCTAAATAACAATTCATACGGTGTCGTGTCAACAGATTTAGATGGTGCCCATTTTAACTTCAATGCAGCTGTCTCTAATGCATAATCCCAAAATGATAGTGGCAAATCGGAAAGAGACATCATAGATCGCACCATATCTAATAAAGTACGGTTACGATGTTCGGACTCACCATTACGCCGTGGTGTTCCAGGTGGCATGAGTTGCGAAACTATTCCACATTGTTTCAAATGAAGACCAAACTCGTAACTCAAATATTCTCCTCCACGATCAGATCACAGAAACTTTATTTTCTTGTTACGATGATTTTCCACTTCACTCTGAAATTCGTTGAAGTTTTCAAATGTTTTAGACTTATATTTCACCAAGTAGATATATACTCATATCTTCTCAAATCATCTATGAAGGTCAGAAAATAACGATACCCGCCGTGAGCCTGAGCACTCATCAGACTACATACATCAGTATGTATTATTTCCAACAAGTCTGTAGCTCACTCCATTGTTCCGGAGAACGGAGTCTTAGTCATCTTGCCCATGAGGCATGGTTTGCAAGCATCAAGTGATTCCAAAAGTCCATCAACATGGAGTTTCTTCATGCGCTTTAGACCAATATGACCTAAACGGCAGTGCCACAAATAAGTTGCACTATCATTATTAACTTTGCATCTTTTGGCTTCAATATTATGAATATGTGTATCACTACGATCAAGATTCAATAAACCATTTATATTGAGTGTATGACCATAGAAGGTTTTATTCATGTAAATAGAACAACAATTATTTTTTGACTTAAATGAATAACTGTATTGCAATAAACATGATCCAATCATATTCATGCTGAACGCAAACACCAAATAACATTTATTTTAGGTTCAACACTAATCCCGAAGGTAAAGGGAGTGTGCGATGGTGATCTTATCAACCTTGGAATCACTTCCAACTCACATCATCACCTCGCCCTTAACTAGTCTGTGTTTATTTTGCAACTCCCGTTTTGAGTTACTACTCTTAGCAACTAAACCAATATCAAATACTGAGGGGTTTGCTATAAACACTAGTAAAGTACACATCAATAACATGTATATCATATATACTTTTGTTCACTGTGCCATCCTTCTTATCTGCCAAGTATTTGGGGCAGTTCCGCTTCCAGTGACCATTTCCTTTGCAGTAGAAGCACTCGGTTTCAGGCTTAGGTCTAGCTTTGGGCTTCTTCATGGGAGTGGCAACGTGCTTGCCATTCTTCTTGAAGTTCCCTTTCTTTCCCTTTCCCTTTTAAATGAAACTAGTGGTCTTGTCAACCATCAACACTTGATGCTTTTCTTGATTTCTACCTTCGCCGATTTCAACATCGCGAAGAGCTCGGGAATCGTTTTCGTCATAAATTGCATATTATAGTTCATCACGAAGTTCTAGTAACTTGGTGATAGTGACTAGAGAACTCTGTCAATCACTATCTTATCCGGAAGACTAACTCCCACTTGATTGAAGCGATTGTAGTACTGAGACATTCTGAGAACATGCTCACTGGTTGAGCTATTCTCCTCCATCTTGTAGGCGAAGTACTTGTCAGAGGTCTTATACCTCTCATCTCGGGCATGAGTCTCTTGGAACATCTCATATGCTCCATGGCGTTTCAAAACGTTTTTGAAGTCCCGGTTCTAAGCCGTAAAGCATGGTGCACTAAACTATCAAGTAGTCATCATACCGAGCTTGTCAAACATTCATAACGTCTGTAGTTGCTCCTGCAGTAGTTGTGTCACCAAGCGGTGCATCAAGGACATAATTCTTCTGTGCAGCAGTGAGGATAATCCTGTTATCACGGACCTAGTCCGCATCATTGCTACTATCAACTTTCAACTTTGTTTTCTCTAGGAACATATCATAAATAAAACGGGGAAGCTATACGCGAGCAATTGATCTACAAGATAGATATGCAAATACTATCAGGACTAAGTTCATGATAAATTAAAGTTCAATTAATCATATTACTTAAGAACTCCCATGCTTAGATAGACATCCCTCTAGTCATCTAAATGATCACGCGATCCATATCAACTAAACCATGTCTGATCATAACGTGAGATGGAGTAGTTTTCAATGTTGAACATCACTATGTTGATCATATCTACTACATGATTCATGCTCGACCTTTCGGTCTCAGTGTTCCAAGGCCATATCTACATATTCTAGGCTCATCAAGTTTAACCCGAGTATTCTGCGTGTGCAAAACTGGCTTGCACCCGTTGTATGTGAACGTAGAGCTTATCACACCCGATCATAACGTGGTGTCTCAGCATGAAGAACTGTCGCAACGGTGCATACTCAGGGAGAACACTTATACCTTGAAATTTTAGTAAGGGATCATCTCATAATGCTACTGTTGTACTAAGCAAAATAAGATGCATAAAAGATAAACAACACATGCAATCAAAATATGTGACATGATACGGCCATCATCATCTTGTGCCTTTGATCTCCATCTCCAAAGTACCGTCATGATCTCCATCGTCACCGGCATGACACCATGATCTCCATCATCTTGATCTTTACCAACGTGTCGTCACATGGTCGTCTCGCCAACTATTGCTTTTGCAACTATTGCTATCACATAGCGATAAAGTAAAGAAATTATATGGCGCTTGCATCTTATGCAATAAAGAGACAACCATAAGTCTCCTTCCAGTTGCCCATAACTTTAACAAAACATGATCATCTCATACAACAATTTATATCTCATCACGTCTTGACCATATCACATCACAACATGCCCTACAAAAACAAGTTAGACGTTCTATACTTTGTTATTGCAAGTTTTACGTTGCTGCTACGGGCTTAGCAAGAACCGTTCTTACCTACGCATCAAAACCACAACGATTTTTCGTCAAGTGTGTTGTTTTAACCTTCAACAAGGACCGGGCGTAGTCACACTCGATTCAACTAAATTGGAGAAACAGGCACCCACTAACCACCTGTGTGCGAAGCACGGCGGTAGAACCAGTCTCATGAACGCGGTCATATAATGTCGGTTTGGGCCGCTTCATCCAACAATACCGCCGAATCAAAGTATGACATGCTAGTAAGCAGCATGACTATTATCACCCACAACTCTTTGTGTTCTACTCGTGCATATAACATCTATGCATAGACCTGGCTCGGATGCCACTGTTAGGGAACATAATATTTTAAAAATTCCTACGATCACGCAAGATCTATCTAGGAGATGCATAGCAACGATACGGGAGAGTGTGTCCACGTCACTTCGTAGACAGAAAGAGGAAGCGTTTAGTAACGCTGTTGATGTAGTCGAACATCTTCGCGATCCAACCGATCCAAGTACCGAACGCACGACACCTCCGCGATCTGCACACGTTCAGCTCGGTGACGTCCCTCGAACTCTTGATCTAGTTGAGCCCGAGGGAGAGTTCTGTCAGCACGATTGCGTGGAGACGGTGGTGATGAAGTTACCGGCGCAGGGCTTCGCCTAAGCACTATGATGATATGACCTAGGTGTGTAATTGTGGAGTGGGACACCGCACACGGCTAAAATATCAACTTGTGTGTCTTTGGGGTGCCCCCTCCCACGTATATAAAGGAGGGGGAAAGAGGAGGCCTGCCAAAGGGGGCGCGCCAAAGGGGGGAGTCCTACTTGGACTCCCGGACCAAGTAGGATTCGGCCCCCCTTTTCCTATTCCAACTAGGAGAAGGAAGGGAAGGAGGAAGAGGGGAGAAGGAAGGAGGGGGGAGACGCCCCCTCCTAGTCCAATTCGGACCAGCCCATGGGGGGGTGTGCGGCCACCCCTTGAGGCCCTTCTCTCCTTTCCCGTATGGCCCATTAAGGCCCACTACTTCCCCTAGCGAATTCCCTAAACTCTCCAGTACTCCAAAAATACCTGAATCACTCAATATAGCCATCCAATATATTGATCTTTACCTCTCGACCATTTCGAGACTCCTCGTCATGTCTGTGATCTCATCCGGGACTCCGAACAACCTTCGGTACATAAAATCACAGAAACTCATAATACCAATCATCATCGAACGTTAAGCGTGCGGACCCTACGTGTTCGAGAACTATGTAGACATGACCGAGACACCTCTTCAGTCAATAACCAATAGCAGAACCTGGATGCTCATATTGGCTCCTACATATTCTACGAAGATCTTTATCGGTCAAACCGCATAACAACATACACTGTTCCCTTTGTCATCGATATGTTACTTGCCCGAGATTCAATCGTCGGTATCACCATACCTAGTTCAATATCGTTACCGGCAAGTCTCTTTACTCGTTCCGTGATGCATCATCCCGCAACTAACTCATTAGTCACATTGCTTGCAAGGCTTATAGTGATGTGCATTGCCGAGAGGGCCTAGAGATACCTCTCCGACAATCGGAGTGACAAATCCTAATCTCAATCTATGGCAACTCAACAAACACCATCAGATACACCTGTAGAGCATCTTTATAATCACCCAGTTACGTTGTGGTGTTTCATAGCACACTAAGTGTTCCTCCGGTATTCGGGAGTTGCATAATCTCATAGTCAGAGGAACATGTATAAGTCATGAAGAAAGCAATAGCACTAAACTAAACGATCATAGTGCTAAGCTAACGGATGGGTCTTGTCCATCACATCATTCTCTAATGATGTGATTCCGGTCATCAAATTACAACACATGTATATGGTTAGGAAACTTAACCAACTTTGGTTAACGAGCTAGTCTAGTAGAGGCATACTAGGGACACTCTGTTTGTCTATGTATTCACACATGTACTAAGTTTCCGGTTAATACAATTCTAGCATGAATAATAAACATTTATCATGATATAAGGAAATATAAATAACAACTTCATTATTGCCTCTAGGGCATATTTCCTTCATAAACCTAGAATAACAACATGCGTGAAGAAACCATAAAACCATAACATGCCAACTTTAACTAGTGACACAAAGAACATACAGAGAAGAAAATGTCGGGACAATGATGAAGCCATTTGAAACATCACCCCTCCACTCCCTCCCATATTCTCGCTCTCCAAACGAGAATTCGGAAATCCGGGATCGAGGTTAAGACAACAACGAGTAGATTCTTGTTGAATGCATTTGACCCACCTCCAAACCTCGCTGCATTTCTCTAATTGTGTGGGTCTCCGTATTCGTCGTCGCACCTTCGGTGATCGGCGTCGAGGGAGCCATGAGAAATAAACGTTTGTCCATAGTCCCTACCTACTTATTAAAACTTCAAGTAGAGGAAGTAAAGTTATCAATTAATAAGTAATAAACACGTATATCTAATTTAGACTTGCTAGATTGTAAGTTAAAATGTGAATTTGAGATTGCTCTTTTATGTGCTAGATGTTTTAATAAGTTGAAAGATGAAAACTAATTGTCCTTTTCTGACAAAGTATACATAGGAAATTTCAAAACTATATATATATATATATATATATATATATATATATATATATATATATATAAAAGAATAAGTCAAATCGGAATAGCTCGTCAGAAGCGCATCATCCTTAAAAGCACTACAACACAACTCACTACACGTGCACTAGGGAGAAGTGGGAGATAAATTGTAAAAACCATGTACTTACTTATAAATTTAGGTTTTTGGACAAAGCCTGTTCATGTAATGATCTATTATGATGTTATATTAATTACTATGGGACTTTAAGTGACATTATATGCATTGTTCTACCGTCACTATGTATTATTCTTCATTTGAGAACTAGAATGTTAAGCTACATCAAAACCTAGACGTTCTATATAAAGAACTTGTAAAGCCATTATCATGCTAATAAGTCACATGACTAGGGGTGAATAGGGTGGTCCATGAACCATCATGAAATTTCCTATATCTTTTTCCCTATAATACACACAATCATGCATATCATATATTCATAGAAGAAAGGATAAAGAAGACATCCACAATTTATAAGTATTCTCGCGGCCTAAGACACGCTAAACTTACTCTTCGCTAACCCCCCCACCTAAATAAAGTTAGGAACATGCATGTCATATTAGTCTCAAACAGTCCCAACATGCTCCAAGCTCTACCCTCGTCTACAATTCTGGTCATAAGACGAGGCTCCGATGGAGATGCGTTGTAAAAAACCATGGCGTTCCGATGTTTCCATGTCTCCTAAATCACGTGTGGATATATATCCTTACGTATTTCCTAGTGGTGGTTGAAAGAAGTGCTCCATTTGCTGATATCATTTATGTATAGCGCCAAAATAAAAATTCAAATGGAAAGTTCTACTCTTGGCCACCATGCAATTTTAACTAGACACATAAAGGGTAAAAAGTGTCTAAACATGACAAGGTCACTTCAAGTATCATGCTCAAGCCCCCCCCCCCTCTCTCTCACACACACACCCACGATGGCTAAATGCAAAAAAACATGCTATATAACCCAGGAAATACTATCATAGAAATAAGGAAACAACGAAAAATAAAGCTAGAATAATAGCCTACGTGAACAAATCCTAAAAGCTTTAACACGTAAACTATAATTAGTTACACGAAGTACATAAAGAGTACGAAAATAGTTTGAACCATATGGAGTCATTTGCAACATCACTCATCCCCTTCCCCACTCTCTCTCTCTCTCTCTCTCTCTCTCTCTCTCTCTCTCTAAACAAGAAATCACATATATATGATCAAGAGTAAGATAATAACTTTGCTAAAAAAGACTAAGATAATAACGATTAGATTCTTATTAAATGTATTCGACCCGCCCCAAACTCCACTATATTCTTGTTGTTTATGTGTTTCACTGTGTTCGCCATCGTGCCTCCGGTGACCTGCGCCGGGGAGCCATGGGACATAGAAGTGTGTGCCCAGCTACTTATTAAAACTTCAAGTAGATGACGTAAAGATACCAACTGATGAGTCGAAAACACAAATTATCTAATTCAGACTTGCTAGAGTAGAAATTAAAATGGTTAATTTGAAATTACTCTTTTATGTGCTAGATATTTCAATAAGTTGAAATATGAAAGCCAATCGTGATGAAGCCATGTACCTAGGGTTGGGTCATGGACCTGTCCTGACTACCCTACCCAAGGACATCCTTAGAAGAAATCACCTTTCAATCGACTTGGAGGTGTTCCACTCGACAGACTCGAAGACACTCGACCATGAAGCAATCACTCGACCAAGATCCAACCACTCGACGACCAGAAGACCTAAAGCCACTCCACACGCTTACGGTCGGTCATTGAGTAGCTTTTATGGTCATTATAGCACTTTATTAGAGGCGTTACCAGTAACGCCCAGCCTTAATGTACTTTAAACCCTGCATAACTGAGGGCTGGAGGGGTCTGGCGAACTCTATA
This sequence comes from Aegilops longissima, assembly GCA_021605205.1. Classification (NCBI taxonomy): domain Eukaryota; kingdom Viridiplantae; phylum Streptophyta; class Magnoliopsida; order Poales; family Poaceae; genus Aegilops; species Aegilops longissima. The sequence continues at coordinate 331,603,025 of CM038676.1, forward strand.
TAAGCCACCCCCCTCCTCAGTGTAAGGGGTTCGCACCCCTGTAATCCAGACACACATAATCCAGTCGACCGCCTCCGGGCTCCGAGACGTAGGGCTATTACTTCCTCCGAGAAGGGCCTGGACTCGTAAACCTCGTGTGCTTACAACTACTCCATAGCTAAGATCTTGCATCTCCATACCTACCCCCCTACATTACTGTCAGAGTTAGAACCACGACAAATCGTTCTTTTCCGGCAACGTATATATAGGGAAATCTCAAAACAAAATGTGAAAAATAAGTAAATAATCCAAGATCGCCCCCGAGGCGTGAGGGACGTGACGACCGGCGTAATCAGTACAGGAACCGCGAGCAGTATGATCACCGATTCGATCGCGACGATCGACGTCGAGTGCCCACCCCTCCCCCGAGGAGTGGATTGTACGTGCCTCGACAGCAGGATGACAGGCGCCCTCATAGTGTTGGGCGAAGGATTCCAGTCGACCCCAGGGAACCAGGCTTTGATGCGAGATCCATTCCCGTTCAAGGTTTGGTCGACAGGAACAGAGCTCACCAAGAAGGTCACGACAGAGATGCACCTACCAGCAGCAGAGTGCATGTCTCAGGGCCAGAGTGTTTTAGTAGAGCCATCAGGGCCGCAGTGATTCCTCCCAACTTCAGGTTCGCGACTGGAGTCAATAAGTTCACTGGTGAGTCCAAGCCCGATACTTGGCTTGAAGACTACCGAGTGGCCGTCCAGATTGGCGGTGGCAACAATGAAGTGTCCATGAAGCACCTGCCTCTCATGTTGGAGGGCTCAGCCAGAGCGTGGCTAAATCAGTTAGCACCCAGCAGCATTTACACCTGGGAAGATCTCGCCCGAGTGTTTGTCACCACATTTGAAGGAACATGCAAGCGACCGGCAGGGCTGACAGAACTGCGGTCTTGTGTGCAAAAGCCGAATGAAACTTTGAGGGATTACATCCAGAGATGGATCACATTGCATCACTCGGTAGAAAATATGCCTGATCACCAAGCAGTCTGTGCCTTCAAGGAAGGCGCCAAGTACAGAGAACTGAATCTGAAATTTGGTCGAACCGGAGAGATGTCTCTGAATCGGATGATGGAGATTGCCACCAAGTACGCTAATGGTGAAGATGAGGATCGACTCCGGAGTGGCAAGCACAAGTCAGTCGCCCAAGAAACCGGAGGAGGAAATTCCAATCAGAAACAGAAGCGGAAAGCCGAGCCGGCTGCTCTTGGGGAAGCCTTGGCTGTAACTCAAGGAAAATTTAAGGGGAAACCCAAAGGGCCTTGGAACCCCAAGAAAGTTAAAGACCAAGATGGAAATGATGTGTTGGATTTGCCATGTCACATCCACACAAAGAAAGATGAAGAGGGTAAACTCATTTACCCGAAACATACCACCCGACAGTGTCGTCTCTTGATCCAGCAGTTTCAGGGCAAACAGCCCAAAGATAAAGAAAAGGAGTCGGACAAAGTTGAGGACAAGGAAGATAGTGATGATGGATACCCCCAGGTCAATTCCACCCTGATGATTTTTGCTGATGTTGAAAGAAAAAGTCGACTGAAAGTTATCAACCGAGAGGTGAATATGGTCGCCCCGACGACACCCAGTTATTTGAAGTGGTCTCAGACTGCCATCACATTCGACCAGTCCGATCACCCAACGCACATTGCCACTCCTGGGAGGCAAGCTTTGGTGGTCGACCCAGTTGTTGAAGGCACTCGACTGACCAAAGTCTTGATGGATGGTGGCAGTGGTTTGAACATACTGTATGCAGAGACGTTGAAAGGGATGGGCATTCTGATGTCCAGGCTCAGTACCAGCAATATGAGTTTCCATGGAGTCATTCCTAGGACGAAGGCTGAGTCACTCGGCCAAATTGCTCTCGATGTGGTTTTCAGTGATTCCAAGAATTACCGTAAAGAAAAGTTGATGTTCGAGGTTGTGGACTTCCAGAGTGCTTATCACGCTATTTTGGGCAGGCCAGCTTATGCACGCTTCATGGCTCGACCATGTTATGTGTATCTCAAATTGAAAATGCCTGGTCCCAAAGGAGTGATCACTGTTACGGGCAATCGGAAGAAAGCAAAAGAATGTTTTCAGAAAGGCTCAAAGATTGCTGATGCCTAGATGGAAGTGGTAGAGCTGCAGGAGTACCAGAAGACTGCTGACCCAAGTGATTTGTTGCGAGCCAAGAAGCCCACTACGGAATCAGCCTTCCAGTCGTCTGGCGAAATGAAGCCGGTTCACATTCACCCGACCGATCCCAATGCTGCTCCGACTCATATCTCAACAAACACTCGACTCCAAATAGGAAGAAGCGCTCATAAAGTTCCTCCGTGAGAACCGGGACATCTTCGCATGGAAGCCTTCTGACATGCCGGGTGTTCCCAGGGGGCTGGCTGATCACCGCCTATGAGTCGACCCAAAAGTGAAACCTGTCAAAGAACATCTCCGACGGTCCGCCATCCAGAAGAGAAAGGCTATTGGTGAGGAGGTGGCTCGGCTCTTAGCAGCGGAGTTCATCTGAGAGATTTACCACTCTGAGTGGCTCGCCAATGTTGTCATGGTCCCCAAGAAGGACAAGTCACTTTGCATGTGCATTGACTTTAAACATATCAATCGGGCCTGCCCGAAAGATCATTTTCCTCTCCCCCGCATCGACCAGATAGTCGACTCGACTGCGGGATGCGAGCGATTGTCTTTTCTAGACGCCTATTCCGGGTACCACCAGATCCGTCTGTATGGACCCGACAAGATCAAAACAGCTTTCATCACTCCATTCGGGTGCTTCTGTTATGTTACCATGCCATTCGGCCTCAAGAATGTCGGAGCCACGTTCATGAGGATGATTCAGAAGTGTTTGCTCACTCAAATCAGTCGGAATGTGGAAGCATACATGGATGATATTGTGGTCAAGTCACAGAAGGGTTCCGACCTGCTGACTGACCTTGCTGAAACCTTTGCCAGCCTCAGAAGGTATGACATCAAGCTTAATCCATCAAAGTGCACATTCGGAGTCCCTGGCGGGAAGGTACTCGGTTTTCTCGTTTCCAAACGGGGAATCGACGCCAGTCCAGAGAAAGTCGGTACTATACTCCGGATGAAACGTCCTGTGCGTGTGCACGACGTCCAGAAGCTTACTGGTTGCTTGGCCGCTTTAAGTCGATTCATCTCTCGTCTCGGTGAAAAGGCATTACCTCTTTACCGATCGATGAAGAAGTCGAGACAAGTTCGAGTGGACTCGAAGCGATGCAGTGTTTGCAGAGCTCAAAGCTCGCTTCCACCCACCACCGGTGCTTGCTGCCCCAATCAGCAAAGAGCCTTTGCTGCTTTACATTGCAGCCACGGACAAGTCATCGATCAAGATACTTACGGTCGAGCGGGAAGAAGAAGGAAAGGCCTTCAAAGTTCAACGCCCAGTATATTATATTTCAAGTTTTGACTCCATCAAAGCAAAGATATCCTCATTACCGTAAGCTTGTATATGGGATTTATATGACCACGAAGAAGGTTGCACATTACTTCTCGACCATTCCATTACGATCGTCGTGACGCCCATTGTCGAGATTTTGCACAATGAGATGCAATGGTCGAGTAGCAAAATGGGCGATTGAACTCCTTCCTTAGATATCAAGTTTGAGGCAAAGAAGGCTATCAAGTCCCAAGCAATAGCAGATTTAAATGGCGAGTGGATTGAACAACAACTACCGACTCAAGTTCACTCGAGCATTTGGACCATGTTCTTCGATGGGTCTAAGATGCTGAATGGTTCCGTCTTTGGGTAGTATTGGTTTCCCCAGGAGATAAGCTCAGATATGTTCTCCGATTCACTTCGATTCCTCCAATAACGAAGCGAATATGAAGCACTTTTGTATGGGTTATGCATGGCCATTTCACTCGGCGTTACACACCTCATGGTCTATGGCGACTCAGATTTGGTGGTTAATCAGTGATGAAGGAGTGGGATGTCGAAGTCCAGCCATGACTAGTTATTGCAATGCAAAGGAGAAAGTTAGAGAAGAAATTGAGGGTTAGAGCTTCATCACATACCCGATCGAAAAATCAAGCAGCCGATGATTTGGCAAAAATAGGTTCCAAGAGAGAAGCCATTCCCAGCAATGTGTTTTTGGAACACATCCACACGCCATCAGTTCAAGAGGATCCTTTCACTGAAGAAGCCCCGCAGCCAAAGAGTGCCACAGATCCGACTGAAGTTGAGATTCCAGCAGTGGTCGACCTAATCATGGAAGTCTTGGTAATCACTCCCGACTGGACGGTGCCATACATCGCGTACATCCTAAGGAAAGAACTCCCAGAGGACGAAGAAGAGGCTCGACAGATCGTCCGTTGATCCAAAGCCTTTACAGTCATAAAGGGACAGTTGTATAGAGAAAGCGCGTCTGGACTCAGTCAGAAGTGTATAACACCAGAAGAAGGTCAGATAATCCTTGATGATATCCACTCGGGGACCTGTGATCATCATGCGTCCTCTCAGACCATTGTGTCTAAAGCATACCGGGCGGGATTTTACTGGCCAAGAGCAAATGAAATGGCGAAAGAGATAGTCGACAAGTGTGAAGGATGCCAGTTCTACTCCAATATGTCGCACAAACCCACGTCAGCCCTGAAGACCATTCCACTCGCCTGGCCCTTCGCTGTTTGGGGACTGGATATGGTTGGACCGCTGAGAACGGGCAGGAGCGGTTTCACGCATGTGCTAGTGGCAGTCGACAAGTTCACCAAATGGATTGAAGCTAAGCCTATCAAGAATCTGGATGCTTGCACTGCTATCAGTTTCATCAGAGAGTTGATATTCAGATATGGAGTTCCACATAGCATCATCACTGACAATGGGTCAAACTTTGATTCGGACAAGTTCAGAGCTTTTTGCGCCTCTCAAGGCACACGAGTCGACTATGCTTCAGTCGCTCACCCCCAGTCGAATGGACAAGCGGAAAGGGCAAATGGTCTGATTCTCAAAGGACTGAAACCCCGGCTGATGCGTAATCTCAAGCACGCAGCAGGCGCATGGGTCGACGAGCTTCCATCAGTTCTTTGGGGGTTGAGGACTACCCCGAATCGGTCGACTAGAAGAACCCCGTTCTTTCTGGTCTACGGAGCTGAGGCAGTCCTGCCAAGTGACCTGCTTCATAATGCACCCTGAGTCGAGCTCTACTCTGAAGATGAAGCAGAAAAAGCCCGGCAGGATGCAGTCGATCTCCTGGAAGAAGAAAGAGAAATGGCCATGATCCGATCGACCATCTACCAGCAAGACTTGCGTCGATTCCATGCCAGAAATGTGAAGAGTCGAGCCTTCCAAGAAGGAGACTTGGTCCTCCGAGTGGATCAACAGAAACCACACAAGCTCGCTCCTACTTGGGAAGGCCCCTTCATCGTCACCAGAGTCCTCCACAATGGAGCGTATCACCTTTACAATGTCGATCGCCAGATTGATGAGCCACAAGCTTGGAATGCGGAGCTGCTCCGCCCCTTTTACACTTGAATTCTCACTCGGATGAGATGTAATAAGAAAAACTTCTGTAGTTTATTTATCAAAGACAAGAGTTTTATAATTTTTCCAGTAATTGTTGATTCTGTTTGCGTGAGAAATCCCCCAGTGGGTGGCTTAGCTGCGAATTCGTTTCGCCTAAGTTTGCAAAAAAAAATCCTACCGAGTGGTGAGCCAGCCTCCCACTCGGGGGCTTAGTTGCAGTCCAGTACTCGCCTAAGTGTTTGAAAATCCTACCGAGTGGTGAGCCAGCCTCCCACTCGGGGGCTTAGCTGCAGTCCAGTACTCGCCTAAGTGTTTGAAAATCCTACCGAGCGGTGAGCCAGCCTCCCACTCGGAGGCTTAGCTGCAGTCCAGTACTTGCCTAAGTGTTTGAAAATCCTACCGAGTGGAGAGCGATCCTCCCACTCGGGGGCTTAGCTGCGGTCCAGTACTCCCCTAAGTGTTTGAAAATCCTACCGAGTGGAGAGCCAGCCTCCCACTCGGGGGCTTAGCTGCAGTCCCGTACTCGCCTAAGTGTTTGAAAATCCTACCGAGTGGAGAGCGATCCTCCCACTCGGAGGCTTAGCTGCAGTCCAGTAATCACCTAAGTGTTTGAAAATCCTACCCGGTGGAGAGCAATCCTCCCACTCGGGGGCTTAGCTACGGTCCAGTACTCGCCTAAGTGTTTGAAAATCCTACCGAGTGGAGAGCGATCCTCCCACTCGGAGGCTTAGCTGCAGTCCAATACTCGCCTAAGTGTTTGAAAATCCTACCGAGTGGTGAGCCAGCCTCCCACTCGGGGGCTTAGCTGCAGTCCAGTACTCGCCTAAGTGTTTGAAAATCCTACCGAGTGGTGAGCCAGCCTCCCACTCGGGGGCTTAGCTGCAGTCCCGTACTCGCCTAAGTGTTTGAAAATCCTACCGAGTGGAGAGCGATCCTCCCACTCGGAGGCTTAGCTGCAGTCCAGTACTCGCCTAAGTGTTTGAAAATCCTACCGAGTGGTGAGCCAGCCTCCCACTCGGGGGCTTAGCTGCAGTCCAGTACTCGCCTAAGTGTTTGAAAATCCTACCAAGTGGTGAGCCAGCCTCCCACTCAGGGGCTTAGCTGCAGTCCCGTACTCGCCTAAGTGTTTGAAAATCCTACCGAGTGGAGAACGATCCTCCCACTCGGAGGCTTAGCTGCAGTCCAGTACTCGCCTAAGTGTTTGAAAATCCTACTGAGTGGAGAGCGATCCTCCCACTCGGGGGCTTAGCTGCGGTCCAGTAATCGCCTAAGTGTTTGAAAATCCTACCGGGTGGAGAGCAACCCTCTCGCTCGGGGGCTTAGCCGCAGTCCAAAGTACTCGCCTAAGTATTAAATCCATCCCGATCCGCAAGGACGACGAAGTGCAGGTCGACTGCTACCTTCTCCTTCGGAGCTGCGCCACAAGTACAACGTGTGCTCCATCCCGATCCGCAAGGACGACGAGGTGCAGGTCGACTACAACGTGTGCTCCTTTGGAGTTACGCCACAAATACAAAAGTTGCATCGAGTGAAGAACAAGTTCCACTCGACGGAGAATTCACGAAGAACAAAGTTTGCTCGAAGGCAAGGGCAAGCATATTCAACGATAAACCAAGTTCGGATAAATCCTAAAGGTCCCGGACCGCAGATCAAAGTACTCGAGCATTCAGCCCGAAAGAGTTTAACGGTTACAAAATCCTCTCGGCATTCCGAGGCAAATTTAAGTTTAAGCATAGAAGTTTTTTACTCCTCAGGCAAAGGTCTGGAGGGTGCGACAAACTGGTCCAAGTCAATCCCGTCAGCAATCCGAGTGGCAGCAGCGATGAAGGTCTGCATGAAAGACTGAAAGTTGTGCTTCCTGGTGTTGGCAACTTGGATAGCAGCCAGCTTCTCCTCTCGCGCCTCCTTGCAATGAACACGGACCAAGGACAGAGCGACGTCAGCGCCGCTCCTAGCAGAAGATTTCTTCCGTTCCTGCACTCGACCTGGAACCTCATTCAGTCGAGTCATCAGAGACTCGAGGTCATTTTGAAGCGTCTTTCCAGGCCAGAGCGCTGTGTCGATCCGCGACGTCGCAACCTTCAGTCGAGCAAGGTAGTCCACCACACCAGCAACACGAGACTCCAGTCGGAGCACGTTCATGGCAGCCTCATCCTTCACAGGAGAATTAATGGGGTCCAAACTTGTCTCCACTCGACTGGTCTCCTCCTCGAAGTTCTGGCAGAATTCTGTAAACACAATTCAAAGATAAGTCAGTGGCTCTACATGGGTTTGGTGACAACAAGTCAGTCGGGTAGGAGTGATTACCCTCAAGCATGACGAATAGCTCCTTGGCGAGTCCACCGAGATAAGCCTCCAGATCGTTCCTCTTCCCTGCCAGTTCACTTGCCTTGTCACTCAGAGCTATCTTATCATTCTTCAGACGGCTGACCTCTTGGTTGGCCGCGTCGAGAGCGGCTTTCAATTTGGAGTTCTCCTCTTCAAGGTTACCGACTGAAGCCAGTTTTTCTTCCGCAAGCTTCATTTTGTTCAAGGCCGTCTTCTGCGCTTCGGCAAGGTCACAATCCTTCTTCTTCAGAGCCTCCTCCATTTTATCTGTGAAATGACAAGTGAGATCAATATCAAGAATGGACAGAAAAGAAAGGACAGTCGTCAAATGCTCACCAGCCATACCTTTTGCTTCGTCTCTCGCCTTCTGCAAGTTTTCCTGGGCAAGCTTCAAGTCAAGGTTGAGATGGATCTGTTTGTTTTCCAATTCAGTGTAGCGAGCCACAAGCTCGCAGGATTTCTATGAACAATCAGTCGACAGATGTCAAAGGTAGATTGCTTCCGAGCAACTAAGAGAAAATTATGACGGTTCTAAGACTACAGCCGAATCAAAAATATTCGACAGTAGTCTCGGGGACTACACCCAGTGGGTGCACTCAGCGTGCCCCCGCTGGTTCGACCAAAAAAAAGTCGATTGCCCGCAGTCGACCATGTCCAGTGGGTGCTCTCAGCGTGCCCCCACTAGTTCCAAGATTCCATTCGACATGGCCTGACCAGAACGAGTGAAGAAGTTCAAATAAAGCAACACAACATAAAGACTACAGTCGACTGCCGGCAGTCCACCGTAGTCTCGGGGACTACACCCAGTGGGTGCACTCAGCGTGCCCCCACTAGTCCAAAAAATTCAATCGACACACCCAGTGGGTGTACAGATACAAAGATCTTCGGAAAAGAGAGTCTTCAGATAGCATATCCTAACAGAACAAGCGATGATCGACTGGCCTGGACATTGCTCTGAAGGGCTGAACTCGCGTCATAGGCTGCTTGGCTGGCTTCCCGGATCACCTTCACCTGCTCCATCATGATTCCCGCCTGGCGTATAGCCTCCTTAGCGGCACCCACTTGATCCTCAGGGACGTGGTGTGTGGCAAAAAGGGAAGGCGGATCTGCAGTCGACGATGAAGGCCGAACACTCGTCAGAGGCACAACGAAGGACACAGAAGTCCGAGTGGTATTACCACCCTCCTGAACTACGGCCTCAGGCGCTGATGTGGTTTGTGGGGTCTTGCCAGCCAACGCCTTCCTATTTCTCCTCGCCCTCAGCGGCACTTCGTCATCATCATCAGGGAGGTCAATGACATGAGGAGGAGCTATAAGAAAAATCCAAAGTTAAAAATGAAAAATCCGATCGACCGGAAGAGACCGTCAGTCGACTAAGAGCGGAACATCAGAAGTTAACCAGTTGGAGGTAACAGCATCTTCCATCTCCTGGTCATCGTTCTTGGCAGAGATCTCAGAGGTAGCAACACTGCAAATTTCAAAAACTAGTCGGTTTATTCAATGAATCGACCAAGAGTCCGACCATGTTCAACAAAAGAAAGCAAGTTCTATTATTACCCGGAAATGGTGGGAACAGTCATCTTCATCTTAGGCAGGGCCTTTGGCGGCTTTGACGGCGTCGCTCATGGATGCTTGGGAGCTTTTTCTGACAGCGCTGGGGAAGAAGTCCGAGGGCGTTTCGACGACTGCCCAACAGGCACAATCGCCTTACCACGTTCGCGCGCAGGATTGTGTGTGAGCTTGTATCGCCTTTCCGAGCGGGGAGGTTCGACTTCTTCCTCCTCCTCTTCACTGGGGTCGTCGTCGTTGTCCTCCTCCCCTTCACCGTCAGATTGCCACTCCTCTCCACTTTCGCCTCCGCTCGCCTCCCCCTCCTCGGCCTGCTCTTGTGCTCCGTTGGGCATCGAGTACATCTCATTAATGGCCTGGAAGACAGCAAACAAGACAAAAGTCAATCGACTGATTCTAAGAGAACAAAATGAAGAAAGCAAGATTACAGTCGGAGATGCAGAATCGGACCTTGTCTACTTCGTATGACTGGTCGAGTGGAGGAATTCTCCTGGCTCCTTGGGGGTTGTCCTTGTTCCCTGTGATACTCGACAGCCACCCTTCCAACATCTTGTCATTGACCTCCTCCGGATGAATCCGAGTGGTGTCATCGAGACCCGAGTACATCCACATCGGATGGTCAGGAGCTTGGAGCGGTTGGATGTGCCTCCGGAGGAAGACCTCTAACAAATCCATGCCAGTCACCCCGTCACGGACAAGCTGAACCACTCGACCGACCAGCACTTTGACTTGTGCCTTTTCTTCTGGCGTCACTTTCAGAGAGGAAGGTTTTTCTGCTCGGTTCAGGGAGAAAAGGGAAGCCCAATCGATCGTCTGAGTCGCTTTGGTCTTTGCATAGAACCAGTCGATCGCCACCATGGACCGACTCGGGAAAGGTCATAGCTGGAAAAGAACTTTTGCCCCTCATTTGGATCCCAAGACCCCCGCACATCTGAATCACTTGCGTCTTTTCATCACTCGACTTGGCTTTCTTAACCGCCAGAGAACAACAAGTGAAAATGTGCTTGAAGAGGCCCCAATGGGGGCGACAACCCAAGAAATTCTCGCACAAAGATACAAAGGCGGCAAGGTACACGATGGAATTTGGAGTAAAGTGATGGAGCTGCGCTCCGAAAAAGTTCAAGAAACTCCGGAAGAAAGGATGAGGAGGCAGAGAAAATCCGCGATCGATGTGGGTGGTGAGGAGGACGCACTCACCCTCATGAGGGTGGGGTTCAATCTCGTTCCCCGAGAGACGCGCAGATCCATGGGGAATGAATCCCCCTTCAATCAGATCATCAATGTCATCTTGCCGAATCGCCGAGGGCATCCAATCGCCCTGGATCCAGTCCTTGGGCAGAGCGGACCTTGAAGAAGATCCGCCCCGACCGGACTTCCTCGCCTTCACCTGCGCCGTCGCCTTCTTCGCGCGCTCCAGGGCCGCCGTCTTCTCCTTCACCATCGTCGCGGACGAAGCTCGAACAATCCGGCAGCGCCAAGACGAGAGCAGAGGTGGCGGAAGATTTTGCGAAGGAAGGGGAAAAGTGAAGGCGCACTGTTCAAAAACCCTGGGCCAGCAGCTTATATGGGGTTGCTTCCGAGTGACTGACCTGTAGGCCCAGGTGATCCTGTCAAATCCCGCAACAGTCGCGCGCGCGATACGTGGCGAAAAAGGTTGCACGGAGATCGAGGAGGCTCTGTTCTATCTCATCCGATTACTGCGGCCTCTCCCGCCCCGCGCGCTTCCCAAAATTCGGATCCCACGAAATCCGCGGGCAGCAAAACAACTCGCCAGACGGAAGATCTCCTCCACACCGTCACTCGGAACTTTTCAAGTAAGGAAACTCACTCGACAAAAAACTAAGAATGGATCAAGGCGACTGAAAAGGAAGTTGCCGTCGTCACCCAGGTTCCTTGATCCGAAACAAGATATGCTCAAGGCATGAAAAATGAGTCGGAGAAGTTCTCAACTCCTTCCCCACTCAAACCTCGATCCATTCGGGGGCTAAGGATGAACCATGTACCTAGGGTAGGGTCATGGACCTGTCCTGACTACCCTACCCAAGGACATCTCTAGAAGAAATCACCTTTCAATCGACTTGGAGGTGTTCCACTCGACAGACTCGAAGACACTCGACCATGAAGCAATCACTCGACCAAGATCCAACCACTCGACGACCAGAAGACCTAAAGCCACTCCACACGCTAACGGTCGGTCATTGAGTAGCTTTTATGGTCATTATAGCACTTTATTAGAGGCGTTACCAGTAACGCCCAGCCTTAATGTACTTTAAACCCTACATAACTGAGGGGCTGGGGGGGTCTGGCAAACTCTATATAAGCCACCCCCTCCTCAGTGTAAGGGGTCCGCACCCCTGTAATCCAGACACACATAATCCAGTCGACCGCCTCCGGGCTCCGAGACGTAGGGCTATTACTTCCTCCGAGAAGGGCCTGAACTCGTAAACCTCGTGTGCTTACAACTACTCCATAGCTAAGATCTTGCCTCTCCATACCTACCCCCTACATTACTGTCAGAGTTAGAACCACGACAAATCGTTCTTTTCCGGCAACGTATATAGAGGGAAATCTCAAAACAAAATGTGAAAAATAAGTAAATAATTATTTATAAAGATAGGAATAAGTTAAATCGAATAGCTCATCATCCTTAAAAGCACTACAACACAACTCACTACACATGCACTAGGGGAGCAGTGGGAGACAGATTGTAAAAATCCCACATGTGCGCATAAATTCAGGTTTCACGTAATTATCAATTACAATGCTATATTAATTACTATGACCGTTACGTGACATTATATGCATAGTTCTATCGTTACTATGTATTATTCTTCATTTTTTAGCACCATAATGATAAGCTATAACAAAAAACTAGACGCTTTATATAAAGAAACCATAAAGCCACAATTAACATGCCAATAAGTCACGTAGCTAGGGGGTTAATAGGGTGGTTCATAAACCACACTGTAATTTCCCTATGTATTTTATATATAGCCAAAACAAATTAAATTTAAAAGGAAAGTTCTACTCCGGGGACAACATGAAACTTTAACTAGATACATAAAGAATACATAAAGGTACTAAAAATGTCTAAGAATAATAAGGTCATTTCAAAGATCATGCTCGCACACACTCTAAATGGAAAAGGTGTATCTCTACAATAGCTAAATCAACAAAAAAATATAACCCAAGAAATACTATCAGAGAATAAGGAAACAACGAAAATAAACTAGAATAGGAACATGCGTGAAGAAACCCTAAAAGCATTAACACGTCAACTTTAACTAGTTACACAAAGAACATAAAGAGTAAAAAATGTAAGGACACTGATGAAGTCATTTGCAACATCACCCCTCCCCTCCTCCCCGCTCAAGTTCTCTAAACAAGAATTTACATATCTTTGGTCAAGATTAAGACAAGAACGACTAGATTCTTATTCAATGCAATCGCCCGCCCCAAACCCATTTGCAATCCAGTCGTTTGTGTATGTCTCCGTATTTGTCGCGCCTCCGGTAATCGGCACGGGGACCCAAGAAACATAAAAGTGCATCCTCGACTACTTATTAAAACTGTAAGCTGAGGATTTAAAGGTATCAATAGATGAGTCATAAGCACGTATTATCTAAGTTAGACTTGCTAGAATATAAGTTCAAACAGTTAATCTGAGATTGCTCTTTCACGTGCTAGATGTTTTAATAAGTTGAAAGATGAAATCTATTCATTCTTTTTCTGACAATGTGTACGTAGGGAAATCTCAAAAAAAATGTGGAAAAATAAATTTTATTAAAAAAGAGAGTAATAAGTGAAAATGGAATAGCTTGTTAGAAGCGCATAACCTTAAAAGCACTACAACTCACCTCACGACATGTGCCCTAGAGGAGCAGTGAGAGTTAGATTATAAGAACCGCGCGTGCACACATAAATTTGGGTTTTTGGACCACCAGTGTCCGTGTAATGATCTATTAAGGTCTTATATTAATTATTATGGACTTGATAACCCACAAGTATAGGGGATCGCAACAGTCTTCGAGGGTAGTATTTGACCCAAATTTATCGATTCGACACAAGGGGAGCCAAGGAATATTTGTGAGCCTTAGCAGTTGAGTCTTCAATTCAACCACACCTGGGACATTTTATTTCTGCAGCAAAGTTTTTAGTAGCACAGTAGTATGATAGTTGTCAATAGTAACAGGAATAGTAACGATAGCAGTTTGTGATGATTGTAACAGTAGTACCAACGAAAGTAACTTAGCGATACCAATATGAGAAAAGCGCAGGCATTGGATCAGTGATGGATACTTGTGTTGGATGATATTCATCATGTAACAGTCACAACCTAGAGCGATACGCAATAGCTCCAATTCATGAATGTAATGTAGGGATGTATTCCGTGTATAATCATACGTGCTTATAACCAGAATTTGCATGCCATCTTTTGTCCTACCCGCATGGCAGCGGGGTCCATAAGGATATCTAAGGGATATTAAGGCCTCCTTTTAATAGAGAACCGGAACAAAGCATTAGCACTTAGTGAATACATGAAATCCTCATACTACAATAATCACTGGAAAGAATCCTAATTATTGTCACCTTGTGGTATGCGGATTGTAACACTTAGTATATAGGTGCATACAGCTTGCAAGATAGGATAAAAATTACAATGTTTCATGATAACATAAAGGTTTCAGATATGAAATCATCGCACTCGGGGCCTAGTGATAAGCATTAAGCATAGCAAAGCCATAGCAACATCAATCTTAGAACGTAGTGGATACTAGGGATCAAGCCCTAACAAATTGACTCGATTACATGGCAAATCTCATGCAACTCCATCACCGTTCAGCAAGCCTATGAAGGAATTCCTCACTCTCGGTGGTGAGCATCACGAAATTGTTGATGGAGTAGGATTGATGATGATGACAGTGACGAATTCCACCCTCCGGAGCCCTGAACGGACTCCAAAGCAGCCCTCCCGATGAAGAACAGGAGGTGGTGGCGGCTCCGTATCGTGAAACTCAATGATTCCTTCTCTGATTTTCTTTCTCTGCGAGACGGTCCTAATGGAGCTGGACTTGGGGCAAACGGAGACTCTAGGGGCCCACAAGCTCACAGGGTGCGCCCTGGGGGTGGGCGCGCCCCCTGAGCTTGTGGCTCCTGGGTGGCCCCCTCCAGTAGTTCTCGTCGCCGATATTTTTATATATTTCGGAAATAATCTCCATAAATTTTCAGCTCAATCTGAGAACTTTTATTTCTGCACAAAAATAACTCCATGTCAATTCTATTGAAAACAACGCTAGTCCGGGTTAGTTCCATTCAAATCATGCAAATTAGAGTCCAAAACAGGAGCAAAAGTATTTGGAAAGGTAGATAAGTTTGGGACGTATCAGGGCCTTACGCGAGATTATATCCATAATTCTAACATTGCTATGTTCTATTCTTCATTTGAGCAGATCTAAGATACATCAAAACCTAGATGCTTTAAAGAAATCATAAAGTCGTTAACATGCCAATAAGTCCCATAGCTAGGGGAGAATATGGTGACCCCGGAACCATCTTGATATTTCCCTATATTTTTTATATATATCAACAAAACAAATTAATTGAAATTTCTACTCCGGAGTTACCGTGCAACTTTAAATAGATACATAAGGAGTAACACCCCCCCCCCCAAGTAAACATGCTAAACAAGAAAGCTGTCTACAGCAGCTAAATGCGTAAAACACAGTATAAATCTTAGGAAATACTATTAAAGGATAACGAAACAACAAAAATAAACCTAGAATAACAACCTACGTGGAGAAACCCGTAAAGCGTTAATATGTCAACTATAACTAGTTACATAAGGAGTCCAAAAATCGTCTAGACCATGATGAATTCATTTTGCAACATCATCCCCACCTCTCTAAACGAGAACTCACATATCTGTGATCAAGATTAAGACAACAATGATTAGATTCGTATTGAATTCATTCAACCCGCTCCAAACCCTGCTGCATTCTTGCCTTTTGTGTGTGTCTCTGTGTTCGCCATCGCACCTTCAGTGATCGGCGCCACGGGGATGGGACATAAAAGTGTGTACCCAGCTGCTTATAAAACTTAAAAGTAAAGGAACTAAATGTGTCAATTTATGTGTCGAAAGCATGCATTATCTAGCTTAGACTTACTAGAATGGAAGTTAAAATGGTTAGATTGATGTTTTATGTGCTACATGTTGTAATAAGTTGAAAGATGAAAACTATTCATTCTTAAAATGTAGAAAAATAAATATTATCTATATAAAGAGTTGAATAAGTGAAAATGGCATAGCTCGCCAGGAGCGCATCATTCATAATAGCACCATAAAACAACTCACTACATTTGCGCTAGGGAAGCAGTGGGAGTTAGATTGTAAAAATCACGCACTCACACATAAATTTGGGTTTTCAAATAACCTACGCCCATGTAATGATCTATTATGATGTTGTATTAATTCTTGTGGGCCTTACGTGACATTATATGCATAGTTTGGATGTTACTGCATTTTATTCTTCATTTGAGCACCAGAAAGCTATGCTACACCGAAGCCTAGACATTTTATACAAATAAATCATAAGGTCGTTAACATACCAATAAGTCACGGTGAACACAGGGTGGGAGGGGTCCATGAATCACCTTGAAATGTCCCTATATCTTTTAAATATAGCAGCAAAAATAATTAATTCAAATGGAAAATTCTATTCCTGGGCCACTGTGTAACTTTAACTAGATACATAAAGAGTATTCTTAGAAAACATTCATAAAGAGTAGAAAAATGTCTAAGCATGATAAGGTCATTTCAAAGATCATGCTCATGCCCCCTCTCTCTCACACACTCTAAACGAGGAAATTGTATCTCTATAGCGTCTAAATGTAAAAAACATGGTATAAAACCGACGAAATACTATCACAGAACAACATGCGTGTACAAATCGTAAAACCGTTAACAAGTCAACTTTAACTAACTATACAAAGAACATAAAGAGCACACAAAAATGTCTAGACCATGATGGAGACATTTGCAACATCATCCTCCCCCCGCTCTCTCTCTCTCTCTCTCTCTCTCTAAACGAGAACTCACATATCTCAACGATTAGATTCTTATTCGATGCATTCGAACTTCCCCAAACCCTATCACATTCCTACTGTTTGTGTGTGTCTCCGTGTTCGCTGTCACGCCTCCAGTGATCCATGTTAGGGGAGCCATGAGACATAGAAGTGTGTGCCCAACTACTTATAATTTGAGATTGCTCTTTGATGTGCTAGATGTTTTAATAAGTTGAAAGATGAAAACTATTCGTTATTTCCCGATAATGTATATATAGTGAAGTCTCAAAACAAAATGTGGAAAAAGCATTATTTCTATATAAGAGAGGAATAAGGGAAAACAACGCATCATCCTTAAAAACACGAAAAAATCGCACTACACGTGTGCTAGGGGAGCAGTGGGAGTTAGATTTTAATAACCATACGCATATGCATAAATTCCGGTTTTTGGACCACCCGTGTCAATGTAATGATCTATTGTGACATTATAATACTCACTTCGTTCCAGAATATAAGGTGCATAATTTTTTTATGAAAGTCAAACTTATGTATATTAACTAAGATTAAAGAATAAAATATTGACATCTACAATACAAACTAAATATAAATTTAAAATACTCTTCATGACCGATGTAGTGATACAAATTTGTTATTTTAAATATTAATAATTTTCTGTAAAATTGATCAGACATTGCACAAGTTTGACTTTCAAAAAAATACACCGTATATTTTGAAAAGGAGGGAGTAAGTAGTATGGTCCTTGCATGACATTATATTCATAGTTCTAAGGTTACTATGTTTTATTCTTCATTTAAGCACCAGGAAGCTAAGCTACATCAAAACCTAGACATAAAGCTGTAGCATGCTAATAAGTGATGTAGTTGGGGGTGAATAGGGTGGTCCATGAACCACCCTAAAATTTTCCTATCTCTTTTATTTATAACAAAAAAATTAAATTCAAATGAAAGTTCTACTCTTGGGCCACTGTGCAACTTTAACTAGATACATAAAGAGTACCATCCCAAAGTACTTAGAGTAAAAAATGTCTAACATGATAATGTCATTTTAATGATGATGCTGACGCCCTATCGCACATACACAAAGTCCAAACGAGAAAGTTGTATCTCTACAACGTCTAAATGCAAAAGAAAAAAACAAGGTATAAAATGCAGGAAATACTATCATAGAGTAAGGAAACAAGAAAACTAAACCTAGAATAACAACCTGCGTGAAGAAACCCTAAAAGCGTTAACACATGAACTTTAACTAGCACAAAAAGAACATAAATAGTATAAAAATGTCTGGACTATGACGAAGTCATTTGCAACATCACCCCCTTCGTCTAAATGAGAACTCACATATATGTGATCTAGATTAACACAACAACGAATAAATTCTTATTCTATGCATTTATGCATGCCAAGTTTGGTTCAGGGGCCTCTTTGCCATACACCTCCTTGATGCCCGGTTTACTAATATATGAGATTCGCTAGAGAATTGGTGGTGCGAGGACTATAGAAGACTTTCAAAGATCAAATGTCACGGGTTTGATTTTCTGGTCATGCTAACCTATTGGAGTTTGTGGAAACAACACACTGCTCATGTCTTCGGCAACCAATAACTCCAAGTGAATGGAAAGGACCTGGATACGATTTGTAAAGGATTTAAAACATGTGGGCTTCGCCACGAGGAAGATGGATTGTGGCGATCTGTGAGTAGTTGGTTAGATGTGTGCGGCAGGAGGGTAGTGATGTTCTTTGTTCCGTTCTGTGCAGTTTCTTGTACCTTGGCTCCCGTCCTCCTCCTTATTCTTCAATAAAGGTGAAATACACATTTTCCTCACTATCGAAAATTCATATCCACATCGGCTAAATACAAAAACATATATTCCAGACCAAACTCGCTACATTTTCACCAGAACCCTAAACATGTGGTGGCTTCTAAGGCGGCTAGGGTTTTGAGGGGAACCTTCTTTCGGCACCTTCCTCCTCCGGATCCCCTCCGTTGCCGACCTCTTGATCGTGGTGGTGACGGGGGTCACCAGATCCCGCACGCACAAATTTTTAGCTTTAGGTTTTAGGGCTTAGGGCATGACGTATGGGAGCAACACCACACTATCCACCTAGGAGAAAAGGGTGAGGCTAAAAGTTTTATTTTTCTCTCCCTAACACAGAGATACGAGGCTACCATTAGGTGGACCTTACACATATTCTATCTCTCTCCTAACATTTCATCTCTCGCCTTAGCTTTCCTTCAACTTTTCCGGTGAGGAAGCTGCCTCTTCTACAGGCTTCGCATGGCACATGCATGCTATACATTTTTAGCCGACGTGGCATCCAAACCCTTGGCAGCAGCGTAGTCATCATTGCGTCCCTTCTTGGAGGTGTTGATTCGTACCGGTGCTTCGGAGTCCAGGAGCTTGGTGGGAGATCTTCGGTGGGCTCAGCGGTCGTGAGGCTTCTTTGTTTTTGTCGATCCTCCGTTGTCGGCATTTGTTCCTTTTGTATTTTCTCTTTCGTCTCTTTTGGGCGTGACTGTGTTGCTTCCATCCCAGCACCTATAATTGGTTGTATCGGTCTTGTTGCTTTGTAATACAAAGCGGGGGGAACCCCTTTTTCAGGAATGGCATCTGAACCTAGCTGGCACATGGTGTTGGGGAACATTGCATGGAAAACAAAAAAACTTCTATGCACACGCAAGATCTATCCACGGAGATACATAGCTACGAGAGGGGGAGAGCATCTACATACCCTTGTAGACCCCTAAGCGGAAGCATTTATCAACGCGGTTGATGTATTCACACACCTTCACGATCCGTTCCGATCAAGCACCAAACACGAGACACCTCTGCGTTGAGCACACATTCAGCTCGATGACGTCCTCGCCTTCTTGATCCAGCAAGAGGGGCGAAGTAGTAGATGAGTTCCGGCAGCATGACGACGTGACGATGGTGGTGGTGAAACTATTCCCGCAGGGCTTTGCCAAGCACAACGATTTTGGACGGACGGTGAACTAGAGGGAGAGGGGGCGCCGCACACGGCTTGAGGATTCGTGGTCTGTGGTGCCCCCTCCCCTCCTCATAGATATATAGGTGGAAGGGAAGGGGAGGCAGCCTAGGCGCACCCCAAGGGGGCCGGCGGCTGTCCTAGGGGCTTGCCCTAGGCGCCCCTTACTTTCTTGGCGCGTGGGGAGAAGGCAGGAGAGGAGGTGCCCCCCTTTTCCTTTTTCTCATCTGGAAGAGAAGGCAAGAGGGGGCCGACCCTCTTCCTTCCTTCCCTAGGGCCGGCGGCCATGAGGTGGGCACGCCAGCCTCCTTGTGGGATGGTGTGCTCCCCTCTTCTTGGCCCGCTAAGCACAATAACTCCCAATGGCCTCCAGGAACCCCTTCCGGTGATCCGATAAATATGCGGTGCATTCCGGAACTCTTCCAGAACCCGGATACTATCATCCTATATATCAATCTTTACCTTCGAACCACTTCAGAGCTCCTCGTCATGTCTGTGATCTCATCTGGGACCCGAACAACATTCGGTCACCAACATAGATAACTCATATAATACTATATCATCAACGAACATTAAGCGTGCGGACCCTATGGGTTTTAGAATGATGTAGACATGACCGAGACGCTTCTCCGGTCAATAACCAATAGTGGGACTTGGATTCCCATATTGGTTCCTACATATTATATGAAGATATTTATTGGTCAAACCTTTATGACAACATATGTAGTTCCCTTTGTCTGTCGATATGTCACTTGGCCGAGACTCGATCGTTGTTATCTCCATACCTAGTTCAATCTCATTACCGGCAAGTCTCTTTACTCGTTCCGTAATACATCATCTTATAACTAACTCCTTAGTCACTTTGCTTGCAAGCTTCTTGTGATGTTGTATTACCGAGAGGGCCCAGAGACACCTCTCCGTCATATGGAGTGACAAATTCCAATCTCGATTCACGCCAACTCAACAGACACCTTTGGAGATACCTGTAGAGCACCCTTATGATCACCCAGTTACGAAGTGACGTTTGACAGCACACGAGATATTCCTCCGATATCCGAGAGTTGCACGATCTCATGGTCGAAGGAATATGTATTTGACATTAAGAAAGCAGTAGAAAAAATTGAACGATCAGATGCTATGCTAACGGATGGGTCTTGTCCATCACATCATTCTCCTAATGATGTGATCCTGTTATCAAGTGACAACGCATGTCTATGGTTAGGAAACCTTAACCATCTTTTGATCAACGAGCTAGTCTAGTAGAGGCTCACTAGGGACACGATATTTGTTTATGTATCCACACATGTATTTAAGTTTCTGGTCAATACAATTCTACCATGAATAATAAACCTTTATCACAATTAAGGAAATATAATAATAACCACTTTATTATTGCCTCTAGAGCATAGTTCCAGGAGTCTCACACTTGCACTAGAGTCAATAATATAGACTACATAGTAATGAATCTAACACCCATGGAGTCTTGGTGCTGATCATGTTTTGCCCACGGAAGAGGTTTAGTCAACGGGTCTCCCACACTCAGATCCGTATGTACTTTGCAAATTTCTATGTCTTTATCCTTGACCTTTTCACGAACGGAGTTGAAGCGTCGTTGATGTGTTTGGTTCTCTTGTGAAACCTGGACTCCTTGGCTAAGGAAATTGCTCCAATGTTGTCACAAAAGATTGTCATTGGACCCGATGCACCGGGTATTACACCCAGATCGGATATGAACTCCTTCATATAGACTCCTTCATGCGCTGGTTCCGAAGCAGCTATGTACTCTGCTTCACATGTATATCCCGCCACCACGCTCTGCTTAGAACTGCACCAACTGACAGCTCCACCATTCAATCTAAATACATATCCGGTTTGAGACTTGGAGTCATCCAGATCCGTGTCAAAGCTAGCATCGACGTGACCTTTTACGATGAGCTCTTCGTCACCTCCATAAAAGAGAAACATATCCTTGGTCCTTTTTAGGTACTTCAAGATATTCTTGACCGCTGTCCAATGATCCACTCCTGGATTACTTTGGTACCTCCCTGCCATACTTATGGCAAGGCACACATCAGGTCGGGTACACAACATGGCATACATTATAGAACCTATGCCTGATGCATAGGGAATGACTTTCATTCTCTCTCTATCTTCTGCCGTGGTCGGACTTTGAGTCTGATTCAATTTCACACCTTGTAACACAGGCAAGAACCCTTTATTTGACTGCTCCATTTTGAACTTTTTCATAACTTTGTCAAGGTATGTGCTTTGTGAAAGTCATATTAAGCGTGTCGATCTATCCCTATAGATCTTGATGCCCAATAAGTAAGCAACTTCACTGAGGTGTTTCATTAAAAAATTCTAATTCAAATATCCGTTTATGCTATCTAGAAATTCTATATCATTTTCAATTAGCAATATGTCATCCACATAATATCAGAAATGCTACAGAGCTCCCACTCACTTTCTTGTAAATACAGGTTTCACCGTAAGTCTGTATAAAATCAAATGCTTTGATCACCTCATCAAAGCGTATATTCCAACTCCGAGATGCTTGCCCCAGTCCATAGATGGATCGTTGGAGCTTGCACACTTTGTTAGCACCCATAGGATCGACAAAACCTTCTGGTTGCATCATACACAACTCTTCTTTAAGAAACCCGTTAAGGAATGCATTTTTTACGTCCATTTGCCACATTTCATAATCAAAAAATGCGGCAATTGCTAACATGATTCTGACAGACTTAAGCATCGCTATGGGTGAGAAAGGCTCATCGTAGTCAGCCCCTTGAACTTGTCGAAAACCTTTTGGGATAAGTCGAGCTTTGTAGATAGCGATATTACCATCAGCGTTTGTCTTCCTCTTGAAGATCCATTTATTCTCAATGGCTTGCCGATCATCGGGCAAGTCCAGCAAAGTCCACACTTTGTTCTCATACATGGATCCTATCTCAGATTTCATGGCCTCAAGCCATTGGTTGGAATCTGGGCTCATCATAGCTTCTTCATAGTTCATAGGTTCGCCATCGTCTAAGAACATGATTTCCAGGACAGGATTACCGTGCCACTCTGGTGCAGTACGTGTTCTGGTCGACCTACGAGGTTCAGTGGTAACATGATCTGAAGTTTCATGATCATCATCATTAGCTTCTTCTCTAGTTGGTGTAGGCATCAGGGGAACAATTTTCTCTGATGTGCTACTTTCCAATTCGAGAGAAGTTACAACTACGTCATAAAGTTCTACTTTCCTCCCACTCACTTCTTTCAAGAGAAACTCCTTCTCTAGAAATGACCCATTCTTATCAACAAAGATCTTGCCTTCGGATATGTGGTAGAAGGTATACCCAATAGTTTCTTTAGGGTATCCTATGAGGACGCACTTCTCCGCTTTGGGTTCAAGCTTATCAGGACGAAGCCTTTTGACATAAGTGTCGCATCCCCAAACTTTAAGAAATGACAGCTTAGGTTTCTTGCCAAACCATAGTTCATACGGTGTCGTCTCAATGGATTTAGACATGCCCTGTTAAACATGAATGCATCTGTCTCTAATGCATAACCCCAAAATTATGAAGGCAAATCGGTAAGAGACATCATAGAACGCACCATATCTAATAAAGTACAGTTATGACGTTCGGACTCACCATTATGTTGTGGTGTTCCAGGTGGCGTGAGTTGTGAAACAATTCCACATTGTTTTAAATGAAGGCCAAACTCTTAACTCAAATATTCACCTCCGCGATCAGATCGTATAAATTTTATTTTCTTGTTACGATGATTCTCCACTTCATTCTGAAATTCTTTGAACTTTTCAAATGTTTCAGACTTGTGTTTCATTAAGTAGATATACCCATACCTACTCAAATCACCTGTGAAGGTTAGAAAATAACGATACCCACCGCGTGCTTCAGCACTCATCGGACCGCATACATCGGTATCTATTATTTCCAATAAGTCATTAACTCGCTTCGTTGTTCCGGAGAACGTAGTTTTAGTCATCTTACCCATCAGGCATGGTTCGCAAGTATCAAATGATTCCAAAAGTCCATCCGCATGGAGTTTCTTCATGCGCTTTACACCAATATTACCTAAACGACAGTGCCACAAGTATGTTGCACTATCATTATCAACTTTGCATCTTTTGGCATCAATATTATGAATATGTGTATCACTACGATCGAGATTCAATAAGAATAGACCATTCACTAAGGGTGCATGACCATAAAAGATGTTACTCATAAATATAGAACAACCATTATTCTCTTACTTAAATGAATAACCGTCTCACAATATACAAGATCCGGATATAATGTTCATGCTCAACGCTGGCACCAAATAACAACTATTGAGGTCCAAAACTAATCCCGAAGGTAGATGTAGAGGTAGTGTGCCGACAGTGATCACATCAACCTTGGAACCATTTCCAACGTGCATCATCACCTCGTCCTCAGCCAATCTTCGTTTATTCCGCAACTCCTGTTTCGAGTTACAAATATGAGCAACTGAACCAGTATGAAATACCCAAGCGCTACTACGAGCATTAGTAAGGAACACATCCAGAACATGTATATTAAATATACCTTTGTTCACTTTGCCATCCTTCTTATCTGCCAAGTACTTGGGGCAGTTCCGCTTCCAGTGACCATTTCCCTTGTAGTAGAAGCATTCAGTTTTAGTCTTGGATCCAGCTTTGGGCTTCTTCACGGGAGCGGCAACTTGCTTGCCATTCTTCTTGAAGTTCCCTTTCTTTCCCTTGCTTTTTTTCTTAAAACTGGTGGTCTTGTTAACCATCAACACTGGATGCTCTTTCTTGATTTCTACCTCCGCGGCCTTAAGGATCGCGAAGAGCTCGGGAAATGTTTTCTCCATCCCTTGCATATTATAGTTCATCATAAAGCCTTTTTAGCATGGTGGCAGTGACTGAACAACTCTATCAATAACACTCTCAGCTGGAAGATCAATTCCCAACTGAGTCAAGTGGTTGTGGTACCCAGACATTCTGAGTATGTGTTCACTGACAGAACTGTTCTCCTCCATATTACAGCTAAACAACTTGTTGGAGACTTCATATCTCTCAACCCGGGCACTTGATTGAAATATTAACTTCAGCTCTTGGAACATCTCATATGCTTCGTGGCATTCAAAAACACTTTTGAAGTCCCGGTTCCAAGCCGTAAAGAATGGCACACTGAACTATTGAGTAGTCATCAGATCGAGCCTACCAGACGTTCACAACGTCTGCATCAGCTCCTGCAGCAGGTCTGTCACCTAGCGGTGCATCAAGAACATAATTCTTCTGTGCAACAATGAGTATAATCCTCAAGTTACGGACCCAGTCCGTGTAGTTGCTATCATCATCTTTCAACTTAGCTCTCTCTAGGAATGCATTAAAATTCAAGGGAACGGTAGCACGGGCCATTGATCTACAACATAGATATGCAAAAACTATTAACACTAAGTTCATGATAAATTTTAGTTCAAATAATCAAATTACTAATGAACTCCCACTTAAATCAACATCCCTCAAGTTGTCTGATACGTCTCCAACGTATCTATAATTTTTGATTGTTCCATGCTATTATATTATCTGTTTTGGATGTTTATGGGCTTTATTAAAACTTTTATATTATTTTTGGGACTAACCTATTAACCCGAGCCAGTGCGGTTTGTTTTTCCCTTGTTTGATGTTTAGCAGAAAAGGAATATCAAATGGAGTCCAAGCGAATGAAACCTTGAGAGAGTTATTTTGGAGCGGAAGCAATCTAGAAGACTTGGGGTGTACGTAAGGAAAGCAACGAGGAAGGCACGAGACAGGGGCGCGCCCACCCCCCTGGGCGCGCCCTCCACCCTCGTGGGCCCCTCATGCCTCCCCTGACGTATTTCTTCCTCTTATATATGCCAATATACCCTAAAACCATCGGGGAACAGAATAGATCGGGAGTTCCACCGCCAAAGCCTCTGTAGCCACCAAAACCAATCGGGACCTGCTTAGGCACCTGCCGGGGGGTCCCTCACTGGTGGCCATCTTCATCATCCCGGCGCTCTCCATGACGAGGAGGGAGTAGTTCACCCTCGGGGCTGAGGGTATGTGTCGGTGTCAAAACCGGCGGATCTCGGGTAGGGGGTCCCGAACTGTGCGTGTAGGCGGATGGTAACAGGAGACAAGGGACACAATGTTTTACCCAGGTTCGGGCCCTCTTGATGGAGGTAACACCCTACATCCTGCTTGATTAATATTGATGATATGGGTAGTACAAGAGTAGATCTACCACGAGATCAAGGAGGCTAAACCCTAGAAGCTATCCTATGGTATGATTGTTATATGTTGTCCTACGGACTAAAGCCCTCCGGTTTATATAGACACCGGAGAGGGTTAGGGTTACACAGAGTCGGTTACAATGGTAGGAGATCTACGTATTCGTATCGCCAAGCTTGCCTTCGACACCAAGGAAAGTCCCATCCTGACACGGGACGAAGTCTTCAATCTTGTATCTTCATAGTCCAGGAGTCCGGCTGAAGGTATAGTCAGGCCATCCAGACACCCCCTAATCCAGGACTCCCTCAGTAGCCCCTGAACCAGGCTTCAATGACGACGAGTCCGGCGCGCAGATTGTCTTCGGCATTGCAAGGCGGGTTCCTCCTCCAAACACTTCATAGAAGACTTTAAACACTAAGGATAGTGTCCGGCTCTGCAAAATAAGTTTCCACATATTGCCGTAGAGAGAATAATATTTACACAAATCTAATCTGACGTATTCCGTAGCGTGACATCACACCACGGCCAAGTCTTTATTTGAACCGTTTTTATTCCCCCACCTCAGCGCCATTTGCGAGGCGGTTTCCTTGGCACGTCTTGTCAAAGCAGAGATCGTGGCCCCTTTATTTACGGGATTCTCACTAATACGGACGTGGGTAACCCAATCGTGCCCGTTGGCATGTCCTCTCGATTAAAGGTGAGTCCCAAACGGTTACGGGGAGGGCCCTTGGTATTCAACCTCTTATAAAGAGACCAAGGCCTTAATCCTTTCTTTCAATCTCAAACGATTTCCCCCTTCACCTCGAGTTCCAACACCCAAGGCTCCAAATTTCGGGCGCTTTGGATCTTCGACAATGTCCGGTTCTGACCTTCGAGGCCGATGGGCGCCCTCTTCCGTTACGAAGGAGGACGTGCTAAAGCTGAGAGAGGCCAGGTTCTTGACCGGCGAAATCTCGCATAGGTTGCCTGCTCAAGGGCAGGTCATTCCCACTCCCAGGCCTGGTGAGAGCGTGGTGTTCATGTCTCACTTCCTTCGGGGGCTAGGCTTCCCAATGGATCCCTTCGTGAGGGGGCTCATGTTTTATTACGGGTTGGAATTTCACGACTTAGCTCCGGAGTCCATCCTCCACATTTCCTCTTTCATCGTCGTGTGCGAAGCCTTCCTCCGTGTTAATCCCCACTTCGGACTATGGCTCAAGACCTTTAAAGTAGTGCCGAAGATGATCGAGGGGCGGCACGCAGAGTGCGGAGGCGCTGTTATAAGCAAGAATGCTGATGCTCCATGGCTCGAGGGCTCTTTTCAAGAGGAGTTCAGCTTATGGCAACAAGAGTGGTTCTATATCACCGCTCCAGGGGCACCAAGTGGGTGGCGCCACCTGCCTTTCGCTCGGGTCCCCCCCCCCCCCACAGCTAGCATCATGGGTCAATAGAGGACTTGACTGGGGGTCATCCAAGGACGTGCCCTTATTGCAGGGCCGCATCAGGGATCTCTTAGAAAGAGACCTCAGCTTGGTCAAAGTGACGCAGGTCATGCTGATCCGCCGAACCCTGCCCGGCAAACGTCGCTCCCTTCGCCTATGGGAGTTTAATACGGAGGGACCGCGAGCTCTCCAGCATTTCATGGGCGCAACGCCCGCGGAGATGTATAAATTGTTCTTCGGACCACAAGCAACGTGTCCGGACTTGACCGAGGACGCAGGTCTGAGCTGTAATCGCCCGGATACTAAAGTAAGTAGCCTTGTGCCAGGACTCGCTATCCGTATATTTGTCATAAAACTTGCCTCTAAAGAGCTGTTCTTTAAACAGGAGTGGATAGCGAAAGCAAAGCTTATCAGGTGTCCGGCTCCCCTCCCCGAGACCACGCCGGATTCCGTGCTGGTCAGGATGTTGAAGATTGTGCCTTTGAAGGAAAGCGAGGGGGGACAAGGAAACTACGGCCTCCTCGAAGGAGGCTGTTCGGAGGGAAGGAAGAGAAAATTCCTTTCCTCAGGGAAAGAAGAGGACCGCCTTTGAAGACCCGGAGACCGTGGCCTCAAAACGGGGGAAGAAATCTTCGACAGTGGGTCCTGCGCCGGGGGATACCTCGGCCGAACTATGCCCTCAAGGGGGCCAGCCCTCCACCGAGCCGTAAGTAGAGAGAGGTTTTTTCTTTGAGAAGAATCCTTGTTTTATATCCGAGAAGAGTAACCGAAAATTTACCTTGTAGTTCGGACCTTAGCCCTTCTCAGCAGAGCTCGTCCTCGGGGGATCTTCTTCCGGAGATGATGGAGAGAGGAACGCCTCCCCCTGCCGAACCGCCTAGAGAGGCGGGCGACCCTGAGGTATCGTCGCGGAGGGTTTCTCCGAATCCGGCAGGGCCGGAAGGCAGCCATATGGCCCCCCAAGGTTCTCCGCGTCCGTCCTTCGTAAAAGGCCATAGGACGAGTCCAGCACCGTCCGGTGCCCGGTCGAAGGAGCTGAAGGATCTGCTAGGGCGAGCATCTATCTCAGCGGAGCATCGTGCATTGATGGGCACGGTGATTGAAAGGGTTTCGTCCGTGGAAAGCGGATTGCACGAGGCTGTCAGAAGTATACTGACGGGTTTTGAGGTACGCGGAATAACGCACCCTTTTTTAACAGTGGCGCATAAACGAGATGCGCCTTGTGCATATAGTAGCCCCTGAGACTCTGTGCGTTGTCAAAATTGACGGCGCGCAGGGGATCATAACCCCAGG
This sequence comes from Aegilops longissima, assembly GCA_021605205.1. NCBI lineage: Eukaryota > Viridiplantae > Streptophyta > Magnoliopsida > Poales > Poaceae > Aegilops > Aegilops longissima. The sequence goes on from CM038676.1 coordinate 331,631,458, forward strand.
TCTAAAATGTTGTCTTCGTATGTAGGTGACGAATTGTCCGGCGTCCAGCCGGACTGATGGATTTGCCGAGCTAAAGCGGCAACTTGACATGGCAGAGGCCGACATCGTGCTTGTTAACAAGCGGCTTGACGAGGCGCAAGGTATGTAACCCCTCCGGTGGCACCTGGTAAGAGGAGCTTATGCCAGTATCTTACTATGTGTGTGCTTGATGCAGATGGTGCGGCTGCCATGGAGAGTCTTCCGGCAGAACTTGCCCGAGCCAAGGAGCAAGCCAGAAAAAGTGATGCGGCTGCCGAGAAGGCCCTTAAAGAGCTGAGAGCCGAATAGGCTGCTCACTGCCGAAGCAAGAAAGATATGGCCGAGATGGCCGTGAAGCTGAAGAGCGCTGCTGACCGTTGCAGGCTTCTGGAAAAAGAAGACCGGGAGGAACAGACGGACTTGGAGAAGGCCGTTGCCGATGCCAAGGACGCTCGCTCTGCGATGAGAGCTGCGAAGGAGGAGCTGCGTCAGGTCGGAGAGATCGCAGCTGGAAAGCCCTTTATGCTGCGGAGGAAGTTTTGTCATCCTAAGCATGCTCCGTTGGACCGGTTGTGGAGTACGGCGGACACCTATCTGGATTTGGCGGCAAGTTCTGCTGATGCGACCGAACACTTTCGAGATCAAGAAGATCGCGAAGTGGAGAAACTCTTCTGGTCGCAGTTCCACAATCCAGAGCGTCCAGTGTCAGTGGCCGATCGTCTGGCCGAATGGGCCGAGCTGAATAGGTTGTCCGGACTCACCATGAACTGCGTCATGAGTCATCTGTGGCCGGAGAGGCCGGAGCCGAAGAGTTATTTCAGCTTGGTGCAGCAGTTCCTCGGTGCGGTGCCGCGTATTAATGCAATGAAGAGGTCAGCATGCATAGAGGGTGCACAGATGGCTCTTGCCCGTGTCAAGACATACTGGGCGGAGATGGAGACCACCATTGTTGCATCCCGAGATTCGGACAAAAGCCGAGTACCTGCCGAGCACTATTTTCAGGAAGTCCTTCAAGGCGCTCGTGTAATAGAGACGCAGTGCTCGAAGGATGCTATGTTCGAATAGCATATTTTATTGTAAAACAATATTTTGATAATTTGTAGAAGCCTTTTATACTTGTGCCTTCAAGTATTTGTAACACCTCTGTCGCCGCGTTTTAAGATATATATATATATAATCTGAAAGATGGCGTTCGTCGGCTTCAAATTTCACGCAAATAGTGCGGGGGTGCTCGCAGAAGGCGCATTTTCACACTTGATCCAACGTCTTGGTCCTACAAAGGAGGTGATAGCGCAGCGAGCTAGGCAATCGGACTATAATGCTTTATCACTTTCACTTAGCCATAGGAGCTTGTGAAGAAGGCTACTTAGATAGCCCACAGTGGCGCTGGCCGCTTAAATTGGGCGCATATGTGCTGGCGAAACGGCCCTTCATTATCTGGAGGAATCCTATAGATTCCGGTGAGTCATCAGTGGTTGACCAGTCTCACGCTATATCATGACATCGGTTTTCGGCTTTCTCTCTTGAGGTGCTCGCTTTGGCGAACCGAGGCACAATCGCGATAGTTCTCCGGTGCCGCCTTAGCCGATAGAGCGGGCGTAAGGCAGCAAAACACAGGAGCGGACAACCCAACATTTGACCAAAGACATGATTCGCAGTGATGCATATATAAGGCCAAACTTCGACGCCGAACACTCCCTAAGGTATTCGGTCTTTATGAGTGCGAAGGGACAACGCCTTAGTTATAAGCCCCTAGTGTCCGTGCAGCGCAAAAATTCGACGTGGCCACATGCCAAGACGCCAGTCCTCCTCCTTGATTATACCGAAAAACCGGAGGATGTGTATCAACAAGAGACAGTAAAAAAGGTTTACGCAGGGTCTTAATCTGAAAAGAATCCTTGGAACGGGTCCTGCTTGCGTCTGCTTTGTGTCTCCGTTGTGCGTATCTGGATGGGCGCAGCATGGTGTTCATCTGTAAAGAGAGGAACTTAGTTGAAAAAGGTCGTGCGAACAGAAGTTATACTAAATAAACAAAGTATAAATTGAAATGGGTAAAATTGAGCTTGATTGTCTCGTATTTTATATGCGCGGAGCCCCTAGCGCAGGGGTATACGGCTATTAAGCCTTTATTAATTATATGTTTATGCCGGACTCGTCTAGCCGTGTCCGTGGTCTTAACGACCTGTTTGGATGTTTTGGCTGGTGAAGCCGTTTTATTGTGGGGCTGTTAAGGCAGCCGCACGATCTTCCGCGTGGGGGGCACGTTCCATGTTTCCCTTCAGTGAGATGATGCCTCGTGGACCGGGCATCTTAAGCGTAAGAGATGCGTAATGCGGTATTGCGTTAAAGCGGGCGAAAGCTTCGCGTCCCAGCAGTGCTTGATAGCTACTTGAGAATGGGACGATGTGAAAAGTTAGCTTTTCGCGATGGAAGTTATCGGGGGAGCCGAACATAACTTCAAGCCGGAGAAAACCCATGCAATGGGCATCCGGACCTGGCGTTACCCCTTGAAAGGAGGTTTTGCTGTGGCGAATTTTTGTTGGGTCTATCCCCATGTAGCGGATTGTGTCCTGATATATCAGGTTTAGACCGCTGCCGCCGTCCATCAGGACATTTGTAAACTGGAGTCCGCCGATTATTGGATCGAGTACCAAGGCAGTCCAGCCTACGTTCCTGATACTTCTAGAGTAATCCAGATGATCGAAGATGATTTGTTTTGACAACCAGTGGCGAGACTCCTTTGGGATAGGCCGTATGGCGCGTACCTTTATGGGGCCCGCCCGTTTTGTTATGTGAAGTAAGTTTACTGTTTTTACTGCTTGTGGAAAATTCTTTTGTTTCCTGGTGCTCTGCTTTTGGGGTTCGTCATCGTCTTCGCTTGGTGTGTCGAGCCCCTTGTGTTCGGCGTTGAGTCTGCCGGATTGCTTAAAAACCCAGCAATCTCTGTGGGTAAGGTTTGCAGGCTTCCCGGGAGTACTGTGTATCTGACATATCTTATCCAAGATTTTGTTTAAGTTGGATAGCTCGTCCCTATTATCTTTAAGGGGCGGCTTTTTCTGATTCTGCCGCGAGCTTTTGAATCCGGCATTGACTGCCGTGCTCTTCGGACTGTTTTCCTTAGTCCGGCGCCGGTCCTTGTTGCGTCACGGTTTTCCGTTTCCATCCCTAGTTTCGGATGTACTTGGGTCGCTGGTGCTACATCTTGCCAACCAGCTGTCCTCTCATGCGCAAAAGCGGGTCATGAGGCTTGTTAATGCGGCCATTGTTCTTGGCTTTTCTTGGCCGAGGTGTCTGGCGAGCCATTCGTCTCGGACGCTATGCTTAAAAGCTGCTAAGGCTTCGGCGTCCGGACAGTCAACTATCTGATTCTTTTTAGTAAGAAATCTATTCCAGAATTGCCGAGCTGACTCTCCGGGTTGTTGAGTTATGTGACTGAGATCGTCTGCATCCGGAGGGCGGACATATGTCCCTTGAAAATTTGCTCGGAAAGCGTCCTCGAGCTCTTCCCAACTTCCAATTGTGTTTTCAGGAAGGCTTTTGAGCCAATGCCGGGCTGGCCCTTTAAGCTTGAGGGGTAAGTATTTTATGGCGTGGAGGTCATTTCCTCTGGCCATATGTATGTGGAGGATATAATCCTCGATCCAGACTCCAGGGTCTGTTGTTCCGTCGTACGCCTCTATGTTTACGGGCTTGAATCCCGCTGGAAATTCATAATCCAGGACCTCGTCGGTGAAACATAGGGGGTGTGCGGCACCCCTGTATTTGGGTGTGCCGTGATGTTCGGATACTGGTTTTGTTGCGTTGCTTACGAGAGCTTGCTTTCTTGGCCCATAAATAGATCTGGCTGGGCCATCTTTTTGATGCGAATCCTTGAGTGGATCGCGTGCCGGCTTGTGTGCGGTGCCGCTTGCCGCTCCGTGCTGGCCATGGGGTCGTCTATCCGACCGGGTGACTTTCTTACTTTTTGACTGCGGGGGCTCTAAGGCCTCCTCGTCGAATTCCGGCAGTAGCTTTCGCTTCGGATAGCTTTTTGTGCGGCGACTTCCGCCGTATTTGTCTGCGGTGTTGAGTACTTTGCTCCATCTGATTCTTAGTGCGTCTTCTACAGTTTTGAGCTTCCGCTTCTGCTTTTTTAGGCTACGTGCAGTAGCAACGAGCCTTTTGCGGAGGGTCTTCTACTCTATGAGCTTATCCGGTGTAAGGTCGTCCGGAATGCCGTTTATGCCGGGGACGGGTTGTTCGGTTTGTTTATCCGAGTTGCCCTGTTCGGACGGTTTCTCTAAGGCATGCTCGTCGTCCGCCGGCTCATCCTGCTCTATGGCTGGGTCTGTATGGCTGCTGTCTTTATCGAGGCAGGGCTTGGAGCGGCGTTTACGCCGCCGCTTTGATTGCTTTTCGAGAGAACGATCCCTCGTTGCATCCATGTGTTCCTCGTCGTCGCTTCCTTTAGTTGTATCCACCATGTACACATCATGAGATGAGGTGGCTGTCCAATGCCCTATAGGCGTTGGTTCATGTGCGTCTCCTGCATCATCGTCCATACCGTCGATGTCTTCAGAGTCGAAATTGAGCACGTCGTTTAAATTATCGACAGTGGCTACCAAATGGGTGGTGGGTGGGTCTTGAATTTCTTCATTGTCCGTAGCCCAACCTTGCTGACCGTAGTCCGGCCAGGGCTCTCCTGATAGAGAGAGAGACTTTAGTGACTTCAGGATATCGCCAAAGGGCGAGTGCTGAAAGATGTCCGCGGCGGTGAACTCCATGATCGGCGCCCAATCGGATTCGATCGGCAGGGGTGCGGAGGGCTCGGAGTCCGGAGAGGAGTCCGGCCCCTCGGAGTCACGGGCCTTGCGGAGTGTGGGGCTGGTGTTCGGCTCGATCGCCGTTGGGATCGCAGCCCCTGAGGCAGCATCCAACCACTCATCCTCGATCAGCGCAGTTGGTTCCGAATCGAGGGTCGGAACCGATGCGTGTGCGGCCTCCAGAGCACTGTTCGGTGGCAGAGCTAGATCATGACCATCATGACAGTGCGGCGCGCTCGGCTGTGGCTCGAATCCGTCGAAGATCAAGTCCCCACGGACGTCAGCCGTGTAGTTTAAACTTCCAAATCTGACCTGATGGCCAGGGGCGTAGCTTTCGATCTGCTCTAGATGGCCAAGCGAATTGGCCCGCAGTGCCAAGCCGCCGAAGACGAAGATCTGTCCGGGGAGAAAAGTCTCACCCTGGACTGCATCGTTATTGATGATCGGAGGAGCCATCGGGCCTAAAAGCGACGACAAAGAGGAACTCTCAATGAAAGCACCAATGTCGATGTCAAAACTGGCGGATCTCGGGTAGGGGGTCCCAAACTGTGCGTCTAGGCGAATGGTAACAGGAGACAAGGGACACAATGTTTTACCCAGGTTCGGGCCCTCTTGATGGAGGTAAAACCCTACGTCCTGCTTGATTAATATTGATGATATGGGTAGTACAAGAGTAGATCTACCACGAGATCAAGGAGGCTAAACCCTAGAAGCTAGCCTATGGTATGGTTGTTATATGTTGTCCTACGGACTAAAGCCCTCCGGTTTATATAGACACCGGAGAGGGTTAGGGTTACACAGAGTCGGTTAGAATGGTAGGAGATCTACGTATTCGTATCGCCAAGCTTGCCTTCCATGCCAAAGAAAGTCCCATCCGGACACGGGACAAAGTCTTCGATCTTGTATCTTCATAGTCCAGGAGTCCGGCTGAAGGTATAGTCCGGCCATCCGGACACCCCCTAATCCAGGACTCCCTCAGTATGTACCAATAGCTATGTGTTTGATCTCTCTCTCTCTCTCTCTCTCTCTCTCTCTCTCTCTCTCTCTCTCTCTCTCTCTCTCTCGTGTTCTTGATTTGGCACGATCTTGATGTATCGCGAGCTTTGCTATTATAGTTGGATCTTATGATGTTTCTCCCCCTCTACACTCTTGTAATGGATTGAGTTTCCCCTTTGAAGTTATCTTATCGGATTGAATCTTTTAATGATTTGAGAACACTTGATGTATGTCTTGCGTGGGACACCCGTGGTGACAATGGGGTATTCTATTGATCCACTTGATGTATGTTTTGGTGATCAACTTGCGGGTTCCGCCCATGAACCTATGCATAGGGGTTAGCACACGTTTTCGTCTTGATTCTCCGGTAGAAACTTTGGGGCACTCTTTGAGGTTCTATGTGTTGGTTGAATAGATGAATCTGAGATTGTGTGATGCATATCGTATAATCATTCCCACGGATATTTGAGGTGACATTGGAGTATCTAGGTGACATTAGGGTTTTGGTTGATGTGTGTCTTAAGGTGTTATTTCACTACGAACTCTAGGGCTGTTTGTGACACTTATAGGAATAGCCCAATGGATTGATCGGAAAGAATAACTTTGAGGTGCTTTCGTACCGTACCATAATCTCTTCATTTGTTCTCCGCTATTAGTGACTTTGGAGTGACTCTTTGTTGCATGTTGAGGGATAGTTATATGATCCAGTTATGTTATTATTGTTGAGAGAACTTGCACTAGTGAAAGTATGAACCCTAGGCCTTGTTTCCTAGCATTGCAATACCGTTTACGCTCACTTTTATCATTAGTTACCTTGCTGTTTTTATATTTTCAGATTACAAATACCTATATCTACTATCCATATTGCACTTGTATCACCATCTCTTCGCCGAACTAGTCCACCTATACAATTTACCACTGTATTGGGTGTGCTGGGGACACAAGAGACTCTTTATTATTTTGTTGCAGGGTTGTTTGAGAGAGACCATCTTCAACCTACGCCTCCCACGGATTGATAAACCTTAGGTCATCCACTTGAGGGAAATTTTCTACTGTCCTACAAACCTCTGCACTTGGAGGACCAACAACGTCTACAAGAAGAAGGTTGCGTAGTAGACATCAAGCTCTTTTCTGGCGCCGTTGCCGGGGAGGCTAGGTAAGCGGCACTCACACCCCCGTCAACTAAGCTCTTTTCTGGCGCCGTTGCCGGGGAGGTGAGTGCTTGAAGGTATATCTTTTGATCTTGCAATCAAATCTTTTTGTTTCTTGTTTTATCACTAGTTAGTTTATAAAAGAAAAATACAAAAAAATGGAATTGAGGGTGCCTCATATGCTTCATCTTTTTAATGTCTTCCGTGAAAATAAGGATTCCGATAATTGTGCTCAATTGCTAGAGGAAGAATGCATTAAAATGTTTGGCACTAAATTTTTGAATGATTAGCATGATTGCAATGATGTTAGTATGAATTCCTTGAATACCCATGATGCTAATGATATTCAAATCCACAAGCTTGGGGAAGCTATGTTTGATGAAGATGATATTTTTTGTCCCCCAAGTTTTGATGAGCAAATTTATTATGATGAAAGCATGCCTCCTATCTATGATGATTATTGTGATGACACATATGCAATAAAGAATAATGATAACCATGAAACTTGTCATCTTGATCTTAATTTTCAATCACATGATAGTTATTTTGTTGAGTTTCCTCCCACTACTATTGATGAGAACAAATTTGCTTACGTGGAGAGTAGTAAAATTTCTCTGCAAGTAGATCATGAAAAGAATGCTTTAGGTGCTGGTTATATTGTTGAATTTATTCATGATTCTACTGAAAATTATTACGAGGGAGGAATATATGCTTGTAGGAATGGCAATAATATCAAGTTTCCTCTCTATGTGCTTAAATTTTTGAAGTTATGCTTGTTTTGCCTTCCTATGCGAGTTGATTATTGTTCCCATAAGTTGTTTGCTCACAAAATCCCTATGCATAGGAAGTGGGTTAGACTTAAATGTGCTAGTCATATTCTTTATGATGCTCTCTTTATGTTTCAATTCTTATCTTTTATGTGAGCATCATTGAAATCATCATGCCTAGCTAGGGGCATTAAACGTTAGCGCTTGTTGGGAGGAAACCCAATTTTATTTTAGTTTCTTGTTTTTTGGTTCTGTTTAGGAATAAATAATCCATCTAGCTTCTGTTTAGATGTGATTTTGTGTTTTAATTAGTGTTTGTGCCAAGTAGAACCTTTGGGAAGACTTGGGTGAAGTCTTTATGATCACGCTGTAAAAAACAGAAACTTTAGCGCTCACGAGATTAGATAAAACTTTTTACTGAAGAGTGATATTTAGTTAATTCTTTTTTCATATGATTACTAGACAAATTCCTCATATCCAACAATTTATTTTAGAATTTTTGGAGTTCCATAAGTATATGTTTGATACAGATTACTACAGACTGTTCTGTTTTTGACAGATTCTGTTTTTGTGTGTTGTTTGCTTATTTTGATGACTCTATGGCTAGTAAAATAGTTTATAAACCATAGATAAGTTGGAATACAATAGGTTTAACACCAATAAAAATAAATAGTGAGTTAATTACAGTACCTTGAAGTGGTGTTTTGTTTTCTTTCGCTAATGGAGCTCACGAGATTTTCTGTTGAGTTTTGTGTTGTGAAGTTTTCAAGTTTTGGGTAAGGATTCGATGGACTATGGAATAAGGAGTGGCAAGAGCCTAAGCTTGGGGATGCCCAAGGCACCCCAAGGTAATATTCAAGGATAACCAAGAGCCTAAGCTTGGGGATGCCCCGGATGTCATCCCCTCTTTCGTCTTCGTTCATCGGTAACTTTACTTGGAGCTATATTTTTATTCACCACATGATATGTGTTTTGCTTGGAGCGTCAATTTATTTTGTTAGTATTTGCTTTATGTTATTTATAATAATGTTTTGCATCTATATTTTCAATAAAAATGTCAAGGATAGCCCTTACCATGCTTATTTTGCAAGTATACATGTTGCTGTTTCAAAACAGAAAGTTTACCGCTGTTGCAAAAATTCCCTAGAAAAGTCAGAATGTGATAAAATGTTTAAACCTTTTGCATAATAAGATATGATAAATTTACTACAGTGGGAATTTTATTTCATAATTTTTGGAGCTAGGGAAGTATAATGAATCTTGCATTCTTTACAGACTGTACTGTTTTGGCAGATTGCTGTTATGTTTGCATTGTTTGCATATGTTTGCTTCTTTAATGATTCTATTTGAGGATAGGAGTATTAAATATGCAGAGGAATCTAGTATGCAATGTTGAATAATAATTTTAGTGATTTTTTTTCAGTAGAAAATGATAAGGTTTTGCATTGGTTTATACTAACTTATCTCACGAGTTCTTGTTGAGTTTGGTGTGGATGAAGCTTTCGAGATTTAGGAAACCGAGATATAAAAGGAATTAAGGAGACACAAAAGCTCAATCTTGGGGATGCCCAAGGCACCCCAAGATATAATTTCCAGAAGTCTCAAGCATCTAAGCTTGGGGATGCCCCGGTAGGCATCCCACCTTTCTTCTTCAACAACTATCGGTTAGTATCGGTTGAACCTAAGTTTTTGCTTTTTCACATTAGTTGTGCTATCCTTGCAATGTAGTTTTATTTTGTTTTGCTTGATGTTCTAATAATATCCCAAGATCTGAAATTCTTAAATGGGAGAGAGTCTTCACATAGATACATAATTATTTAACTACTCATTGATCTTCACTTATATCTTTTTGGAGTAGTTTGTCATTTGCTCTAGTGCTTCACTTAAATCCTTTTAGAGCATGACGGTGGTTTTATTTTGTAGAAATAGATGAACTCTCGTGCTTCACTTATATTATTTTGAGAGTCTTTAGAACAGCATGGTAGTTTGCTTTGGTTATGAAACTAGTCCTAATATGATGGGCATCCAAGATGGGTATAATAAAAACTTTCATGTAAGGTGCATTGAATACTATGAGAAGTTTGATACTTGATGATTGTTTTGAGATATGAAGATGGTGATATTAGTGTCATGCTAGTGGAGTAGTTGTGAAATTGAGAAATACTTGTGTTAAAGTTTGTGATTCCCGTAGCATGCACGTATGGTGAACCGTTATGTGATGAAGTCGGAGGATGATTTATTTTTTGATTGTCTTCCTTATGAGTGGCGGTCGGGGACGAGCGATGGTATTTTCCTACCAATCTATCCCCCTAGGAGCATGCGCGTAATACTTTGTTTCGATAACTTGTAGATTTTTGCAATAAGTATATGAGTTCTTTATGACTAATGTTGAGTCCATGGATTATACGCACTCTCTTCCTTCCACCATTGCTAGCCTCTCTAATACCGTGCACCTTTCGCCGGTATCATACACCCACCATATACCTTCCTCAAAACAGCCACCATACCTACCTATAATGGCATTTCCATAGCCATTCCGAGATATATTGCCATGCAACTTTCCACCGTTCCGTTTATTATGACACGCTCCATCATTGTCATATTGCTTTGCATGATCATGTAGTTGACATTGTATTTGTGGCAAAGCCACCATTCATAATTCTTTCATACATATCACTCATGAGTCATTACACATCCTGGTACACCGCTGGAGGCATTCATATAGAGTCATATTTTGTTCTAAGTATTAAGTTGTAATTCTTGAGTTGTAAGTAAATAAAAGTGTGATGATCATCATTATTAGAGCATTGTCCCAGTGAGGAAAGGATGATGGAGACTATGATTCCCCCACAAGTCGGGACGAGACTCCGGACGAACAATAAAAAAATAAAAAAAGAGGCCATAAAAAAAGAGAAAGGCCCAAATAAAAAAATAAAAAATGAGAGAAAAAGAGAGAAGGGACAATGTTACTATCTGTCGGTGTCAAAACCGGCGGATCTCGGGTAGGGGGTCCCGAACTGTGCGTCCAGGCGGATGGTAACAGGAGACAAGGGACACGATGTTTTTACCCAGGTTCGAGCCCTCTCGATGGAGGTAAAACCCTACTCCTGCTTGATTAATATTGATGATATGGGTAGTACAAGAGTGAATCTACCACGAGATCAGAGAGGCTAAACCCTAGAAGCTAGCCTATGGTATGATTGTTGTTGTTATTGTGTCCTACGGACTAAACCCTCCGGTTTATATAGACCTTTGGAGGGGCTAGGGTTACAGTCGGTTACAAGGAAGGAGATCTACATATCCATATTGCCAAGCTTGCCTTCCACGCCAAGGAGAGTCCCATCCGGACATGGGACGAAGTCTTCAATCTTGCATCTTCATGGTCCAACAGTCCGGCCAAAGGTCATAGTCCTGCTGTCCGGATACCCCCTAATCCAGGACTCCCTCAGTAGCCCCCGAACCAGGCTTCAATGACGATGAGTCCGGCGCGCGGATTGTCTTCGGCATTGCAAGGCGGGTTCTTCTCCAGATTCCGAATACCTGTTAAATAGTGTCCGGCTTCTTGTAAATACTGTGCTCCTTGGCTTCCATGCCCAATAATGGCCACCTTCCACGTGTCAAGCGAATGTGAGGAGCCAGGGTGTTTTTACATTTACCCCCCTAGCTATGCAAATGAGTTGTCTATTAAAGAGACAAGGATTCAGATCCAAACCACACCATCCTCCCTTGGCGAGCATTCATCAGAGCGCGCCCGAAAAAATCCATTCCAACATGGCCGGTCAGCGCAGCTCCTCCTCTCGCTCCCCCAGCCCCAAGCCCAGAGATTGGGAGAGGTGTTCCGTCCCGCACAGCCAATTAGTGAAGCTTGGACCGTGGATTTCTCCCCAGCGTATATGGTCCCAGTTCGAGCCGGGCTCGCCACCTATAATGGCTGGGAGCAAGCGGAGAGCCTTCCCAACCCCTCTAAGGGAGAGCGGGTGTGCCTTGCCCCTTATTTGATAAGGGGACTCGGATTTCCAATCCATCCGTTTCTCCGAGGGCTCCTGGAGTTCTACGGCCTCTAGTTGCATAACCTTACCCCTGCCTCCATACTTCATATCGCTGGCTACGTAGCCCTTTGTGAGCTGTTTTTGGGCTGTGAGGCTCATTTTGCACCGTGGAAGAAGTTGTTCTGCCTTGTGCCCCATTCTCAGAGGGGTTCAATATATCAGGTGGGCGGAGCCGAAGTATGGCGCATCGCCAGGACCGGATACCTATCCGGAACCCCGAAGAAGGCGTCCGAAGACTGGCCTTCAGAGTGGTTTTATATAGAAGACGTCCCTCTTCTGGGTCCTATTCGGATCGGCCTTCCAGAATTTGATAATGCTCCTTTGAAGAAGCGCCTGAGCTGGCGGCCACGGAGCCCCCAGGAGGAAGATGACAGAGACGTTCTTTACCTGATGAGTCGGATAAAGGTATTGGCTCAATCAGGACTGACCATGATCGAAGTCATGGCAATATGCATTATGCGGGGGGTGCAGCCGCTTCAATATCGAGGCCACCCCATGTGGGATTTCAACGGGGAGGATGACGCCACCCGCTATGGCCGCAAGGGGCCGGACTCGACCGCTGCTCTAGCAAAAATCTTGTCCGATTTGTACAAGGGAGAAGAGGAGGAATTCCTCCGCGTCAATCCATAGGGTGGATTTTCTATGTACAACCCTCAGAGCTGGGTAGGTCAACACTTTTTATGCCCATCCATTCCATAATCCCACAGTCAAATATTTTACCTTGCGAATTCATCACAGGAGCTGCATAAGGCTGTAAGGGAGATCAACAGCGCACCTCCACAACTAGAGGATCCCGAGCTGTCCCTCGACCCGGTCTTCAAAGAGGATCCGGACATATCCGTGGAGCTGATTGATAGGGTGTTCTACCAATTAAGCAGTGACGATGCCTTGGTGGCCATTACGACCGATTACCCTGGGCTGCTCCCAGCTTCGCAGGTGACTGAGACCAAAGTCCCAACATTTTGAAAAGGATTCGTCCTTGCGCACTTTGCTTACCGTATACAAACGGTGTTTCATAGGGAAGGCCCTTGGGACGCCATGCCGAGCCCGCGACGACTAGCCAACAAGGGGCTCCGAGGCCTGGCAGGCTAAAAAGGAACGCGGTCCGGACTGAGACGCCGGCGCAGAAGTATGATGTGCCACCTCACTCCATAGTATTGTCTTTAAAGACATATTAACGCCCGTGCTTTCTAGGAAGAAGAACGCTTGCCAGACTATATCCAGAGAGGTCGCCAATCACGCCTCAACCATTCGGGCTCCAAGGCCGGACATGAAAGCGGAAGCGAATACGAGGCGCACGCCGGATGCTCCTCCAACAGAGGATGCAGACAAAATATCCGCCACAAATTCCGAGGTGGAGAGCGCCATGAACCACAGGCGTCGCCGAGCCGTTCTCCGTGACGCTTGTTTCTCCCAAGAGGCATTTGATGCCTTCAACTTGGGAGACGCGTACCTCCGTGCTGCTCAAAATAGTCTAGCTAGAGCCACGGACCAGTATGTAAAGGATATACGGGTGAGAAAATTTGATGATTATACATAGCAGTAGCCCCTGAGACTTGAAATAGTTAGAATAACTGATTTAAAGATCATTTGTTATGCAAGTTCTTACAGAAAAGAATACCCAATTGTCCCATGAGCTTGAAGAGTGCAAAGCCCAACTTCAGGCTGCACTGGCCGCAGCAGAGGAGTCCAGGAAGGCCCCCCTCTGGTAATACCTATTTCAAATGAAAGATACCGTATAGAGTGCGGCATATGTGCAAATCTGACAACAAATTTTGCAGATGACGCCGGAGGAAATCCGGATGAGCAACATCTCCTACGCCGGCTAAAGGCTGGCGAGAGCATGCTTACGAGAGTTAGGCAGGAGAAAAATAATCTCCAGGATGCCAACACCCAGCTGGGCGTGGAACTAAAGGATGTTCGTGCCCAACCGTCGGACTTTGTGAAGGAGAATCAGCGGCTTCGACGCGGCATTTTTAGTAAGTGCTTGAACGAACTTTTAAGAAGAGTTCGGCGAAGGAGCCGACTAACAGAGCTATGTCGGTAGGTATGCTAACGGGTCGTCCGGCGGATGAAATGCCCGGGTCTGTGGGTGATCTTCTACCCGAGCTCTCACAACTGCACGAACGAGCTCGGCAGGTGATGCAAGGCGTTGCCCAGGCCATATGGCCATCCGTCTCCCTGCCCGAAGGCCTTGGAGAGCTTGCGAAGAAGCTTAAGGGAGCGCGGCGGCGCTTCCAATTATGGAAGATACCGTCCTGCTGTCAAGGTGCCAGGGAAGCCTGGGCCATGGTGAAGACGCGGTATACCAAGGCTGACCCAAACCACATGGCCGAGGTCGGACCTGTGGGGCCCGATGGGAAAGAGATCCCCGTTAGCTTAGTGTATGGGCAAGTAGAATTGGCCGCAAAGTGACTAGACAGCCTGTTGGATGGTATACAAGAGGAATTTAGCCAGTCAAATTGACTATGTAATTAAAGTGACATGTATAATGCCTTCTAGTCGGATTGTAGATCATTTGTCATGGCGGACCTTTTTGCTTCAACCTCGGGACCCGATAGTCCGGAGTGTATCCGAATACCCTCTCGGTTATGTAAGAACCGGGGCATGCTTGGAAACCAGGCGTAGGGGTCATAAGTGCTTGAACAGACAAGTGCCCAACTAGTTATGTTATATTACATGATTAGTAAGAAACATCTTCCAGGGAGAATTGTTCCGTTAGGGGTTCCTTTCCCTGGGTATGCATGCCCTAAAGTGCATGTCCGGACTGCGAAAAGAGTCACAGAGAAAAACATCTGGGGGCACATATGGAAAATAAATAAGTGAAAAATCATCTTTTGTTCACCGACCGAATATTCCCTTAAGAACGCTAGCTTTCGGCTTCACCCAGTCTGAGGTACACATCCGGCTGACCTGGCAGTAACAATCGCAGAGGTGCTCCCCTTATGCCCTAGCCGAATTAACGGGAACATATGGCATAAATACAAGAGCCAGGCAACCCAGCTTGGCCAAAACTTAAGTCATATCGATGCATATAATGGCGAAGAAAAGGTACATGCGGAAGGATGACACATGTGCTGGGCATGAAGCCCGGATAAATAAGTAAGCTTCTGTGAAAGAAGGCCCCAGGTATAATGAGCGCGGATAGCGCGTCAATGGTGTGCAGGCAAGGCACAAGTTAGCCTTTGCAGGCGTCAGGAAAAATAAAATAAGAAGGAGGGAAATAAAGGACAAATAATGTATATGCAAAAAATGGACAGAGGAAGGAGACGAACACAGAGCCCGGCGCTAGGCGTAGAATCTCCGAAGCCTGGCTACGTTCCATGGGTTCGGCTCAAGCCGATTATCCGATGCATCCCGCAGACGGTACGCCTCCACCTGTCAGAACTTGGTCAATGATGAAGGGACCCTCCCATTTGGGCTCGATCTTGGTCGTTTTATTCTCCGGCAGGCGTAGAACTAGTTCGCCAACGTTACAAGATTTGGCCCGTACTTCTCTGCTTTGGTATCTTCGATCCTGTTGCTGATAGAATGCGGAACGGGCTTTTGCCACATCGCGCTCCTCCTCTAGGGTGTCCAAATTGTCCTTCCGATCGAGCTCGGCTTCTCTTTCTTCGTACATGCGCACTCGAGGTGAGTCATGAATTATGTCGCAGGGCAGAACCGCCTCTGCGCCGTACACCATAAAAAAGGGTGTGTATCCGGTAGTACGATTCGGTGTGGTCCGCAGCCCCTAGAGTACAGAGTCGAGCTCCTCTACCCAGTGCGTGTTAGATTCCTTTAGGGACCACACCAATCTGGGTTTGATGCCGCTCATGATAAGACCATTTGCTCGCTCGACTTGACCGTTAGTTTGTGGGTGATAGACGGAAGCATGATCGAGCTTAATGCCCATGTTTTTGCACCAGGGTTTTACCTCGTCGGCAGTGAAGTTCGTGCCGTTATCGGTGATGATGCTGTGGGGGACGCCATAATGGTGTACAACCCCGGATATGAAGTCTATCACCGGTCCGGATTCGGACGTTTTAACAGGTTTGCCTTCTATCCATTTGGTAAATTTATCCACCATGACCAACAAGTATTTTTTCTTGTGGGTTCCTCCTTTAAGGGGTCCAACCATGTCAAGCCCCCAGACCGCAAAGGGCCAGGTGATGGGGATTGTGTGGAGAGCGGTGGGTGGCATATGGCTTTGGTTTGCAAAGAGCTGACAACCGACGCAACGTTGGACCAAGTTCTGTGCATCTGCCCGGGCCGTTGGCCAGTAAAAACCTGTACGGAAGGCCTTACTTACTAGTGCCCGGGCTGCAGCGTGGTGGCCGCCGAGTCCAGTATGAATTTCTGCCAGAAGCTTCCGCCCTTCCTCTTCGGAGATGCACCTTTGAAAGACTCCGGTGGTGCTTTTCTTATAAAGCTCTCCCTCATGGACCCTATAGGCTTTAGATCGCCGCACTATGCAGTGTGCCTCATTTTGGTCCTTGGGGGGTTTCTGCCTAGTTAAGTAGGACAGGAATGGTTCTGTCCACGGGGCGATGATGGCCATTATTATGTGGGCTGAAGGTGTTATTTCGGTGGCAGAGCCTCAGATTATGTCAGAGTGTTCGGTATCGGGCGTTGTGGCCGGGTCCGGACTATTGTTACTGGTGTCTCCTTCCCATACCACAGATGGCTTAAACAGCCTCTCCAGAAAGATGTCAGGGGGGACCGCATCGTGTTTTGCGCCGATGCGTACGAGGACGTCTGCCGCCTGATTGTTTTCCCAAGCTACATGGTGAAATTCGAGCCCCTCGAACCGAGCTGACATTTTAAGGACGGCATTGCGATAGGCCGCCATTTTCGGATCCTTGGCATCAAAGTCTCCATTTATTTGGGATATTGCGAGGTTTGAATCCCCGCGTACCTCCAGGCGTTGAATGCCCATGGATACTGCATCTGGAGACCATGTAAAAGGGCCTCGTATTCGGATGCGTTGTTGGAGTCTGTATACATTATCTGGAGTACGTATTGAACTGAATCTCCGGTTGGGGACGTCAGAACAACGCCGGCCCCTAGACCAGCCAGCATTTTGGAGCCGTCGAAGTGCATGATCCAATTGGAGTATGTGTCGTACTCTTTAGGGAGTTCGGCTTCCGTCCATTCGGCGACGAAGTCGGCCAATACTTGCGACTTAATGGCTCGCCGTGGCTTGTACGTTATGTCGAACGGGAGGAGCTCAATGGCCCATTTGGCAATCCGGACCGTGGCATCGCGGTTGTTTATAATATCGTTAAGTGGCACTTCCGAGGCTACTGTTATTGAACACTCTTGAAAGTAGTGTCATAGCTTCCGGGATGCCATGAATACCGTGTATGCTATCTTTTGATAATGCGGGTACCGTGACTTGCATGG
Source organism: Aegilops longissima (assembly GCA_021605205.1). NCBI lineage: Eukaryota > Viridiplantae > Streptophyta > Magnoliopsida > Poales > Poaceae > Aegilops > Aegilops longissima. The sequence continues at coordinate 331,648,626 of CM038676.1, forward strand.
AGTAAGGACTGTGGATACATAATAGACCGGCTTTTGAAGGGGGAATTTATGTCCGTCCGTTTCTCGTTCGACGATGAGCATTGCGCTTACAACTTGATGAGTTGCCGCAATGTATAACAGCATTGGTTCGCCAATGTTTAGCGCGGCCACGATTGGGTTGGTTGCCAGTATGGCTTTTATTTCTTCCAGTCCGGCTGTGGTGGCATCCGTCCACTCAAAGTGTTCGGTGCGCCGTAAGAGGCGATAAAGGGGTAACGCCTTTTCTCCCAGGCGGGAGATAAAGCGGCTTAGAGCCGCCACACATCCGGTTAATTTCTGGATTTGTTTGAGGTCCGTTGGGATATCCAACTATGACAAGGCTCGGATCTTGGCTGGATTTGCTTCAATTTCTCTGCGAGATACAATGAAGCCCAGGAGCTTTCCGGCTCGCACACCGAAAACACATTTTTCCGGGTTGAGCTTGATGTCATATGTTCGGAGGTTGTCGAATGTGAGCCTCAAGTCGTCTATTAGAGAGTCGACATGTTTGGTTTTGACGACCACATCATCTACGTATGCCTCCACTGTTTTGCCGATCTGGTTCGCGGACATATACGAATCATGCGCCGATATGTTGCGGCGTTTTTGAGCCCAAAGGGCATTGTGTTGAAGCGAAGGGGCCGTATGGTGTGATGAATGCTGTTACGGCTTGGTCGGGCTCCGCCATCTTAATTTGGTGGTAGCCGGAGTATGCGTCGAGGAAACACAATGAGTTGTGTCCTGCGGTAGCATCGATAATTTGATCGATGCGGGGGAGGGGGAAGGGATCCTTTGGGCAAGCCTTGTTGAGGTCCTTGAAATCGGCCTTACGGGCGCCATGATTTATCCTTCTTTGGTACCATCACCAGTTTGCTAGCCGGACCGGTGTTTTATTCTCTAATGAATCCGGCCTCCAATAACTTGGCTAGTTCCTCTCCATGGCTTGTCTCTTAGGTTCGAGAGAAACACGAAGAGCACCTTGATGAGCTTTAATCCCTTTAGAATATTGAGGTTGTGCTCGGCCAGCCTGCGTGGGATTCCTGGCATATCTGAAGGATGCCAGGCAAAAATGTTCCAGTTCTCGCACAGGAACTCTCGTAGTGCGGCGTCTACGGCGGGGTTTAATTGTGCCCCGATGGAGGCTGTTTTTGTAGGGTCCGTTGGATGGACTTGGAATTTGACTATTTCGTCCGCTGGTTTAAAGGAGGTGGACTTGGATCTCTTATCGAGTATCACATCGTCTCTGTCCACCGTGGAGCGAAGCGCAGTCAGTTCCTCGGCCGCTAGGGCTTCGGATAATGTCTCGAGGGCCAGTGCGGCTGTCTTGTTTTCGGCGCGGGGTGCTGTGTCCAGATCACTAGCGAGAGTGATGATTCCGTTGGGCCCGGGCATTTTGAGCTTCATGTACCCGTAATGGGGTATGGCCTGGAAGATCGTGAACGCCTCCCGCCCTAAAAGGGCGTGGTATCCGCTACTGAACGGAGCCACTTGGAACGTAATCTCTTTGGACCTGTAATTCTCCGGCGTGCCGAACACCACATCTAGTGTGATTTTGCCTGTACAGCGTGCTTCCCGACTGGGGATTATTCCTCTAAAGGTTGTGTTGCTTCGCTCGATGCGGTTCTAGTCTACTTCCATTTTTTGAAGGGTTTCCTCATAGATGAGGTTTAATCCGCTGCCGCCGTCCATGAGCACCTTGGTGAGTCGAAATCCGTCCACAATTGGACTGAGGACCAATGCGGCTGGTGCTCGGGCTGTTCAGAATTTAGGTTCGTCACTGGCATTGAAGGTGATAGCCGTGTCACTCCATGGATTTATTGTTGCCACGTGGTAGATTTCGGCGAGGCTGCGGAGTGTTCGCTTTCGCCTATTATTTGATGCGAAGGTCTCAAAGACTTTTAATATCGTATTGTTATCCATGGGATGGTGCTCTGTGGCTTCTGGGATGAGAAGATCCTCGATGTCGGTGTCAAAACCGGCGGATCTCTGGTAGGGGGTCCCGAACTGTGCGTCTAGGCGGATGGTAACAGGAGACAAGGGACACGATGTTTTACCCAGGTTCGGGCCCTCTTGATGGAGGTAAAACCCTACGTCCTGCTTGATTAATATTGAAGATATGGGTAGTACAAGAGCAGATCTACCACGAGATCAAGGAGGCTAAACCCTAGAAGCTAGCCTATGGTATGATTATTGTGTTGTCCTACGGACTAAAACCCTCCGGTTTATATAGACACCAGAGAGGGTTAGGGTTACACAGAGTCGGTTACAATGGTAGGAGATCTACATATCCGTATCGCCAAGCTTGCCTTCCACGCCAAGAAAAGTCCCTTCCGGACACGGGACGAAGTCTTCAATCTTGTATCTTCATAGTCCAGGAGTCCGGCTGAAGGTATAGTCCGGCTATCCGGCACCCCCTAATCCAGGACTCCCTCAGTAGCCCCTGAACCAGGCTTCAATGACGACGAGTCCGGCGGGCAGATTGTCTTCGGCATTGCAAGGCGGGTTCCTCCTCCAGGTTCTTCATAGAAGATTTTGAACACAAAAGACAGTGTCCGGCTCTGCAAAATAAGTTTCCACATATTGCCATAGGGAGAATAATATTTACACAAATCTAATCTGCTGACGTATTACGTAGCGTGACATCACATTACGGCCAGGCCTTTATTCGAATCGTTTTTACTCCCCCACCTCAGCGCGTTTCGCGAGGCGGTTTCCTTGGCACGTCTTATCAAAGCAGAGATCGTGTCCCCTTTATTTACGGGATTCTCATCAATACGGACGTGGGTAACCCAACCACGCCATTGATTACGATGCTTGGGAGATAAGCGAGTTTTATCAGGCTGGTGGGGACGCATAGCCGCATCCACCCATATAAGGGGATAAGGATCCACCTTTTCACCTACGCCTTCTTCCTCCTTTGCCTATCCATCTTCCGCGCACTCGAGCTCCAGCGCCCAAGTCCGCACTTCCCACCTCGAACTTCTCTAGCCATGTCCGGAGCGGGAGGCAAGTGGATGGTCTCCTCCGTCACGGAGGGGCACATCAAAAAACTGAGGAAGGCCGGATACTTGTCCAACGACATTGCGCACCGGCTTCCCGAAGAGGGGCAGCTCCTCCCCACCCCAAGGCCCCATGAGAGGGTAGTATTCCTTCCCCATTTCCTCCGCGGAATGGGCTTTCTTCTCCACCCATTCGTCCGGGGGCTCATGTTCTACTACGGCCTGGATTTCCACGATCTGGCCCTGAACTTCATCCTCAACATCTCGGCGTTTATCGTCGTGTGCGAGGCTTTCCTCTGCATCCGTCCCCATTTCGGCCTATGGCTCAAGACTTTCAATGTCAAGCCGAAGGTGGTGCGCGGCAACCAGGCGGAGTGCGGAGGCGCCATGGCTGGAAATATGGCCAACGTCCTATGGCTCGAGGGCTCCTTTGTGGAGACCCTGAAGGGGTGGCAATCGGGGTGGTTTTACATCACCGAGCCACGCGACCCTGAGTGGGTCGCAGCCCCCGAGTTCCGGTCCGGACCCCCTACACGGCTCACGTCCTGGAAAGAGACGGGCCTGTCGTGGGGCAACAAAGGAGAGGTAACTGGACTGCAAAAATGCATCCAAACCATGGTGAACAAGCAGCTCAAGCTTGTCAATGTAGTCCAGGTTATGCTCATCCGCCGGATCCTCCCGTGTCAACAACGGGCTTTCAATCTGTGGGAGTTCGACCCGGCGCAGCACCGAACTCTCAGCAGGCTCTTCGACACGACGTACGAAGATGCCTGGAAGGTGCTTTTCAAGGGCGCCGAGGCTCCCGCATCCGCTTCCGAGGATCGCGGATTCAGCACGCAGCGTCACGCTAGCGCGGTAAGCTATTTGTACCTTTTACAGGGTATTAGTTTTCCATAGTTTGACTCTATGCGGGATCTAAGCTCCCTTACCTTTGACAGGATTGGCAGGCGAAATCCGGACAGATCAACTATCCGGCTCCCTTGCCCGAAGACCCAGCCGATGCTCACTTAGAGAAGCTGCTGGCTCCGGCACCTTATGTGGTGCCGGAGAAGAAGGCCAAGAAGAAGGCCACAGGGACTCGAAAGAGTGCCCGACGCCTGGAGGTGTCGGATTCATCATCCGACAAATCCGAGACGCGCTCCTCCCGTGAAGACGAGGAGGAGGAAGAAGAGACCTCTCCCCCTCCAGCGGGGGGAGGAAAGAAGAGAAAGGCCGCCCCGACCGGGGAGGCCGAAGGGTCCAAGAAGGGGAAGACTCTTCCTCCGGACTACCCCACCGACACCGACGACGACGAACAGGAGTGGCCGCACAGGGCCAAGCGTCCGTCGAAATCGTAAGCATCCGGATACCAGAGTAATTCATAGTATTCCTTTATTGCACAACTTTTCCTTACGTCGAATATGATTGCAGTCCGCCCAAGGCCGGGCTCGACGAGTCGTCGAGCGGCTCCCTGGATTCGTCGGATGTGAATTCACTTCCGTCGGCTACCTCCCCCTGCCCTACGGACGACGCCAAAGTGTTGTCCCAACAGGTTCCAAGTCAGGAGGAGGTGATCCCAGAGGCGGCGCAAGGCGACCTCCCGGATTCCAGGAGTAAAGGGGATGGAACCCCCCAGGGCTCCAAGTCCGGCTGTGAGCCGGACACCGCGCCGGAACCTTCAATGGTTCCGGACTCCGGTAGGCGGCCTCCTTCCAAGAGGAGCAAGCATGCCGAGCCGGTGACCTCCGTCCAACCGGAGGCACCGGACAATTTGTTGGAGGTGCTTAACGGCGCCTCCATCGACGAGGAGCACCGCTCTGTTATGAGTGCGGTGATCCAGAAGGTTCAGTCCGCTAAGAGCGGACTGACTGAAGCTTGTGCCAGCCTTTTAACAGGCTTTGAGGTAAGTAAAGAGTATATAAAAATATTACCGCATAGACAGTAGCCCCTGATGCTCTGTTTGGCATTCGGAAAGAAAAGCCGAATAGAGGATCTAATATAATTCGCAGGAGTCTAACAAAAAATGATTCAATATCGTGTCACGGGCTTCATTGCTCTGGCGACCACGGACCGATCATGGAGGTAGGCACGCTGAAGTAGGGCCTCGAGCGTTCCGAGCAAGAGCTCGGCCTTGCCAAGCAGCAGCTCGAGGAGAAAGAAGGTAAGAGATACCTTATAGAAAAAATATATAAAAGATGCAATTGCAAAAAATGACAGGATTAACGAGGCTATTATAGGGGCCACAACTGAGGTGGCGACCCTCAAGCAAGCGCTGTCCAAGGCCGAGAAGAGAGCGGCCGCGGAGCGCACCGAGCGGGAGAAGTATGAGGCCCAGGTTGGCGAGGTGCGGCAAGATCTCCAGGCTCTCATGGAAAAACATGAGAGTTTGGAGCTTGAATCAAAGACGCGAGCGTCCGAGCTTGCGGTGGCTATTGAAAATGCCAAGTCTGCCAAGGCCGAATCCCAGAAGGCCCTCCAGGAGTTGGATGCAGTGAAAAAGATAGCGGCGGGTAAGGCATTCTTTATGCAAAGCAAACATGTAAAAGTGAGTTACTTGTTACTTACCCGAATTCGGAGCTCTCCAGGAGCATTCGCAGTTCTTCCCCATAGCGTGTCCGATGCCGCCGCATTCTACAGAGCCGAGGAGGGCAGCTCGACGGAGAAGGTGTTCTGGTCTCGAGATCTTTGAGGCGGACGCCTGTGCCTCTGGCGACCAGTGAAGCAGCTGGTCGAGCTCCACAAGGTGGCCGAACAGGCCATGAAGGGCCTCATAGTTCGGCTGTGGCCTGGAGAGGCTCTGCCTGGGAGCTACTTCGAGCTGGTGCGGCGGCTGGTGGAGGCCTGTCCAAGGCTTGAAGTCATCAAGCGCTCCGTCTGCATTGAAGGTGTCCGTAGGGCCCTTGCCCGCGCTAAGGTGCACTAGGGCAAGATGGATGCTGAGAAGCTTGTGAAGGACGGGCCACCGCCGGGAAAGAAACATCATAAGCCCGAGAATTATTATAAGGACGTTTGAAGGGTGCCGCCTTGTGGCGGATGATGTGCCGAGGATGTAATTTTGAGTAAACTTCGCTCGTTTTGTCCTGTCGCTGAAAACTTGTTCATATCGCTAAGCAATGCTTTTAATTTAAAATATTACCTTATGTGCGGTCGTTTATCAAATTTGAGAGATGGCGAGTAGTAAACCTTTCCCCATGCCACTAGTCTTTGGGGTGTTGGGATAAACCCAGCGCTCTTTTTCCCATGTTTGGGTCCTTTGAGGGAGGCTCGGCAACTGAACAAGGCAATCAGACTATAATGCTTGAACACTCTCACTTAGCCATAGGATTCTATAATTTTAAATTTCGGCGAAGCCCCTAGTATTCGGAAGACCGAGTTTGGGGTGCTATCCACGCCTTGGCCGGACAAAGCCGACTCCTCGCTCTAAGCGGCATAAGTCTTTAGGGACTCGAAAAACCTCTCGAACAGCGACCAGCTCTCGCTTCATCATGACAGTCAGTTTTAGCTTTCTCTACTGAGGTGCTCAGCCCAGCTCAACTGGGGCACAATCGCAGTAGTTCTCCTAGTGCTACCTTAGCCGATATAGCGGAACATAAGGCACCAAAACATAGGAGCCGGGCAAACCCAACTATTGACCCAAGACATGATTCGGAGCCGATGCATATAATGCTATAAGTTCGGGGTGCCGCACTTGTTAAAGTGTTCGGACTTCTCACACCATATTGAAGGGTAGTAAAGCCCCTGGCGTATTTGCCGTACCAAGGTGTACGGGTGCAACATGTCGTCAATGAACATATATTTGTAAAAAAGAGTAATGCAAAAATAGACAAAAGCTATGCATTGTTTATTTAAAGGTCTGCGATCAAGGCGGAACGATACAGATAACGCAATAAGCAAAAAGGTGGACTATTTAACATGTCCATTCCAGGGGCAGGCTGCGGAATTGTATGCGAAACAGGTATACTGCTCGTGATAGAGACCACCTGGGAGTTCCGTAATGCGGCATGGCGACTGCTTCCCTGGTTCTTGTATCGTTTGTGCGGCAATTGTACTGCCGGACAGGGCTTCCGAAGAATGGAGTCCTGAAAGTAAGAGAAAAGTAAAAAATCGGCAGCCCCTAGTGCGGTTTAAGCCGTGTTTCGGGCGTGCCGTGATGGTGCCCCTCCCCCTGTGCCCATGGTATTTCAAGAGCGTAGTTATGTACGCGAAACACTGGTTTCGCACTTTCGCGAGGGCTGGGGTTGGGGCCGCATTGCTACGCCTGCTCGGAATGTGCCACGCGGTCTTGTTGTAGGTTACTCCGGCCGCGCTTGACGGTGTCCGGACATTTAATGGCTGGACTGGAGAACTGCCTTGAGAGGCTGCTTTGTACTTCCGCTGCGAGGGCAGCCGTGTGCTCCTCCGTCCGGAGGGAGCGTTCGGTGTTTCCATTCACCGTAATTAATCCTCGAGGGCCTGGCATCTTGAGCTTAAGGTATGCGTAGTGCGGTACCGCGTTGAACTTAACAATCACGGTTCGCCCGAGCAGGCGTGATAGCCACCGCAGAGCGGGACTATGTCAAGATTAACTCCTCGCTTGAAATTATCCGGAGATCCAAGACCACTTCAAGTGTAACGAGCTGCACAATTGGTCTCTACACCTGGTATGGCGCCTTTAAAGGTCGTTTTGGTGGGCTTAATCCTTGAGGATCTATGCCCATTTTCCGACCGTATCCCGGTAAAGCAGGTTCAGGCTCTGCCGCCGTCCATAAGGACTCTAGTGAGATGAAATCCGTCAATGATTGGGTCTAGAACCAATGCGGCGAATCCGCCATGACGGATGCTAGTGGGGTGGTCCTTGATCAAAGGTGATCGAGCGGGAAGACCATGGGTTGAACTTTGGGGCGACCGCTCCATCGCATATCGTCCCTTAACGCGCTTCGCTCCCTCTTGGGGATGTGGGTTGCGTATATCATGTTCACCATCCGCACTTATGGGGGAAAACCCTTCAGTCCATTATTGTTCGTCGGTCGGGGCTCTTCATCGTCATCGCTATGCAGCCCTTGTCTTTATTTTCGCATTTAACTTGCACTGCTTGAACACCCAACAATCCCGGTTGGTGTGATTGGCTGGCTTTTGAAGTGCCATGTATCCGCACAAGCGGTCGATATTCGGTCCAAACTGGGCCAGCCCTGAGTATTTCTTTTAAATGGATTTTTCCATTGACCGGTTTATAGCCTCACGAATCCGGCATTAGCTGCGGTATCTTGATGATTATCGCCGTTAATCGGCGTTTTTGCTTGTTCGCGACGCGACCTGCCACTCATCTACGTATCTGAATTACGGGGTTCTTGGTCATATTGTTGCTCTGAGCAAGCCAGCTGTCTTCTCCCGCACAAAAGCGGGTCATGAGTGTCGTGAGGGCTGCCATGGATTTCGGCTTTTCCTGTCCAAGGTGCCGGGCGAGCCACTCGTCACGGATATTGTGCTTGAAGGTTGCTAGGGCCTCTGTGTCCAGATAGTCGACTATTTGATTTTTCTTTGTTAGGAACCGTGTCCAGAATTGCCTGGCCGATTCCTCTGGCTGCTGAATTATGTGGCTTAGGTCGTCGGCGTTTGGTGGCCGCACATAAGTGCCACAAAATTGTCGAGAATGCGGCTTCAGTGTCCTCCCAACAACCGATTGATTATCTTTGGCAAGCTGTTAAGCCAATGCCGAGCTGGTCCCTTAAGTTTGAGTGGGAGGTATTTGATGGCGTGTAGATCATCGCCGCGGGCCATGTGGATATGAAGGAGATAATCCTAGATCCATACCGCAGGATCTGTTGTGCCATCGTATGATTCGATGTTCACGGGTTTGAAACCCTCAGGGATTTGATGATCCATTACTTCATCTGTGAAGCATAGTGGCTGTGCGACGCCTCTGTATTGGGCTATATCGCGACGTAGCTCAAACGAGCTTTGTCTATTGTGTTCGGCCCGGCGGTTTACTATATCGAGTGGCGATCACCGCCACGTGTTGCGTGGGCGCCCGCGCGATCCGTAGATCGATCTTGTTTGCCTTGCCTTGTCCTCCAATATATATCGCAGGTCTGGCGCATTTTCCCGTGCCTTGGTATATTTTGGCGGCGAGGGTGCGGCTTGAGTGGAGGGCGAGAGGCCTCTCTGTCATCGACCACGAGGTGGCGGTCGGCCGTATCATCGCTGGTGATGTAGGTTTAGGTACTTCCTCCTCTAATCGGGGTAGCAACCTGCGCTTTGGGTAGCTCTTGGAGGGGCGTTCGAGTTCATACTCTTCAGCCGCAAGGACTTCAGTCCATCTGTCGGCTAGCAAATCTTGATCAGCTCTAAGCTGTTGCTTCTTCTTCTTGAGGTTGCTTGTCGTGGCCATGAGCCTGCGTTTGAAACGCTCTTGTTCGACGGGATCCTCTGGGCAGCAATTAAATCGTCGTTGAGGCTTGCCTCGTCTTGGAGGAGGCATATAATTATCGTCCTCGACCTCTCTCTGCTGCTCTCTCATGAGGCTGGCTTCTCCATCCTCTGTCTTTGAATCTTCTTTGGAGGGGTTTTCTTCGACACTCTCCGGTGTTATTATCTCCGTGCCGGAATCACCGTTTTTGCTGTGGCGGGATTTAGAGCGGCGCCGCTGACGCCGGCGCTTAGGCTGTTTCTTGGAGGGGTCGTCCTCCGCTGTTCCATCGCCATCTCCTTCTTTTGGTGTGTCCACCATGCATATGTCATACGACGAGGTGGCTTTCCAGTGCCCTATAGGCGCTGGTTCTTGATCGTCTCCTGCATCGGCGTCCATACCGTCGATGTCTTCAGAGTCGAAGTCGAGCATGTCGGTTAAATCATCGACAGTGGCTATGAAGTGGGTGGTGGGTGGGCTTTCAATTTCTTCATCGTACGTATACCAACCTTGCTGACCGTAGTTCGGCCAGGGCTCTCCTGATAAAGAGAGAGACTTTAGTGACTTCAGAATGTCGCGAAGGGCGAAAAGCGAAAGATGTCCGCGGCGGTGAACTCCATGATCGGCGCCCAATCGGATTCGATCGGCGGGCGCGGAGGGCTCGAGTCCGAGAGAGTCCGGCCTCGGACTCCGCAGCGCCTTATGGAGTCTTGAGGCTGGTGTACGGCTCGATCACCGTTGGGATCGCAGCCCCCGAGGCGGCGTCCAACCACTCATCCTCGATCAGCGCAGTTGGCTCCGAATTAAGGGTCGGAACCGATGCGTGTGCGGCCTCCAGGGCACTGTTCGGCGGCAGAGCTAAATCATGCCCATCGTGACAGTGCGGCGCGCCCGGCTGTGGCTCGAATCCGTCGAAGATCAAGTCCCGCCGGATGTCGGCCGTGTAGTTTAAACTTCCAAATATGACCTGATGGCCAGGGGCGTAGCTTTCGATCTGCTCCAGGTGGCCAAGCGAATTGGCCCGCAGTGCGAAGCCGCCGAAGACGAAGATCTATCCGGGGAGAAAGGTCTCACCCTGAACTGCATCGCCATTGATGATCGGAGGAGCCATCGGGCCTAAAAGTGACGACATAGAGGAACTCTCAATGAAAGCACCAATGTCGGTGTCAAAACCGGCGGATCTCGGGTAGGGGGTCCCGAACTGTGCGTCTAGGCGGATGGTAACAGGAGACAAGGGACACGATGTTTTACCCAGGTTCGGGCCCTCTTGATGGAGGTAAAACCCTACGTCCTGCTTGATTAATATTGAAGATATGGGTAGTACAAGAGTAGATCTACCACGAGATCAAGGAGGCTAAACCCTAGAAGCTAGCCTATGTTATGATTATTGTGTTGTCCTACGGACTAAAACCCTCCGGTTTATATAAACACCGGAGAGGGTTAGGGTTACACAGAGTCGGTTACAATGGTAGGATCTACATATCTGTATCGCCAAGCTTGCCTTCCACGCCAAGGAAAGTCCCTTGCGGACACGGGACGAAGTCTTCAATCTTGTATCTTCATAGTCCAGGATTCCGGCTGAAGGTATAGTCCGGCTATCCAGACACCCCCTAATCCAGGACTCCCTCACTCTCCACTTTTGGCTACCTGCCGGAGTATCCAACATGCTCTAAGGCTATGTGTTGGTATGGCGCCCTCTGTACTATGAATTTTGCAGGGTCCATTGAGCCATCCCTCGATCTGATTCCATGCCACATGAGGGTTTTTGCTTTGGTAGTAAACCCGGGTGTCTTGTGATAATGCACCCTTTTATTTCGGACTGGGTTCCTATTTAGGGCCGGATTGTCCCATATATTTATTTCGGTTTTCCAGGCACTTTCCATCGCACAGTATTTTCGTACTATGGACGCTAAGTCGGCAAAGCGTGTAATTTCACGGCGACTTATGGCGTTGAGGATCCCCTTGTCCGTGCAATTATTGCAGAAGAATGAGATTGCATCTTCCTTGCGGTAGTCATTAACCTTGTTCATTACAAGGAGGAACCTGGCCCAATAATGATGTACTGTTTCCTGGGGCTCTTGCCTGATGTGGGAAAGATCGCTTATGTTTGGGTGGGTGGGTGGACTTGAATCCGAAACCTCACCCGATCTAAGACCCAGGGGCCGAGGAGTTTCCAATCTTGGAAGTTCGGGTTCTAGGATGTTGCCCGATAAGTCTGGCCCGCTGCCTGACTCTAGGTTCAGGGCTTGGGTGGCGTTCTCCCGTAAATGGGTATCCGGCTCGGAGGGCTCAGGAATCCAGACATAGTTAGTCCTCAAGATAGATGAAAGGTCGTCGCATTGTTCCTCCACCACCGCAATGTGATGGGTGACCGGTGGAGAGTTAATCTCCCTTTGATCGGGTTTAAGCCCAATCCGATCATAGTCCGTAGCGACTCCCAAGGCAGCGACGCGATCCAAGAACTTGTTTAGGGAAGAGAGCTCCATTGGATCCATCTGCTCGGCAAGTTCTGAGTTGACGTGGAGGCTGTTTTTGATGACCCGAGAAGTCATCGTTGGCGCAGCGGCCGAACATGCGGTCATGATGAATCCACCTAGCCGGAGAGTTTGGCCGACAACCAAAGCTCCCCCAGCGGTAGTGCCGCCTTTAAAGACAAGACGAGACATCATTCCTTATGGCGACGACACAGTGGAACTCTCAATGAAAGCACCAATGTCGGTGTCAAAACCGGCGGATCTCGCGTAGGGGGTCCTGAACTGTGCGTCCAGGCGGATGGTAACAGGAGACAAGGGACACGATGTTTTTACCCAGGTTCAGGCCCTCTCGATGGAGGTAAAACCCTACTCCTGCTTGATTAATATTGATGATATGGGTAGTACAAGAGTGAATCTACCACGAGATCAGAGAGGCTAAACCCTAGAAGCTAGCCTATGGTATGATTGTTGTTGTTATTGTGTCCTACGGACTAAACCCTCAGGTTTATATAGACACCGGAGGGGGCTAGGGTTACACAGAGTCGGTTACAAGGAAGGAGATCTACATATCCGTATTGCCAAGCTTGACTTCCACGCCAAGGAGAGTCCCATCCGGACACGGGACGAAGTCTTCAATCTTGTATCTTCATGGTCCAACAGTCCGGCCAAAGGTCATAGCCCGGCTGTCCGGATACCCCCTAATCCAGGACTCCCTCACTATCCTTTTACCACACTTGTGCTTCAAAGTAGCACCATGATCTTCATGATAGAGAGTCTCCTATGTTGTCACTTTCATATACTAGTGGGAATTTTACATTATAGAACTTGGCTTGTATATTCCAATGATGGGTTTCCTCAAAATGCCCTAGGTCTTCGTGAGCAAGCGAGTTGGATGCACACCCACTTAGTCTCTTTTGTTGAGCTTTCATACACTTATAGCTCTAGTGCATCCGTTGCATGGCAATCCCTACTCACTCACATTGATATCTATTGATGGGCATCTCCATAGCCCGTTGATACGCCTAGTTGATGTGAGACTATCTTCTCCCTTTTTGTCTTCTCCACAACCACCATTCTATTCCACCTATAGTGCTATGTCCATGGCTCGCGCTCATGTATTGCGTGAAGATTGAAAAAGTTTGAGAACATCAAAAGTATGAAACAATTGCTTGGCTTGTCATCGGGTTTGTGCATGATTTAAATATTTTGTGTGATGAAGATAGAGCATAGCCAGACTATATGATTTTGTAGGGATAGCTTTCTTTGGCCATGTTATTTTGAGAAGACATAATTGCTTTGTTGGTATGCTTGAAGTATTATTGTTTTCATGTCAATATTAAACTTTTGTATTTAATCTTATGGATCTGAATATTCTTGCCACAATAAAGAAGATTACATTGATAAATATGTTAGGTAGCATTCCACATCAAAGATTCTGTTTTTATCATTTACCTACTCGAGGACGAGCAGGAATTAAGCTTGGGGATGCTGATACGTCACCAACGTATCTATAATTTTTTATTGTTCCATGCTATTATATTATCTGTTTTGGATGTTTATGGGCTTTATTAAACACTTTTATATTATTTTTGGGACTAACCTATTAACCCGAGCCCAGTGCCGTTTTCATTTTTCCCTTGTTTGATGTTTAGCGGAAAAGGAATATCAAGCGGAGTCAAAACGGAATGAAACCTTCGGAGAGTTATTTTTGGAACAAGCAATCCGAAGACTTGGGGTGTACGTAAGGGAAGCAACGAGGAAGGCACGAGTCAGGGGGGCGCGCCCTCCACCCTCGTGGCTCCCCTGACGTATTTCTTCCTCCTATATATACCAATATACCCTAAAACCATCGGGGAACAGAATAGATTGGGAGTTCCGCCGCTGCAAGCCTCTGTAGCCACCAAAAACCAATCGGGACCCTATTCCGGCATCCTGCCGGAGGGGGGATCCCTCACCGGTGGCCATCTTCATCATCCTGGCGCTCTCCATGACGAAGAGGGAGTAGTTCACCCTCGGGGCCGAGGGTATGTACCAGTAGCTATGTGTTTGATCTCTCTCTCTCTCTCTCTCGTGTTCTTGATTTGGCACGATCTTGATGTATCGCGAGCTTTGCTATTATAGTTGGATCTTATGGTGTTTCTGCCCCTCTACTCTCTTGTGATGGATTGAGTTTCCCCTTTGAAGTTATCTTATCGGATTGAGTCTTTTAATGATTTGAGAACACTTGATGTATGTCTTGCGTGGGATACCCGTGGTGATAATGGGGTATTCTATTGATCCACTTGATGTATGTTTTGGTGATCCCGGGTTCCGCCCATGAACCTATGCATAGGGGTTGGCACACGTTTTCGTCTTGATTCTCCGGTAGAAACTTTGGGGCACTCTTTGAGGTTCTATGTGTTGGTTGAATAGATGAATCTGAGATTGTGTGATGCATATCGTATAATCATTCCCATGGATACTTGAGTGGCATTGGAGTATCTAGGTGACATTAGGGTTTTGGTTGATGTGTGTCTTAAGGTGTTATTTTACCACGAACTCTAGGGCTGTTTGTGACACTTATAGGAATAGCCCAATGGATTGATCGGAAATAATAACTTTGAGGTGGTCTCGTACCCTACCATAATCTCTTCGTTTGTTCTCCGCTATTAGCGACTTGGGAGTGACTCTTTGTTGCATGTTGAGGGATAGTTATATGATCCAGTTATGTTATTATTGTTGAGAGAACTTGCACTAGTGAAAGTATGAACCCTAGGCCTGGTTTCCTAGCATTGCAATACCGTTTACGCTCACTTTTATCATTAGTTACCTTGCTGTTTTTATATTTTCAGATTACAAATACCTATATCTACCATCCATATTGCACTTGTATCACCATCTCTTCGCCGAACTAGTGCACCTATACAATTTACCATTGTATTGGGTGTGTTGGGGACACAAGAGACTCTTTATTATTTGGTTGCAGGGTTGCTTGAGAGAGACCATCTTCAACCTACGCCTCCCACGGATTGATAAACCTTAGGTCATCCACTTGAGGGAAATTTGCTACTGTCCGACAAACCTCTGCACTTGGAGGCCCAACAACGTCTACAAGAAGAAGGTTGCGTAGTAGACATCATTGTCTAAGGTCCTGTTCGGCTCTGTACCTACTTTTCAGCTCCACTATGTTAGCCTGCAGCTCCGCCGGCTTCGCGAGCTGAGTCTGGAGCGGAGGGACTCCGAACACTCCCTAAGTGATACATGATCCAAATCAACTAACCCATCTTCGATCATCACGTGAGATGGGGTAGTCTTCAATGTTGAACGTCTCTATGTTGATCATATCTACTATATGACTCACGTTCGACCTTTCGGTCTCCAGTGTTCTGAGACCATGTCTGTACATGCTAGGCTTGTCAAGTTTAACCCAAGTATTCTGCGTGTGCAAAACTATCTTACACATGTTGTATGTGAACGTAGAATCTATCACACCCGATCATCGCGAGGTGCTTCGAAACGATGAACTTTAGCAACGGTGCATACTCAGGGAGAACACTTTTATCTTGAAATTAAGTGAAGGGATCATCTTATAAAATGCTACCGTTGTTCTAAGCAAAATACGATGCATAAAGGATAAACATCACATGAAATCAAAATATGTGACATGATATGGCCATCATCATCTTGTGCTTTTGATCTCCATCTCCAAAGCAACGACATGATCTTCATTGTCACCGGCGCAACACCTTGATCTCCATCGTTGCGTTGGGGTCGTCTCGCCAACTATTGCTTCTACAACTATTGCTAACGCATAGCGATAAAGTAAAGCAATTACATGGCGCTTAGTGATTGACACGTAGGTCATACAATAATTTCAAGACAACCCTAAGGCTCCTGCCGGTTGTCGTACTCATCGACATGCAAGTCGTGAACTTATTACAAAACATGATCATCTCATACATCAACATATATCATATCACGTCTTGACCATATCACATCACAACATACCCTGCAATAACAAGTTAGACGTCCTCTACTTTGTTGTTGCAAGTTTTACGTGGCTGCTATGGGCAACTAGTGCAAGAACCGTTCTTACCTACGCAAAACCACAAGGGTGATTATCACGTTGCAATTTAACCTTCTGGAAGGACCGCCGTAGTCAAATTAGATTCAACTAAAGCGGGAGAGACCGACACCCACCAGGCACCTTTATGCAAAACAAGTTGCATGTTAGTCGGTGGAACCGGTCTCATATACGTGGACATGTGTGACGCCCCCGATTTAATCGTACACTAATCATGCACGCAAATGTGTACGATCAAGATCAGGGACTCACGGGAAGATATCACAACACAACTCTACAAATAAAATAAGTCATACAAGCATCATAATACAAGCCAGGGGCCTCGAGGGCTCGAATACAAGTGCTCGATCATAGGCGAGTCAGTGAAGCAACAACATCTGAGTACGGACATAAGTTAAACAAGTTTGCCTTAAGAAGGCTAGCACAAACCGGGATCTGAGATCGAAGAGGAGCAGGGCCTCCCGCCTCGGATCCTCCTAGTTACTCCCGGTCGTCGTCGGTGGGCTGCACGTAGTAGTAGGCACCTCCAGTAGTAGTCGTCATCGGCGGTGGCGTCTCGCTCTGGGCTCCATCGTGCAGTTGCAGCAATCGAGTAGAGGTAGGGGGAAAGGGGAACAAGGCAACCGTGAGTACTCATCCAAAGTACTGCAAGCAAGGAGCTACACTACATATGCATGGATATATGTGTAAAGGCCATATCGGTGGACTGAACTGCAGAATGCCGAATAAGAGGGGATAGCTAGTCCTAACGAAGACTACGCTTCGGTCACTGTCTTACAACAGTAGGGAGGGCAAACTGAAGTCCTCCAAGTAACATCACATAGCAATAATCCTACCCGCGATCCCTCCTCATATCCACGAGAGAGCGACCACCGGTTGTATCTGGCACTTGAAAGGTGTGTTTTATCAAGTATCCGGTTCTAGTTGTCATAAGCTCAAGGTACAACTCCAAGTCGTCCTGTTACAAGATCACGGTTATCCGAATAGATTAACTTCCTGCGGTGCACCAACTTACCCAAAGACGCTTGATCCCATTTGGCGGACACACTTTCTGGGTCATGCCCGCCGCGGAAGATCAACACGTCGCAGCCCCACCTAGGCACAACAGAGAGGCCAACACGCCGGTCTAAACCTAAGCGCGCAGGTGCAGGCCCATCGCCTCGAGCACACACAAGACGCGTTGCGTCTGTGGCCGAAGCGAGCCTAGCCTAGTGGCGTTCAGGTCCAATCCGGCGCGCGCGCGCTCGATCGGCTGGCGTCACGAAGTGCCGGTGATACCACGGCGGGATACCCATAACTACTCCGCGTAGATGGTTAGTGCGTATAAGCTCGTAGCCAACTCAGATCAAATACCAAGACCTCGTTAAGCGTGTTAAGTATCCGCGAACGCCCGAGCAGGCCAGGCCCACCTCTCTCTAGGCGGTCTCAACCTGCCTGTCGCTCCGCCACAAAGATCCATCCGAGGGCCGTCGGGACAAGGGTCCTTTCAGCCCCCAATCCGTGAATCACTCATGGTGCTCCACAAGTCGACCCGACTTTAGTTTCCACATGTATCATGTATAAAGTATATAGTATATACCCGTGATCACCTCCCGAATGATCACGGCCCGATAATATAGCACGGCAGACGGACAAGAATGTAGGGCCACAGATGAAAGTACTAGCATCCTATACTAAGCATATAGGATTGCGGTAAAATAACAACAGATAGTAACAAGGACAGGCTATGCATCGAGGATAGGTATAACGAAGCGATAACATGCTACACTACTCTAATGCAAGCGGTATAGAGTAGAATAGGCGATATCTGGTGATCAAGGGGGGGCTTGCCTGGTTGCTCACAAGAGAGAGGGTCGTCAACACCGTAGTCGAACTGGGCAGCAGCAGCGTCGGTCTCGTAGTCTACCGGAGAGAAGAGGGGGAAGAAACAATGAATACCAAGTAAACAGATGCATATCGATGCATGACATGTCAAGAAGCGATGCTAGGCGTGCCCTAACGTGGTATGAGGTGGTGCTTGGTTAAGAAACATCCGGAAAGTATTCCGGTGTTTTGTGTTTTCGGGCAGAGGAGCCGGAGGGGGAAAGTTGCAGGTTCGATAGGTTAGGGTGTGGCAGACGAAGGGACTGCGTATCCGGATTCGTCTGATTTTTCTGAGCAACTTTCATATAGAAAACATTTTCATCGGAGTTACGGTTTATTATCTATGAATTTTAAAGTTTAAACAATATTCGGAATTATTTATATTAACGAAAAAGGAATATGATGTCGACATGGCGTGGGAATGACGTCGGCAATCAACGATCAAGTTGATCGGTCAAAAGCGACATGGGGACCCACTGTCATAGACAATGGGTTTAAGCAGAGTTAAAATTAATCGATTTTAGTTAGTAAATCTCTGGGTCCACATGCCGATGCCTAGTTAAGCTAACTAAATAACTTTAATTATAAATCCGTTTAACTAATCCTAATTACGTGGTGGGGCCGCATGTTAGTGGCTCGGGCTGCCCGATCGGCGATTGATTGGTCAACCCAGCTTAGTCTGAGGCCGTGGGGGCCACTGGCAATGACCAGGGGTGGCCCAGTGTCGGCCACGTCGATCGCCCGGCGACGGAGCGGCTCCGGCGACCAAAGCAACGGCGCGCCGCGGAGTTGGCGAGCCGTGCTACGGGGGCCTTCGGACTGCGGCTTGACCTAAAGTGCGGCCGGTGCAGCGCCACGATGGTGGACGACGACCGGCCTCGGGGCGACCGAGTATCGCCGGTGGCGAGTGGAGGCGGCAGCGGCGATCGGGAGCGCATCGGGAAAAGCCTACGGGGTGGTTAAAACGAGCGCCGTGACGCGCGTTCGAACGAGGGGAGCCGCACGCATCCAACATCGGCGGTCCCGAGTCTTTGAGGATAACCTAGAGCCACGGCAGCAGCCGACCGAGCGGGCGCTGGAGTTGAGCGTCGGCAGGTTCGGCGTCTGAGCACGGCAAGGGTGGCGGAGGGGTGCGTTGAGCAGCTAGGAGCTCCAGGAGCTCGGTGGTGGCGCTAGCGCGGCGCTAGGAGCATCAGGGCGACTGCAATGAGTTCGACGACGGAGCTCGTCTCGGCCATGGCGGGCCCAGCCGCTCCGGTCGCGTATGGAAGCAAAAGAGAGGGGGGGGGAAGTGTAGCTCACAGTGAGCATGCAGATGTGCTCAGTGGGCTTGGGGAAGGCGCGAGGTGGCCAAATTCGACGCCGGCGTTCGTCGGAGTAGAGGAAGAAGAAAGGGGCGCCGCGCTCGCTGTGGGGCTCCTGGCTTGGTCCGGTGGTCGAGGAAGACTTCGCGGGGTACGACGTCGCTCGGGGACGCGTTGGCGAGGCGCGGCATGGCCGGTGGCCGCGGCTATGGCGCAGCCATGGCGACAGCGGCAACTTAGCGAAGCGGCGCAGAGGAGGTCGCAAGAGGGGAGAGGAAGGAGGCGGCTAGGGTTCCAGGTGTGGGCGACGTCTTGTAGGTCGGCGGCGGCGGATGGCGACACGTGGCCATCATGGTCACGGGCGGCTGCCCGGGTCCACCTCCCTCTCGTGAGCAGAGGAGGAAGGAGAGGGCAAGTTGGGCTGGGCCGGCTGGCATGTGGGTGGGCGAGGCCCGGTGGGGCGGAGGCCTTTTTCTGTTTTTCTATTTCTTTTGTTCTATTTTTGTTTATTATTCCTTTTCATTTTACTGTTTTATTTTAGTTCCTCTTTTATCTTAGTTTTATAAACTATAAAAGTAGTCCCTAATTTAGTGTTAGCAATTAGCTCTTGCCACATAAGTTTGGGCAACAAAATAAATTAGTTTAATATTTTATTTATTGTAAAGGCATTCAACTAATTGTCTTTGCCCTTTATTTAAAACATTTTAGAGTATTTTACACTTTTATAAAAGTGTGGTTTCTCCACCATACTTTCTTATGCATTATTTGGCTCACTCCGAACATTTTAGTTTTAAAGTTTGGAAACTTTCGTTGTTTGCCTATGTTTTCAATTTGAATTAGAACCGGTTCAATCAGCGTGAGTTTAATCACGAAAACCGAGGTGGCGTGTCATCATTAGCGAGGATTCTTGTAGCTTAATTACAGGCGTCACAATTCTCCTCCACTACAAGAAATCTCGTCCGAGATTTAAGAGCGGGAGTAAGGGGAAGGGATCCGTTACTGAAATTCTAACGGATCTTCTCATCTGGCTTGCTCTTCGAAGAGGTCAATCAATATATTGATGTCTTCATTTTTCATTTCAAGTCATCATGGTGAAGTCGTCCTTTCCTTGGGATCTCCAACGTACCTCTGAATAGGTAAGGGCAGCTCGCTCTGGCGAATGCTTATGGGGTAAACAATCTGGGTTAACACATGAATGAGCATAAGAGTATCTCTCGAGTTGAACATATAAAATACATCGAGAGTGATGTATGAAGGTACAATAAGAGGTTCCAACGGATAGATAGTTTCTCGAGGTCTGAACCGGAGTGAGAAAGAGGTTCAGAGTAGCGAGAGTAAGTATAGCGTCTGATACCAGAATAGAGCAACAGGCAGGTGGCCCGTGAATTACATACAAAGTCAAGCACGAGGAATAACTTTGACAACAGGGTGTACAGGAGAGTCGAGGTTTAAATCTTTGTGGGCTGTGGTTATGGGCCCACCATGTGGGTTAAAATAGGGAAGGGCATTGACATCTTGCATGGTCATGTTAGCAAGCCATGTCAGAGGATCAGCCTATCAGTTATGTCGGCAACAACATCGGTACCAAGGGAGAGGGTCGAAGAGAACCATTTTGCTGCTCGTTGAACGAGGCGGACCAATAGGCAAAGTTCTCGTCCATCGGTGGCTACCGGAATGCCATCAACAATAAGGTTCTCGCTGACAGAATTACACACCGAGGAGTTCACATAAGAAGTAGAATATTGCTGCTTAGATCATATAGATCACAAGAAAGGTTCAAACAACCAATGGAAAGTAAAATATGATTATCACGTTAAACAGAACAATGGAAAGGAAAATGTGTTTAAACACATATTTCAGGGTATATCCTTCCCAAGGACAAGCGGGCATGATACCCATGACAAGATAGAAGTAGAAGACCATTAAAGTAAGGGAGGAATTTCACGGTATTACCCATACAACAGTGTTTGGATAATTGAGTGAGAAACATTTAGCATTGGGCTTCAAATGTTCCTGTTGAAAATCATAGTACCATAGACATGCTTCGAGATAGGATTGACATGGTCTTCAGGTGAAGAGCAGACTTTGGAATCACGAAGGATCCATCGAGAATAACTTGTAGAACCAGATTACAATTCCCTCATGGATGAATGGATAACCTGCTGAAAAGGAATCTATAATGATAGGTCCTCCAGTAGGAAGTGCTAGGCATGGCATCATGCTACGGGTCATCAAAGTATCAACATCATAACTCTTGGAAAGTTGTCCCAACCATCATATCGACCGAGATTCAGATCCGATTGGTGTCAGGATACCTCAGACTTAGGATACCTGAGAAGAAAAGGTGCAACGCAAATTGACGAGATGACATTGTAAGATTCTCAGGGAAATGAACTAGGAAGTGATTTCCGTTAACAAGAGTCCATCATTAACCCAAGGAGAGGACAAGGAGGTGTCTGGTGAACTCAACGGCAATTTACCGAGATTCCCAAAAGATGGACTTCCACAATTAAGTGATCGAGGAGATAACATATGTCAGATCAAATGATATAAGGAAGTATGCTCGAGGAAAACATACACAAGTAAATGTTGGTTGAAAGGTGCGCCCGATGGGTTGGGTTGCACGACCAATGTCAGAGTGGTGATTCAATAATCGATAGCCTAAGAATGAACCTTCGACCATTAACCTCAAAAAATAGGGTTGCTAGAAGGAAAGAATCCAAACAACACCGTTCACTTGTTGGAATCAACACGGGGACCAAGAAGAATGGTGATGGTGAGAAGTATTTCTATGTCAAGAATTTTCAAGAGGTGGAACAAATCTCAGAACAATCTTGTCATAAAGGATGGTAATACTCCAAGGTAAAGAAGAACAATTGCTGGGTAGCAAGGAACTCAAGGTATAACACCAAACATGATCAAGCTTGTGTTGGTGGGACGGCAATAAAGTGGTCGATGATAATACAATTCATCGAGGGCAAGGATGGTATTTCTCATCATGAATTCAATTGATATCTGGATGAGCTCGAGAATGTTGGCGATCACGACACCTTTGTCGCGAGAGTTCATGAAGATGTAATCGATCGACGGCGACATCAAGTCAAAGTAATGATGAAGTGAAAGGTTATTGGAACCAAAGTGCGACACAAACTCGAAACCAAGCTTGTTGTTCAAGGCGAAATGATATGACGATGAGGATCGGCGTAAGGTTAGTTCATCGTCGAAAATTGTGCTCGAGAAGAAGGACCGGTTAGCACGCAGTTAAAATCATCACGACAATGATATAGCCAAACAGGCTAGGAATGGCGTGATCGGGTACAAACTTCGTACTTATAGAAGCTTCTTGAAGAGTTGTTGAACCATAGTGCGGACTCGGTTCGAGCTTATCGGTGTCTTTGAGTGTTTAATAACTCGGGGCCGTGAAGAATTGGAATCGGTGGGAAGGTAGCACTTGATGAAGAACTCATAAGAAGTTATGCAGTTCCATGATAATCTCGAGATACCAGGGGTAATACTCGATGACATATCAAAGTAGAGGTTGGGCGGGGTTATTGCTCTCTGTAAGACAAGTGCTAAAACTTGCACGAGAAATGGTATTTAAAAGAGGACATGGTGGAACCACGATTGTAAAGGCGGATCCCCGATATAAGATGAACTTATACCAAAGGAATAATTAATTTAAGAGAAGCTTTAATGATAAGATCTACATCGTGTCCATGGGCATGAACACAAGTTCAAGGTCGACTCCACTTCTCCAATGCATAACCTTTCATTCACTTCTCACGTTCGATGAAGTTGCGGTGTTGAAAATTTTATCTGGCGAAGCACCGTAAGAGTATGATTCGTGAAAACTTTCGGGTTCATACGGTTTGGTGAAGGCATATGTTCAACCCATAGGGGCTTCTTGGAATCATATACCGTAATCTTTAGAAATAATTAACTCAAGCTCGAAGGCGAGCATGGTTGAAAGCGAGAGGATACAATTTACCAAAGGCATTATGTATCGGAGGAAAGGCTCACAAGGTTATTGAATATGAAGGCGTTGTCGGATAAAATCCAACAAAGGATCTGGTGGTCCACAAGGGATCTGACGTGAGCATCAGTACTCAACTAGAGGAAGAAGAATGCAAGGAGATCAAACTATAAAAACAACTGACTAACTCAATTGTCAAATGCAAAGAAATTATGACTCCCAAATCAAGGGGTCAGAAGCAATGCTCTGATTAGGGATGGATAAGTTGAATAGCCTTAGGGTACAATCAACGACAATTGGATTGGTCGAGAACCAATTCCAGTTAAAAGAATGGCAGCTCAGCCGGAAAGGTAATTTATAAGGATCAATGATGATTGCGATTATTCGCAAACATATTGAGTCAACAGACTCAAAATGATAATGACAAGGAATGTCAACAAGACTACGAGACTTATGGGATTAACCATAATGCAAGCAAGCAATAATTTCAAGAGCCAAGGCTCCAGAGGATTTTCGGAAGATCGAATAGTATTTAGAAGACTTTTGAGAAACACATGATAGCGGGATGAGCGGATACTCGACAAGTGCGAGTATTTATTTGAAGGGTATTCATGTGGCAAGGAACTGCTAGGCAGTAGGCACAAGGTATTCTCGGAACAATAGAAAACTTGAGGTATCTTGTAATAACAAGATCAATGGGGATGATCGTATGAATGGCAAGTGTAAGTAGTTATCGATAAGGGTTTATCGGTGGTGAGAATTGCAAAAGCAACAGGCACAAGGTCTCGAGAGAACATCGGAGTATCTTGAAATCTTACAGTGCGATCGGCGATCATCTAGACTCACCGGGGGAAAGTGTTTTCGAGAACCTAAAGTTAGTTTTGTTTTTAGCAAAATCATTTAACCTGAATAGACGAGAGCTCAGAGTCCCAGAGTAAAGGTCGAGGAGTAAAAGATCCTAGTACCACCCAATGGCGACGTGGGCCCGTAAGGCACATAGCCAAGTTAGTAAAAGTTTTTGCAATGTCTAGACTCGACTTCGGCCAAGGAGTGTGGAAAGGGGATTCCTACAGCGATGGCTCGATACCAACTTGGACGCCCTGATTTAATCATACACTAATCATGCACGCAAATGTATGCGATCAAGATCGAGGACTCACGGAAGATATCACAACACAACTCTACAAATAAAATAAGTCATACAAGCATCATATTACAAGCCGGGGGCCTCGAGGGCTCGAATACAAGTGCTCGATCATAGGCGAGTCGTGAAGCAACAACATCTGAGTACGGACATAAGTTAAACAAGTTTGCCTTAAGAAGGCTAGCACAAACCGGGATCTGAGATCGAAGAGGAGCGGGCCTCCCGCACGGGATCCTCCTAGTTACTCTGGTCGTCGTCGGTGGGCTGCACGTAGTAGTAGGCACCTCCAGTAGTAGTCGTCATCGGCGGTGGCGTCGCTCCAGGCTCCATCGTCTGTTGCGACAATCGAGTAGAGGTAGGGGAAAAGGGGAACAAGGCAACCGTGAGTACTCATCCAAAGTACTGCAAGCAAGGAGCTACACTACATATGCATGGATATATGTGTAAAGGCCATATCGATGGACCGAACAATGAGAATGCGAGAATAAGAGGGGATAGCTAGTCCTAACGAAGACTACGCTTACGGTCACTGTCTTGCAAATGTAGAGGAGGGCAAACCAAGTCCTCAAGTAACATCACATAGCAATAATCCTACCCGCGATCCCTCCTCATATCCACGAGAGAGCGACCACGGTTGTATCGGCACTTGAAAGGGTGTGTTTTATCAAGTATCCGGTTCTAGTTGTCATAAGCTCAAGGTACAACTCCAAGTCGTCCTGTTATCAAAGATCACGGCTATCCGAATAGATTAACTTCCTGCAGGGTGCACCAACTTACCCAAAGACGCTTGATCCCATTTGGCGGACACACTTTCTGGGTCATGCCCGCCGCGGAAGATCAACACGTCGCAGCCCCACCTAGGCACAACTGTGAGAGGCCAACACGCGGTCTAAACCTAAGCGCAGGGTGCAGGCCCATCGCCTCGAGCACACACAAGACGTTATGTCTGTGACGGAAGCAGACCTAGCCTAGTGGCGTTCGGTCCAATCCGGTAGCGCCGCTTCGATCATTGGCGTCACGAAGTGCCGGTGATACCACGGCGCCGGATACCCATAACTACTCCGTAGATGGTTAGTGCGTATAAGCTCGTAGCCAACTCAGATCAAATACCAAGACCTCGTTAAGCGTGTTAAGTATCCGCGAACGCCGAGCAGGCCAGCCCACCTCTCTCTAGGCGGTCTCAACCTGCCTGTCGCTCCGCCACAAAGATCCATCCAGAGGGCCGTCGGGACAAGGGTCCTTTCAGCCCCAATCCGTGAATCACTCATGGTGCTCCACAAGCCGACCCAACTTTAGTTTCCACATGTATCATGTATAAAGTATATAGTATATACCCGTGATCACCTCCCGAATGATCACGGCCCGATAATATAGCACGCGGCGGACAAGAATGTAGGGCCACAGATGAAAGTACTAGCATCCTATACTAAGCATATAGGATTGCGGTAAAATAACAACGAGTAACAAGGACAGGCTATGCATCGGGATAGGTATAACGAAAGCGATAACATGCTACACTACTCTAATGCAAGCGGTATAGAGTAGAATAGGTGATATCCGGTGATCAAGGGGGGGGCTTGCCTGGTTGCTCTGGCAAGAGAGAGGGTCAACACCTTAGTCGAACCAGGCAGCAGCAGCGTCGGTCTCGTAGTCTACGGAGAGAAGAGGGGAAGAAACAATGAATACCAAGTAAGCAGATGCATATCGATGCATGACATGTCAAGAAGCGATGCTAGGCGTGCCCTAACGTGGTATGAGGTGGTATTGGTTAAGAAACATCCGGAAAGTATTCCGGTGTTTTGTGTTTTCGAGCGGAAGGCCGAGGGGAAAGTTGCAGGTTCGATAGGTTAGGGGTGTGGCGGACGAGCGGATTGCGTATCCGGATTCGCCGGATTTTCCGAGAAACTTTCATATAGAAAACATTTTCATCGAGTTACGGTTTATTATCTATGAATTTTAAAGTTTAAACAATATTCGGAATTATTTATATTAATGAGAAAAGGAATATGATGTCGGATGACGTGGGAATAGCGTCGGCAGATCAACAATCAAGTTGATTGGTCAAAATGACATGGGGACCCACATCATAGACAACGGGTTTAAACAGAGTTAAAACTAATCTGATTTTAGTTAGTAAATCTCTGGGTCCACTGTCGATTGCCTAGTTAAGCTAACTAAATAACTTTAATTATAAATCCATTTTAATTAATCCTAATTACGTGGTGGGGCCCGCATGTTAGTATTTGGGGCTGCCCGTCGTGATTATTGGTCAACCCGATTAGTCAGGGCCCGTGGGGCCACCGGCAGCGACCACAGGGGTGGCCCAGTGTCGGCCACGTCGATCGCCGGTGACGGAGCGGCTCGACGACCAAAGCAACAGCGGCGCCTCGCCGAGTTGGCCGGAGCCGTGCTACTGGGGCCTTCGGACTGCGGCTTGGAACTAAGGTGCGGCCGGTGCGCGCACACGATGGTGACGACGACGGCCTCGGGGCGGCGGAGTATCGCCGGTGGCGAGTGGAAGCGGCAGCGGCGATCGGGGCGCATCGGGAAAAAGCCTACGGGTGGTTAAAGCGAGCACCGTGGCGCGTTCGAGCGAGGGAGCCGACGCATCCAACATCGGCGGTCCCAGTCTTTGAGGATGGCCTAGAGCCACAGCAGCGCCGACCGGAAGCGGCGCCGGAGTTCGAGCGTCGGCGGGTTCGGCGTCTGAGCACGGCAAGGGTGGCGGAGGGTGCGTTGAGCAGCTAGGAGCTCGAGGCTTCGGTGGTGGCGCTAAGCGGCGCTTAGGAGCATCGAAGCGGCGCAATGAGTTCGACAGCGAGCTCGTCTCGGCCATGGCGGGCCCAGCCGCTCGATCAGTATGGAAGCAAAAAGAGAGGGGTGTAGCTCACGGTGAGCTGCAGATGTGCTCGATGGGCTTGGGAAAGCGCGAGTGGCGAATTCGGCGCCGGCGTTAAATCGAGTAGAGGAAGAAGAAAGGGCGCCGCGCTTCGCTGTGGGGCTCTGGCTTGGTCCGGTGGTCGAGGAAGACTTCGAAGTGCACGACGCTTCGGGGACGCGTTGGCGGCAGGCGTGGCGGTGGCAGCGGCTATAAGCGCAACCATGGCGACGGCGACGCTTCGGCGAAGCGGAGGAGGTCGCAAAGACGGGGAGAGGAAGGAGAGGCGGCTAGGGTTCCAGGTGCGGGCGACGTCTTGTAGGTCGACGAGGGCGCGGTGGATGGCCGGCACGTGGCCATCAGCGGTCACGGGCGGCTGCCGGCGTCCACCTCCCTCGTGAGCAGAGGAGGAAGGAGAGGGGCAAGTTGGGCTGGGCGGCTGGCATGTGGGTGGGCGAGGCCCGGTGGGGCGGAGGCCTTTTCATTTTCTATTTCTTTTGTTCTATTTTGTTTATTATTCCTTTTCTGTTTTTTGCTTTTATTTTAGTTCCTCTTTTATCTTAGTTTTATAAACTATAAAAGTAGTCCCTAATTTAGTGTTAGCAATTAGCTCTTGCCACATAAGTTTGGGCAACAAAATAAATTAGTTTAATATTTTATTTATTGTAAAAGGCATTCAACTAATTGTCTTTGCCCTTTATTTAAAACATTTTAGAGTATTTTACACTTTTATAAAAGTGTGGTTTCTCCACCATACTTTCTTATGCATTATTTGGCTCACTCCGAACATTTTAGTTTTAAAGTTTGGAAACTTTCGTTGTTTGCCTATGTTTTCAATTTGAATTAGAACCGGGTTCGAATCAACGTGAGTTTAATCACAGAAACCAAGGTGACGTGGCATCATTAGTAGGGATTACTGTAGCTTAATTACCCGGGCATCACAACATGTGAGGTTGGTCCGAGCCGCTTCATCCCACAAATCGCCGAAACAAAATAAGACATTGGTGGTAAGCAATATGAACATCACCGTCCACAACTCCTTTGTGTTCTACTCGTGCATATCATCTATGCATAGACATGGCTCTGATACCATTGTTGGGGAACGTTGCATGGAAAACAAAAAATTTCTACGCACACACAAGATCTATCCATGGATATGCATAGCTACGAGAGGGGGAGATCATCTACTCACCCTTGTAGATCGCTAAGCGGAAGCGTTTATCAACGCGGTTGATGTAGTCGTACACCTTCACAGTCCATTCCGATCAAGCACCGAACGACGACACCTCCGCGTTCAGCACACGTTCAGCTCAACGACATCCTCGCCTTCTTGATCCAGCAAGAGGGGCGAAGTAGTAGATGAGTTCTGGCAACACGACGACGTGATGACGGTGGTGGTGAAACTATTCCCGCAGGGCTTCGCCAAGCACAACGGTTTTGGATGGAGGATGAACTAGAGGGAGAGGGGGCGCCGCACACGGCTTGGGGATTCGTGGTCTGTGGCGCTCCCTCCCCTCCTCACATATATATGAGGTGGAGGGGGGAGGCGGCCTAGGCGCATCCCAAGGGGGCGGCGTCCGCCCTAGGGGCCTGCCCTAGGCGTGCCCCCTTCCTTTCTTGGTGCGCGGGGAGAAGGCATGAGGGGAGGCGCCCCCTCTTTTCCTTTTTCTCATGTGGAAGAGAAGGCAAGAGGGGACCGACCCTCTTCCTTCCTTCCCAAGGGCCGGCGGCCGGGAGAGTGGGCGCGCCAGCCCCCTTTGTGGGCTGGTGTGCTCCCCTCTTCTTGGCCCGCTAAGCCCAATAACTCCCCGTGGCCTCCCGGAACCCCTTCCGATGATCCGATAAATATCCGGTGCATCCCGAAACTCTCCCGGAACCTGAATACTATCATCCTATATATCAATCTTTACCTCCGGACCATTCCGACCTCGTCATTTCGATCTGGGAATCCGAACAACATTAGGTCACCAACATACATAACTCATATAATACTATGTCGTCAATGAACGTTAAGCGTGCGGACCCTACGGGTTCGAGAATGATGTAGACATGACCGAGACGCTTCTCTGGTCAATAACCAATAGCGGGACCTGGATGCTCATATTGGTTTCTACAAATTTTACGAAGATCTTTATCGATCGAACCTTTATGAGAACATACGTAGTTCCCTTTGTTTGTCGGTATGTTACTTGCCCGAGATTCGATCATCGGTATCTCCATAGCTAATTCAATCTCGTTATCGACAAGTAGCTTTACTTGTTCCGTAATATATCATCTTATTACTAACTCCTTAGTCACTTTGCTTGCAAGCTTCTTGTGACGCTATATTACCGAGAGGGTCCAGAGATACCTTTCCGTCATACGGAGTGACAAATCCCAATCTAGATTCACGCCAACTCAACAGACACCTTCAGAGTTACCTGTAGAGCACCTCTATGATCACCTAGTTATGAAGTGACGTTTGATAGCACACAAGATATTCCTCCGGTATCCGAGAGTTGCATGATCTCATGGTCGAAGGAATATGTATTTAACATTAAGAAAGCAGCAGGAAAAACTGAACGATCATATGCTATGCTAATGGATGAGTCTTGTCCATCACATCATTGTCCTAATGATGTGATCCCGTTATCAAGTGACAACATATGTCTATGGTTAGGAAATCTTAACCATCTTTTGATCAACGAGTTAGTCTAGTAGAGGCTCAGTAGGGGCACGGTATTTGTTTATGTATCCACACATGTATTTAAGTTTCCGGTTAATAAAATTCTAGCATGAATAATAAACCTTTATCATGATTAAGGAAATATAATAGTAACACTTTATTATTGCCTCTAGGGCATATTTCCAACACATGTGGCAGTAGGTTTGGGGCTACCCATAGTACAGCTTCAAATTATTCCTCGACACGGTGTTCTGCTCGTTGCTGGGTGATGGATCTGGTTGCTAGTCTGTTCAAGTGGGGATGGTGTGGCAGCAGTGGCATCCATATGGTGGGCTTGTGTCCCCAGGCTCCACTGTTGCGACGGTACTTACTCTAGCGTGGGCGTGAAGCTCGGGAGGTAGTGCAGGAGCGGATGCAGACAGTGATTGCATCGACGACAACTAGAAGACGGTGGATCATGTGTTGGGTTCATGGTTGGAAACTGAGAGGTATGGTTTCCTTCCCCCCACATCATTGTCGAGCGGGGATGCTAGATCTAGAGTTTGATGTCGTGTTCGGGGTGCTGCCCGAGCAGATTTTTCAGCGGTAATGACTTTGCCTTTGGTAAGCTACTTTGGAGGTCTGAAAAGCTGCATATCAGTGAAGAAATGTTTAGTCATATTTTCTCTCAGTGGCTGCCGTGGTGGTGCCGGAAGCATGTGACAGGCCTTGGCGTCAAGCCCAAGGGATTCTCGGTATTGATTGTGTATTAATCATTTTGACTGGTGGTCCGTTATACAAAGGCTAGAGTTCTATTGGCTTTTCAGTATTTTTTCAGGTCGGCGTTTACGTGGCTTGTAACTTGATCTTTATTATACCAAAATGTCATCAGGCGAAAATCAGCTGAGAAGGAGGGGGGTGGGGTAACAAAGGAACCTTTTTGTGGCAAGGTTAGTTGATAAGAGATGGCAATTTCCGCCCTTTCTTGCTGCAAAATCTCTTTCATCCTAGGAGCCATGTGTTTTCGAAGAAGTTGTCCACCCCATACAACTAAACTTGTCAGCTAAAAGGCTCGTAAATGCTGATCCCTCCCAGTGAATTTTCGCCAGCTATTGCGGTCCTTATTACATTAATGAAAAACGTGTTACCATTAAAAAAAATACAAAATACATGGTATAAAACCCTGGAATTACGTACCAAAGAAAAAAAAAGGGAAACAGAAACAACCAACAAAACGTACGTCTGCCTTGCGGGCCTGGCCCTTACACGCCAACGGACCCGCTTGTCAGAGGAACCATCCGCTCAGTCCCTCGCCTCTGACTGGACTGCTCAGTCCTCCTCTCCGCCCCTCCCCCCCTCGCGTCGCGTCTCCTCCTCCGTCCACCGCCGCGCCCGCGGCCAGCCAGCAGGGCAGGCGCGTACGTTACCACTCCTGCTCAGCCAGCCAGCCAGCAATTCATCACGCGCATTACCATTTCTTGTCTCATCTCTTCTCCCCGCATTAATACTTTGGTTCGCTCCTCTCATACTCCATCCCCGTCCCCGTCCTATAAATCCCAACCCCTCCGCCCCCCGCTCCCCTTCGACCCGCCCCAAACCCCGCCGCATTCCTGCCGTTTCCGTGTTCGCCGTCGCGCCTCCGGTGATCGGCGCCGGGGGAGCCATGGGGCAGTGCTACGCCAAGAACATACACGCGGACGGCGGGGATGGGGGCGAGGGTGGCGGAGGGACGACCACCATCTCGGTCTCGGCGTCTGCCGCGGCTGCCGTCCAGGAGGAGCCCGCCGGCGAGAGGGCCACGGGAGGGAGGCGGAGCGGCAGGCCGTCGCCGGCGGGGACGCCGCGCAGCAGGGCGGGGGTGACGCCGGCCAGGACTTCGGCGGCGGCCGCGGGGAGCCCCTGGGCCGCCAGCCCGCTCCCCGAGGGCATCGCGCCGTCCCCGGCGACGTCCGCGTCCACGCCCAGGCGCTTCTTCCGCCGCCCGTTCCCTCCGCCGTCCCCGGCCAAGCACATCAAGGCGTCGCTGGCGCGCCGTCTCGGCCACCGCTCCCCGGCTGCTACCTCTGCGCAGGCGCCGCCCGCTAAGCCGCCGCAGGAGGCCCCGATCCCCGAACAAGGGGCCGGCGGCGGCGGAGGAGAGGAGGAGCTCGACAAGAGCTTCGGCTACGACCGCCACTTCGCGGTCAAGTACGAACTGGGAAAGGAGGTGGGTCGCGGCCACTTCGGCCACACCTGTCTCGCGCGTCCCCGCAAGGGGGACATGAGAGGTCAAGTCCTAGCTGTCAAGGTCATCTCCAAAGCCAAGGTCGAACCCGTTCTTGATCTCGCACTCCTCTCTCCTAAATGCATAATCGTCTCAGTTTCTACCAACTTAGATCTTGCTTGGTATTAAGATGCCGTGTGTTCCTTTCAGTTGTTCGCTTGTTCTACAATGAATTGTTTGTTACTTTTGCAAGAATTCAGCAACTCGGCAATGCCACTAGCACAGACATTGCAATCATAAGTTAATCATTCGTTTTCTTTGTCTGCCTTGCATAATGAACAGGGTATTGGCATTTCCTTGAAAGTAAGAAGTACATTATGGAAATGCCGTTGCAGTGATGCTGCACTGAATTTTTGTCTTCTATTTTGATCTCACTGTTTATCCATCTGACTCCTGTTCTTGCTTTGTTGTTCTTTTTTGTTGTTGTAAGAAACCGGCAGGGGATTAGCTTATGCAGTATTTGGTTACAGGATTAGAAGTGACCAATTTCTCTATGAGATCCCCTGATAGCTTGTCAAATAGTGGCAGAATTTTAGCTGGAGTAGTGTGGATATAGTGCATAACTACATGTTACTATCAAGAGTTCAGTAGTTATCAAATCCATATTGTGGCACTTTGTTCGTATGGTCAGAGCTAGAAGAATAGATAACAGTAAGGCATGGGAGGCACCCAACTGTATGTGGTCAACCTTCCTACTTATATTGCTCTTCCAGGGAGCAATAGTATTGATTTAGACAGTATTTTTTTTAAGTTTTCCAAGTCCTTGATGTTTTTCTTGACATCTAGCATGTAAGCAGGTATAGATATCTTTTACACTATTAGGGTGCTGAATTTGAGAATACGTTGATATTG
Organism: Aegilops longissima; assembly: GCA_021605205.1. Lineage (NCBI taxonomy): Eukaryota > Viridiplantae > Streptophyta > Magnoliopsida > Poales > Poaceae > Aegilops > Aegilops longissima. The sequence goes on from CM038676.1 coordinate 331,681,465, forward strand.
TGATGAATTGAGTACTTGTATTGCCCTTGCAGGGACTAATAGTATTCGATATTTTTTGTTCAAGAAAATTAAAACAATGTTTAGTTTCATATTATTTCTTTCCTGGTGTTAGCTAGGATCTGTTGATAAAACTAGTATGCAGTACAGCTAACTGAACTCTACGTACACGTACATGTGCATGCCGGCATTGATGTTTCTCATGCACGTAAATGTCGTTTTCTCTTCCGACCGTTATTACTTGTATTGATTACTGACTTTTTTTGGCTTGCTATAGTGTCCTCGTTTGTCGAAGACTACTTACATCAACTATTTGAACCCTTGACGTATCTATCAAGTTTAATGCATCTCTCGCTTTCATATTGTCGTTCTTTTATTCGCATCTGATATAATTGTGTTCCCTGTCATCACATATCGCTCTTTCATTTGCATCTAATACAAACATGTTCCCTGTAATCATATAATGTATGGTCATCATTCTCTTGACAGCTTGATCTTTTGTTGCTAGAAGCTAATTAATGCCCAGACAATCTTCATTAAGCTTAACAGTTCAATATGGAGATATATCAGTTAGCGCCAAGTTTGCTTGTCTAGCTCGTTAGGTTATGGACAACTGTCTTTGGCTGTTTGACTACCAATTTCACATTTTATTCTTTACAAAGTAATCTCAACCTTTAGTTCTTCTCTAGCAGATGACAACAGCAATATCTATTGAGGATGTGCGTAGAGAGGTGAAAATTCTGAAGGCTTTATCTGGGCATTCAAATCTTGTGAAATTTTATGATGCATGTGAGGATGCCCTTAACGTCTACATCATCATGGAGTATGCTTGCTTTCTTCCCCTCACATATTGTTGACTTTGCATCCGTACAATGTTGTTATCAGAACCTGCAACATCTGAATGTAGATAAAGGACTTTCTATCTGCTAAGATGGATTGTCTTATTTCTTTAGTTCTATGCAAAATTACATGATTATTGATGTTTTGTGCACCTGGCATTGGTTAGGTTGTGTGAAGGTGGGGAGTTGTTGGACAGAATTTTGTCCAGGTATAACATTTTCCTTGAGAAACATTTCTTAGTACCAAAAACAAACATAGCTCTTACTATTATTAATTTCCTATTTTTCCAGAGGTGGGAGGTACACTGAGGATGATGCTAAAGTTATCATCAAACAGATATTAAGTGTAGTTGCTTTCTGCCATCTTCAGGGTGTTGTTCATCGTGATCTTAAGCCAGAGGTATGTGGAGTCTTTGTTGATCTCTTCTGTGCTGATAATCCAACCATTTATTTTTTATGACTCCATGCTTGATTTTGAACAGAATTTCCTATTCAGCACTAGAGATGAACATTCTCCTATGAAGCTCATCGATTTTGGCCTCTCTGATTTTATAAGGCCAGGTAGTACCTCCACATGAGGATTATACCCATAGCACATTTTATCTACGTTCTTTGATTTTTGAATTTAAGAGCAATCTAGACACGAATAAAAGACTTGAATGTCTTGTTATTGTGCACCAAAGCCTAATACATTTTGTTTTTGCAGATGAAAGGCTGAATGACATTGTTGGTAGTGCATACTATGTTGCTCCAGAAGTCCTACATAGGTCATATAGCACAGAAGCAGACATGTGGAGCGTAGGTGTTATCACTTATATCTTGCTGTGTGGTAGCAGACCATTCTGGGCACGCACTGAATCAGGAATTTTCCGCTCTGTGCTGAGAGCTGATCCTAATTTTGACGATTCACCATGGGCATCAATATCTCCTGAAGCTAAAGACTTTGTCAAAAGACTTCTTAACAAGGATTACAGAAAAAGAATGACTGCTGCGCAGGCACTCTGTAAGTTGTGCCAATGATGATTCTTACTTTATGCTTTCTTTTAAAGTTACCATACAATATTGGCAATTTACTTATGTATTGTGTGTGTATTGCAGCTCACCCCTGGTTGCGAGATGAGTGCTGCCCAGTCCCTCTGGATATGTTAGTTTTTAAGCTGGTTAAGGCGCATCTTCGTTCCACGCCTTTCAAACGGGCAGCATTAAAGGTTTTACTCTTTACCTAGTTCCTTAAAGTATGTAACTTTTGAACTATACTTCCTTTGATATGGATTTTTCCAAACTGAATTCGACACACGTGAGTAGTATGTACACATCATACATCCAAATCAATGTCACCTTTAATATCTTGCATTCTACAAACGTGAGTATTATGTGCACATCATCCATCTAAATTGATACCACCTTTAATATCTTGCATAAATAGCCAGCTATGTTTATTAGACTGGTGTAGGGAGGTGTGAAAATTGGTTTCATTGCATGTACTGATTTTATTTTATTTTGTCTTGCTTAAACATGTTGAGCAATTCACTGCCACAATATTCCCGTCTTTTATTTGACAGGCTCTGTCTAGAGCAATAACAGAAGATGAGCTTATCTACACCAGAGCACAGTACAACTTATTACAACCAAGTAGTCAAGATGGTCGAATATGTATTGAGAACTTCAGGATGGTAAGTGCTCTTGTGTTGTCAAGTCTCTTAGAGCATGCACTAGGATTAATTGAAGTAATTTCCATATCCAGGATACTGAACTTGATATTTCTCTTCTTTTCCACCTTTAATTTATGCAGGCTCTTCTACAAAACTCCACTGACGCTATGAAAGAATCTAGAACTCTTGATATCTTAAGTGCGGTATGAAATGCCCACTGATTATACCTTCATTTGCACACATGGTATATATCATTCATTATTTGAACTTGCATCTATATTCATTTTCAGTTGGAGCCGCTTGCATATAGGAGAATGGACTTTGAGGAGTTCCGTGCGGCGACAATCAGCCCTTACCAACTTGAGGCCTCATCTATGTGGGACGAAATCGCGAGCACCGCATTTGAGTGCTTTGAGCAGGAAGGCAACCGTGTTATCACGATTGAGGAGCTAGCTCAGGTATGCAGTTGAACAATTAGAATGACATGAATCTTCCATCTTGTGCGTGGTACTAACCAATTGGCCTCCTTTTTCTCCATACAGGAAATGAATCTTTCTTCTGCGGCGTATTCTATCGTCCGCGACTGGATTAGACCATCAGACGGGAAGCTTAGCTTTATAGGCTACACCAAATTTTTGCATGGATTGACTATGCGGAGCAGCAACGCGAGGCGCCATCACTGATCTGTTTCACCTCAGCTGCTTAGATTTCTTTGATTCATGGGGAGTTTGATGGATGTTGGTGTTTTATCTGTGTTTTTGGCGGTTTAGCGTTTGTAGAGAAAAAAGGAGAAAGAAACAGAAAGTGGGAGTTCATAATGGAGTTTTAGAAGCAAAGATATGTTTTTACCTGTTTTTTACATCTTGGTGCTGTTACATCATTCTTAATCTGGCTTATACATGGGCGCTGTACAGTTTGCTCATCATGCGCCCTTCAACTTGCCACCCCAGTGTTTGTGTTTATCCAGGTGCTTGCTGTCTTGCTGCTCACTCCTGTTTCTCAGAGAAGCAGAAGCAGAAGTACAAGGTGCTGCTGCTCCTGAATGTGCGGCAGTTGGAAAGGGCCAAGTATCTGGTGAGGGTGTTAAAAGGCGTCGTGGTTTGGAACGTTCTTAGCAGATGCTATTCCATCCAACATTGCATAGGAAGCAGCAGGCCCCATAGATGGGGTGCTATGTTTCGCCTTTTCCGGACAATCGTACGGCGGCACTTTTATGGTGGTCAGGACGATTAAAAAAGGGCTTCAAGTACGAAAAGGCACTTTGAAGAGACAGTCTAGCCACTGGGATTAGCAATTTAAGTTATGTTGATCTTTGGGTGCGGAGAGACGTGGCTGAGATCGACGGGCAATCAGAGTTCAGCATGGATGCGAAAACATGTGATGACGAGCCATCCGTTGGTATTTTATGAGCCATAAGCTTTTAGATTTTCGTATCCTTCTGCAAAGATCACTGTTCAAATTTTATTTTTGGCTGATGCTAGGCGTCGGCCCACTGACGGAGGCACCAGATCAATCTTCCCGCATGCCGTTGGATAAGCCCCACGCACAACCGTGTTGATCTGTTTGCCCTCCCCTGTCGTCTTCTCCTTCCACCACGTGCTTTGTGCTGGGTAAAATTTCCTCTCTCGGTCTCTCCCACCTTGTCTCTACTCCCCACGCATGTAGAAAAAGAATTGACCGGCAAGCTTTGGCGGAACCAACGACAGTTCTCGCCACGCCCCGTCTCCTGCTCGCAGCATCGCTCCTAGTTGTAGCTATCGGAGCCGCCCTGGCGGTCACAACATTGTCGCCACAACGTCACCCCTCCCCTCCCGATTGCAGCTTCTTCGCCGCTAAACGCACCATGCATGCAGCATCGGCGGCGATGACGTTGCTGCTCGCACCCCCGCTCTTTCGAATCCCAACATAAAACGGCGCTGGTTGTAGCATTTTGCTTCTTTGGTTGCCACTCCGGAGGCTGGTTCCCACACGTGGTCTCCACATTTGTAGCATTTTCTTGGGCCGATTCCGCCACACGCGCGACCAACATCGCAGCATCGCCGCCGGTCGGTTCATGGTCATAGCTTCCGTGGACATCGGTCGTAGCTCCCGCTATCCATGGTTGCAACTCGCTGGGGAAAAGGGTTGTAGCTTCGCCGTCCATGGCCGCAGCTCCCCTACGCACCGATTGCAGCTCCCATGGACATTGGTTGTATCTCTCACCATCCAAGAATGCAACTTGCCGGAAACAAGGGTTGCAGCTTCGTCGTTGATGGTCACATCTCCCTTGGACACTAGTTGCAGCTTCCTCCATCCATGATTTTAGCTCACCGGAAAAAAGGTTGTAGCAAGTTGATGGCCTGCAAGTATACATCGTTTGGCTGTAGCCTTTTCGAAGTAAGAGTATCGATCCTACAAGGAGCACATGAAATGAACTTTATCTCTTGTAGAGGTTTATAGTATTGTGCCTTCAAGTTCGTTGCGATCCAAAGAGAGCGTAAGTGGAAGTTTGAAATATTGCGAGGTTGTCGTGACATGGTAATAAAATGCAAGATTAAAATAAAAGTGTGCGAAATGTGAAACAATGGTGGTTGGAATCAATAGGGCTAAAGTGTTCTCAGGGAATCCGGATTCCCCACTAATATGTATCTAACATGACCTATGCCTGAGCATAACTCAAAATTCAGATTCCTAAGCCACTTTATATGTTTGTATAAGTGGGCGGAGCCAAGTATCCTGGTGGACACAGCTCTAGTTCATCCCAACTCTAGTTACCAAACAATGATTAAGGATTTCTCGGTGGACACAGCTAAGGCGCTCTCCGTTTATCCCCTATCGCAATGATCAGGTAAGGATGGAGATAAGCATTGTCACTACCAACCTCCACAAATCCACCATCACACGAAGAATAATGACCTTTCATCCAAAAGAGGCATATGTTAGACGGTTGATTTCACCCAACATGGAGAAGATCATTAACATAAACATATAAAGAGGATGTTGAATCCTATCAATTTCAATTCCTATGCATACTAGGGTTCCTCCATATCCCCAAGAATAAGGGAGATTACCCGCACATCGAGATCATAAGCGTTGTGGGATGAATCATGGTAAACATGGATGAAGTACCAAAGTGATAGAAAAATGGATCCACACAGACTAATGTAGTACAAAGAGATGGAGATGAGATGGTGATGACATAGACTCATGGTGCTAATGCCCTATCGACAACATGGTGCCGTGGTGGAGCCCTTCTAACAATTCCCCCTTGGGAATACTTCCGGAGGCTAGGGTTCTTCGTTCTGGAATAGTTTTTGGTGGTTGTGGTCGCCTGATCCATGATCCGATCGCACGGGGGTAAAATACCGGACCAGGCGGTGGCAGCGGTGAGTGGTATGACCGGCTGTACGTGCGCGATCGTTACCATGCACCGTCGATTGCCCTTGTCTCATCTATTGTGCCTCTTTCTTCTTCCCTGTATTTATGCTTTTATGGTAAGCATTTGTTATCCAAATAAACATGATTTTAGCACCATATTATTAGGATTCTTGCATTATATCTCCAAATACTTTCGCGGAAGGAATACTAGCGAAAACAGATAAAAAGGGTGCTCTCACATGGTAAAATCCGGAGGACCTAACACTACAAAACAAAATAAAAGGTGTAAATCAATGCAAAAATTGGACTCATCAACTCCCCCAAGCTTAGAGTTTTTCTCGTCCTCGAGTAAATGCCACATCTTGTAAGAACAAGGTCATCATGTTCATGAGGTGTAGATAAAAGTAAATGAATGATTCCATTTCATCACATGAATTGGAACCCACATTAGATACATGATGACAACGAGTATTAGCACGTTCCTACTATTGAGATGATCATGAAGGCTTTGACATCTTTGGTACTCGATTAGTTAGAAAATGTACTAAAACTTCATGCAATAGGTTAACTATCTTTCAATCTTACAATTACATTGGGCTCTCCTCATTTTCTTTTTCATAACACCATCTCATTGCTTTCCTCCTTGTTCTCTAAAGGGTAGGCTTATGTGCTCAAGTCACATTTGTTTTAACATGTGACATGCAAGCTAAGCACGCTCCCATGTTGTGAGATCGGGATATCTTAAGAGGGTTAATTTATTTAGATAGTTTCATCTTGCTGCTACTTGTTGTATTTAATTTAACTCAACGGTTGGACTAATGTCACACGCCAGTTTATCAATTTCTTTGTTGAACTTTAAAAAGAACAATTGAAATTAGAGTAACCTATCCCATTTAGTTGTTCACCTTTACTACCCAATCAACATCGGAAATGTGGAAGGCTTATAATTATCAACTAGTGAAAATACACTAGCACACGCATCTAATTACACATTTAATATAATTTTCAAGATGATGTAATGAAACTACTCATCAAAGCTATCCATACTCACTAGATAAAAGTATTCCATTAATCAAAAAGGAACTAGATGATCCACTTTATTTAACAAACACAAACTAAACTTTAACTAGAAATCACCTTTCAAATTGATAAAAAGAAGATACAAGGGCTTCAGAATCTTCCCTATTTTCGGTAGCGGGGGTCTTGGTAGGTGTAGGCAGAGGGAAACGAGTGATCGTTGTGCAAAGGAGTTCCTTGGTCTCTTCCAAGTTAGCAACGTGAAGCTTGAGCTTTTCACCGTATCCTCCAAGTTTGCAATGACCCTCAAACTTGTTGCCAAAGTCGTCTTGGTACCTTGAGCGATCCTTTTGTCGGGGTTACAAATATGGGGTAGCCCAACTTTACGAATGGCCCAACAGGAGGCCATGGATATGGCCCAGAAGATCATGGGCCAAGGGGCACCACTGTCAGCCCATCAAAGAATAGGAGGGTGGCTCGGGACTAGGCTATGTCCTTATAGTCCGATCCTAAACCGCCAGACGGACAAGACCCAACAGTCGGTAATGAGGATGATGGGAAAAGTCAGCTAGGCCTACTATGACCCACAAGTATAGGGGATCAATCGTAGTCCCTTCGATAAGTAAGAGTGTCGAACCGAACGAGGAGCAGAAGGAAATGACAAGTGATTTTCAGCAAGGTATTTTCTCCAAGCACTGAAATTATAGATAACAGATAGTTTTGTGTTAAGATAAATCGTAACGGGTAAAAACTAAATAAAGTAACTAAGGTGCAGCAAGGTGTCCCAATCCTTTTTGTAGCAAAGGACAAGCCTGGACGAACTATTATATAAAGCAAAGCGCTCCCTGATGACCCACAAGTATAGGGGATCTATCGTAGTCCTTTCGATAAGTAAGAGTGTCGAACCCAACGAGGAGCAGAAGGAAATGACAAGCGGTTTTCAGCAAGGTATTTTCTGCAAGCACTGAAATTATCGGTAACAGATAGTTTTGTGATAAGATAAATCGTAACGGGTAACAAGTAAGAAAAGTAAACAAGGTGCAGCAAGGTGGCCCAATCCTTTTTGTAGCAAAGTACTGAAGGAAATATGCCCTAGAGGCAATAATAAAGTTATTATTTATTTCCTTATATCATGATAAATGTTTATTATTCATGCTAGAATTGTATTAACCAGAAACATAATACATGTGTGAATACATAGACAAACAGATAGTCACTAGTATGCCTCTACTAGACTAGCTCATTAATCAAAGATGGTTATGTTTCCTAACCATAGACATGTGTTGTCATTTGATTAATGGGATCACATCATTAGGAGAATGATGTGATTGACATGACCCATTCCGTTAGCTTAGCACTTGATCGTTTAGTATATTGCTATTGCTTTCTTCATGACCTATACATGCTCCTGTAACTATGAGATTATGCAACTCCCGTTTACCGGAGGAACACTTTGGGTACTACCAAACGTCACAACGTAACTGGGTGATTATAAAGGAGTACTACTGTAACATCCCAAATTTTCAATTTGGAATGTTATACATTAGGTCATCATGCATATCATATTTTCTCGCATTTTCCGATCCTAGAAATTTCACGCAACTCAAGGACCCTCGGAGAGAGTTGGAAGTTTCATAATTTTCATATTTGGGATCTCTCAAATTTTGAAAATAGGATCATTGGATTATTTAAATTATCTTCATAAAGTTTTTCCTATAAAAATATCTTGAGAGGGAATAATATGACTTTCCCAAACAATTAGGAAAAAATGAAGATATTATAAATAAACCAAATTTGGTTTTGGAAGATTTATTTTGCTTAGGCAAAATGGGCATTTAAAATATTTTTGCATGTATTTTGTTTTAAAGTTCATTTTGTTCGACTCATTTTTAGGAGTCGGAGAAAATTTGTTTTAATTAATTTGGAGTTCATTTGATATTTATTTTATTTGTTTTGTTTTAAATTTTATTTAAAAAAAACGCCTTCCCTGGACCGAGGCCAGGCCGGCCCACCCAGCCAGCCCGGCCCGGCCCCCCCGGCCCATCTCCTCTCCTCCGCTCCCGCTCCGTGCCGGTCTCCACAAGACGCCAGCCAGCCCCACGCCTTGAGTCCCGCCTGACCCGGCTCCCTTGGCCCCCTCCCAAGCCACGCCTCCTCCCCCCTCTTAAATACTCCCCCGCCCTCTCTCTCACCCCCAAGCCCCTTGGGCCGCCACCACCAGCCTCGCATGCCCAAGCCGCCCCGCCGCTTGTGGGCCTTGCCCGCCCTCGCCGCCGCGCCGACGGCGCGAACCCGCCGCCCTCGCCTCCCGACCCGCCGAGCCCACGGACCCGGGACCTCGCCCGAAGAGCCACGGAGGTAGCCGCCGCCCGCCGATTCGGTTTTATCCCTGGACCGATCCGGTTTTTTTTAAAAAATATATATTCGTTTTTTAAAAACCTAGATTGGTTTTGTTTTTTTCGGTTTTCTTAATTAACGGACGTTCACCGAACCGTTCGTTTTGATGAACGCGTTCGCTAGATTCGATTCTGCTAACTAACGTTCGCAATTTAACTCGTTCGTCGTTTTTCTTTTAATCGGAATTAATCCGTTATTTTCTCGATTTGATTTGAGATCTGATTTTCAAAACTGTTTTATTTCTCGCTCGTTTATCGGAATCGGTGATTCAAGCGCTGGAGTTTAAATATGAAACCGCCGTTCGACTACCCTACTTTCACAGAGTTTTGCCACTGTGAAATTTTGACCTAATTTCAGATCGCTAAACCGAGACGTTCTCTCTCGAGTTTCGACTTTCGGAGTTTGTTTTGATTCGATTCTTTTGCAACCAGGGTTCTTAAGTTGAACTTTCGGTTAGATCTTTTATTCGAGATTTCCTGTGCATTAGATGAGTACTTATTGTATGCTTGTTGTTTGTCTGCGTTAGATCACCGGTCGCCGCTTGTTACTTGAATCTCTAGGACTCGCGGATCATCGGCAAGGCAAGTAACACTTTGATCATACCCTTCTCATACCCAGTTTTATGCATTAGATCTATTCCTCAAACACTTGCATGATTAGGATCTAATTAAATTGTGGGTTTGGGAAGTAGATTGAGTAGTACCTATTACTGTTTTACTTATGAAACCTTGGGAGTTACTTCTCGTTTGCTTGTTCATGCCATGCTATGCTAGTAGGCGTGGATTGGGTGAGTGAATATCCATGACAGATGTGAGATTGTTAATTAATGGTTTATCTAAGGTGGCAACCTAACACACATCTGGGTGGATTGAGGCACTGGTTTCTATCGAGACTTGCTCAGTATTTCTTGGACCGCCACCCGTGCTCTAAGGGATCATAAGATTATTCAAACTGGAAACTTCCGTGTGCAGCCACAAGCCAATTATGGGCTCTGGCGTAGTTGACTAAGTCGTCACGAACTCTTACGGGTAGGCTAGCTGATGTAGGGGATGTAGGTTGGTACGGTCTACCCACATGTAAGGTGCTAGCGCTTCGAAAGACTATGTCTCGGTCATCCGTTTCTCAAACATCATGTAGTCACGAGAACCAAGCGGAGGCGATCGAGTCTTGTGGGGAAAAGTCATAAACCTCTGCAGAGTGTATAAACTAATCATGATTAGCCGTGTCCCCGGTTATGGACAATTTGAGTATCCGGTACTTGATTATCATGTGAATCTCAACATGTTACTTCTAAATAAAAGTTATTGGGTTTTGATGAGTACTTTTAATTGGGATTGAGGATCTCATCAACCATCTTCAATGTTTAACAACCACCATGATAGTTAAATAAAATTATTCCTTTGATGTAGGGAAAAATCAGCTTTATGCAAATGTAACAGTAGAGCCTTACCACCAGCCACATAAGCATGTAGTATAGGCTTATTCATTCATTGCTCTCTATGTGTTACATTGCGGCATATTCCATGTCTTGACCCGTTTTGGCTGCAACTTTTCACGTTATGCACTTTTCGATTTATGAGTAAGGTGTTAGGTCGTGGTTCTATACTCGGTGATGCCGTTGGAGTTGATGGACTCGCTTATCTTCCAAGCCTTCCGCTGTTATTATTAGATGGCCTTAAGCCATATTTTGTATTCAGTTCCTTGTGGACAACGATGTAATAAGTGTGTGATTGCTACTCTGCTATAAATCCTTGAAATCTTGTGTGGTGTCGGCATTCTTGATCCAGGGATGACATTGAGCACGAGCGCTAGATCCATTCGGTCCGGTCGCTCTGAGAGAATGGTATCGAGCACACACCGACCGTAGGACACGACCACTAAGTTAAAGCCATAGATCACTCTCTCTTCCCATTTTCTAACTCCTCATCTTTTCTACTCTCTTTAGGATGACGGACGCGAAGATCAAGTACACCCAACCGGATGAAGGCACACCTTTTGGATTTCACTTGAAGGAAGTTACTAAGTACCGAACATTGGATTACCAAGCTTCACGGGACTTTCAACGCCACTCTGCTGAAGAGGAGCTGGAAGATTCATGCTCACGTTCCAGAAGGACATTTGCCCCAATCACCAAGCCTATAGATAGTGTTTTGATTGCACCCACTTGGAGTGCAGGAAAGAGCATGGCAGCTCACATCACCATGGGACGCATTGGAGAAGTCTATCAAGAAGATCTCAAGGACACCATCTACCAGATTTGCGGACGCCGAGATGACAAGCGGGGACGTCGTCAACACCAAGAAGGATAGATCCATTGCAGCGTTCATCCAGAGTTAAATCAGCACATTCGACGCCAGAGAATCAAATGTGCAATGACATGTTGGAGTTGCGTAAGACGAAGGAAAGGATCATCGAATGGAAGAAGAACTAAAGACTACACGCAAGGACTACATGGGCGAGATCGTAGCTCGGCAAGACACAATAACGATCTTAAGTACGAGATCGAAGAACTCAAGAAGAAGTTGGCGCTCAGGAATGAAGACCAGTATGTCGAACACCCAATCGACTACATCAACATCGATGACACAGATTCGGATCCAAGTGAACCCGATTTTGAAGACGAAGTGGAGCGAGACATCATGGAGTCTTCCACGGTTCAAATTAGTAGAAGTCCCCCACATATTAGTAGTATTCCCTCCATGTAAACCTTTATAGTACACGCACTTTTGCGATAGTTAGATCGTTGTAGCCCTTGTTTGATTGAATGAAGTGATTTTGTGTGCATTTGCTCATGTGCATTTGGGTAGTGATTTCCCCTTAGACCTCATTCTATTCTACTTTCTCTCCTTTTTCTAAACCCATCAGATGCCTCCGAGATGCGACCCCGGATTCGTTTTTCCGCCAGAGATCACCCAATTGATCCAGCAGCAGAATACCTGATTCAAACATTGGTGCGAACAACAACAACAACAACAACCCACCGCCACCACCACCACTGCGGATCATCGACTCGTTTCCTTAGATGAACCCGCGGTGTATTCCAAAGAGCACCGAGCCAATTGTAGCAGATGGTGGCTCCGCAAGATAGGAAGGAGCTGACTCTGCAGGATGCACGGATGGTGAAAGAGTGAAGTTTGCAGACATCAGCTTGAAGGACCCGCAGAAGATGGTGGGAGAATTTCACACCACTTATCCGTGAACAACGCCACATGGGACCAGTTTGAAAGCTTTTCAGACAGCCCATGTTTCAGCAGAGAGCCATGGCCATGAAGAAGCGTGAGTTTCAACTTACGCCAAGGAGGAAGGACTGTTGGCGATCGTGGATGACTTTAGCAAATTAGCACGTTATGCCCCGGATGACGTTACTCTGATGCAGACTAAGCAGAGAAGTTTCTAGAAGGACTGAATGATGAGTTCACATGCCGTTGATGGTAGCAAGTTTCAACAACTACCGGGAGTTAGTAGACCGAGCTCTCATGATTGAAGGAAGCAAAGACAAATTGAGAACTGCAGCGGAAGTATGGACAAGGGAAGTATAACTCAGATCCCAGCAAGCCACGTTATACCCCTAAATCAGAATTCAGTTTCAGATACCCATGGAGGAGGTAATTCGCACAACCATAATGGCACCAAGAATGGGAGCGGAATGGAGGAAGCAGCGACGAAACCGCACCAACCCGTCTACACCATCCAAGGTAGACTGAGTCACATTACTTGCTTTAAGTGCCGTAAGATGGGCATTATGCAAATGACTATCCGAAGGCGAATGGAAATGGCAATGGAAGCTCGAAAGAAGCCCAACCCTTTCAACAGGGGACAAATGAACCACATTGATGTGGAGGAGGTTGAAGATCAGCCCGATCAAGAATCGGTAAGTTTTTGGTTAAGTCTTTATCTGCAGTTGTTCTTTTTGATCTTTGGTGCATCGCATTCATACATATCAAGGGATTTGTGGATAAGTACAAGTTACCAACCCAAGCCCTTAGGTCACCCATGCTAGTAACCTCACCCGAGCAGAGTACATGGCTAGTAAATGGTGTGATCGATCGCCACTAAGGATCGGACACTATGTTTTCCCCTCGGACCTAATAGTTACGGAATCCCAAGGATTGGATGTGATATTAGGAATGGATTGGTTATCAAAGTATGGAGGAAACATAGATTGTACCACAAGGTCAATTTTGCTCACCACACCGAAGGAAGAAGGATTAAGTATGTATCACGGCACGAGCCGAGGAGAGCACAAGTTAATTGCTTAACAGGAGTGATGCAGAAGAAGTACCGATGGTGAAGGATTATCTGATGTATTTCGGAAGAGTTGCGGGAATGCCGCGGATAGAGACATTGAGTTTTGATCGAGCTATTACGAGAACAGGCCCGATATCGAAGCGACCGTACAGGATGCCCGCAAAGGATTTGGCAGAAATTAAGAAGCAGATTAAGGAACTATTGGATAAAGGTTTTATTCGCCCAAGTTCTTCACCTTGGGGATCACCCGTTCTATTGGTGGAGAAGAAGGATGGATCGTTGAGAATGGTTGTTGATTATCGTGGATTGAATGAAGTAACAATCAAGAACAAGTACCCACTACCGATGATAAATGATTTGTTTGATCGCTTGCAAGGAGCCAAAGTGTTCTCTAAGATCGACTTGCGATCGGGGTACCATCAGTTGAAGATTCGGGAGCAAGACATACCCAAGACAGCATTTACCACGAGATATGGATTGTATGAGTACACCGTTATGTCATTTGGACTGACTAACGCGCCAGCCTATTTCATGAACCTGATGAACAAAGTGTTTATGGAATTTTTGGACAAGTTCGTCGTGGTATTCATTGATGATATTTTGATTTTCTCGAAAAATGAAGAGGAACACAAGGAACATTTGAGATTGGTTTTGGAGAAACTGAGGGAACACCAGTTGTATGCCAAGTTCAGCAAATGTGAGTTTTGGCTAAAGGAAGTTGGATTTCTCGGACATGTTATATCCGGAGAAGGAATAGCAGTTGACCCCACAAAGGTTGAGACCGTAACCAAATGGGAAGCACCAACGACAGTTGGAGAGATTCGAGTTTCCTTGGACTCGCAGGATACTACCAAGGTTCATTGAGAATTTCTCAAGGATTGCAAAGCCTATGACAGAATTGTTGAAGAAGGAAAACAAATTCATATGGACCGAGGACTGTGAGGCAAGTTTTCAGGAGTTGAAGAAAAGATTGGTTACCTCACCAGTTTGATATTGCGAGATCAAACTAAGGATTATGAGGTGTTTTGCGACGCTTCACGTCGAGGACTTGGAGCAGTGCTTATGCAGGAAGGAAGAGTTGTTTCAGTATGCTTCACGACAACTTAAGCCCCATGAGTTGAATTATGCCACTCATGATTTGGAGTTAGCAGCCGTTGTGCATGCCTTGAAGACGTGGAGACATTTTCTCATTGGAAATCATTGTGAAGTTTATACGGATCACAAGAGTTTGAAGTACATCTTCACACGAAGAATTGAATCTCGATGGAGGAGATGGTTAGAGCTAATCAAGGATTACGATATGAGATTGCATTATCACCCGGAAAGGCTAATGTCGTAGCAGATTTATTGAGCCGTAAGAGCCACGTCAATACCCTAATGATGGGAGGAATACCCAATGAGTTAGCCGAGGACCTTGAGAGCTATGTTTGGAAATAGTTCGAGAGGCTATGTAGCAGCATTGGAAATTCAATCGACATCGATGGACAAAATCGAGAAGCCCAAAAGGCGATAAGGAAGTTGCCTCTATAAAGGAGAAAATGAGCAAAGGAAAAGCTAAAGGATTTCGTGAGGATGAGCACGATACCCTATGGTTTGAAGACCGTGTTTATGTGCCCAATGACCCGTAGATCGTGAAGTTGATTTTACAAGAAGCCCATGATTCACCCTATTCGATTCACCGGGGAATACCAAGATGTATTTGGATTTGAAGAATATTTTACGGTGGACCGGAATGAAGAAGGATATTGCGGAGTATGTAGCAATTTGCGGCGTATGTCGAAAGTAAAGGCGAGCATCGAAGCCAGCAGGATTGTTACAACCATTGCCGATACCGAATGGAAGTGGGATAAACTAGGCATGGATTTCATCACAGGTTTGCCAAAGACCCGTTCAGATATGACTCGATTTGGGTCATAGTCGACCGTTTGACCAAGGTAGCCCATTTCATTCCAAATCAAGACTACCTATAGCAGTGCTAAGTTGGCAAAGATATACATGACCAGAATTGTGTGTTTACACGGAGTTCGAGGAGCATCGTATCGTACGAGGAACCCGGTTTACTTGAAATTTTGGAACCGGTTGCACGAGACATTGGGAACCCGATTGGAATTCAAAGACACTTTCCACCCACGCACCGATGGACAGACCGAGAGAGTCAATCAAATTTTGGAGGACATCTTTGAGAGCTTGTGCACTAGATTATGGATCTAGTTGGGATGATAATTTGCCGTATGCAGAATTTTCCTACAATAACAGTTACCAAACCAGCTTAAAGATGGCACCTTCGAGGCTTTGTATGGAAGAAGGTGCGAACACCATTGTCATGGGACTAAACCGAGATCGTCGGTTGTTTGGACCAGATTTGATTAAGGAGTCGAGCGAAAGTTAAGTTGATTGAGACGTGCTCAAGGTAGCCCATCCAGATGTAAGAGCTATGCCGATTCAAAGCGCCAGCGATTGAGTATGAAGTTGGAGACAGAGTATATCTCGAGTATCCCCGCTTGAGGAGTGAAGCGTTTTGGAGTTAAAGGAAAGTTAGCACCCGTTTTGTTGGACCATATAAGATTTTGCAACGCATGGGAGAAGTTATGTATAAGTTGGAATTGCGGAAGGACTGTCGGGAGTTCATGATGTATTCCATGTTTCTCGATTGAAGAAATGTCACCCGAGATAGCGAGAGGTACCGTTAAGAGACACAAAGCCACCGAAGCAATTCAGTTGAAGGATGACTTGACATATGAGGAAAAGCGGTTAAGATTCTCGATTATGCCGTGAGTTACCCGCAGCAAGGTTATCAAGTTTTGCAAAGTTCAATGGAGCCACCACTCGAGGATGAAGCCACACAGGAAAGAGAGGAAGTTTTGCTTAAGGACCACCTCACCTATTTTCTAGCCAACCCGAATCTCGAGGGCTAGATTCATCTTAAGAGGTAGGTTTGTAACATCCCAAATTTTCAATTTGGAATGTTATACATTAGGTCATCATGCATATCATATTTTCTCGCATTTTCCGATCCTAGAAATTTCACGCAACTCAAGGACCCTCGGAGAAAGTTGGAAGTTTCATAATTTTCATATTTGGGATCTCTCAAATTTTGAAAATAGGATCATTGGATTATTTAAATTATCTTCATAAAGTTTTTCCTATAAAAATATCTTGAGAGGGAATAATATGACTTTCCCAAACAATTAGGAAAAATGAAGATATTATAAATAAACCAAATTTGGTTTTGGAAGATTTATTTTGCTTAGGCAAAATGGGCATTTAAAAATATTTTTGCATGTATTTTGTTTTTAAAGTTCATTTTGTTCGACTCATTTTAGGAGTCGGAGAAAATTTGTTTTAATTAATTTGGAGTTCATTTGATATTTATTTTATTTGTTTTGTTTTAAATTTTATTTTAAAAAAACGCCCCCTGGACCGAGGCCCAGCCCAGCCCAGCCAGCCCCCGGCCCGGCCGCCCGCCCCATCTCCTCTCCTCCGCTCCCGCTCCCAAGGCTGTCTCCCGCACCCTTGCCAGCCCGCCGCCCGCCCGAGTCCCACCCGACCCGGCTCCCTTGGCCCCCTCCCAAGCCACCGCCGCCTCTCCCCCCTCTTAAATACTCCCCCGCCCTCTCTCTCACCCCCAAGCCCCTTGCCGAGCCGCCGCCACCCGCCCTCGCTTGCTGCCCTTGCCGCCGTGGGCCGCCCCGCCCTCGCCGCCCGACGCCGCCCCTCGGCGCTTGGGAACCCGCCGCCCTCGCCTCCCGACCATTGAGCCCACGGACCCGCCGGACCTCGCGGCGAAGAGCCACGGAGGTAGCCACCGCCCCGCGCCCCCGATTCGGTTTTTATCCCCTGGACCGATCCGGTTTTTTTTTTAAAAAAAAATATATGTTCAGTTTTTTTAAAAACCTAGATTGGTTTTGTTTTTTTTTTTCGGTTTTCTTAATTAACGGACGTTCACCGAACCATTCGTTTCAGTGAACGCGTTCGCTAGATTCGTTCTGTTAATGAACGTTCGCAATTTAACTCGTTCGTCGTTTTTCTTTTTAATCGGAATTAATCCGTTATTTTCTGATTTGATTTCAGATCTGATTTTCAAAACTGTTTTATTTCTCGCTCGTTTATCGGAATCAGGTGATTCAAGCGCCTGGAGTTTCAGAATATGAAACCGCCGTTCGACTACCCTACTTTCACAGAGTTTTGCCACTGTGAAATTTTGACCTAATTTCAGATCGCTAAACCGAGACGTTCTCTCTCGAGTTTCGACTTTCGGAGTTTGTTTTGATTCGATTCTTTTGCAACCAGGGTTCTTAAGTTGAACTTTCTGGTTAGATCTTTTATTCGAGATTTCCTGTGCATTAGATGAGTACTTATTGTATGCTTGTTGTTTGTCTGCGTTAGATCACCGGAGCGCCGCTTGTTACTTGAATCTCTAGGACTCATGGATCATCGGCAAGGCAAGTAACACTTTGATCATACCCTTCTCATACCCAGTTTTATGCATTAGATCTATTCCTCAAACACTTGCATGATTAGGATCTAATTAAATTGTGGGTTTGGGAAGTAGATTGAGGTAGTACCTATTACTGCTTTTACTTATGAAACCTTGGGAGTTACTTCTCGTTTGCTTGTTCATGCCATGCTATGCTAGTAGACGTGGATTGGGTGAGTGAATATCCATGACAGATGTGAGATTGTTAATTAATGGTTTATCTAAGGTGGCAACCTAACACACATCTGGGTGGATTGAGGCACTGGTTTCTATCAGACTTGCTGTATTTCTTGGACCGCCACCTGTGCTCTAAGGGATCATAAGATTATTCAAACTGGAAAACTTCCGTGTGCAGCCACAAGCCAATTATGGGCTCTGGCGTAGTTGACTAAGTCGTCACGAACTCTTACGGGTAGGCTAGCTGATGTAGGGGATGTAGGTTGGTACGGTCTACCCACATGTAAGGTGCTAGCGCTTCGAAAGACTATGTCTCGGTCATCCGTTTCTCAAACATCATGTAGTCACGAGAACCAAGCGGAGGCGATCGAGTCTTGTGGGGAAAAGTCGCAAACCTCTGCAGAGTGTATAAACTAATCATGATTAGCCGTGTCCCGGTTATGGACAATTTGAGTATCCGGTACTTGATTATCATGTGAATCTCAACATGTTACTTCTAAATAAAAGTTATTGGGTTTTGATGAGTACTTTTAATTGGGATTGAGGATCTTGTCAACCATCTTCAATGTTTAACAACCACCATGATAGTTAAATAAAATTATTCCTTTGATGTAGGGAAAATCAGCTTTATGCAAATGTAACGTCAGAGAGCCTTACCACCAGCCACATAAGCATGTAGTATAGGCTTATTCATTCATTGCTCTCTATGTGTTACATTGCCAAGATATTCCATGTCTTGACCCGTTTTGGGCTGCAACTTTTCACGTTGCAGACTTTTCGAACGATGAGTAAGGTGTTAGGTCGTGGTTCTATACTCGGTGATGCCGTTGGAGTTGATGGACTCGCTTATCTTCCAAGCCTTCCTGTTATTATTAGATGGCCTTAAGCCATATTTTGTATTCAGTTCCCTTGTGGACAACGATGTAATAAGTGTGTGATTGCTACTCTGCTATAAATCCTTCAAGTCTTGTGTGGTGTCGGATTATCGATCCAGGGATGACATCGAGCACGAGGCGCTAGATCCATTCGGTCTGGTCGCTACAACTACAGTGTCTCCAAAGGTACAAGTTGGGTTGGCGATTTGAGATTAGGTTTTGTCACTCCGATTGTCGGAGGGGTATCTCTGAGCCCTCTCGGTAATACACATCACATAAGCCTTGCAAGCATTGCAACTAATAAGTTAGTTGTGAGATGATGTATTACTGAACGAGTAAAGAGACTTGCGGTAACGAGATTGAACTAGGTATTGGATACCGACGATCGAATCTCGGGTAAGTAACATACCGATGACAAAGGGAACAACGATGTCGTTATGCGGTTTGACCGATAAAGATCTTTGTAGAATATGTAGGAACCAATATGGGCATCCAGGTTCCACTATTGGTTATTGACCGAGAATGGTTCTAGGTCATGTCTACATAGTTCTCGAACCCGTAGGGTCCGCACGCTTAATGTTTCGATGATAGTTTATTATGAGTTTATAAGTTTTGATGTACGAAGGTTGTTCGAGTCCGGATGTGATCACGGACATGACGAGGAGTCTCGAAATGGTCGAGACATAAAGATTGATATATTGGAAGCCTATGTTTGGACTTGGAAAGGTTCGGATGAAAACATGATTTTACCGAACACCGGGTTACTGGAACCCCGAAGGTCAATGGGCCTTGATGGGCCATAAGGGAGAAGAGGAAGGGCCGGCCAGGGCAGGCCGCGCCCCCCCCCCTCTAGTCCGAATAGGACAGGAGAGGCGGCGCCTCTTCCCTCTTCCCCCCCAAGACCTAATCCAACTAGGAAGGGGGGAGTCCTACTCCGGTGGGAGTAGGACTCCTCCAGCGCCCTCCTAGGGCCGGCCGCACCCCTTGCTCCTTTATATACGGGGGCAGGGGGGCACCCCATAACACACAAGTTGATCTACGTGATCGTTCTTAGCCGTGTGCGGTGCCCCCCTCCACCATATTCCACCTCGGTCATATCGTCGCGGAGCTTAGGCAAAGCCCTGCGCCGGTGAAGCATCATCATCGTCACCACGCCGTCGTGCTAACGGAACTCAACCCCGACGCTTTGCTGGATCGGAGCCCGGGGATCGTCATCGAGCTGAACGTGTGCTGAACACGGAGGTGCCGTACGTTCGGTACTTGGATCGGTCGGATCGTGAAGACGTACGACTACATCAACAGCGTTGTTATAACGCTTCGCCACGGTCTCACGAGGGTACGTGGACGACACTCTCCCCTCTCGTTGCTATGCCATCACCATGGTCTTGCGCGTGCGTAGAATTTTTTGAAATTACTCGTTTCCCAACAATGGCATCCGAGCCTGGTTTTATGCGTTGATGTCATATGCACGAGTAGAACACAAGTGAGTTGTGGGCGATATAAGTCATCTTGCTTACCGCATGTCATACTTTGGTTCAGCGGTATTGTGAGATGAAGCGGCCGGACCGACATTACGCGTGCGCTTACGCGAGACTGGTTTCACCGCTTGAGCACTCGTTGCTTAAAGGTGACCGGCGGGTGTCTGCTTTCTCTCACTTTAGTTGAACCGAGTGTGGCTACGCCGGTCCTTGCGAAGGTTAAAACAGCACTAACTTCACAAACTATCGTTGTGGTTTTGATGCGTAGGTAAGAACGGTTCTTGCTCAGCCCGTAGCAGCCACGTAAAACTTGCAACAACAAAGTAGAGGACGTCTAACTTGTTTTTGCAGGGCATGTTGTGATGTGATGTGGTCAAGACGTGATGCTATATTTTATTGTATGAGATGATCATGTTTTGTAACCGAGTTATCGGCAATCGGCAGGAGCCATATGGTTGTCGCTTTATTGTATGAAATGCAAGCGCCATGTAATTGCTTTACTTTATCACTAAGCAATAGCGATAGTCGAGAAGCAATAGTTGGCGAGACGACAACGATGCTACGATGGAGATCAAGGTGTCGCGCCGGTGACGATGGTGATCATGACGGTGCTTGGCGATGGAGATCACAAGCACAAGATGATGATGACCATATCATATCACTTATATTGATTGCATGTGATGTTTATCCTTTATGCATCTTATCTTGCTTTGATTGACGGTAGCATTATAAGATGATCTCTCACTAAAATTATCAAGAAGTGTTCTCCCGAGTATGCACCGTTATGAAAGTTCTTCGTCTTTGACACCACGTGATGATCGGGTGTGATAGGCTCTACGTTCAAATACAACGGGTGCAAAACAGTTGCACACGCGAATACTCAGGTTAAACTTGACGAGCCTAGCATATAACAGATATGGCCTCGGAACACGGAGACCGAAGGTCGAACGTGAATCATATAGTAGATATGATCAACATAGTGATGTTCACCATTGAAACTACTCCATCTCACGTGATGATCGGACATGGTTTAGTTGATTTGGATCACGTAATCACTTAGATGACTTGAGAGATGTCTGTCTAAGTGGGAGTTTTAATATGATTAATTAAACTTAAATTTATCATGAACTTAGTACCGATAGTATTTTGCTTGTCTATGTTTCTTGTAGATAGATGGCTCGTCTTTGTTGTTCCGTTGAATTTTAATGCGTTCCTTGAGAAAGCAAAGTTGAAAGATGATGGTAGCAATTACACGGACTGGGTCCGAATTTGAGGATTATCCTCATTGCTGCATTGTAAGAATTACGCCCCGGAAGCACCGCTGGGTGCCAGCCTGCTGCAGAGCAACGCCGAAGTTGTGAGCGTCTGGCGAGCAAAGCTGATGACTACTCTATAGTTCAAGTGCCATGCTTTACGGCTTAGAACCGGGTCTTCAACGACGTTTTGAACGTCATGGAGCATATGAGATGTTCCAAGAGTTGAAGTTAATATTTCAAGCAAATGCCCGGATTGAGAGATATGAAGTCTCCAATAAGTTCTATAGATGCAAGATGGAGGAGAATAGTTACACAAGGTGAACATATACTCAAAATGTCCGGGTATAATAATCACTTGATTCAACTGGGAGTTACTCTTCCGGATGATAGTGTCATTGATGAAATTCTCCAATCACGCCACCAAGCTACAAGAGCTTCGTGATGAACTATAATATGCAAGGGATGACCAAAACAATTCCCGAGCTCTTCGCAATGCTAAAAGCATGGAGGTAGAAATCAAGAAAGAGCATCAAGTGTTGATGGTCAACAAGACCACTAGTTTCAAGAAAAGGGCAAAGGAAAGAAGAAGGGAACTTCAAGAACAGCAAGAAAGTTGCTGCTCAAGAGAAGAAACCCAAGTCTGGACCTAAGCACTGAAATCGAGTGTTTCTACCGCAAGCGATCGACATCGGAAGCGGAACTGCCCCAAGTATTTGGCGGATAAGAAGGATGGCAAGGTGATCAAAGGTATATGTGATATACATGTTATTGATGTGTACCTTACTAATACTCGCAGAGTACAGGTATTTGATACCGGTTCTGTTGCTAATATTTGCAACTCAAACAGGAACTACGGATTGCGAAGATTGGCTAAGGACGAGGTGACGATCTTGGCGTGGAAATGGTTCCAAAGTCGATGTGATCGCGGTCGACACGCTACCTCTACATCTACCATCGGGATTAGTTTTAGACCTAAATAATTGTTATTTGGTGCCGTTAAGCATGAACATTATATCTGGATCTTGTTTGATGCGAGACGGTTATTCATTTAAGACAGAGAATAATGGTTGTTCTATTTATATGAATAATATCTTTTATGGTCATGCACCCTTGAAGAGTGGTCTATTTTACCGAATCTCGATAGTAGTAATATACATATTCATAGTGTTGAAACCAAAAGATGCAAAGTTGATAATGATAATGCAACTTATTTGTGGCACTGCCGTTTGGGTCATATCGGTGTAAAACGCATGAAGAAACTCCATACTGATGGACTTTTGGAATCACTTGATTATGAATCACTTGGTACTTGTGAACCGTGCCTCATGGGCAAGATGACTAAAACGCCGTTCTCCGGAACTATGGAGCGAGCAACTGATTTGTTGGAAATCATACATACTGATGTTTGTGGTCCAATGAATGTTGAGGCACGCGGCGGGTATCGTTATTTTCTCACCTTCACAGATGATTTGAGCAGATATGGGTATATCTACTTAATGAAACACAAATCTGAAACATTTGAAAAGTTCAAAGAATTTCAGAGTGAAGTGGAAAATCATCGTAACAAAGAAAATAAAGTTTCTACGATCTGATCGTGGAGGAGAATATTTGAGTTACGAGTTTGGTTTACATTTGAAACAATGCGGAATAGTTTCGCAACTCACGCCACCCGGAACACCACAGAGAAATGGGGTGTCCGAACGTCGTAATCGTACTTTACTTGATATGGTGCGATCTATGATGTCTCTTACTGATTTACCGCTATCGTTTTGGGGATATGCTTTAGAGACGGCCGCATTCACGTTAAATAGGGCACCATCTAAGTCCGTTAAGACGACACCTTATGAACTGTGGTTTGGCAAGAAACCAAAGTTGTCGTTTC
This sequence comes from Aegilops longissima, assembly GCA_021605205.1. Taxonomy (NCBI): domain Eukaryota; kingdom Viridiplantae; phylum Streptophyta; class Magnoliopsida; order Poales; family Poaceae; genus Aegilops; species Aegilops longissima. The sequence goes on from CM038676.1 coordinate 331,705,117, forward strand.
TTAAAGTTTGGGGCTGCGATGCTTATGTGAAGAAACTTCAACCAGATAAGCTCGAACCCAAATCGAGAAATGCGTCTTCATAGGATACCCAAAGGAGATCTGTTGGGTACACCTTCTATCACAGATCTGAAGGCAAGATTTTCGTTGCTAAATTCGGATCCTTTCTAGAGAAGGAGTTTCTCTCGAAAGAAGTGAGTGGGAGGAAAGTAGAACTTGATGAGATAATCATATCTGCTCCCTTATTGGAAGGTAGTTCATCACAAGAAACGGTTCTGTGACAACTACACCAATTAGTGAGGAAACTAATGATGTTGATCATGAAACTTCAGATCAAGTTACTCTTGAACTCACGAGGTCAACCAGAGTAAAATACGCACCGAGTGGTACGGTAATCCTATTCGGAAGTCATGTTACTTGACCATGGCGAACCTACAAACTATGAAGAAGCGATGGTGAGCCCAGATTCCGCAAAATGGCTGGAAGCCATGAAATCTGAGATGTGATCCATGTATGAAAACAAAGTATGGACTTGTTGGGGAACGTTGCAGAAAATTAAAATTTTTCTACGGTTTCACCAAGATCTATCTATGAGTTCATCTAAGCAACGAGTTACTAGAGAGAGTTTGCATCTACATACCACTTGTAGATTGAGTACGGAAGCGATCGAGGGAGTGGTGATGATGAAGACGTTCCCAACGTGATTCCGATCACCGATGACCAAGTGCTGAACGGACAGCACCTCCGCGTTCAACACACGTACGGGACGATGACGTCTCCTTCGTCTTGATCCAGCAAGGAGGAAGGAGAGGTTGAGGAAGATCACTCCAATGGCAGCACGACGGCGTGATGCAGATGGAGGGACTGATTCTCAGGCTTCGCCAAGCGTATGCGGAGGAGGAGAGGTGTTGGGGAGGGGAGGGGCTGCGCCTTCAACGGTGTGTGCAGCCCTCCCCTCTACCCCTCTATTTATAGGGGAAAGGAGGAGGGGGCCGGCCCCCTCTAGATGCATCTAGAGGGGGGGCGGCGGCCAAGGGGAGGGGGGCTTGCCCCCCAAGCAAGGGGGGCGCCCCCCTTAGGGTTCCCCCCCTCAACCCTAGGCGCATGGGCCAAGGGGAGGGGGTGCGCCCAGCCCATGAGGGGCTGGCTGCCCCCACGCAGCCCAAGTGGCCCCCAAAGGGTGGCCTCCCGTGGTCCTCCGGAACCCTTCCTGGACCCTCCATAAACCGATGTGACCAAACTTTTCGGTGTCCGCTTGACGACTTCCCATATATAAATCTTTACCTCCGGACCATTCCGGAACTCCTCGTGACGTCCGGGATCTCATCCGGACTCAACAACATTCGGTAATCACATACAAGTCTTCCTATTAACCCTAGCGCCACCGAACCTTATGTGTAGACCCTACGGGTTCGGGAGACATGTAGACATGACCGAGACGCTCTCCGTCAATAACCAACAGCGGATCTGGATACCCATGTTGGTTCCCACACGCTCCTCGATGTTGTCATCGGATGAACCACGATGTCTAGGGTTCAAGCAACCCCGTATGCTATTCCCTTTGTCAGACGGTATGTTACTTGCCCGAGACTCGATCGTCGGTATCCCAATACCTCGTTTAGTCTCGTTACCGGCAAGTCACTTTACTCGTACCGTAATGCATGATCCCATGACCAGACACTTGATCACTTTGAGCTCATTATGATGATGCACTACCGAGTGGGCCCAGTGATACCTCTCCGTCATACGGAGTGACAAATCCCTGTCTCGATCCGTGTCAACCCAACAGACACTTTCGGAGATACCTGTAATGCACCTTTATAGTCACCCAGTTACGTTGTGACGTTTGATACACCCAAAGCACTCCTACGGTATTCGGGAGTTACACGATCTCACGGTCTAAGGAAGAGATACTTGACATTGGAAAAGCTCTAGCAAAACGAACTACACGACCTTTGTGCTATGCTCAGGATTGGGTCTTGTCCATCACGTCATTCTCCTAATGAGGTGATCCCGTTGTCAATGACATCTGATGTCCATAGTCAGGAAACCATGACTATCTGTCGACCAACGAGCTAGTCAACTAGAGGCTCACTAGGGGCGATTGTGGTCTATGTATTCACACGTGTATCACGATTTCCGTGATAATACTGCTTATAGCATGAATAAAAGACAATTATCATGAACAAGGAAATATAATAATAATGCTTTTATTATTGCCTCTAGGGCATATTTCCAACAGTCTCCCACTTGCACTAGAGTCAATAATCTAGTTTACATTGTGATGAATCGAACACCCATAGAGTTACGGTGTTGATCATGTTTTGCCCATGAAGAGGTTTAGTCAACGGATCTGCGACATTCAGATCCGTATGCACTTTACAAATTTCTATGTCTCCATTCTGAACATTTTCACGGATGGAGTTGAAGCGACGCTTGATGTGCTGGTCTTCTTGTGAAACCTGGGCTCCTTGGCAAGGGCAATAGCTCCAGTGTTGTCACGAGAAGAGTTTGATCGGCCCGACGCATTGGGTATGACTCCTAGGTCGGTGATGAACTCCTTCACCCAAATTGCTTCATGCGCTGCCTCCGAGGCTGCCATGTACTCCGCTTCACATGTAGATCCCGCCACGACGCTCTGCTTGCAAATGCACCAGCTTCGCTCCACCATTCAACATATACACGATCCGGTTTGTGACTTAGAGTCATCAGATCTGTCGAAGCTAGCGTCGACGTAACCCTTCTGACGAGCTCTTCGTCACCTCCATAAACGAAACATGTCCTTTGTCCTTTTGGTACTTCAGGATATTCTTGACCGCTGTCCAAAGTTGCTTGCGGGATTACTTTGGTACCTTCCTACCAAACTTACGGCAAGGTTTACATCAGGTCCGTACACACAGATGGCATACATAATAGATCCTATGGCTGAGGCATAGGGGATGACACTCATCTCTTCTTTATCTTTTGCCGTGGTTGGGCATTGAGCTGATCTCAATCTCACACCTTGCAAAACAGGCAAGAACTCCTTCTTGGACTGATCCATTTTGAACTTCTTCAAAATCTTATCAAGGTATGTGCTTTGTGAAAGACCTATGAGGCGTCTCGATCTATCTCTATAGATCTTGATGCCTAATATATAAGAAGCTTCTCCAAGGTCCTTCATTGAAAAACACTTATTCAAGTAGGCCTTAATGCTGTCCAAGAATTCTATATCATTTCCCATCAAAAGTATGTCATCTACATATAATATGAGAAATGCTACCGAGCTCCCACTCACTTTCTTGTAAACGCAGGCTTCTCCATAAGTCTGCATAAACCCAAACGCTTTGATCATCTCATCAAAGCGAATGTTCCAACTCCGAGATGCTTGCACCGGCCCATAAATGGATCGCTGGAGCTTGCATACTTTGTCAGCATTCTTGGGATCGACAAAACCTTCCGGCTGCATCATATACAGCTCTTCCTTAAGATAGCCGTTAAGGAACGCTGTTTTGACGTCCATCTGCCATATCTCATAATCATAGTATGCGGCAACTGCTAACATGATTCGGACGGACTTAAGCTTCGCTACGGGAGAGAAAGTCTCATCGTAGTCAATCCCTTGAACTTGCCGATAACCCTTAGCGACAAGTCGAGCTTTATAAATGGTGACATTACCATCCGCGTCCGTCTTCCTCTTAAAGATCCATTTGTTTTCTATCGCTCACGATCATCGGGCAAGTCACCAAAGTCCACACTTTGTTTTCATACATGGATTCTATCTCGGACTTCATGGCTTCTAGCCATTTGTTGGAATCTGGGCCCGCCATCGCTTCTTCATAGTTCAAGGTTCATTGTTGTCTAACAACATGATTTCCGTGACAGGGTTGCCGTACCACTGCAGTGCGGAACGTGTCCTAGTGGACCTCTGAAGTTCAAGAGCAACTTGATCCAAGTACCTTGATCATCATCATGAATTTCCTCTTCAGTTGGTGTAGGCATCACAGAACATTTTCTGGGCTGCACTACTCTCCTGTTCAAGAGGTAGTACTTCATCGAGTTCTACTTTCCTCCCACTTACTTCTTTCGAGAGAAACTCTTTTCCGTAAAGGTTCCGTTCTTGGCAACAAAGATCTTGCCCTCGGATCTTAAGTAGAAGGTATACCCAATGGTTTCTTTAGGGTATCCTATGAAGATGCATTTTTCCGACTTGGGTTCGAGCTTTTCAGTTGAAGTTTCTTGACATAAGCATCGCATCCCCAAACTTTTAGAAACGACGAGCTTAGGTTTCTTCCCAAACCATAATTCATACGGTGTCGTCTCAACGGACTTAGACGGTGCCCTATTTAAAGTGAATGTAGCTGTCTCTAGAGCGTATCCCCAAAATGATAGCGGTAAATCGGTAAGAGACATCATAGACCGCACCATATCCAATAGAGTGCGATTCGACGTTCGGACACACCATTACCGAGGTGTTCCAGTGGCGTTAGTTGTGAAACGATTCCACATTTTCTTAAGTGTGTACCAAATTGTGACTTAAATATTCTCCTCCACGATCGATCGTAAGAATTTTATCTTTCGGTCACGTTGATTCTCTACTTCATTCTGAAATTCCTTGAACTTTTCAAAGGTCTCGGACTTGTGTTTCATCAAGTAGACATACCCATATCTACTCAAGTCATCTGTGAGAGTGAGAACATAACGATATCCTCCATGAGCCTCAACGCTCATTGGACCGCACACATCGGTATGTATGATTTCCAACAAGTTGGTTGCTCGCCCATTGTTCCGGAGAACGGAGTCTTGGTCATCTTGCCCATGAGGCATGGTTCGCATGTGTCAAATGATTCATAATCTAAAGACTCCAAAAGTCCATCAGATGGAGCTTCTTCATGCGCTTGACACCAATGTGACCAAGGCGGCGATTACCACAAGTATGTGGGACTATCGTTATCAACTTTACATCTTTTGGTATTCACACTATAAACATGTGTAATACTAAACCGAGATTCATTAAGAATAAACCATTGACCATCGGAGCATGACCATAATACATATCTCTCATATAAATAGAACAACCATTATTCTCGGATTTAAATGAGTAGCCATCTTGCATTAAACAAGATCCGGATACAATATTCATGCTCAAACTTGGCACCAAATAACAATTATTAAGGTTCATAACTAATCCCGTAGGTAAATGAAGAGGTAGCGTGCGACGGCGATCACATCGACTCTGAACCATTCCCGACGCCGCCGTCACCTCGTCCTTTGCCGGCTTCCGCTTATTCCGCAGCTCCTCACCGTGAATTACAAATATGAGCAACGACACGGTATCAAATACCGGGAGTTACTACGAGTCTTGGCAAAGTACACATCAATTACATGTATATCAAATATACCTTTGGTGTTGCGGCCTTCTTGTCCGCTAAGTATTTGGGGCAGTTCCGCTTCCAATGACCCCTCCTTGCAATAAAAGCACTCGGTCTCGGGTTTGGGTCCATTCTTTGACTTCTTCCCGCAACTTGCTTACCAGCGCGGCAACCTCCTTGCCGTCCTTCTTGAAGTTCTTCTTACCCTTGCCCTTCTTGAACTTAGTGGTCTTATTGACCATCAACACTTGATGTTCTTTCTTGATCTCAACCTCGGTGACTTCAGATAGAGAACACTTCAGAATGGTCTTTACCATCCCCTGCATGTTGTAGTTCATCACAAAGCTCTTGTAGCTTGGTGGGAGCGATCGAGGATTCTCATCAATGACCACCTCATCGGGGAGGTTAATATTCACCGGGTCATACGGTTGTGCAACCTGCACATCTTGAGAATATGCTCACCGATGTAACTATTTTCCTCCATCTTACAACTATAGAACTTGTCGGAGATGTCATATCTCTCGACCCGGGCGTGAGCTTGGAAAACAAGTTTCAGCTCCTCGAACATCTCATATGCTCCGTGATGCTCAAAACGCTTTTGGAGCCCCGGTTCTAGGCTGTAAAGCATGCCGCACTGAACGAGGGAGTAATCATCAGCACGAGACTGCCAAGCATTCATAATGTCTTGGTTCTCTGGGACGGGAGCGTCACCTAGCGGTCCTTCTAGGACATATTGTTTCCTGGCAGCTATGAGGATGATCCTCAAGTTCCGGACCCAGTCCGTATAGTTGCTGCCGTCATCTTTCAGCTTGGTTTTCTCTAGGAACGCGTTGAAGTTCAAGTTGACATGAGCGTTGGCCATTTGATCTACAAGACATATCATTCAAAAGTTTTAGACTAAGTTCATGATAATTAAGTTCATCTAATCAAATTATTACAATGAACTCCCACTTAGATTGGACATCCCTCTAGTCATCTAAGTGTTACACGATCCGAGTTGACTAAACCGTGTCCGATCATCACGTGAGACGGACTAGTCTCGTCGGTGAACATTCTCATGTTGATCGTATCTTCCATACGACTCGTGTTCGACCTTTCGGTCTCCGTGTTCCGAGGCCATGTCTGTACATGCTAGGCTCGTCAAGTAAACCCTAAGTGTTTTCGCGTGTGTAAATCTGTCTTACACCCGTTGTATGTGAACGTAAGAATCCATCACACCCGATCATCACGTGGTGCTTAGAAACGACGAACTTTGGCAACGGTGCACGCTTAGGGAAACACTTCTTGAAATTGTTGTAAGGATCATCTTATTTACTACCGTCGTTCTAAGTAAACAAGATGTATAAACATAATAAACATCACATGCAATTATATAGTAGTGACATGATATGGCCAATATCATAAAGCTCCATTGATCTCCATCTTGAGGCTCCATGATCATCTTGTCACCGCATGACACCATGATCTCCATCATTGTGCCTCCATGAAGTTGTCACGCCAACGACTACTTCTACTTCTATGGCTAACGCGTTTAGCAATAAAGTAAAGTAAGTTACATGGCGTTCTTCAATGACACGCAGGTCATACAAAATAAAGACAACTCCTATGGCTCCTGCCGGTTGTCATACTCATCGACATGCAAGTCGTGATTCCTATTACAAGAACATGATCTCATACATCACAATATGTCATTCATCATTCATCACAACTTGGCCATATCACATCACATGTCAATTGCTGCAAAAACAAGTTAGGCGTCCTCTAATTGTTGTTGCATCTTTTACGTGGCTGCAATTGGGTTCTAGCAAGAACGTTTTCTTACCTACGAATAACCACAACGTGATCTTGTCAACTTCTATTTACCCTTCATAAGGACCCTTTTCATCGAATCCGCTCCAACTAAAGTAGGAGAGACACACCCGCCAGCCACCTTATGCAACTAGTGCATGTTAGTCGGTGGAACCGGTCTCACGTAAGCGTACGTGTAAGGTTGGTCCGGGCCGCTTCATCCCACAATACCGCGGAAGCAAGATAAGACTAGTAGCGGCAAGTAAATTGACAAGATCCACGCCCACAACCAAATTGTGTTCTACTCGTGCAAAGAGAACTACGCGTAGACCTAGCTCATGATGCCACTGTTGGGGAACGTTGCAGAAAATTAAAATTTTTCTACGGTTTCACCAAGATCTATCTATGAGTTCATCTAAGCAATGAGTTACTAGAGAGAGTTTGCATCTACATACCACTTGTAGATTGAGTACGGAAGCGATCGAGGGAGTGGTGATGATGAAGACGTTCCCAACGTGATTCCGATCACCGATGACCAAGTGCTGAACGGACAGCACCTCCGCGTTCAACACACGTACGGGACGATGACGTCTCCTTCGTCTTGATCCAGCAAGGAGGAAGGAGAGGTTGAGGAAGATCACTCCAATGGCAGCACGACGGCGTGATGCAGATGGAGGGATCAGTACTCGGCAGGGCTTCGCCAAGCGTGTCACGGAGGAGGAGAGGTGTTGGGAGGGAGGGCTGCGCCTTCAATGGTGTGTGCAGCCCTCCCTCTACCCCTCTATTTATAGGGTAAGGAGGAGGGCGGCCCCTCTAGATGCATCTAGAGGGGGGCGGCCAAGGGAGGGGGCTTGCCCCCAAGCAAGGCGCGCCCCTTAGGGTTCCCCCTCAACCCTAGGCGCATGGGCCAAGGGAGGGTGCGCCCAGCCCATGAGGGGCTGGCTGCCCCACGCAGCCCAAGTGGCCCCCAAAGGGTGGCCCCTCCGGTGGTCCTCCGGAACCCTTCCGTGGACCCTCCATAAAACCGATGTGACCAAACTTTTCCGGTGTCCGTTTGACGACTTCCCATATATAAATCTTTACCTCCGGACCATTCCGAACTCCTCGTGACGTCCGGGATCTCATCCGGACTCAACAACATTCGGTAATCACATACAAGTCTTCCTATTAACCCTAGCGCCACCGAACCTTAAGTGTGTAGACCCTACGGGTTCGGGAGACATGTAGACATGACCGAGACGCTCTCGGTCAATAACCAACAGCGGGATCTGGATACCCATGTTGGTTCCCACACGCTCCTCGATGTTGTCATCGGATGAACCACGATGTCTAGGGTTCAAGCAACCCCGTATGCTATTCCCTTTGTCAGACGGTATGTTACTTGCCCGAGACTCGATCGTCGGTATCCCAATACCTCGTTTAGTCTCGTTACCGGCAAGTCACTTTACTCGTACCGTAATGCATGATCCCATGACCAGACACTTGATCACTTTGAGCTCATTATGATGATGCACTACCGAGTGGGCCCAGTGATACCTCTCCGTCATACGGAGTGACAAATCCTGCCTCGATCCGTGTCAACCCAATGAGACACTTTCGGAGATACCTGTAATGCACCTTTATAGTCACCCAGTTACGTTGTGACGTTTGATACACCCAAAGCACTCCTACGGTATCCGGGAGTTACACGATCTCACGGTCTAAGGAAGAGATACTTGACATTGGAAAAGCTCTAGCAAAACGAACTACACGACCTTTGTGCTATGCTCAGGATTGGGTCTTGTCCATCACGTCATTCTCCTAATGAGGTGATCCCGTTATCAATGACATCGATGTCCATAGTCGAAAACCATGACTATCTGTCGACCAACGAGCTAGTCAACTAGAGGCTCACTAGGGACGTATTGTGGTCTATGTATTCACACGTGTATCACGATTTCCGTATGATACAGTTATAGCATGAATAAAAGACAATTGTCATGAACAAGGAAATATAATAATAATGCTTTTATTATTGCCTCTAGGGCATATTTCCAACAGGACTTTGGTTGACTTGCCCGATGATCGGCAAGCCATTGAGAATAAATGGATCTTTAAGAAGAAGACTGACGCTGATGGTAATGTAACTGTCTATAAAGCTCGACTTGTTGCGAAAGGTTTTCGACAAGTTCAAGGGGTTGACTACGATGAGACTTTCTCACCCGTAGCGATTCTTAAGTCTGTCCGAATCATGTTAGCAATTGCGCGCATTTTATGATTATGAAATTTGGCAAATGGATGTGAAAACTGCATTCTTGAATGGATTTCTAGAAGAAGAGTTGTATATGATGCAACCAGAAGGTTTTGTTGATCCAAAGGGTGCTAACAAAGTGTGCAAGCTCCAGCGATCAATTTATGGTCAGTGCAAGCCTCTCGGAGTTGGAATAAACGCTTTGATAGTGTGATCAAAGCATATGGTTTTATATGAGACTTTTGGAGAAGCCTCAGTATTTACAAGAAAGTGAGTGGGAGCTCAGAGCATTTCGATATTATATGTGGACGATATATTATTTATTGGAAATGATATAGAATTTCTGGATAGCATAAAAGGATACTAGAATAAAAGTTTTTCAATGAAAGACCTCGGTGAAGCTGCTTACATATTTGGCATCAAGATATATAGAGATAGATCAAGACGCTTAATTGGACTTTCACAAAGCACATACCTTGATAAAGTTTTGAAAAAGTTCAAAATGGATCGGCAAAGAAAGGTTTTTACCTGTATTACAAGGTGTAAGATTGAGTCGACTCAATGCCCGACCACAGCAGAAGATAGAGAGAAATGAAAGATGTTCCTATGCTTCAGCCATAGGCTCTATCATGTATGCAATGCTGTGTACCGGACCGACGTATGCTTAGCAAGAAGCTTGGCAGGAAGGTACCAAAGTAATCCAGAGTGGATCACTTGACATCGGTCAAGAACATCCTGAAATACCTGAAAAGGACTAAGGATATGTTTCTCGTATATGGAGGTGACAAAGAGCTAGTCGTAAATGGTTACGTCGATGCAAGCTTTGACAATGATCCGGACGATTCTAAATCGCAAACCGGATACGTGTTTTTATTAAACGGTGGAGCTGTCAGTTGGTGCAGTTCTAAACAAAGCGTCGTGGCGGGATCTACATGTGAAGCGGAGTACATAGCTGCTTCGGAAGCAGCAAATGAAGGAGTCTGGATGAAAGAGTTCATTTCGATCTAGGTGTCATACCTAGTGCATCGGGACCAATGAAGATCTTCTCGTGACAATCTTGGTGCAATTGCCTTGGCAAAGGAATCCAGATTTCACAAGAGGACCAAGCATATCAAGAGACGCTTCAATTCCATTCGGGACCAAGTCCAAGTGGGAGACATAGAGATTTGCAAGATACATACGGATCTGAATGTTGCAGACCCGTTGACTAAGCCTCTTCCACGAGCAAAACATGATCAGCACCAAGACTCCATGGGTGTTAGAATCATTATTGTGTAATCTAGATTATTGACTCTAGTGCAAGTGGGAGACTGAAGGAAATATGCCCTAGAGGCAATAATAAAGTTATTATTTATTTCCTTATATCATGATAAATGTTTATTATTCATGCTAGAATTGTATTAACCGGAAACATAATACATGTGTGAATACATAGACAAACAGATAGTCACTAGTATGCCTCTACTAGACTAGCTCATTAATCAAAGATGGTTATGTTTCCTAACCATAGACATGTGTTGTCATTTGATTAATGGGATCACATCATTAGGAGAATGATGTGATTGACATGACCCATTCCGTTAGCTTAGCACTTGATCGTTTAGTATATTGCTATTGCTTTCTTCATGACCTATACATGTTCCTGTAACTATGAGATTATGCAACTCCCGTTTACCGGAGGAACACTTTGGGTACTACCAAACGTCACAACGTAACTGGGTGATTATAAAGGAGTACTACAGGTGTCTCCAAAGGTACATGTTGGGTTGGCGTATTTCGAGATTAGGTTTTGTCACTCCGATTGTCGGAGAGGTATCTCTGGGCCCTCTCGGTAATACACATCACATAAGCCTTGCAAGCATTGCAACTAATAAGTTAGTTGTGAGATGATGTATTACGGAACGAGTAAAGAGACTTGCCGGTAACGAGATTGAACTAGGTATTGGATACCGACGATCGAATCTCTCGGTAAGTAACATACCGATGACAAAGGAACAACGTATGTCGTTATGCGGTTTGACCGATAAAGATCTTCGTAGAATATGTAGGAACCAACATGGGCATCCAGGTTCCGCTATTGGTTATTGACCGAGAATGGTTCTAGGTCATGTCTACATAGTTCTCGAACCCGTAGGGTCCGCACGCTTAACGCTTCGATGACAGCTTTATTATGAGTTTATAAGTTTTGATGTACGAAGGTTGTTCGAGTCCGGATGTGATCACGGACATGAAGAGGAGTCTCGAAATGGTCGAGACATAAAGATTGATATATTGGAAGCCTATGTTTGGACTTGGAAAGGTTCGGATGAAAACAGGATTTTACCTAACACCGGGTTACGAGAACCCCGAAGGGTCAATGGGCCTTGATGGGCCATAAGGGAGAAGAGGAAGGGCCGGCCAGGGGGCAGGCGCCCCTCCACCTCTAGTCCGAATAGGACAAGGAGAGGGGCGGCGCCTTTCCCTCTTCCCTCCCCAAGACCTAATCCAACTAGGAAGGGGGGAGTCCTACTCCCGTGGGAGTAGGACTCCTCGGCGCGCCTCCTAGGGCCGGCCGCACCCCTTGCTCCTTTATATCTGAGGGGGGGGGCACCCCATGACACACAAGTTGATCTACGTGATCGTTCTTAGCCGTGTGCGGTGCCCCTCCACCATATTCCACCTCGGTCATATCGTCGCGAGCTTAGGTGAAGCCCTGCGCCGGTGAAGCATCATCATCGTCCACGCCGTCGGTCGACGGAACTCAACCCGACGCTTTGTTGGATCGGGGCCCGGGGATCGTCATCGAGCTGAACGTGTGCTGAACACGGAGGTGCCGTACGTTCGGTACTTGGATCGGTCGGGTCGTGAAGACGTACGACTACATCAACCGCGTTGTTATAACGCTTCCACTTACGGTCTACGAGTGTACGTGGACAGACACTCTCCCCTCTCGTTGCTATGCCATCACCTTGGTCTTGCGTGTGCGTAGGATTTTTTTTGAAATTACTACATTTCCCAACAAGTACAAGCCTGGACGAACTCTCATATAAAGCAAAGCGCTCCCGAGGACACATGAGAATGGTTGTCAAGTTAGTTTTCATTATGCTCATATGATTCGCGTTTGTTACTTTGATAATTTGATATGTGGGTGGACCGGTGCTTGGGTGCTGCCCTTCCTTGGACAAGCCTCCCACTTATGATTAACCCCTCTCGCAAGCATCTGCAACTACGAAAGAAGAATTAAGGTAAACCTAACCATAACATGAAACATATGGATCCAAATCAGCCCCTTACGAAGCAACACATAAACTAGGGTTTAAGCTTATGTCACTCTAGCAACCCATCATCTACCTATTACTTCCCAATGCCTTCCCCTAGGCCCAAATAATGGTGAAGTGCCATGTAGTCGACGTTCACATAACACCACTAGAGGAGAGACAACATACATATCATCAAAATATCAAACGAATACCTCACATGATTACTTATAACAAGACTTCTCCCATGTCCTCAGGAACAAACGTAACTACTCACAAAACATATTAATGATCAAGATCAGAGGAGTATTAATTATCATTAAGGATCTAAAAATATAATCTTCCACCGGATAAACCAACTAGCATCAACTACAAGGAGTAATCAACATTACTAGCAACTCACAGGTACCTGTCTGAGGTTTTGGGACCAAGATCGAATACAAGAGATGAACTAGGGTTTGAGAGGAGATGGTGCTGGTGAAGATGTTGATGAAGATTGACCCCCTCTCAGTGAGAGGATCATTGGTGATGACGATGGCTTCGATTTCCCACTCCCGGAGGGATGTTTCCCTGGCAGAACAGCTCCGCCGGAGCTCTAGATTAGTTCTGCACAGGTTCCGCCTCGAGACGGCGGTGCTTCATCCCGAAAGCTTCCTCCTGATTTTTTCCAGGTCAAAAACAGACCATATAGCCAAAGATGGGCACCGGAGGCCTGCCGGGGGGCCCACAAGGTCGGGGGCGCGCCCAGGGGGGTAGGGCGCGCCCTCCATGTCACGCCCAATATGTGACCCTATCCAAAAGGAACTCGAAGGTCCCACCAAGGATAAACCCGCATATTGAAATGCTTTTGCAAGGTGGATATCATTACATCAACATTACATAATAGATGGGGATACATACAAAAGGCATACAATGCCACACTAATACAACAACATCATATACAAGATCAACATCCGACTACGGATGAAACATAAACAGAAGCTCAAACAATATCCACCACCTAGCCCAAAGCCGACCTGGAACCTATCCCCTGATCGAAGAAGAAGCAGAAGAAGAACTCCAAAACAGGCAAACATCGCTCTCGCGTCATGATCATCGCAAACCTGTACCTGCAACTGGTGGTGTAGTAATCTGTGAGCCACGAGGACTCAGCAATCCCATTCCCATGGGTATCAAGACTAGCAAAGCTTAATGGGTAAAGAAGGGGTAAGGTGGTGAGGTTGCAGCAGCGACTAAGCATATATGGTGGCTAACATACGCAAATGAGAGCGAGAAGAGAAACAAAGGAACGGTCGTCAACTAGTAATGATCAAGAAGTGATCCTGAACTCCTACTTATGTCAGACATAACCCAGAAACCGTGTTCTCCTCTCGATCAACCCCGAAAAGAGACACTCATGGTTACGCACACGGTTGGTGTATTTTAGAAGAGTTTACTTCAAGTTTACTACAACCGGATATTAACAAATTCCCATCTGCCACATAACCGCAGACACGGCTCTCGAAAGTTTATACCTGCGAGGGTGTCCCAACTTAGCCCATGATAAGCTCTCCCGATCAACGAAGGATATTCCTTCTCCCGGAAGACCCGATCATCTCGAATCCCCAGCTACAAGACATTTCGACAATAATAAAACAAGACCAGCAAGACCGCCCGATACCCGACAATCCCGATAGGAGCTGCACATATCTCGTTCTCGTGGCAACACGGATAAGCGAAGCGTCTGGTATCGGCGTAACCCAAGTTGGCAAGGGATGGTCCCGCACGGTGCTCTAGTTTGGACCAACACTTAGACAAGCATTGGCCCGGGGGGGCTGAATAAAGATGACCCTTGGGTTAATTACTCCCAAGGGAAAGTAGGTGGTGGAGAGGCAAATGGTAAAACCAATGTTGGGCCTTGCTGGAGGAGTCTTATTCAAAGCAAACTGTCAAGGGGGTCCCATAAATCACCCGACCACGTTAGGGACGCAAAATCCGGGAACATAATACCGATATGACGGAAACTAGGGTGGCAAGAGTGGAACAAAACACCAGGCATAAGGCCGAGCCTTCCACCCTTTACCAAGTATATAGATGCATTAATTAAATAAGAGATATTGTGATATCCCAACAAAATCCTGTCCACCATGGAGCAATCTTCATCTTCACCTGCAACTAGCAACGCTATAAGAGGGGCTGAGCTACGCGGTAACATAGCCAAACAACGGTTTGCTAGGAAGGGTGACAAAGGTTAGAGGTTCATGGCAATTTGGGAGGCTTGAGCAGCAAGTGATAGGTAGCGCAACATAGCGAAAGAACGAAGCAACTAGCATAGCAATGATAATAATGAGATCCAAGGTGACGGTCATCTTGCCTGAAATCCATAAGGAAGAAGAACGAGTCCATGAAGAAGATGAAGCCACGAAGACGAGACCAAGCGTGAGCGAACGAATCCTCACGATCGCATAGCAAACAGGAACTAACAAGAAGAAACACACAACATGGTAAACACACCACACATAGACAAGACATGATGCACAACAAGCATGATGCATGACAAAGCTACATGAAGCTACTCATGGCAAGGGATGATGCATAAAATAGCAACACAACAAGACAAGTTTAAATGAGACCGGAAGCAACATAGAACAATTCCGGTAAGTCCTCATATGCAAATTTCGAAATAGTTCCAGATCTGAATAAACCTTAAGTTCAAGTTGTTAAACAGCAAGTTAAGATGCACCACGATGATCTACACGAAATTCTAGTCAAGTTACATATAAAGTTCATTAAATTCGGAGCTACGGCCTAGAAGATATGAGCAAAACAAGATAAACATGGCATTGATGCGAAATGCATTCAAACATCAAGAAAAACACCTCAAAACAAGGATTCCACATGATAATATGAAACTACATGCAAAATCAAGCAAGTTTCATATAGAGCACACTCAAAACGAAGCAACGGTTCAACACATACACCCTATACAAGTTTAAAGGACAAGCTGTCCAAACAACAACTAGGCATATTGAAACCATCAAAACAACAAGCTAAAACATCCCATCATAATAACAGAAGGCATGGGAATGAAGTACATGTAAAGCACAACAAAACATGAACAATGAGCTAACTCCAGAAATCACTAGAACATGCTCAAAAGGACATGGCAAGATTGCAAATAATAACAGTTTCAGACTTTGCAGAAAATAACATCAGGTTGCAATGTTTAGAGCTATCAAACAACATGTTACATGAACTTATCAATGCAAACAAAGGCATGGCATGAATCTACTAAATGCATAGATCAAATGTCCTTTAGTGACCATGAGCCAAAAAGGATCAGAAGATAAGATGGCACCCATGTAAACATGGCAAGTTATATTAAAGATTCACACATGGCAGGAACAACAATAAGTAGGCATGTTGGTGAGCTTGAACCACTCACCACAGAGCAATGCATGGCATGACAAGACAACTCATAGTAAGAAGACATATTTATGAAGCTAAGCATGGCAAGAGCAAGTTCATAGAGAGCATGGATCACTAACAACAATCATGGCAACATTGAACTTAATATTAACAGGCTGACATCAACATTATTAAGCAACTTTGGAGCAAGATTACAACATGTTACAGCAGTCTATAAATACAACCAGGGGCATGGATGGATAGAGGATGACATGTATATCAAAACATGTTTATAGAACATCTCCAGATTATGCATAGAATGACTTGTAGCAGCAGGTTTACATAGCAACAAAATATAACCGAATCTGACATGCAAAACAGCAACATCAAGTACCCTACTTAACAAGCTCGATGCACTCACTACACAACTCACAAAAATACAAGGATGGCACCACTGGAAAGATGGCATGACATAGATCAAAACTCATGTAGACATCAACCTCATAGGATGCACATATCAATCATGGCAAAAATGACAAATGAGCATGTTAATGTTTAGCAGATTAACATCATATAGCACTCTTGCAACGAAGATTCAGGCATCAAGATGAGCTTAAATGAACATGATGCAATGGAATGAAATGAATTACTCATCGAGATGAACAATTTGACATATTACACGCACGAAACGGAGCTACGGATGCAGAGTTACAACATGATGAACATGGCATGAAAATGCAAAATGCTTCGGGGACTTAAGAGGAATTTCGGAGGGGGAAAGTCAACCTTGCACGGAAATCGAGGCACGCCGGGCGGGTCGCGGAGCTGAGGGAGAGAAGCCGGGAGTCGGATCCGCCGACCCTGGCGGATCTGGCCGGAGGAGGGCACGGGCCACGACGGCGGCGTAGGGTGGCCGGGAGGCGGCGGATGGCGCGGAGGCCGAGGCAAAGCGGAGGCGGGCGCGCATGGCCGGGCGGCGGGGCTGACGCGCAGGGCGCGCAGCGTCAGTGGCGCCAGCCAGGCGGCGGTGGAGGCGGGCGACGACGGCAGGCGGCAGGAGGCGGGCGGCCGCCCGGCCAGGCGGCGCGGCGGCGGCGGGCGGCGGCTGGAGAGGCCTTGAGTCTGTGGCGGGCCAGGCTTGGGGGCCCATGGCCAGGCCTAGCGGGCCGGCAGGAGGAGGGCGCTGGGAGGCCACGTGGCGGGCGGCCACTGGCTGCGGGCGGCGGGGTTTCGTCCGGCCGGACGGACGTGTCCGGGGCGCGGGTGGAAGAAGGCTAGGGTTTGGGGATTAGACCGCGATTTGGGGATGGGCATATTTATAGATAGAGGAGCTAGGAGAGTCCAAATGGGGCGCAGTTTCGCCCACGATCGTGATCGAACGACCGAGAGCATGGAAGGGAGTTTGCGGGTTTTGGGCCACTTTGGAAGGGTGTTGGGCTGCACACAAAGAGGCTTTTACGGTTACCGGTTAACTGTTGGAGTATCAAACGACCTCCAAATGGCACGAAAACTTGACAGCGGTCTACGGTGCTACACCAAGGCCGCTTGGCAAACCTCGTCCATTCGAGAACGTTTAACACCCGCACACGAAAAGAGGTAAAAGGGCGCCGGAGACATAGGAGTGCGGATTGCAAAAGCGGACAACGGGAAAATGCTTGGATGCATGAGACGAACATGTATGCAAATGCGATGCACATGATGACATGATAAAAATGCCGATGATGACGTGGCAAAATGCAACACGCAAGCACATGACATGGCAACGACGGCGAATAACTGGCGGACACCTAGTGCATCGAATCCGGGGCGTTACAACACTCCTCCACTAACAAGAGATCTCGTCCCGAGATCTTAGGACCGAGACGGAAGGGAAAAGGGATGAGGTGAAACAAGAACTCAAGAGCAGATGCAAAGAATCAGAGCACTCGAGAAGAAGAGAGGAACGACGAGAATGACGAGAATCGAAAGCTCACGGAATCAGATAGACTATGAAACTACTCCGGTTAGAACGAGATAAGAAACAAATAGTGCTGAAAGGATTTAGGAAGCACTCCGGCTGAACATGGAAGGAGTTGGAACTGAGTTTGACAAAATGGAACGATAGTTGACGGGAGGAACAACACAATGCCTTCGGAAGAATTGAAAGAATTGAATGAAAAGAACTTAGAAGGAAGGATTGAACGGAGTTGTTGAGAAAAATCAACAACGAAAGAATAAGCTTGTTGTGGTCTTATAGGTAACATCTCAAGATCAAGAGGTGATAACCGGCCACAAATGGAAATGATTGGATAACTGAGAAGAACGAAGAAATGCAAAACTCCACTTCGAAAGAATACGGAGAATTAATTGCACTTCGAGACGCGAGAAGAAAAGATATCTGAACTCCACCAACAAGAATCTTGATGAACACTTGAAGAGTGAATTAAAGCATGAAGAATCACCATGAAGTACTCCGTCGACAAAAGGATGGCGAGATAGAATGAAGGAAGAAAGAATAAGATTAAACCTTGCGGTGATTTAGACGGAGGTTCGATGAAAAGGCCGAGGAAATTGAACTCCGGAAAAGAAAAGATGAAAACACTTGGAACTAGAATTTATTCATTAAGAACAAACTCCGAAGAAAAGGATTAATCACTTGGATGAAATAAGAAAATAAGATTTATTGTATGCTTATCCTTCATCAAATTAAATTGATGACAAACAATGGATTTTTCATACTACTTATTCTTCTTGAAAAAGAATTGAGAAGTGACATATCGCAAACTTGAGAAGGTCTTCTTGAGTCACCGGTAGGTTGAAAAGAATGAATGGATTAATATGATAATCAAGGAAAAGAATCTTGAGCGAACCACCGTAAGAATTCAGAAATGACCGATTTAAAGAGAATGAATCACCGATTAGAAGACCAAATATGCTCGAGGGATTTAGATGCAAAAGAACGAAGAGACAATGAGCTGATTAACGAACACTCGAGCGAAGCACCGGGATAAATAGAGAACGATAAGCGGAATGATGGCCTCCGTGAAAAGAAATGGAAAAACAACTCTGACATACTCCGGATGGGTAAGAAAGAATATCGACAAGCGAAATAATTCGAGAGGATAGCATGAAGCTAGAACCACGAATCTTCGGAAGAACGGACAGGATTTAGAGGAAAAACTCTTCTTCGGTCTTCAAATATCGACGGGAAACACCACAAAAATTACTGGGATACTCCGGGAGAATGAAAAGCGAAGAGGTTGAGCCAACAATGAAATGATTCGAAATCGATCTTGGAAAAGGCAAGTGACTGATGAGATCCATTCTTACGTCACACTTGAAAAGAATTGAGAATAACTCCGGGGGAATTAGAAGAGTCAGGTAAGATCCTGGGAAAAGACCTGTGGGTTAGGGCCCACTGAAGAGATAACACCGTTGGAAAGGGATGTTGAACAGATAGATGATGCACCGGAAGAACTGAAATATTTGACTGAGGTGACAACCTCGAATTAATTGGAACACGATTTAATCTCTGAGATGTCTTCATCACTCCGAAGGATAAACTGGCGAGAGGCGAACGAACAGGGAAATATTTGAGCTGAGGGAAAGAAAACGATCGACAACGAAAAACTAGAATTGAATCCACCGGAAAAGAGATGAAGAATGTCAAACGAGACGAGAATTCACCGGTTGAAATAATTGAGGAAAGATCAAGAGGCTCCACACTAATGGAATTGATGGTCGAAGAAACTTCGAACTCCGGGAAGAAAAAGGGTGGGAGGCGGAAAACAAAGACAACTTGGAAGGGGAAACCGACGAATATCTTGAAGAGAAAACACCGGTTGAAATCATTGAGGAGAGAGAGCAAAAACTTCGCACGAGTAGGATGGATACTCAATTACGGACTCCGGTTCCGAGAAGAAGAAGGGAGGGAGGGTGGGAAAAACAAGGACAACTTCGGACAAGGAAAAAAACAACAACGTCGGAGGAAGAACTGAGGATTGAACTTGGCAAAGATGAAGAGGGTCGAGTCAACTTGATGAGAAATGCACCGGATGAAAAGAGCTGAGGAACAACTACCGGAAAAACCAACTGCGTGATCCGAAAGAAAAATTTGAAGGGGAAGAGAAGTAATTTAAAACACCTATGTCAAGATTCCTCACCAGAGCGACGAAGGGGCTGAGGAGTAAAAAGAAATCCTACTCTCCGATATAACTAGACTCAGAAAATAGTTTTCTTCTAGACTCAACATCGGCCAAACTACACGATCAATCAAGGGGGCTCCTAAGGTCGGTCGAGGCTCTGATACCAACTTGTCACACCCAATATGCGACCCTATCCAAAAGGAAATCGAAGGTCCCACCAAGGATAGACCCGCATATTGAAACGCTTTTGCAAGGTGGATATCATTACATCAACATTACATAATAGATGGGGATACATACAAAAGGCATACAATGCCACACGAATACAACAACATCATATACAAGATCAACATCCGACTACGGATGAAACATAAACAGAAGCTCAAACAATATCCACCCTGCTAGCCCAGTGTAACATCCCAAATTTTCAATTTGGAATGTTATACATTAGGTCATCATGCATATCATATTTTCTCGCATTTTTCCGATCCTAGAAAATTTCACGCAACTCAAGGACCCTCGGAGAGAGTTGGAAGTTTCAATATTTTCATATTTGGGATTTGTCAAATTTTGAAAATAGGATCATTGGATTTATTTAATTATCTTCATAAAGTTTTTCCTATAAAAAATTAAGAGAGGGAATAATATGACTTTCCCAACATTTAGGAAAAATGAAGATATTATAAATAAATCAAATTTGGCTTTTGAAAGATTTATTCGCTTTAGGCAAAAATGAGCATTTAAAAAAATATGGATATCTGCCGTTTTTAAAGTTCATTTTGTTCACTCATTTTAGGAGTCGGGAAAATTAATTTTATTAAATTCGAGTTCGTTTGGTATTTTTTAGTCCGTTTAGTTTTGTTTTCAAAAAAAAACTGCGCCCCCCTTTGGGCCAAGGCCCAGCCAGCCACCACCCCTGCCCACCTCCTCTCCCTCCTTGTGATCTCCGCCGCCGCCTCCCCCACCGCCCAGAGTCCGGTCCCGACCCGCCCCACGCTTCCCCCTTCCCAAGCGCGCACCACCCCCCCTTATATACACCGCCCCCCCTCTCCTCATCCCGCCACCACCGTCCCTCACCCGAGCCGACCGAGCCCGCCTGCCGAGGCCTTGCCGCCGCCGCCGTTCCCGCCGTCGCCGCCCCTCGCCGCCCCTCGCCGCCCCTCGCCGCCCCTCCTGACCTCGCCGCCCCGGGCCCATGGCGAAGCCACCGGAGGTAGCCGCCGCCACCGCCCGGTCGGTTTTTTAGAAAAACCCGATCCGGTTTTTCTCGTGATGTTCGGTTTTTTTTTAAAAAACCCTAGATGGTTTTTTTATTTTTTTTTGGTTTTCTTATTTAGTGAACGTTCACCGACCCGTTCGTTTCAATGAACGTGTTCGTTGGATTAGTTCTGTTAACGAACGTCCGCTGTTTAATCCGTTCGTCGTTTTCTTTTAATCGGATTTAATCCGTTATTTTCTGATTTCGATTTCCAATTCGATTTTCAAATCTGTTTAATTTCTCGCTCGTTTATCGGAATCAGGTGATTCAAGCGCCTGGAGTTTCGTTACGAAACCGCCGTTCCGACTAACCTACTTACATAGAGTTTTGCTACTGTAAAATTTTGACCTAGTTCAGATTGCTAAACCGAGTCGTTCTCTCTCGAGTTTCGACTTTCGATGTTTTATTTTGATTCGATTCTTTTTGCAACCAGGGTTCTTAAGTTGAACTTTCTGGTTAGATCTTTTATTCGAGATTTCCCCGTGCATTAGATGAGTACTTATTGTATGCTTGTTGTTTGTCTGCGTTAGATCACCGGGAGTCGCCGCTTGTTACTTGAATCTCTAGGTCTCATGGATCATCGGCAAGGCAAGTAACACTTGATCATACCTTTTCTACTACCCAGTTTTATTGCATTAGATCAAACCCTCAAACACTTGCATGTTTAGGATCTAATTAAATTGTGGGATGGGAAGTAGATTGAGGTAGTACCTATTACTGTTTTACTTATGAAACCTTGGGAGTTACTTCTCGTTTGCTTATTATGCCATGCTATGCTAGTAGGCGTGGATTGGGTGAGTGAATATCCATGACAGATGTGAGATTGTTAATTAAAGGTTTATCTAAGGTGGCAACCTAAACACACATCTGGGTGGTTTGAGGCACTGGTTTCCATCGAGACTTACTGTATTTCTTGGACCGCCACCTGGGCTCTAAGGGATCATAAGATTATTCAAGCTGAAACTTCCGTGTGCAGCCACAAGCCAATTATGGGCTCTGGCGTAGTTGACTAAGTTGTGCGAACTCTTACGGGTAGGCTAGCTGATGTAGGGGATGTAGGTTGGTACGGTCTACCCACATGTAAGGTGCTAGTGCTTCGAAAGACTATGTCTCGGTCATCCATTTCTCAAACACCATGTAGTCACGAGAACCAAGCGGAGGCGATCGAGTCTTGTGGGGAAAAGTCATAAACCTCTGGAGAGTGTATAAACTAATCATGATTAGCCGTGTCCCCGGTTATGGACGTTTTGAGTATCTGTAATTGAATATCATGTGTATCTCAACATGTTACTTCTAATAAAAGTTATTGGGTTTTGATGAGTACTTTTAATTGGGATTGAGGATGCTGTCAACCATTCTCAATGTTTAACAACCACCATGATAGTTAAATAAAATTATTCCTTTGGTGTAGGGAAAAACTAGCTTTATGCAAAATGTAACCGTAGAGCCTTACCACCAGCCATATATGCATGTAGTATAGGCTTGTTGCTTCATTACTCTCTATGTGTTACATTGCGGCATATTCCATGTCTTGACCGTTTTGGGCTGCAACTTTCACGTTCTGCAGACTTTTTCGAACGACAGTAAGGTGTTAGGTCGTGGTTCTATACTCGGTGATGCCGATGGAGTTGATGGACTCACTTATCTTCCAAGCCTTCCGCTGTTATTATTAGATGGCCTTAAGCCATATTATTGTAATAAGTTCCCTTGTGGACAACGATGTAATAAGTGTGTGATTGCTACTCTGCTATAAATCCTTGAAATCTTGTGTGGTGTCGGACATTCTTGATCCAGGATGACATCGAGCACGAGACTTGATCCATTTGGGTCAGGTCGCTCTGAGAGAATGGTATCGAGCACACGCCGATCGTAGGGACACGACCACTAAGTTAAAGCCATAGATCACTACTCTCTTCCCATTTTCTAACTCCTCATCTTTTCTACTCTCTTTAGGATGACGGACGCGAAGATCAAGTACACCCAACGGGATGAAGGCACACCTTTTGGATTTCACTTGAAGGAAGTCACCAAGTACTGAACATTGGATTACCAAGCTTCACCGACTTTCAACGCCACTCTGCTCAAGAGGAGCGCTTGGAAGATTCACGCTCACGTTCGGGAAGGACATTCGCCCCAATCACCAAGCCTATAGATAGTGTTTTCAGTGCACCCACTTGGAGACTGGGAAAGAGCATGGCAGCTCACATCACCATGGGACGCATTGGAGAAGTTTATCAAGAAGACCTCAAGGACACTATCTACCAGATCTGCGGACGCCGAGATGACAACTGGGACGTCGTCAGCACCAAGAAGGATAGATCTATTGCAGCGTTCATCCAGAGTTAAATCAGCACATTCGGCGCCAGAGAACCAAATGTGCAATGATATGTTGGAGTTACGAAGACAAAGGAAGGATCATCGAACCGAAGGAGAACTAAAGACTACACGCAAGGACTACATGGGCGAGATCGTAGCTCGGCAAGACACAATAACGACCTTAAGTACGAGATCGAAGAACTCAAGAAGAAGTTGGCACTCGGGAATGAAGACCAGTATGTCGAATACCCAGCGACTACATCAACATCGATGACACCGATTCGGATCCAAGTGAACCCGACTTTGAAGACGGTTGAGGCGGACATCATGGAGTCTTCCACGGTTCAAATTAGTAGAAGTCCCCACATATTAGTAGTATTTCCTCCATGTAAACATTATAGTACCGCACTTTTGCGATAGTTAGATCGTTGTAAGCCCTTGCTTGATTGAATGAAGTGATTTTGTGTGCATTTGCTCATGTGCATTGGGTAGTGATTCCCCTTAGACCTCATTCTATTCTAAATTTCTCTTCTTTTCTAAACCCATCGATGCCTCCGAGACGTGACCCGGATTCATTTTCCGCCAGAGATCACCCAATTGATCCAGCAGAATACCTGATTCAAACATTGGTGCGAGAACCGGGCAACAACAACAACAACAACAACAACCCACCACCACCACCACCGCGGATCATCGACTCGTTTCCTTAGACTGAATCCGCTGTATTCCAAAGAGCACCGAGCCGATTGTAGCAGATGACCTGCTCCATAAGATAGGAAGGAGCTGACCACTGCAGGATGCACAGATGGTGAAAGAGTGAAGTTTGCAGCACATCAGCTTGAAGGACCCGCAGCAGCATGGTGGGAGAATTTCACAGCCACTTACCCAGAACACCATCACATGGGATCAATTTCAGCAAGCTTTTAGACTTGCCCATGTTTCAGCAAGAGCCATGGCCATGAAGAAGCGTGAGTTTCGCAACTTCGCCAAGGAGGAAGGACTGTTGGCGATCGTGGATGACTTTAGTAAATTAGCACGTTATGCCCCGGATAGCGTTGCTACCGATGCAGCTAAACAGGAGAAGTTTCTAGAAGGACTGAATGATGAGTTCAGCATGCCGTTGATGGTAGCAGTTTCAACAACTACCGGGAGTTGGTAGACCGAGCCCTCATGATTGAAGGAAAGCAAACAAATTGAGAACAAGCGGAAGTATGGACAAGGGAAGTATAACTCGGAGCTCAGCAAACCTCGTTATACCCTAAATCAGAATTCAGTTTCAGCATACCCATGGAGGAGGTAATTCGCATAACCATAATGGCACCAAGAATGGGAGCGGGAATGGAGGAAACAATGGACGAGAACCGCACCAACCCGTCAACACCATCCAAAGTAGACTGAGTCACATCACTTGCTTTAAGTGCCGCAAGACTGGGCATTATGCAAATGACTATCCAGAAGGCCAGAATGGAAATGGCAATGGAAGCTCTGGAAAGAAGCCCAACCCTTTCAACAGGGGACAGGTGAACCACATTGATGTGGAGGAGGTTGAAGATCAGCCCGATCACGATGTCGGTAAGTTTTTGGTTAAGTCATTTACTGCAGTTGTTCTTTTCGATACTGGTGCATCGCATTCATACATATCAAGGGGATTTGTGGATAAGTACAAATTACCGACCCAAGCCCTTAGGTCACCCATGCTAGTAACCTCACCCGGAGCAGAATACATGGCTAGTAAATGGTGTGATCGACTGCCATTAAGGATTGGACACTATGTTTTCCCCTCAGACCTAATAGTTCCGGAATCCCAAGGATTGGATGTGATATTAGGTATGGATTGGTTATCAAGGTATGGAGGAAACATAGATTGCACCATAAAGTCAATTTTGCTCACCACACCAGAAGGAAGAAGGATTAAGTATGTATCACGGCACGAGCCGAGAAGAGCACAAGTTAATTGCTTATGAGAGTGGTGCGGGAAGAAGTACCGATGGTGAAGGATTATCTGATGTATTTCCGGAAGAGTTGCCAGGAATGCCACCGGATAGGGACATTGAGTTTTTGATCGAGCTGTTGCCAGGAACATGCCCGATATCGAAGCGACCGTACAGGATGCCCGCAAAGGATTTGGCGGAAATCAAGAAGCAAATTAAGGAACTATTGGATAAAGGTTTTATACGCCCAAGTTCTTCACCTTGGGGATCACCCGTTTTGTTAGTGGAGAAGAAGGATGGATCTTTGAGAATGGTTGTTGATTATCGTGGATTGAATGAAGTAACAATCAAGAACAAGTACCCACTACCTATGATTAATGATCTGTTTGATCGCTTGCAAGGAGCCAAGGTGTTTTCCAAGATCGACTTGCGATCAGGGTACCATCAGTTGAAGATTCGGGAGCAAGACATACCCAAGACAGCATTTACCACGAGATATGGATCTGTATGAGTATACCGTTATGTCATTTGGACTGACTAACGCACCAGCCTATTTCATGAACCTGATGAACAAAGTGTTTATGGAGTTTTTGGATAAGTTAAATCGTGGTGTTCATTGATGACATTTTGATTTTCTCGAAGAATGAAGAGGAACACAAGGAACATTTGCGATTGGTTTTGGAGAAACCGAGGAACACCGGTTGTATGCCAAGTTCAGCAAATGTGAGTTTTGGCTAAAGGAAGTTGGATTTCTCGGACATGTTATATCCGGAGAAGGAATAGCAGTTGACCCCACAAAGGTTGAGACCGTAACCAAATGGGAAGCACCAACGACAGTTGGAGAGATTCGAGTTTCCTTGGACTCGCAGGATACTACGAAGATTCATTGAGAATTTCTCAAGGATTGCTAAGCCTATGACTGAATTGTTGAAGAAGGAAAACAAATTCATATGGACTAAGGACTGTGAGGCAAGTTTTCGGAGTTGAAGAAAAGATTGGTTACCTCACCAGTTTGATATTGCGGATCGGACCAAGGATTATGAGGTGTATTGCGGCGCTTCCGTCGAGGACTTGGAGCCGTACTTATGCAAGAAGGAAGAGTTGTTTCAGTATGCTTCACGACAACTTAAGCCCCATGAGTTGAATTATGCCACACATGATTTGGAGTTAGCAGCCGTTGTGCATGCCTTGAAGACATGGAGACATTTTCTCATTGGAAATCGTTGTGAAGTATATCGGATCACAAGAGTTTGAAGTACATCTTCACACGAAGGAATTGAATCTCGACGAGAGGAGATGGTTAGAGCTAATCAAGGATTACGATATGAGATTGCATTATCACCCCGGAAAGGCTAATGTCGTAGCAGACGCATTGAGCCGTAAGAGCCACGTCAATACCCTAATGATGGGAGGAATACCCAATGAGTTAGCCGAGGACCTTCGAGAGCTATGTTTGGAAATAGTTCCGAGAGGCTATGTAGCAGCATTGGAGATTCAGTCGACACTGATGGAAAAAATCAGAGAAGCCCAAAAGGCAGATAAGGAAGTTGCCTCTATAAAGGAAAAAATGAGCAAAGGAAAAGCTAAAGGATTTCGTGAGGATGAGCACGATACCTTATGGTTTGAGGACAGTGTACATGTACCCAATAATGCAAAGATCAGGAAGTTAAAACTTCAGGAGGCTCATGACTCACCATACTCGATTCACCCAGGAAATACCAAGATGTATTTGGATTTGAAGAATACTTTCTGGTGGACCGGAATGAAGAAGGATATTGCGGAGTATGTAGCAGTTTGCGATGTATGTCGAAAGTAAAAGCGAGCATCGAAGCCAGCAGGATTGTTACAACCATTGCCGATACCGAATGGAAGTGGGATAAACTAGGCATGGATTTCATCACAGGTTTGCCAAAGACTCGTTCGGATATGACTCGATTTGGGTTATAGTCGACCGTTTAACAAAGGTAGCTCATTTCATTCCAGTCAAGACTACCTATAGCAGTGCTAAGTTGGCAAAGATATACATGACCAGAATTGTGTGCTTACGGAGTTCGAGGAGCATCGTATCGATAGAGGAACCCGGTTTACCTCGAAATTTTGGAACCGGTTACACGAAACATTGGGAACCAGACTAGAATTGATCAGCTTTCCACCCACGACCGATGGATGCAGACCAGAGAGTCAATCAGATTTTGGAGGACATCTTTGAGAGCTTGTGCACTAGATTATGGATCTAGCTGGGATGATAATTTGCCGTATGCAGAATTTTCCTACAACAACAGCTTACCAAACCAGCTTGAAGATGGCACCTTCGAGGCTCAGTATGGAAGAAGGTGCAGGACACCGTTGTCATGGGAAGAAACGGAGATCGTCAGTTGTTTGGACCAGATTTGATTAAGGAGTCTGAACAGAAAGTTAAGTTGATTCGAGATGTGCTCAAGGTAGCCCACCTGACAAAAGAGCTATGCCGATTCAAAGCGCAGCGATTGAGTATGAAGTTGGAGACAGAGTATATCTTAGAGTATCCCCGCTTGAGGAGTTAAGCGTTTTGGAGTTAAAGGAAAGTTAGCACCACGTTTAGTTGGACCGTATAAGATTTTGCAACGCATGGGAGAAGTTGCTTATAAGTTGGAATTGCGGAAGGACTGTCGGGAGTTCATGATGTATTCCATGTTTCTCGATTGAAGAAATATCACCCGAGATAGCAGAGGTACCGTTAAGAGACACAAGCCCTTTGAAGCAATTCATTTGAAGGATGACTTGACATATGAGGAAAAACGGTTAAGATTCTCGATTATGCCAGCAGAGTTACCCGCAGCAAGGTTATCAAGTTTTGCAAAGTTCAAGGAGCCACCACACCGAGGATGAAGCCACCTGGGAAAGAGAGGAAGTTTTGCTCAAGGACCACCCTCACCTATTTTCTAGCCAACCCGAATCTCGAGGGCGAGATTCATCTTAAGGGGGTAGGTTTGTAACATCCCAAATTTTCAATTTGGAATGTTATACATTAGGTCATCATGCATATCATATTTTCTCGCATTTTTCCGATCCTAGAAAATTTCACGCAACTCAAGGACCCTCGGAGAGAGTTGGAAGTTTCAATATTTTCATATTTGGGATTTCTCAAATTTTGAAAATAGGATCATTGGATTTATTTAATTATCTTCATAAAGTTTTTCCTATAAAAAAATTAAGAGAGGGAATAATATGACTTTCCCAACATTTAGGAAAAATGAAGATATTATAAATAAATCAAATTTGGCTTTGAAAGATTTATTAAGCTTTAGGCAAAAATGAGCATTTAAAAAAATATGCATATCTGCCCGTTTTAAAGTTCATTTTGTTCGACTCATTTTAGGAGTCGGGAAAATTAATTTTATTAAATTCGAGTTCGTTTGGTATTTTTTAATCCGTTTAGTTTTGTTTTCAAAAAAAAAAACTACCCCCATGGGCCAAGGCCCACCCGGCCCAGCCGCCTGCCCACCTCCTCTCCTCCCCAAGACGGTCTCCCTTGCCCGCGACGCCACCCCGCCCAGTCCGTCCCGACCCGCCCCCGCTGTCCCCTTCCCAAGGCGCCACCCCCCTTATATACCCGCCGCCCCCCTCTCCTCATCCCGCCCGCGCCCCTCACCCACCCCGGAGCCCGTCGCCGCCTTGAGCCGCCGCCCACGCCGTTCCCGCCGTCGCCGCCCCTCGCCGCCCCTCCCGACCTCGCCGCCCCCTCGAGCCCGCAGCCCCAGCGAAGCCACCGGAGGTAGCCGCCGCCACCCGCCCCGGTCCGGTTTTTTTTAGAAAAACCCGATCCGGTTTTTCTCGTGATGTTCGGTTTTTTTTTAAAAAACCCTAGATGGTTTTTTTTATTTTTTTGGTTTTCTTATTTAGTGAACGTTCACCGACCCGTTCGTTTCAATGAACGTGTTCGTTGGATTAGTTCTGTTAACGAACGTCCGTTGTTTAATCCGTTCGTCGTTTTCTTTTAATCGGATTTAATCCGTTATTTTCTGATTTCGATTTCCAATTCGATTTTCAAATCTGTTTAATTTCTCGCTCGTTTATCGGAATCAGGTGATTCAAGCGCCTGGAGTTTCGTTACGAAACCGCCGTTCCGACTAACCTACTTACACAGAGTTTTGCTACTGTAAAATTTTGACCTAGTTCAGATTACTAAACCGAGTCGTTCTCTCTCGAGTTTCGACTTTCGATGTTTTATTTTGATTCGATTCTTTTTGCAACCAGGGTTCTTAAGTTAAACTTTCTGGTTAGATCTTTTATTCGAGATTTCCCCGTGCATTAGATGAGTACTTATTGTATGCTTGTTGTTTGTCTGCGTTAGATCACCGGTCGCCGCTTGTTACTTGAATCTCTAGGTCTCATGGATCATCGCAAGGCAAGTAACACTTGATCATACCTTTTCTACTACCCAGTTTTATTGCATTAGATCAAACCCTCAAACACTTGCATGTTTAGGATCTAATTAAATTGTGGGATGGGAAGTAGATTGAGGTAGTACCTATTACTGTTTTACTTATGAAACCTTGGGAGTTACTTCTCGTTTGCTTATTATGCCATGCTATGCTAGTAGGCGTGGATTGGGTGAGTGAATATCCATGACAGATGTGAGATTGTTAATTAAAGGTTTATCTAAGGTGGCAACCTAAACACACATCTGGGTGGATTGAGGCACTGGTTTCCATCAGACTTGCTGTATTTCTTGGACCGCCACCCGTGCTCTAAGGGATCATAAGATTATTCAAACTGAAACTTCCGTGTGCAGCCACAAGCCAATTATGGGCTCTGGCGTAGTTGACTAAGTTGTGCGAACTCTTACGGGTAGGCTAGCTGATGTAGGGGATGTAGGTTGGTACGGTCTACCCACATGTAAGGTGCTAGTGCTTCTGAAAGACTATGTCTCGGTCATCCGTTTCTCAAACACCATGTAGTCACGAGAACCAAGCGGAGGCGATCGAGTCTTGTGGGGAAAAGTCATGAAACCTCTGCAGAGTGTATAAACTAATCATGATTAGCCGTGTCCCGGTTATGGACGTTTTGAGTATCTGTAATTGAATATCATGTGTATCTCAACATGTTACTTCTAACAAAAGTTATTGGGTTTTGATGAGTACTTTTTAATTGGGATTGAGGATCTGTCAACCATTCTCAATGTTTAACAACCACCATGATAGTTAAATAAAATTATTCCTTTGGTGTAGGGAAAAACTAGCTTTATGCAAAATGTAACCAGAGAGCCTTACCACCAGCCATATATGCATGTAGTATAGGCTTGTTGCTTCATTACTCTCTATGTGTTACATTGCGGAATATTCCATGTCTTGACCGTTTTGGGCTGCAACTTTCACGCTTGCAGACTTTTCGACGATGAGTAAGGTGTTAGGTCGTGGTTCTATACTCGTGATGCCGATGGAGTTGATGGACTCACTTATCTTCCAAGCCTTCCGCTGTTATTATTAGATGGCCTTAAGCCATATTATTGTAATAAGTTCCCTTGTGGACAACGATGTAATAAGTGTGTGATTGCTACTCGCTATAAATCCTTCAATCTTGTGTGGTGTCGGCATTACTGATCCAGGATGACACCGAGCACGAGACTTGATCCATTTGGGTCTGGTCGCTACACCTGTGCTGCCGACCGAACCTATCCCCGATCAAGAAGAAGCGTAAGAAGAACTCCAAAACAGGCAAACATCGCTCTCGCCATGATCATCGCAAACCTGTACACTGCAACTGGTGGTGTAGTAATCAGTGAGCCACGAGGACTCAAAGAATCCCATTACCATGGGTATCAAGACTAGCAAAGCTTAATGGGTAAAGAAGGGGTAAGGTGGTGAGGTTGCAGCAGCGACTAAGCATATATGGTGGCTAATATACGCAAATGAGAGCGAGAAGAGAAACAAAGGAACGGTCGTCAACTAGTAATGATCAAGAAGTGATCCTGAACTCCTACTTACGTCAGACATAACCCGAAACCGTGTTCTCCTCTCGATCAACCCGAAAAGAGACACTCCACGTTACGCACACGGTTGGTGTATTTTAGAAGAGTTTACTTCAAGTTTACTACAACCGATATTAACAAATTCCATCTGCCACATAACCGCATGACACGGCTCTCGAAAGTTTATACCCTGCAGGGGTGTCCCAACTTAGCCCATGATAAGCTCTCCCGATCAACGAAGGATATTCCTTCTCCCCGGGAAGACCCGATCAGTCTCGGAATCCCGGCTACAAGACATTTCAAGAGTAATAAAACAAGACCAGCAAGACCGCCCGATGCGCCGACAATCCCGATAGGAGCTGCACATATCTCGTTCTCAGGGAAACACCGGATAAGCGAAGCGTACAGGTACCGATGTAACCCAAGTTGCCAAGGGATGGTCCCGCACGGTGCTCTAGTTTGGACCAACACTTAGACAAGCATTGGCCCGGGGGGGTGCTGAATAAAGATGACCCTTGGGTTAATTACTCCCAAGGGAAAGTAGGTGGTGGAGAGGCAAATGGTAAAACCAATGTTGGGCCTTGCTGGAGGAGTCTTATTCAAAGCGAACTGTCAAGGGGGTCCCATAAATCACCCGACCGCGTTAGGGACGCAAAATCCGGGAACATAATACCGATATGACGGAAACTAGGGCGGCAAGAGTGGAACAAAACACCAGGCATAAGGCCGAGCCTTCCACCCTTTACCAAGTATATAGATGCATTAATTAAATAAGAGATATTGTGATATCCCAACAAAATCCTGTCCACCATGGAGCAATCTTCATCTTCACCTGCAACTAGCAACGCTATAAGAGGGGTTGAGCAACGCGGTAACATAGCCAAACAACGGTTTGCTAGGAAGGGTGACAAAGGTTAGAGGTTCATGGCAAATTTGGGAGGCTTGAGCAGCAAGTGATAGGTAGCGCAACATAGCGAAAGAACGAAGCAACTAGCATAGCAATGATAGTAATGAGATCCAAGGTGACGGTCATCTTGCCTGAAATCCCGCAAGGAAGAAGAACGAGTCCATGAAGAAGATGAAGCCACGAAGACGAACCAAGCGTAGACGAACGAATCCTCACGACCGCAACGAAACAGGAACTAACAAGAAGAAACACACAACATGGTAAACACACCACACATAGAAAAGACATGATGCACAACAAGCATGATGCATGACAAAGCTACATGAAGCTACTCATGGCAAGGGATGATGCATAAAAGAGCAACACAACAAGACAAGTTTAAATGAGACCGGAAGCAACATAGAACAATTCCGGTAAGTCCTCATATGCAAATTTCGAAATTGTTCCAGATCTGAATAAAACTTAAGTTCAAGTTGTTAAACAGCAAGTTAAGATGCACCACAATGATCTACACGAAATTCTAGTCAAGTTACATATAAAGTTCATTAAATTCGGAGCTACGGCCTAGAAGATATGAGCAAAACAAGATAAACATGGCATTGATGCGAAATGCATTCAAACATCAAGAAAAACACCTCAAAACAAGGATTCCACATGATAATATGAAACTATATGCAAAATCAAGCAAGTTTCATATAGAGCACACTCAAAACGGAGCAACGGTTCAACACATACACCCTATACAAGTTTAAAGGACAAGCTGTCCAAACAGCAACTAGGCATATTGAAACCATCAAAACAACAAACTACAGCATCCCATCGTAATAACAAAAGGCATGGGAATGAAGTACATGTAAAGCACAACAAAACATGAACACTGAGCTAACTCCAGAAATCACTAGAACATGCTCAAAAGGACATGGCAAGATTGCAAATAATAACAGTTTCAGACTTTGCAGAAAATAACATCAGGTTGCAATGTTTAGAGCTATCAAACAACATGTTACAGGAACTTATCAATGCAAACAAAGGCATGGCATGAATCTACTAAATGCATAGATCAAATGTCCTTTAGTGACCATGAGCCAAAAAGGATCAGAAGATAAGATGACACCCATGTAAACATGGCAAGTTATATTAAAGATTCACACATGGCAGGAACAACAATAAGTAGGCATGTTGGTGAGCTTGAACCACTCACCATAGAGCAATGCATGGCATGACAAGACAACTCACAGTAAGAAGACATATTTATGAAGCTAAGCATGGCAAGAGCGAGTTCATAGAGAGCATGGATCACTAACAACAATCATGGCAACATTGAACTTAATATTAACAGGCTGACAGCAACATTATTAAGCAAATTTGGAGCAAGATTACAACATGTTACAGCAGTCTATAAATGCAACCAGGGGCATGGATGGATAGAGGATGACATGTATATCAAAACATGTTTATAGAACATCTCCAGATTATGCATAGAATGACTTGTAGCAGCAGGTTTACATAGCAACAAAATATAACCGAATCTGACATGCAAAACAGCAACATCAAGTACCCTACTTAACAAGCTCGATGCACTCACTACACAACTCACAAAAAACAAGGATGGCACCACTGGAAAGATGGCATGACATAGATCAAAACTCATGTAGACATCAACCTCATAGGATGCACACATCAATCATGGCAAAAATGACAAATGAGCATGTTAACAGTTTCAGCAGATTAACATCATATAGCACTCTTGCAACGAAGATTCAGGCATCAAGATGAGCTTAAATGAACATGATGCAATGGAATGAAATGAATTACTCGTCGAGATGAACAATTTGACATATTACACGCACGAAACGGAGCTACGGATGCAGAGTTACAGCATGATGAACATGGCATGAAAATGCAAAATGCTTCGGGGACTTAAGAGGAATTTCGGAGGGGGAAAGTCAACCTTGCACGGAAATCGAGGCACGCCAGAGCGGGGTCGCCGGAGCTGAGGGAGAGGAAGCCGGGGGGAGTCGGATCCGGCCGACCCCTGGCCGAATCTGGCCGGAGGAGGGCACGGGGCCACGGCGGCGGCGAGGGTGGCCGGGAGGCGGCGGATGGCGCGAGGCCGAGGCAAAGCGAGGCGGGCGCGGCATGGCCGGGCGGCGGGGCTGGACGCGCAGGGCGCAGGTAGCGTCAGTGGCGCCAGCGGCGGCGGTGGAGGCGGGCGACGACGGTGGCGGCGGAGGCGGCGGGCGGCCCGGCGGCGGGCGGAGGCGGCGGCTGGCGCGAGGAGCGCTGCGGGCGCGCGCGTGGGCGGGCCAGGGCCCTTGGGCGGGCCTAGCGGGCCGGGCGGCGGGAGGGCGCTGGGAGGCCACGTGGCGGCGGCCACTGCTGCGGGCGGCGGCGGGTTTCGTCCGGCCGGACCGGACGTGTCCGGGGGCGCGGGGTGGAAGAAGGCTAGGGTTTGGGGGATTAGACCGCGAATTTCGGGGGGATGGGCATATTTATAGATAGAGGGAGCTAGGAGAGTCCAAATGGGGCGCAGTTTTCGCCCACACGATCGTGATCGAACGACCGAGAGCATGGAAGGGAGTTTGCCGGGTTTTGGGCCACTTTGGAAGGGGTGTTGGGCTGCACACAAAAGAGGCTTTTACGGTTACCCGGTTAACCG
Source organism: Aegilops longissima (assembly GCA_021605205.1). Lineage (NCBI taxonomy): Eukaryota > Viridiplantae > Streptophyta > Magnoliopsida > Poales > Poaceae > Aegilops > Aegilops longissima. The sequence goes on from CM038676.1 coordinate 331,740,251, forward strand.
TTGGAGTATCAAACGACCTCCAAATGGCACGAAACTTGACAGGCGGTCTACCGGTGCTACACCAAGGCCGCTTGGCAAACCTCGGTCCATTCCGAGAACGTTTAACACCCGCACACGAAAAGAGGTAAAAGGGAGCGCCGGGAGACATAGGAGTGCCGGATTGCAAAACGGACAACGGGGAAAATGCTTGGATGCATGAGACGAACATGTATGCAAATGCGATGCACATGATGACATGATAAAAATGCCGATGATGACGTGGCAAAATGCAACACGCAAGCACATGACATGGCAACGACGGCGAATAACTGGCGGACACCTGGTGCATCGAATCCGGGGCGTTACAACACTCCTCCACTAACAAGAGATCTCGTCCCGAGATCTTAGGACCGAGACGGAAGGGAAAAGGGATGAGGTGAAACAAGAACTCAAGAGCAGATGCAAAGAATCAAAGCACTCGAGAAGAAGAGAGGAACGACGAGAATGACGAGAATCGAAAGCTCACGGAATCAGATAGACTATGAAACTACTCCGGTTAGAACGAGATAAGAAACAAATAGTGCTGAAAGGATTTAGGAAGCACTCCGGCTGAACATGGAAGGAGTTGGAACTGAGTTTGACAAAATGGAACGATAGTTGACGGGAGGAACAACACAATGCCTTCGGAAGAATTGAAAGAATTGAATGAAAAGAACTTAGAAGGAAGGATTGAACGGAGTTGTTGAGAAAAATCAACAACGAAAGAATAAGCTTGTTGTGGTCTTATAGGTAACATCTCAAGATCAAGAGGTGATAACCGGCCACAAATGGAAATGATTGGATAACTGAGAAGAACGAAGAAATGCAAAACTCCACTTCGAAAGAATACGGAGAATTAATTGCACTTCGAGACGCGAGAAGAAAAGATATCTGAACTCCACCAACAAGAATCTTGATGAACACTTGAAGAGTGAATTAAAGCATGAAGAATCACCATGAAGTACTCCGTCGACAAAAGGATGACGAGATAGAATGAAGGAAGAAAGAATAAGATTAAACCTTGCGGTGATTTAGACGGAGGTTCCGATGAAAAGGCCGAGGAAATTGAACTCCGGAAAAGAAAAGATGAAAAACACTTGGAACTAGAATTTATTCATTAAGAACAAACTCCGAAGAAAAGGATTAATCACTTGGATGAAATAAGAATAAGATTTATTGTATGCTTATCCTTCATCAAATTAAATTGATGACAAACAATGGATTTTTCATACTACTTATTCTTCTTGAAAAAGAATTGAGAAGTGACATATCGCAAACTTGAGAAGGTCTTCTTGAGTCACCGGTAGGTTGAAAAGAATGAATGGATTAATATGATAATCAAGGAAAAGAATCTTGAACGAACCACCGTAAGAATTCAGAAATGACTGACGAAAGAGAATGAATCACGGGAAGAATTAGAAGACCAAATATGCTCGAGGGGATTTAGATGCAAAAGAACGAAGAGACAATGAGCTGATTAACGAACACTCGAACGAAGCACCGGGATAAATAGAGAACGATAACTGGAATGATGGCCTCCGGTGAAAAGAAATGGAAAAACAACTCCTGACATACTCCGGATGGGTAAGAAAGAATATCTGACAAACGAAATAATTCGAGAGGATAGCATGAAGCTAGAACCACGAATCTTCGGAAGAACGGACAGGATTTAGAGGAAAAACTCTTCTTCGGTCTTCAAATATCGACGGGAAACACCACAAAAATTACTGGGATACTCCGGGAGAATGAAAAGCGAAGAGGTTGAGCCAACAATGAAATGATTCGAAATCGATCTTGGAAAAGGCAAGTGACTGATGAGATCCATTCTTACGTCACACTTGAAAAGAATTGAGAATAACTCCGGGGGAATTAGAAGAGTCGTAAGATCACTCGAAAAGACCGTGGGTTAGGGCCCATCAAGAGATAACACCGTTGGAAAGGGATGTTGAACAGATAGATGATGCACCGGAAGAACTGAAATATTTGACTGAGGTGACAACCTCGAATTAATTGGAACACAGACGAATCTCCTGAGATGTCTTCATCACTCCGGAAGGATAAACTGGCGAGAGGCGAACGAGCAGGGAAATATTTGAGCTGAGGGAAAGAAAACGATCGACAACGAAAAACTAGAATTGAATCCACCGGAAAAGAGATGAAGAATGTCAAACGAGACGAGAATTCACCGGTTGAAATAATTGAGGAAAGACTGAAGAGGCTCCACACGAATGAAATTGATGGTCGGAAGAAACTCGAACTCCGGGAAGAAAAAGGGTGGGAGGGCGGGAAAACAAAGACAACTTGGAAGGGGAAACCGACGAATATCTTGAAGAGAAAACACCGATTGAAATCATTGAGGAGAGGAAACACGGAAATCGAGGCACGCCGGAGCGGGGTCGCCGGAGCTGAGGGAGAGGAAGCCGGGGGGAGGCGGATCCGGCCGACCCCTGGCCGGATCTGGCCGGAGGAGGGCACGGGGCCACGGCGGCGGCGAGGGTGGCCGGGAGGCGGCGGATGGCGTGGAGGCCGAGGCCGGCGGAGGCGGGCGCGGCAATGCCGGGCGGCGGGCTGGACGCGCAGGGCACGGCAGCGTCAGTGGCGCCGGGCGGCGGCGGTGCAGCGGGCGACGACGGTGGCAGGGCGGGCGGCGGCGGGCGCGCCCGCAGCGGGCGGAGGCGGCGGTCGGGCGCGGAGGAGCGACGGGCCGCTTGCGGGCGACGGAGCCGGGCCGGCCGGGCGACAGGCCTAGCGGGCAGCGGGCGGAGGGCGCTGGGAGGCCACATGGCGGGCGGCCACTGGCTGCGGGGCGGCGGCGGGTTTCGTCTGGCCGGACCGGACGTGTCCGGGGGCGCGGGGTGGAAGAAGGCTAGGGTTTGGGGGATTAGACCGTGAATTTTGGGGGGATGGGCATATTTATAGATAGAGGGAGCTAGGAGAGTCCAAATGGGGTGCAGTTTTCGCCCACACGATCGTGATCGAACGACCTAGAGCATGGAAGGGAGTTTGCTGGGTTTTGGGCCACTTTGGAAGGGGTGTTGGGCTGCACACAAAAGAGGCTTTTACGGTTACCCGGTTAACCGTTGGAGTATCAAACGACGTCCAAATGGCACGAAACTTGACAGGCGGTCTACCGGTGCTACACCAAGGCCGCTTGGCAAACCTCGGTCCATTCCGAGAACGTTTAACACCCGCACATGAAAAGAGGTAAAAGGGAGCGCCGGGAGACATAGGAGTGCCGGATTGCAAAACGGACAACGGGGAAAATGCTCGGATGCATGAGACGAACATGTATGCAAATGCGATGCACATGATGACATGATAAAAATGCAGATGATGACATGGGAAAATGCAACACGCAAGCACATGACATGGCAACGACGGCGAATAACTGGCGGACACCTGGCGCATCGAATCCGGGGCGTTACACTCCACCCTTGTGGCTGCCTGGTGGCCCCCCTCTGGTACTTTCTTCGCCCAATATTTTTATATATTCCAAAAACATGCTCCGTGAAGTTTCAGGACTTTTGGAGTTGTGCAGAATAGGTCTCTAATATTTGCTCCTTTTCTAGTCTAGAATTCCAGCTGTCGACATTCTCCCTCTTCATGTAAACCTTGTAAAATAAGAGAGAATATGCATAAGTATTGTGATGTAATGTGTAATAACAGCCCATAATGCAATGAATATCGATATAAAAGCATGATGCAAAATGGACGTATCAACTCTCCCAAGCTTAGACCTCGCTTGTCCTCAAGCGAAAGCCGATATCGAAAAATATGTCCACATGTTTAGAGATAGAGGTGTCGATAAAATAAAATACGGACATGAGGGCATCATGATCATCTTTATAACAACAACATATAATGTCATATAATTTCTTATGCTAAAGTAACAATTCATTCACAAGGTAAAGTATGAATCAGAAACTTCATTGAAAACTAACAAACTATGATCTCAGTCATTGAAGCAATTGCAATTTATCATAACATCAGAAAGAGTCAACTTACAAGAGCTTTCTAGCAAGCCCACATATGCAACTATCATTTAATCTTTCACAATTGCTAACATTCATGCGATACTTATGGGTTCAAAGCTTCAACCGGACACAGAGAGAGATAGGGGCTTATAGTTTCGCCTCCCAACCTTTTACCTCAAGGGTAATGTCAACAATAATACTTTATGATAACCTATATCCGAGTGGATATATATATCTGGATCTCTCCAACATATTGTGCTTGCCAAAGGAAAAAGTATAAAAAGGAAAGGTGATGATCACCATGACTCTTGTATAATGGTAGGAGATAAAAGTAAAAGATAGGCCCTTCACAGAGGGAAGCAGAGGTTGTCATGTGCTTTTATGGTTGGATGCACAAAATCTTAGTGCAAAAGAACGTCACTTTATATTGCCGCTTGTTGATGTCTACTACGCAACCTTCTTCTTGTAGATGTTGTTGGGCCTCCAAGTGCAGAGGTTTGTCGGACAGTAGCAAATTTCCCTCAAGTGGATGACCTAAGGTTTATCAATCCGTGGGAGGCGTAGGATGAAGATGGTCTCTCTCAAGCAGCCCTGCAACCAAATAACAAAGAGTCTCTTGTGTCCCCAACACACCCAATACAATGGTAAATTGTATAGGTGCACTAGTTCGGCGAAGAGATGGTGATACAAGCACAATATGGATGGTAGATATAGGTTTTTGTAATATGGAAATATAAAAACAGCAAGGTAACTAATAATAAAAGTGAGCACAAATGGTATTGCAATGCGTTGAAACAAGGCCTAGGGTTCATACTTTTACTAGTGCAAGTTCTCTCAACAATAATAACATAATTGGATCATATAACTATCCCTCAACATGCAACAAAGAGTCACTCCAAAGTCACTAATAGCGGAGAACAAACGAAGAGATTATTGTAGGGTACGAAACCACCTCAAGGTTATTCTTTCGGATCGATCTATCATAGAGTTCGTACTAGAATAACACCTTAATACACAAATCAACAAAAACCCTAGTGTCACCTAGATACTCCAATGTCACCTCAAGTATCTGTGGGTATGATTATACGATATGCATCAAACAATCTCAGATTCATCTATTCAACCAACACATAGAACTTCAAAGTGTGCCCCAAAGTTTCTATCGGAGAGTCAAGACAAAAACGTGTTCCAACCCCTATGCATAAGTTCACAAGCGGAACCCGCAAGTTGATCACCAAAACATACATCAAGTGGATCACGTGATATCCCATTGTCACCACAGATAAGCACATGCAAGACATACATCAAGTGTTCTCAAATCCTTAAAGACTCAATCCAATAAGATAACTTCAAAGGGAAAACTCAATCCATTACAAGAGAGTAGAGGGGGAGAAACATCATAAGTTCCAACTATAATAGCAAAGCTCGCGATACATCAAGATCGTACCATCTCAAGAACATGAGAGAGAGAGAGAGAGAGAGAGAGAGAGATCAAACACATAGCTACTGGTACATACCCTCAGCCCCGAGGGTGAACTACTCCCTCCTCGTCATGGAGAGCGCCGGGATGATGAAGATGGCCACCGGTGAGGGTTCCCCCCTCCGGCAGGGTGCCGGAACAGGGACCTGATTGGTTTTTGGTGGCTACAGAGGCTTGCGGCGGTGGAACTCCCGATCTATTCTGTTCTCCTATGTTTTGAGGGTATATGGATATATATAGGCAAAAGAAGTCGGTCAGGGGAGCCACGAGGGGCCCACGAGGGTGGGGGGCGCGCCCAGGGAGGTAGGGCGCGCCTCCCTGCCTCGTGGCTTCCTCGAAGCTTCCCTGACGTCTACTCCAAGTCTCATGGATTGCTTCCGTTCCAAAAATAACTCCCCCGAAGGTTTCATTCCGTTTGGACTCCGTTTGATATTCATTTTCTTTGAAACACTGAAATAGGCAAGAAAACAGCAATTTGGGCTGGGCCTCCGGTTAATAGGTTAGTCCCAAAAATAATATAAAAGTGTTTAGTAAAGCCCATAAACATCCAAAACAGATAATAAAATAGCATGAATACTTCATAAATTATAGATACGTTGGAGATGTATCACTTGTGATAAGGACCTTTATTATGCAGTCCGTCGCTTTTATTTCTTCCATATCACAAGTTCGTATAAATCTTATTTTCTTCACACTAATTAGATCATACATATTTAGAGAGAGCAATTTTTATTGCTTGCACCGATGACAACTTACTTGAAGGATCTTACTCAATCCATGGGTAGATATGGTGGACTCTCATGGCAAAACTGGGTTTAGGGATGTTTGTAAGCGCAAGTAGTATCTCTACTTGGTGCAAAGAATTGGGCTAGCATGAGAGGGAAGGGAAAGCTCAACATGTTGGATGATCCATGACTATATAACTTTTATTCGGATATAAGAAAACACAACTCATTATGTTGTCTTCCTTGTCCAACATCATCTTTTTATCATGCCATATTTTAATGAGTGCTCACAATTACAAAAGATGTCCAAGATAGTATATTTATATGTAAAACTTCTCTTTCTTTATTACTTCCTATTAATTGCAACAATGACCAAAATTATGTTTGTCAACTATCAATAAATTTTATTCATCATACTCTTTATATGTGAAGCCATTACTTTCCATAAGATCAATATATGATCTTTTGTTTCTTTTACTATTTCGTTTATTTAATTCCTCAAGATCATAGCAAGAGAGTAAAGCCCTTAACTCAAAACTACTCTTTATTATATATCTCAAGGACTCGATTACATAGAGGGAACACAAAGCAAAACTCAAAGCTAGATCATACTCAAAACTGTATTATACTAGATCAAGATATAACTGAACACTACTAGGGAAAACCCTAGTAGTAGCACGGGTTTTGAGGCTATCAGCAGCGCGGGCAGCCGTGCTACTACTACGGCGCTACAGCTAACTGTTAGTAGTAGTGCGGTCTATACCCGCGCTACTACTTTGACTATAACAGCAGCGCTTTTCCAGAATGCGCTACTATTAGTTAGCTGTAGCGCTTTCCTAGCCCTGCGCTACTGCTATATCTTTCATCTCCCTCCCGCTTCCTACCCCGTTTCAGTTTCAATAAACTGCAATTTCCAGATACTAGGTACTACTAGATATCAATTTCATAAAGCATTATAGGTATTGGGTAGTATTCCCCCCGTTCCAAATTACTCGTCGTGGTTTTAGTTCAAATTTGAACTAAAACCACGACGAGTAATTTGGAACGGAGGGAGTACTAGATAACAATTTCATATATAGTCAACATGCATCCTCAAGCAGTACTAGGTGATAACGATCATCATATGTAGTTCTAGATGAAATCGACGACGATCATCATATGTAGTTATAGATGATATCTACGATGATCATCATATATAGTTCTAGATGATATAGCCACCCACACATATGTAGTTCTAGATGATATCGACGACGATCATCATCCGCAAGCCTGGGCAGTGGGTGTTCCTGATAGTAATTAGGCTGGCCTGTCCAACACGAAGATTCTTGCCAACGAGGAATCTCTTCCACCCAACCGAGTTTAAGTGTGTGCGACCATCCGTGTCCATGCGGTAAGTACATGTGGTGACGGAGACCCTTGCGGTAAGGCGTAGTCCAGCCGAGCCTTCTTCATCAGGCTCGATACAACAACTCACAGATATGCTCTTTGGCAATTTCTGAATAAGAAAAAACATATCAATTAATAAATAGCCTCGCACATACTTTTGCAAATATATTTCTATCAAGTATAGATTTCTACACTATCAAAAGACACAGTACTACACATTTGTACTAACTACTAAGCATGAATTCTACTAATAAGTATATACGGATTATCTACACTATTAATAGTTCCTTGGATTCTACACTAATAAGCATGTGATCAGACTCTACACTAAAGCATATCATCGACTAGATTCCACACAACATATCATTGGACTCTACACTAAGCATATCATTGGTAATTTGCATTTGTAAGTATAACATACCATATCATGCCGATCGACCATGGTACTTGTCAGCCGGGTCACGAATGGCACCCCGACAAAGTCATCACATGGCGGAATTATGTCCCATAGGTTGCACACCTCCTCCTCGCCCAGCCTCATTCTTTGAGCTACGATGGCTTCATGAAGTGGGTCCCCATCATCTTCATCGAGTGGGTCCTCATGATCTTCATCATCTTCGTCATCTTCATCATCTTCCACCAGGTTGATATAAATGACAGCCAGCTTGGGTCTTTCTGCTCTGAAGGATAAGCTGATCAACTCACCACCAGTAAGACGCATGCGGGCGAGGAAACGGGCCCATCCATCTCCTCCAATCTGCGACATATTGCATCCTTTCTCAAAATCCATAGTGTATGGCCCCCCCAGGAGCCTCAAATGTCACAGTGTTTCCTGTCAGTTGTTGAATTTCAACCTCACATTGCATGGGACGATCTGTGCAAAAAAAGCAAAATGACACAATGCAACAATGCCTACACTAAAAATAAAATAGTTGTTACATTTCATATAAATTTCTTACCGCCACATGACGAGAACTCGGCTGGAAGTAGATGCCGAACAGCTTGCCAGTTGCAAGGCTGCTGGCGCACCTTGACTTGCACAGTTGACATGGTGGTGGTGGTGGCGCCATTTTCCTAAAGCAATGTGAGCAAAGGATTAATGATCCACTTGACAGGAAAGAAAAACAATAGCATGTGATATTTTTGGTTCTTCTTCAGTTATATTTTCATAGTGGAACCCGATCCCAAAAAGTAAACAACAATCTCTCAATTAACTTACTAACACCTTCTATAATAGAACCAACAGCTAGCAGGCAAATGCCAAATCAGCCAACAAGACTCACAGCCAACAAGTTCTCAAGTAGCTTACTAACACCTTCTAGAATAGAACCAACAGCTAGCAGACAAATGCCAAATCTTGTGTATATATCACCAATATCTCTAGATGAAGAGATTCTTCCGCGAGAAGCAATTTGATGGACAATTATAATCCTAAGATCTAGTAACATATAAGATGACAAGGTATCACCTACAAATGCATTTCAGTGGCACCTATTGCCGAAAAAACTATTTGGCCCCTACCAAAGGTATAATCCTAAGATCTGTAATAAGTTATTTACCAAATCAAGGTACCACCTACCAAGACACATTTGATCTAATTTGGCCCCTATTGCCTAAGATAACTGATTAAAAAAACAAGTGGCAAATTTAATTGGGATTAACTTGGCACTTGCAAACTAAATACTTGTATCAAAACCAATATCTAGCAGATCACGGTACCACCTACCAAAGCATTTCAACTAAATTGGCACCTACATTTTGCAAAAAATAACTTATTACAGAAAAAAAGCATCTAGTTATCCATATGAAATTCGTAAGCCCTCGCTGCATCTAGCTAGGGCAGCCCTCGAGGGTGCTGACGAGGAGGGGGGATGGCATGGTGGCCTCGGTCGTGGGTGTCTTGTGAGGGAAGGCCGTGACTTTCCTCGAGAGGGGGCGGCAGTGACGGCGAGGGATCGAGGGCGGTTGGCCAAAGGCGCCCGGCTAGAGCCGCGGGAGGCGATGGAGTGGGCGGTGAGAGGGTGGAGGAGTAGGGGAGGGGGCGAGAGGGGGGGAGGAGCATTACCTGCGGCGGCGGTGGCGGTGCGCGGTGGCGGAGGAGAAACCCTAACCGCAGCTGCCGGCGTCGGGCGGAGGGGGCGATTAAGAGATGAGCGTGCAGGGGGCCGGGCCGCGTGTTTTGTTTTTTATATCAAGAAGCTGGTACAGGCAGCGCCTCTTGCTAAGCCCAATATCGATGGCGCTTTGTCCTGAAAAACGCTACTGCTAAGGCTAAGCATGTAAAAACATCAAAAATATACATTGGTCATCATTGATCTTTTTGTGTAGAATCTAAATAGTCAACATGAATCCTCACCGTACCCGTATAGGCACAGGTGAAGATTCATATTGCAGCCACAAATCCTACACATACAGTTCAATGAAGACCAAGTGCTCGAGATAGTTTGAGAAGTAACATATTTAAGGTGGTAAACACCTTGTTTGCTTAGCAGTGTGGGACTAAACTTAATTAGTTGCAAGAGGGGATGATACTTAGCAACAGCGAGTTTTGAAGAAAAACACTGCTACTAAGTACTTTAGCAGTAGCGTGTCCAGGAGAAGGGTGCTACTACTATATCTAGCCTGGAGGCAATGTCGTGGCAATTGTAGTAGTAGCGCTCATTTCACCTAGAGCGCTACTGCTGCTGGGCTATTAGTAGCACGGTCTTCTGAAGCTCGCTACTGCTAATTAGCAGTAGCGTCTGTTTTTAAACCTCGCTGCTGCTAAGATTCTGTGCATAAGGTTTTCCCTAGTAGTGGAAAGGATCGAACTAAGAAAAACAATAAAGATAAATATGTGATGGTGATACGATACTGGGGCACCTCCCCCAAGCTTGGCAGTTGCCAAGGGGAGTGCCCATACCCATGTATTTAGATCTCTTTCTTCGGGGGTGGTGATGATGGAGTTGTTGATGAAGTAAGCTTGTCATCCATCTTCCAAGGCATAGGATCACCATCATAGAAAGATGAACGAGTCTCCGGGATCCTCAAATCTGCAGCCAAACTCATCCTCTTAAATTTGTATTCATACTCACAGTGTTGGTTTTGCAGGTCATAGATCTGGGCTTGGAGGTGCTCGATTTTCTCGTGAAGCTTGAAGATGGCCTCCTCAATGTTCTTGGCATCCATCTTGTGATCATTGGTGAACTCCGCGATCATCATGTGATTAGCATCGAGTCCATGTTCCACCATCCCTTGGCACTTGAAAAGTTGATGCTCCATTGCTTAGAGTCTTGTCTCCATGCTTCCTGTCTTCTTCGGGCCCTCAACATCGCGGATGTGCAGCACTCCCTCACGCATCTCAATGGTTTGAGGGTGTTGCAGCACCTCCGCAAGGTAAGGGTTGATGACCTTTTCAAAAAACTTGTCCTTGGGGGCATTTGGAGGCGTCATGGTGATCTAGATCTATCAGAAAAACAGCTCGAAACACAAACAAGAGATCTTGTCGTGGTACGGTGGTCAAAACCTTCGGGATATTATATAATGAATTTTTACCGACCAAAGGAAGTATCGTGCAAGAAAACGGAGTCCGGAGGGCACACGAGGTGGCCACAAGGACGGGGTGCCCCAGGGTAGGCGCGCCTCCACCCTTGTGGTGGCCTCGTGTCTCTTTCGGACTACTTTTAATTTTCCTAATTTTTTAAATATTCCAAAACGGAGAAAATTTGCTACGGGAAACGTTTTGGACTCGGTTTACTTACCGTACCACATACATATTCCTTTTCGGAGTCTGAAATGTTCTCGAAAGTATCTTGTGTATTCCTCCGGTGTTACAGTGTCAATTATATTGTTCTAAACATTTATGGGAGTACCTGAGATATAATGTTTAATTCTTTGATCGTTTACCACCTTCGGATTTGTGCCTTCGGCGTTGTTGATTTTGATGGCACCGGAACGATAGACCTCCTCGATAATGTAAGGACCTTCTCATTTAGAGAGAAGCTTTCCTACAAAAAATCTTAAACGAGATGTGTATAGCAAAACATGATCACCTACATTAAACTCACGCTTTTGTATCTTCCTATCATGCCATCTTTTAACCTTTTCTTTAAACAACTTGGCATTCTCATAGGCTTGGGTTCTCCATTCATCAAGTGAGCTAATGTCAAATAACCTCTTCTCACCGGCAAGTTCAAAATCATAATTGAGCATTTTAATAGCCCAATATGCCTTATGTTCTAGTTCAAGAGGTAAGTGACATGCTTTTCCATAAACCATTTTATACGGAGACATACCCATAGGATTCTTATAAGCAGTTCTATAAGTCCATAATGCATCATCAAGTTTCTTAGACCAATTCTTTATAGATCTATTAACAGTCTTTTGCAAAATTAATTTAATATCTCTATTACTCAATTCTAGTTGACCACTAGACTGAGGGTGATATGGAGATGCAATTCGATGGTTAACATCATACTTAGCAATCATTTTACGGAAATCACCATGAATAGAATGTGAACCACCATCAGTCATTAAATATCTAGGGACTCCAAACCTCGGAAAAAATAACTTCTTTAAGCATATTAATAGAAGTGCTATGATCATCACGACTAGTTGGAATAGCTTCTACCCACTTAATAATGTAATCAACAACAACTAAAATATGTGTGTACCCATTAGAGGAAGGAAAAGGTCCCATATAATCGAAGCTCCAAACATCAAATGGTTAAATAACAAGTGAATAATTCATAGGCACTTCCCGACGTCTACTAATATTACCAATTCTTTGACATTGATCACAAGACAAGACAAACTCATGAGCGTCGTTGAAGAGAGTGGGCCAATAGAAACTGGATTGCAATACCTTATGTGCAGTTCTATCTCCAACATGATGACCTCCGTAAGACTCGGAGTGGCACTTGTGTAGGATTTGTTCCCGTTCATGCTCAGGTACACAACGTCTAATAACACCATCTACTCCTTCTTTATAAAGGTGTGGGTCATCCCAAAAGTAATGTCTTAAATCATAGAAAAACTTTTTCTTTTGCTGGTATGTGAAACTAGGTGGTATAAATTTAGCAACAATGTAATTAGCATAATCAGCATACCATGGAGTATTATGAGAAGCATTTATGAAATTTAATTGTTCATCAGGAAAGATATCATCAATAGGCAGTGGGTCATCAAGAACATTTTCTAACCTAGACAAGTTTTCTGCAACGGGGTTCTCAGCTCCCTTTCTATCAATAATATGCAAATCAAATTCTTGAAGCAAAAGAACCCATCTAATAAGTCTAGGTTTAGCATCTTTCTTTTCCATAAGATATTTAATAGCAGCATGATCAGTGTGAATAGTTACTTTAGAATCAATAATATAAGGTCTGAACTTATCACATGCAAATACAACTGCTAAAAAATCTTTTTCAGTGGTAGCATAATTTCTCTGGGCATTATCTAGAGTTTTACTAGCATACTAAATAACATTTATTTTCTTATCAACTCTGTGTCCTAGAACAGCACCAACAGCATAATCACTAGCATCACACATGATTTCAAAGGGTAAATTCCAATCAGGTGGATGAATAATAGGTGCAGAAATCAACGCTTTCTTAAGTATTTCAAATGCTTCTACACAATCATCATCAAAAACAAAAGGAACATCTTTTTGCAAAAGATTAGTGAGAGGCCTAGAAATTTTAGAGAAGTCTTTAATAGACCTCCTATAGAAACCAGCATGACCAAGGAAACTTCTTATACCTTTGATATCTTTAGGACACGACAACTTTTCAATAGCATCTACTTTAGCTTTATCAACTTCAATACCTCTTTCAGAAATTTTATGCCCCAAGACAATACCTTCATTAACCATAAAGTGGCACTTCTCCCAATTCAAGACAAGATTAGTTTCTTCACATCTTTGCAAAACTTGGTCAAGGTTGATTAAGCAATCATCAAAAGAAGTACCGTAAACGGAGAAATCATCCATGAAAACCTCAACAATATTTTCAAAAAGTCATAGAATATAGCAGTCATTCATCTTTTAAAGGTAGCAGGTGCATTGCATAAACCAAAAGGAATACACCTATAAGCAAAAGTATCGAAAGGGTAAGTAAAAGTGGTTTTCTCTTGATCATCTTTTGACACAGGTATTTGAGAGAAACTAGAGTAACCATCTAGAAAGCAAAAATGTGTATGTTTGGATAATCTTTCTAGCATTTGATCAATAAAAGTTAGAGGGTAATGATCCTTTCTAGTAGCTTTATTTCATTTGCGGAAATAAATTACCATTCTATAACCTGTAACTATTCTTTGTGGGATCAATTCATTCTTATCATTAGGAACAACAGTAATACCTCCCTTCTTAGGGACACAATGAACTGGACTTACCCACTGACTATCAGCAATAGGATAAATTATACCTGCCTCCAGGAGCTTTAGTATTTCATTCCTTACCACTTGATCTTAGGATTTAACCGTCGTTGATGATCAGCAACTGGTTTAGCATCTTTCTCCAATTTAATTTTTTGCTGACATAGAGTGGGACTAATGCCCTTAAGATCATCAAGAGTATATCCAATAGCAGCATGGTGCTTCTTCAGATTTTTCAATAATTTCTTTTCTTCATGTCTGAAAGGTTAGCACTAATAATAACATGATATATCTTCTTTTCATCAAGATAAGCATATTTCAGAGTATTGGGTAATTGTTTAAGCTCAAACATGGGATCACCCTTAGGTGGAGGAGGATCCCCAAGGATTTCAACAGGCAAATTGTGTTTTAAAATAGGTCCTTGATTAAAGAATACTTCATCTATTTCCCTTCTTTCATTCATAATCATATCATTTTCATGGTCTAGCAAATATTGTTCTAAAGGTTCCGCAGGAGGCATGTCAATAGAAACAAGACCAATAATTTCATCTTTACTAGGCAATTCTTTATCATGGGGTTGTCTATGAAATTTAGTGAAATTAAAATTATGAGACATATCCCCTAAACAGATAGTAACAATATATTTCTCGCAGTCTATCTTAGCATTTACAGTATTCAAGAAAGGTCTACCAAATATAATGGGACAAAAATTATCTTGTGGGGAAGCAAGAACAAGAAAATCAGTAGGATATTTTATATTCCCACACAAGACTTCAACATCTCTAACAATCCCAATTGGTTATATAGTATCTCTATTAGCAAGCTTAATAGTAACATCAATATCTTCGATCTCAGCTGGTGCAATATCATTCATAATTTCTTTATATAAGGTATAAGGAATTGCACTCACACTAGAACCCATATAGCATAAGCCATGATAACAATGATCTCCTATTTTAACAAAAACAACAAGCATCTGTCGGCGTCCTGGAAACGGGGGTCCCTAGACTTGCCTGCCTACACGGCGTGGCTCTCCCAGCGGCCCTGTACGGCCCATCTTCACCAGCAAACACCCAAGACCCTCGCGAAGGGCCAAGCCTTGCGAGGCGGACGACACAAGACCTCCTCGGGAGCGGCCTCACCAGGCTGGCTCGCAAGGGGCGGAGAGATCAAGGCAAGGGACACCTCGCGAGGTTCCAGTGACGCAAGCTATGACGACTAGAGCCAGGCGGGCACCAGTGCGCGCAGTGTCCTCGTTTCCTCTTTGGTGCTAAAGGGGCAAGCGCAGGCAAGGAGTCCCGAGGCATCAGGAAAATGTTTCCATATCGGTGCAACGAGACCAAGACCAGCAGGACGGCAAGACGGAGGTCACCATGGAGCCCAAGACGGCATCACCACCAGAGCCTTTGGCAGGCGAAGACCACCTTTAGTCAGGATAGCTTGTACTAGTTGTCTCCCTTCGAATTTGGCCGTTGTTGGCTCCCTTCCTGCTCAATATATGGGGAGAGGACCAGGCCTCTATAAATAGGACTAGACACCACCATAGGAGGCCAACTCATCTTGGACGAGATCCATTCGATCCTCACACACAACAAGCATAAGAACACCTCTCCTCAGGAGGCTGTTCTTCCCTTGTACCGTTCATCCTCAGCCCAAGAGGCAATCCACCACACCACACTGGAGTAGGGTATTACACCACAACGGTGGCCCGAACCAGTATAAATCTTGTGTCTCTTGTGTTGCGAGTTCGTCGAGCTAAGCTTTGAGATCACGGTGAGGCTGAGGGCATGGTTAGGCAGGGAGAGATCTTCGCGCGCACCCTAGTGTTCGAACCTCAAGGGTTTTGCCGGAACCCGAAATACGACATTTGGCGCGCCAGGTAGGGGTGCACCAGAGCTTTCTTTCAGTCGATCCGCGTCCCGTCGCTTCGTTGCATCCATGGCGGACGCTCGTCAAGCCCGCACTGAGCGTCGGGCTGCCCTCTTCGCCCGCATCGCTCAGACCGCCCCTGTCGGCGGGCCTCCCCGTCAGTCTCCGTCACCCGCCGCCAACGCCGCCACCGACCTGGCTGGAAACGAGCAGCAAGCGTCCTCGCTGCACCCCTCGGTGCAGCGGGACGAGCGCACCGCACTCCGTCGCTGACCCCGGCCGGCTCGACGTCTCACGCTCGTCGTGCTCCCACGGACGCGCACGCTGCGCTGCTCATGGCACGTGAGCTCCTACACTACCGCCCCATCGACGATCTCTACGAGGACTGGCTGGACCGCATCACCGAGCTCATCAGCGCCGCAGGGGGATCCCCTGCGCCATCTCTCTTGCTGCCTCGCCCTCCGCCAACGGCGGGCGATGTGGCGCACGGAGCGCCTCCCTCGCCTCTGCACCAGGGCGGCGTCCTAGCGCCAAGGCGTGCCCCCCCCGGCGCGACCCGCCGCGTTGGGCGGCCGCGCGAGAAGAAGGAAGCTTCCAAGAAGTTCCTCAGCCGCAGGAGAACGCTCCCGCGCTCCCAGCACCACTACGACACGACAGTGCGCTGCCTGCGGTGGCGGTGCGCGGACATCAAGGGCAGGCTCCGCAACAACAAAGGTTCCCAGTGGCCACCGCGGGCTGCCGCACCTTCACTCCTGAGCTGCGTAGCGTCGCATGGCTAGGCAAGTTCAAGCCGGATCTGCCTCCTCGCTATGACGGCACCCCGACCCTGCGGAGTTCCTATAGCTCTACGAGCTGAGCATCGAGGCGGCCAATGGCGACAAAAAAGTCATGGCAAACCGGTTCCCTATGGCTCTCAAGGATGGCGCTCGCTCGTGGCTCCTGAACCTGCCCCCGGGCTCGATCTCCTCCTGGAACGAGATGCGCGACCGCTTCATCGCCAACTTCCAGGGCACTCGCGACCGCCTTCCGGTCGCGGGTGACCTGCGCCGCAGCAAGCAGCAGCGAGGAGAGACCCTGCAAAAGTACATCCAGCGCTTCAACAATGTCCGCCTCAAGATCCCCAAGGTGACGGACGAGGCCATCATCTCCGCGTTCTCTGATGGCGTCCGTGACGTCAAGATGAAGGAGGAGCTCGCCATCCACGAGGAGCTGTGCACAACCTTGGAGTGGTTCAACCTGGCGACCAAGTGCGCAAGAGTTGAGGAAGGACGCCTTTCCCTCCTCGAGCTCCCAGCTACCGACCCAGAGGAGAAGAAGGCCAAGGCCAAGGACGTGAAGCGCAAGGGGGTGGCCGTGCTTGCAGCGGAGCCGGAGATGAAGCGCGGCCGGGACCTTCCTGAGTCATCCACGAGCAGCCACCCATTCTGCGCCTTCCACAATGTCCACAGCCACAACACTAACGACTGGCAAGAGCTCAGGGCCGTTAGAGATGGATGCCTCGATCGATGCCCCGAGCGCAACGACCGGGGCTACAGCTGAGGAGGAGGACGTGGCAGAGGATGCTGGAATGATCGTGGCCCTCGCCAGGAGTGGCGCGACCGGCCTCGCGAAGATCGCTGGCAGGACCAGCCTCGTGAGGGCGCATGGAGGGATCAGCCTCGCGACGACCGCCCCCAGGGCAACGCTGGCCTTCCTCCGCTGCTGCCACCGCCAAGAAGGAACGAAGACCACCATCAGGACGAGGGGGCCGGGGGCTTCCAGTAGCCGCGTGCTATCGCCTGCATCTTGGGCGGAGCTCAGGCCCCAGCCTCTCAGCGTATCTTCAAGTAGTTTACTCGCGAGGTGAACGCAGTCCTCCCCAGGCTCGAGGCCACACGCCCGCTTAGGTGGTCCAAGTGCGCCATCGCTTTCAGCTCAGCAGACCAACTCAAGTGCGCGGCCACCGCTGGCGCCCTCCCGATGCTTTGCTCACCCGTCATCAGCAACGTGCAAGTCACCAAGACCCTCATCGATGGCGGCGCAGGGCTCAACATCCTGTCCATTGAGAAGTTTGACAGCCTTCAAGTGCCATACGATCAGCTTCAGCCTACCAAGCCTTTCTCAGGTGTAACCGATGGTTCCACCACCCCGATAGGGCAGGTCCGCCTCCCTGTCACCTTCGGACAGCGCGACAACTACCGCACCGAGCTCACCGACTTCGACGTCGCCCACATCCGTCTGCCGTACAACGCCATCCTCGGGTGTCCAGCCCAGGCCAAGTTCATGGCAGTAAAACACCACTGCTACAACGTCCTCAAGATGCCAGGAAGCGCCGGATCATCACAGTCCCCTGCGAAGAAAGAGACGCGGTCTGCTCCCTCGAGCGTGCCTTCCAAACAGCATCAATCGAAGACCCCGACAACAATGCAGCACAATACCCCCCGTGAGGTCATCCCCAAGAAGAAGAAGCAGCTACTCCGCACAGGGCCTCAGTGGAACGGCGCCGCAAGTGGTGCCTCGTTAGGATCGGCACCCGCGCCTAGGGCGCCTCCCTCCCTTGCATAGGAAGGCGCGCCCGGTGCCCTCCTCGGGCAGGGCTTGGGGGCTCTCTTCTGGAGGGCCTCAGACCTTGCCAACATCACGAGGGAGGCACTCGGGCACCACGTGGAGGCGTGCTTCGCAGCACGGTTCCCTCAGGAGGACACTGGACGAGGAGCGCCCAGCGCTCAGGAGTTCATTGCCAAGACCACTCAGGAACTGCAGGATGCAAGAGCCATGCGCGGCGACCGCCGCTCACCTGGCGCGGCTCCCCATCCAGGCGAGGATGGTGGGCTGCGCGTTTGCGTCGACATCCCAGAGCTCAACAGAGCCACATTTGAGGAGCTCTTCTGGCCTTCGTGCGTGGGACGCTGCAAGGGCCCACCTCACAGCTATGTTCGCATGCCATTCGGCCTGCCGAGCGTGGCAGCCGCCTTCCAGTGCAACCCGCGGAGAATGCTGGCGGCTCAGGAGGTTAGCCATCACGCAGTCCTGGCAGAGATGGAGACGGTCCTCAAGGAACCACCTGGACCCCCAGAGCCTCCCGAGGCTCAGGGCCCCGATGGCTCGTGAGGAGCAAGCCCTTCACCACGCATCTTCAGCTGCCCCAACACCCCTTCGACAACGGAACCAAGTGACATTTTCCAAGTTTATTTAGCTGGGAGCGCCCCTCGGGCTGCATCATTCCCAGGCCGTGTGGGTCTGTCCCTGCAGCATGCATCCTTTTATGCCTTTAGCTTACTCTGTTGGGGGCGCCCCTCGGGCTGCATCATCCCCAAGCCGCTCGGGTCCAGCCCAGTGGCATGTATCATTCTTGCATTTATCTGAGCTAGTTCGCTTTCCATGCGTAATCTATCTATGGTTATCACCTGCTTGATTGTCACCCACCACAGGAGCTACACACTCTGGCACGGCGCCTGTGCTCGGGTCCGTCCCTGCAACACCGATGAATCTGAGTGGTTGAGCTCTGTCTCGTGGCACGTCCCACACACGTCACCTCACCCAGCCCTCAGTGCCTTCACCTTCTTGCAGAGCAACCTGCGGCAGACCGGCAATCATCGTGGCAATCTGCGTTTTCCCTCGTGCTGACCTAAGGAACCTCCCGAGAACGACAGCGAGCGGTACCACGGGCTCCTCCTTCTTCTCCCATGTGATTTGCTTGCGCGTTAAAAGGGGGGCTCCTGAGCATCGCGACTCAGGAGCTCTTACTGGCTCTCCAGCCCTCACCCCCTGGCCTTGACCACGGCATCGCGGCCTGGCATACCAGTGGCGGCTGAGCTCGCTCGAGGGACGGGATCTGAGGACGCAGAGCACACGGAAGAGCATGGAGAAGAGGGGGAGGCTCGCATGGGCCCAACCTAGCTACCCTACAGCGGTCGACGCACAAGTCTGGCGTGACACAAAGAGCCAGCTCAGGGATGCCAAGATGAGTCTCGCGACTAGATCAACCTGGCACTACAGCATCAGACCCTCACCTGTGGCAGCCTTGTTACGGCAACGTCGCCACCCTTTCCTGCTTCTCGGTAGTTGCTTGAGCGCTAAAGGGGACCTCTTGAGCATCGCGCCTCAGGAGCTCTTATTGGACCTCGGTCTGCTCACCTCCTAGCCTTGACCACGGCATCGCGACCTGGCATACCAGCGACGGCTGCAGCCTGCCTGGGGACCGGGGCCTGTCGGCGTAGAGCACCAAGCTGTTGTGGGGTTGGAAAGGGGGGACTGAGCCGAAGCAAGACATGCGCTTGCCAATTTTCATAATAAGGATAGTATGAACGAAAGACATTACAGATCCTTTACACGCCCCCACGGGGTTCGCTTCGATTCCTCGCAGGGAAGGGGACTTACTAGGAGCCCTATCTACACGCACCAGCGTGGCCGACGCCATCATCAACAGTGGGCCACGGGAGGCCGGCGCCAACCCCATCCGGATCAACGACGGCGACGGCCGGAAGCCGCGGCCTTGCTCCGGGCCCGGCAAGAACTCGAAGGCACGTAGGTGTCGTCGCTTGCCTCCGGGGTCTCGTAAGGTTCGAGAGAGCTGCTGGACTCCCAAGAGCCGCCGCTGCTGCTGGAGGAGCCACTGGCGGAGCCGACGACAAGCTCGGTGCTGGCCGCTGCGCCATCCCGATGACCCCCTCTGGGGCAGCACTCCAAGCGGCGGCCTTCCGTGTTGAAGTCCTTGAAGAACATCGTGGAAGCACCATCGTACCTGAAGTGGATGGCGAGGGCGCCTTCCGCGCAGCAGACCCAAGCAACCTCGCCCCAGCCGCGGGTCATTAAGATCTTGCCGGGGGAGACGGTTTCGACCTCCGCTCCGGTCACCGGGCGTCGCAGTCGGCGTGTTGCAGCCAAAGCTCCAGGGGGCCCCTCGGCGGCATCTCGGTGGAGAAGAACTGCGGGAAGCAGATCCAGGTGCGCGGAGGCATCACCGCCCACACCACGAGTTCGCGCAAGGAGTCCGCGACGTGGACTCCTGGGGCGACGGCGTGCGTCACCGTGGCGCGGCGACCACGGCCCCGCCGCGGGCGGTGGCGCTCGTTGCTTCTCCCTCCGAAGCCCTCAGCTTGGGCGTACAGAGGCAGCGGGTTCCCGGGAGGAGGTCGCTCTTACCAAGGCCTCGACACCTTGGACTCACGACCACGTCGCGGCGGTGGCTCGGCCTCTTCTTTGGCGGAAGTGGCCTAGGCTCGTCGCGGGGTTTTTTTCCCTTCTCTGCCGCCGAAAACCTCCGAATAGGCACCATGGGAGTCGCTACTAGCAATGGAGCAAGAAGGAAGAAGAAGCAGGAAGAATAGGGAGAGATGAGAACCCGGGGCTCCGTCCCCCTCCTCATTTATAGCAGGAGAAGGCCAACCGGCAATCCCCACGATCACAGGTAATGATGATATTTCTCTGCATGCAGCAGGGACTCATCAAGTCGGGCAGTTGCCGAGGCAGCGTGGGGAAGCGGAGACGCCCACGTCCAATCAATCGCCACACATCGACCAAGACCGCAGGCTGTTGGGGCCCGCGGCGCTCCGCACTTGCCCTTTGGCTTTGCCTCGAAGCCAAGTCCGAGCATGCCTTGGGCCCGGGGGCTACTGTCGGCGTCCTGGGAACGGGGGTCCCCAGAATTGCCTGCCTTCGGCCCACGGCGTGGCTCTCCCAGCGGCCCTGTATGGCCCATCTTCACCAGCAAACACCCAAGACCCTCGCGAGGGGCCAAGCCTCACGAGGCGGACGACACAAGACCTCCTCGGGAGCGGCCTCACCTGGCTCGCGAGGGGCGGAAAGATCAAGGCAAGGGACACCTCGCAAGGTTCCAGTGACGCAAGCCATGATGACCAGAGCCAGGCGGGCTCCAGTGTGCGCAGTGTCCTCGTTTCCTCTTTGGTGCTAAAGGGGCAAGCGCAGGCGAGGAGTCCCGAGGCATCAGGCAAAGGTTTCCATATCGGTGCAACGAGACCAAGACCATCTGAACGGCAAGACGGAGGTCATCATGGAGCCCAAGACGGCGTCACCACCAGAGCCTTTGGCAGGCGAAGACCACCTTTAGTCAGGATAACTTGCACTAGTTGTCTCCCTTCGAATTTGGCCGTTGTTGGCTCCCTTCCCACTCAATATTTGGGGAGAGGACCAGGCCTCTATAAATAGGACTAGCCACCACCATAGGAGGCCAACTCATCTTGGACGAGATCCATTCGATCCTCACACACACCAAGCACAAGAACACCTCTCCTCAGGAGGCTTTTCTTCCCTTGTACTGTTCATCCTCAGCCCAAAAGGCAATCCACCACACCACACTGGAGTAGGGTATTACACCACAACGGTGGCCCGAACCAGTATAAATCTTGTGTCTCTTGTGTTGCGAGTTCGTCGAATTAAGCTTTGAGATCACGGTGAGGCTGAGGGCGTGGTTAGGTAGGGAGAGATCTTCGCGCGCACCCGAGTGTTCGAACCTCAAGGGTTTTACCGGAAGCCGAAATCCGACACATGCCAACAACAGGTCTATGTTTATCTTTCATACCGGGTTTAACAATCCTAGCAGCTTCATCACAGAAGTAAATAACATGCCCATCAATATTATCAACCAAGAGATCTTTAACCATAGCAATACTAGGTTCAACTTTAATTTGTTCAGAGGTTTTGGGTGTTCTAATATAACTTTTGTTGACCACAGTTGAAGCTTTAGCATGATCCTTAATCCTAACAGGAAAAGGTGGTTTCTCAATATAAGTAGTGGGAACAATAGGATCAACATTATAGTAATAGTTTCTTCTTCAACTTTAATATGTTCTACTACTTTAACATCAATGGGAGGATGATATTTAAACCACTTCTCCTTAGGGAGATCAACATGAGTAGCAAAAGATTCACAAAAAGAAGCTACTATATATCTCTGAGTCAAGTCCATATTTAGTGCTAAAATCACGAAAAGCATCGGTATCCATAAAATATTTACACAATCAAACTTAAAATTTATACCAGACTCTTTACCTTCATCGAGATCCCAATCTTCAGAGTTGCATTTAATTCTTTCCAATAATTCCCATCCCAATCTTCGGAGTTGCGTTTAATTCTTTCCAATAAATCCCATTTGAATTCAATATCCTTCTTCATATAGGAACCAATATAAGAAGTATCGAGCATGGATCGATCATTATGAGAAAGTCGAGCACAATTTTTTTTAATAATAATTTATCTTGAGAGCTCATGATTGGGGCATGAATATAACATTGACTTAAGCCTACCCCAAGCTTTAACAATACTTTCTCCTTCACGAGGCCAGAATATATATATATATATATATATATATATATATATATATATATATATATATATATATATATATATATATATATAATTACGATCACGATGAACCAGATGCGTAGGATAAAACTTCAGACGAAGTTCCAATTTCAATCGGTTGTAGTTCCATGATCCAATATCGTCCAATAGCCTATACCATGTCAATGCCTTTCCCTTCAAAGATAAAGGGAATACCTTCTTCTTTACAACGTCCTCGGGCATACCTGCAAGCTTAAATAATCCACAAACTTCATCCACATAGATTAGGTGCATATCGGGATGTAATGTTCCATCTCCTACATAAGGATTAGCTAGCAGTTTCTCTATCAAACCCGAAGGAATTTCATAATAAATATTTTTAGTAGATGCAGTAGGTTGAGGAGAAACTCTTCACTCTTCTGGTCGAGGTGAAGATACCCTGAACAAACCCCTCAAAGGATTATTTTCGATAGTAACAAGTGACAGTAAATTTTAGCACACTATATAAATGTTTCCTTACCAAATTCCACTCACTAGAGGCGCTTCACTCCCCGACAACGGCGCCAGAAAAGAGTCTTGATGACCCACAAGTATAGGGGATCAATCGTAGTCCTTTCGATAAGTAAGAGTGTCAAACCCAACGAGGAGCAGAAGGAAATGACAAGTGGTTTTCAGCAAGGTATTTCTGCAAGCCTTCAAATTATCGGTAATAGATAGTTTTGTGATAAGATAAATCGTAATGAGTAATAAGTAAATAAAGTAACTAAGGTGCAGCAAGGTGGCCCAGTCCATTTTGTAGCAAAGGACAAGCCTAGACGAACTCTTATATAAAGCAAAGCGCTCCCTGATGACCCACAAGTATAGGGGATCTATCATAGTCCTTTTGATAAGTAAGAGTGTCGAACCCAACGAGGAGCAGAAGGAAATGACAAGCAGTTTTCAGCAAGGTATTTTCTGCAAGCACTGAAATTATCGGTAACAGATGGTTTTGTGATAAGATAAATCATAACGGGTAACAAGTTACAAAAGTAAACAAGGTGCAGCAAGGTGGCCCAATCCTTTCTGTAGAAAAGGTCAAGCTGGGACGAATTCTTATATAAAGCAAAGCGCTCCCGAGGATACATGGGAATTGTTGTCAAGTTAGTTTTCATCATGCTCATATGATTCACATTTGTTACTTTGATAATTTGATATGTGGGTGGACCGGTGCTTGGATGCTGCCCTTCCTTGGACAAGCCTCCCACTTATGATTAACCCCTCTCGCAAGCATCCACAACTACGAAAGAAGAAATAAGATAAACCTAACCATAGCATGAAACATATGGATCCAAATCAGCCCCTTACGAAGCAACACATAAACTAGGGTTTAAGCTTCTGTCGCTCTAGCAACCCATCATCTACTTATTACTTCCCAATGCCTTCCCCTAGGCCCAAATAATGGTGAAGTGTCATGTAGTCGACGTTCACATAACACCACTAGAGGAGAGACAACATACATCTCATCAAAATATGGAACACATGATTACTTATAACAAGACTTCTCCCACGTCCTCAGGAACAAACATAACTACTCACAAAACATATTGATGATTAAGATCAGAGGAGTATTAATTATCATTAAGGATCTAAAAATATAATCTTCCACCAGATAAACCAACTAGCATCAACTACAAGGAGTAATCAACACCACTAGCAACCCACAAGTACCAATTTGAGGTTTTGGGACCAAGATCGAATACAAGAGATGAACTAGGGTTTGATAGGAGATGGTGCTGGTGAATATGTTGATGGAGATTGACTCCCTCTCGATTAGAGGATCGTTGGTGATGATGATGGCTTCTATTTCCCACTCCCGGAGGGATGTTCCCCTGGCAGAACAGCTCCGCCGGAGCCCTAGATTGGTTTTGCCCAGGTTCCGCCTCGAGACGGCGGTGCTTCATCCCAAAAGCTTCCTCCTGATTGATTAGGTCAAAACACACCATATAGCCAAAGATGGGCACCGGAGCCCTGTCAGGGGGCCCACAAGGTCGGGGGCGCGCCCAGGGGGTAGGGCGCGTCCTCCACCCTTGTGGCTGCCTGGTGGCCCCCCTCTGGTACTTTCTTTGCCCAATATTTTTATATATTCCAAAAACATGCTCCGTGAAGTTTCAGGACTTTTGGAGTTGTGTAGAATAGGTCTCTAATATTTGCTCCTTTTCCAGTCTAGAATTCCAGCTACCGACATTCTCCCTCTTCATGTAAACCTTGTAAAATAAGAGAGAATAAGCATAAGTATTGTGATATAATGTGTAATAACAGCCCATAATGCAATAAATATCGACATAAAAGCATGATGCAAAATGAGTGTATCAGCCTATAGTCGGTGTCTACCTTGAATATCCCATCAACCACGATGTCTTAATGACTTCAGTTTCCCAACGGTGGTATAATATAGTGAAATACGATAGTTACTAGCAGTAATAGCCAGGAAACACTCAGCTACACATAAAGCCGTGAATAACGTTAGTACCAACCCGCTATGTACCCTTCCTACCGCACTATATAAGTCGGGAGGGCAGTGAAAAAGTAAAATCTGGTAGATCTCGGGTAGGGGATACCGATCTGATAGTCTTGGCTAGATGGTAACAAGACACAGGGGGGACACCAATGTTTACCTAGGTTTTGGACCACTTGAAGAGGTAAAACCCTACTTCCTGCTTTGATTGTATTGATGGATAGGGTACAGAGTATAGGTTGATCTACCTCAAGATCAAGTATGAACGAGTTGGCCTCTACGGTCTACACCCCTTGGATTATATAGATACCGGGGGTACCTAGGGTTACATATAGGTCGATCACATCTGTAGGTAAGCATGCCAAAGATTGCATTCGTGCCTTGGAGTATGCGCCAAGTCTTCGAACGATTTCTCTGGGGGGGCTGACGAATGTGGCCCACTGATTGGCCGTTTTGGGATCCTTCGCCCAACCTATGTTACAGGGGAGCCGACCTGGTTACTGCCCCCTTATCCATGATACCATCAATAGCCCCCCAACCAGTCCTCAAGCCGAGGAATGACCTCGGACTACTGTCCCTCATCCTTGGTGTTTGGCCTTGCAAACTGGTGCAACAGTTTCTTCGCGTGTTCCACTCCCAAAGTGATCAAGTTTTGCCCAAGGAATATCATACTTTGGGCACCCGAGGATCCCCAATCAAGCCTTCCGATTTGCATATATCCACTCCTCGAATCCGAATACCATATCCGAGCAGACCTACCTTAGCGGCAAAGTCTTCCTACGTTGGGATAGAGGTGCCAATTTGGTCATGTTCTGACAACTTTGAGCAAACCCATATTGCCGCTGCACACCTGGGAACCATGTGGTCTTTTCATATGTCATTATCACGTGTGAGCGCAGCTCGAGGCTGTTGCTATTGGCATGTCTAATAAATAAAGAGACCGTGCTCTGTATTTGTAGCAACATTATCAGTAAAACCCCTTGATTCACGCGCGTGTAACACACATCGCATGGGGAACCAGTGAAATTATTGCCACATAGTACGCCCATTCGGTGTTTTCACCAGGCCATAAAAGGGGCACGGTAAAACCAAATCGTGCTTCACGCTTTCAACTCGATCCTGCTCTCCTCATCTTCAAGCTATAGTGTCTGAAGAACCAGACCCCAAAAGCTTCTAATTCCCCCTTCCCCCCTCCCATCTCAAGCAACGGTCGAAAAGTGAATACGTCCCGCAATGGTGAAGGCCTCTAAGGGCGAGCCGAAGGGAGTCAGATGGTCGCCGGTGACGCGGAGAAGGTGGAGAGCAAGAGGGGGCAATGGCTTCCCTCCATGGTCAATGTAGGGGACATCGTCGAACTCCAGTACCTTGGGTACCTTCTGGCGCCCAAGGTCACTCGATGTTGTTTGCCACTCATTGGAGGATCATCGGGTCGTTCCTCCGTTAGGGTATCGGAGCCCCGCGCCAGTGAGTGTGTTGTCTTTGTTTTGCATCTCCTCCACGGTCTAGGATTTCCAATCCACCACTTTCTGTGAGGTCTCCTTTATCTCTATGGCTTCCAAATCCACCACCTTGCGCCAAATTCCATTCTCCACATCACCTCTTACATCACTTTTTGTTAATCCTTCCTCTGCATTGAGCCCCACTTCGGGGTTTGGCTCAACTTGTTCTGTGTCAAGAGACAGACCAACGGGGGTCAACACACATAGTGCGGAGCCTACATGATTAGCAAGATCCCCAGGCCCAAATGGATGTAGGGAAAACTCATTGAAACCACGAAGCTCTGGCAGGAGGAGTGATTCTATATGACCGACATGTCATTGGGCAGCCGGGAGGGGGTTTCCGCCTTCTCAGTCGCTCCTCTAGAGAGGCTTCATTTGTGGAACCCCAAGAACCTAACTTGGGGGGATCAGGAAGAACCGGAGGCACTTCTGGAGCGGGTGAAGTTCTTCGCCTATCAAGGCGTCACCCTTATCAACGTGATACACATCATGGTCCACCGCAGATCCCAACCTCTCCAAGCCCGATCTTCTCCTTTGTGGAATTTGTCGTTACAGGAGATGTGATCTCAGTCAAGGTTTCTATGAGAGAAAAGACCTCGGTGGAATGCATGACCTTCTCTTTTCCACCAAGGGCCTGACCTTCAAGGTCAAAGGGGATGGCATTGCCTATTGTTCAGTGCATCGGGCTACCAGGGTATGTGATTAAACCCTTAACCTCTGGTCGGCCATCTTGTAGGACTGACACACATTCTCGGCTGAAATCAAGTCGCCGGCTCCCCAGCCTGAGGACCGAGTGGGCACTACTTTGGCCGAGTTGCTGTCCATGGACCCGTACGTGGCTCTGGTCAAGGCCAAGTATACCAAGGTGATGGCCTTGTCGGGGGCGTGCTGGTCGTGCCCCACGAGCACCTACGGGACCTTGGTCCCTTGTGGTTCGGAGGGGGGGCGGAGATTGCACAAAGAGCAGATCGAGGTGATGCACACGAGCGGATTTTTACCCAGCTTCGGAGCTCTCCGGAGAGATAATACTCCTACTGCTGCTTTGTGGATTATCTTGTGTTCTTGCTAGGGAGCAATGCCCGCTACAAGACCTAGCGTGGGCGTGGTTTTCTATCGAGCCGAACCGAACCCTTTCTACGTTGCCCCTGGGCCTCCTTTTATAGGCACAAGGGGTTACCACATATGGCAAGTAGACAAGGGTAAGGCAAGTAAAAACATAGGTTGGTACACCGCTATGCACGATGTCTGATAACCTATACCTAACTCGACGGCAAGGGACAAGAGTCATCAATGCCCGTCTCGGTCGCCCAAACGATTACAACAGGACCGTTAAGTGCGCCTCCGTTACCACGATGGTAGCTTGTCGGCGCTGCTTGTCGCTACTCTCTGCTGGCTGCACAGCCCCCCGACACGTGTCCTTGGGAGAGCCCCGTGGTGACACGTTGGCGGGTGAGCTGGAGCGGAGATAAAGAGAGGTCGCCCGCCCCGGCAAGCGCTTTGCCGCGGCGGGAACCTTGTCGCGCTTGGGGGTTCGGCGCCTGCCAAGCCTTCCCGGCAAGCTCCTCTTGCCGGGGCCTTGTTTCTTTTGCGCCCTGAGGGGCCTTCCCGGCAAGCTCCTCTTGCCGGGGTCTTGACTGCTTTGCTCTTGAGTGGCTCCAAGGGAGCTACTGAGGGTCTTGGCGGCCATCAGGCCGGCCTGGCCGTGGGGCGCTGCGACTGTCCGTGCACGAGTTCGGGGCACTAGGGTACCCCTACTCTAGTGCACCGACAGGAGCCCCCGGGCCTGGGCCATACACGGCGCCAAGCTCTGTTGGGCCAGGCCCAAAACAGTGCACGGGCGCGCGTGGTCTTGATTACGCCGTTATTTGCCTTGGACCCACCACGTCTCCCACGAACGGCACGCACCCACCGCGTTTCTCTGTAACGGCATGCGTTAATTGTGGCGTCGTGGGTGAAGTGGGCGGCGTGTGAGGTCGCCTCATCCGTCGCCTCAATTCTGCACCTCCGCCACGTGGTTCCCATGCACTCGGGGTCACGGGCGGTGGAAGTGGGAAACTTGGCCGTTGCGAGCAGAGGCAGCGAGTCTGTCCTGATTCCCTGCTCTTCCTGCGCCTTGATTCGTCGAGCGGGGCGGCCGAGCCCCCACCTTGCTCCTTTAAAGAAGGGCGGAAGGGGAGCGCAGAAGCCCGTACTCTCCCATCCCTTCCTTTCCTCAGCTTCTGCTCCCCTTTCTCTCATTCATCATGGAGAAAGGGAACCTTGGTTCTCCATCGGCAGCGGCGAGGGTCGCCTTCAGCAGCGCATCCTCCCAATCCCACGCTGGGCGGCGGAGCCGGCCGCAAGGGGAAGAGGGAGGGGCGAGGTCGTGGGCAGGTCGAGCCGGGGAGAGGCGGACGAGGCGGTCGCCGTCTCCGCCTCCGTCAGCGGTTCCTCCCGAGGACGAGGTCGTGGGCGCAGCTCGGGCGCTCGGGAAGAGGCGGGCGGGCGGCGCGCCCCCGCCCGCCGATGGTCCATCTGAGGGCGACCCTTGCGAGTTCTTCGTCAAGCTGCGCCTGGCGCCTCGTCGTCGTCTCCGGCTTCCGGCTCCGTTCGCGATGGCGATGGAGTCGGATCCGCCCGAGACGTTGAGGTTGCACATGAGGGGCTGTGGGATCAGCGGCACGCGAGTCCGCGCTGTATTCCCAGCCCCTAATGTGATGTACCTTGACCGTGGATGGAAGACATTCGCCCGCATCCACAACCTGCTGGCGGGGTTTACCCTCCATTTTAAGTTAATGGAGGGTGACCTCCTCTCCGTCAAGGTCTTCGGGGACCTCGGCACTCGGGCAAGGTGCTGCGTGGATAGCTCCTCCGACAGCGACGATTCCTCCTCAAGCGAGAGTGACAAGGAGGAGAGCGACAGCGACGACGAGGGTAGCGGGCCCAACTAGTTGCCGGGCGCCGCTCTGCGCGTTACCGGCGACCCCATCATCCGTGTCGCCGGCTCCTCGAACTCCCCGGGGTCGTCTCCTTGGGCGGCTGGCGTAGGGAGGCTGCGGAAGGGGAATAGGGATGGCGACAAGGCCGTCAAGTCGAGTCTGAGGCGTGGTGCCCTCGACAGCGTCTTGACGTCCTGCCGCCCGTCTTGAGCCTGCTTTGGCGCCGCCATCCCGTCAAGCCTTGAGTGCCCCGGCATGTTCTCTTGGTGCCTTCGCACTGTAGCTCACAGAGGCGCTTCTTTTGCCCTTCCGCCTCCTCAACCTACCTCCACGAAGATAGGGGCAGAAAAGGGATTACGGGCATCTTATCTTTTTAATTTGTAAGCCTTGGGCCTTATCGCATTTAAAACTTGTAATCCTCTCTTTCATGTTTTCACTCTCCACAGTGTATGCAGAGTAGAATGTTTTTAATGAAAGAGGATGTTTGAGGAGGACAAAAGGCTTATCTGATATCGCAGCTCCGGCGACTCGGTTTGCCGCAGACCCGGCAACTCCGACTTGCGCAGCCCCGCAACTCTAGCTTGCGGGTCCGGATCTTGGCGCACCTTCCTTCTCTTTGCTGTTATTTCAGTTCTGAGAACGATTTAGCTAGTGCCGCGATGAGCTATTTTTGTAATATACACTATCTTAGGCAATCGAATGCACTTGTTATTTCCTTTGCTCGATTTCTTCCCTTGTATGTTACTGCCCTACGCTTTCCGGGAAACTTGCCGGTGCAGCACCCTTGCCATGGCGCCGAGTCGCGGAACTTCAGCAGCTTCTTTGGCGAAGTCGCTACCGACAAGCAACCTCGTCGCGGACTAGCCGCAGCTCACTTAAGTTGTTGGCGGACTCGAAACAAAGTAAGGGCGCGACTAGTCACGATTTGGTTCCTCCGCGCTGAGGTTTTCCATACAAAGTACTTATCGTTCGAGGAAGATAACTCAAAAATTTAAAACTGGTCGCTTAAACTTAGCAACTTAGCTTTTCATTGTCCATTTTCCGGCAAGGCGATGGTTCCTCGGCGGCGCTTGTCGGCCCACACCTATCTCCTCCTCTCCTCCCCGGTTAACTTGTGGGTGGATGAACCTCCCTCTTGTTTGAGAAGAAAGAAGAGAAAAGAAAGTTGTGAAGCCTAATGGCTCATTTTAAACTTCGGATCTGGGTGCTACACAAGGTTGTTAGTAAACACATGCATATATGATTGTGAAAGCATGTATTAACAAAAATGTGCGCAACCATAAACTTTCTTGATGCATCGGGTCTGCGCTTGGCTTTGTACAAAGGATTACATGCAACAGCGGCAAGACTTGTACAAAGGGTGGTTGCCGAGCAGGTTCCGCAACCGCGCTATATGGGTAAAACTTCGAAGATGCTCTATGTTCGAGGAATTGCTCACGGAATGCCATCTTCGGTCTCAAAGCGGACAGCGCGGGCCTAGTGACTTCGTTTCACCCGATAAGGGCCTTCCCACTTGGCATCAACTTGTTGGAATTCTTGGCGGATTGAGCGCGCCAAGAACAAGGTCGCCTTCCTCGAAGCTTCGGCATTAACTGCGGCTATGGTAGCGGCGCAAAGCTTGCTGGTAACGAGCAGCTCGTTACAACAGCTCGAAGGCGATCTTCCTCGAGGAGCAGCGCGTCATCTTGCCGCAGCTGCTCTTGCTCAAGCTCATCATAGCGAGCACTCGAGGTGACCCGTATCTGAGTTACGTGGGGAGAACTGCCTGCTGCTCCGTAGACTAGAGCAAAGGGTGTGCGGCGATGGCTCGATTTGGCGTCGTTCTGATCGACCAAAGAACCACTGGCAGCTCCTCGATCCAGTTCCTTCCGCACTTGTGCAGCCTGTCAAAAGTTCTGGTCTTGAGTCCTCGCAGCACTTCAGCGTTCGCCCTCTCTGCTTGACCGTTGCTTCTCGGATGAGGAACGGAAGCAAAACAGATCTTGGCGCCAAGATCTTGGGCGTACTGCATGAAGGTGCGACTCGTGAATTGTGTGCCATTGTCGGTGATGACCGGTTAGGAATCCCAAAGCGGCAAACAATTGACTGAAGAACTTGACGGTGACTGTCTTGTCACCCTCCTCACTAGTTCCACTTCCGGCCACTTTGTGAACTTGTCGATTCGGCGTACAAGTATTCAAAGCCCCGACAGCTCGGGGAAGGGGCGAGGATGTCGAGCCCCAGACCGAGAAGGGCGGGATAAAGGGATCGTCTGGAGAGCTTGAGCTGGCTGGTGTATCTGTTTTGAATGGGCCACGCTTCACACTTGGTTACTTGTGCGGTTGCATCTGGAGGACTTCGCGGAAGAAACCTTGCCGGAAGGCTTTGCGGCAAGTGCTCTTGCGCCAATGTGGTGACCACATATGCCTCCGTGTATCTCTGCCAACAGCTTCACATCCATCTTCCGGCAAATACACTTCAATTTCACTCCGTTGAGTCTTCTTACATGCAGGATGTTGTCAACAAACTGGTACATACTTGACTGCCGGGCTACTTTTTCCGCTTCTTCTTGCTCTTCGGGAAGTTCTCCTGTCTGAAGGAAACGGACGATCTGCTGCGCCCATGTTGGAGCCAGTGGCTTAACAACAAGGACTAAAGGCTCATCTATCACCGTGGGACCATCAGCTTCTACGGCAAGGACCTGCGGGTCCGCCGGAGCTTGATGTTCCCCGTCAAGCTTGCCGGAGCTAAGCTTGTCGGGAGCGTTTGCTTCAACGGTACAAACTGCATGGTTTGTCGGAGCAGACTGCTCCTCAGTGATGTTTGCGTTGGTTTTAGGGACCTTCTTGGCGGCGGCTTCATAGAGCTCTGCCGGGAAGTAGTCGCCGAAAACCAATTTTCTCTTCTTGCTCTGTCCTGTTGAAGGTGTCACGGTTGGTTGATTCAGCTTGAGCACAAAGATCCCTGGTTCCACAGGTAACTTAAGTGCGGCACATTTGGAGAGGCCATCAGCTATATCATTCTGCGCTCTTGGAACGTGTTCCATTTGCAGGCCTTCAAAGTGCTCTTCCAGCTTTCTCACTTCATCGACGTCGCTTCCATCAGCGGACTCGGTAGTCTTTGTTCACTTGGCGGACGACAAGCTGTGAGTCTCCTCGACAATGAGCTTCTTAATCCCAAGGTCTCTTGCAATCCACGAGGCGGCAAGCAAGCCTTCATACTCTGCGGTATTGTTTGTTGCTTGTTCCTTGGGAAAGTGCATCTGGACTATGTACTTGAGGTGCTCTCCGGTGGAGTGCGATGAGCAACACGCCAAAGACGGGCGCCTTGCAGCGAAAGCACCATCAAAGTACAACAGCCACTCTTTATTTGCCTCCTTGACGGGATGCTTGTCTCGGAATCTCTTCATTCTGCGTTGGCGTCCATTCTGCTATGAATTCTGCCAATGCCACCTCTCTGATAGTTGAAGTGCTTTCGAACTTGAGGCCAAAGCTTGCAGTTCAGTGCCCACTCAACAATTCTGCACATTGCTTGGAATTTGCAAAATCCTCTTTAGCGGAAGCGGTGACAACTGTTATCTCATGTGCTTGGAAGTAATGGCGCAGCTTCCTCGAGGCCATGAGAAGGCCAAAAGCAACTTCGCACACGAGTACCTCGATCTAGCCCCTGCGAAGGGCCGACAAAGTACACTTTGGCGCTGCACCATCTTCTTACATGCCTTGTCGCAACCCCGCGCTGACCCGTCCTTGTCGGGACCAAGGCTTGACGGCGAAGCCCCTCGCTTGTCGTTGGACGCACCTGCCTCGGTTGCCGGCTCATCATCCGTCTCCCTCTCCGCCACTAACGCAGCACTAACCACTTGATTGGTCGCTGCTATATATAGCAACAACTTCTCTTGTGGCTTAGGTGCGACAAGTATTGAGTGGAGGACAGGTATCTCTTCAAGTCTGTGGCGCAGCCTCCGCTTTGGGGAGTCCATTTCATTGGACCTGCCTTCTTCAAAATCTTGAAAAAGCGGCAGGCGCTCAGCAGAACTTAGAGATGAACCTGCTTGAGAGCAGCCGCATAACCGGCAAGTTTCCGACATCCTTGACGCGTTGTGGTGCTTGATCTGCTCGATGGCCTTGATCTTGTCGGGATTGGCTTCAATTCCCGCTGGGATACAAAGAACCGAGAAGCTTGCGGAAGGGACTCCAAACACGCACTTCTCGGGGTTGAGCTTGAGGTTGATCTTGCGCAGGTTTGCAAGCGTCTCATCCAAATCCTGAACCGTAGTCGCTCTGTCCTTGCTCTTGACCACTATATCATCCATGTAGGCTTCTACATTTACGTGTATCGTGGGTCCAAAGGCATCATGGACTACCCTTGCAAAGGTTGAACCAGCATTCTTCAAACCGAAAGGCATCCGTATAAGCGATGACGTGCCACATGGCGTGATGAATGCGGTTTTCTCTTCGTCCTCTTCGCCATGAAGATCGATGATATCCTGAATATGCATCAAGAAGCGAGAGCAGATCGCATCCGGCCGTGGAGTCAACAATCTAGTCGATCTGCGGCAAGGGAAATGGGTCCTTGGGACAAGCTTTATTAACATCCGTGAAGTCAATACAAAGTCTCCATTTCCCATTAGCCTTGCGTACCACTACGGATTGGCTAACCACGTGGGGTGGAGGACTCCTCGACAAGCCCCTGCTTCCAATTTCTTGATTTCTTCGCTATGAACTCTTGGCGCTCCTTTGCTGTTTCCTAACTTTTTGCTTGACGGGCCTCGCGTGAGGACAGACAACTAGGTGGTGCTCAATTACTTTCACAGGAACACGGGGATATCGGATGGTTGCCATGCAAACACATCAACATTCAGCCACGAAAGCAACG
This sequence comes from Aegilops longissima, assembly GCA_021605205.1. Taxonomy (NCBI): domain Eukaryota; kingdom Viridiplantae; phylum Streptophyta; class Magnoliopsida; order Poales; family Poaceae; genus Aegilops; species Aegilops longissima. Next base: position 331,775,097 of record CM038676.1, read on the forward strand.
AGCTCGCCATCCTATTTAGGATCAAGCGTGGCAATCGATGGTGAAGGTACCACCAGTGCCGTCCTCCTGGCGGGCACCTTCTTGGTCTTTGGCGGAGCTGCCATCGTCTTGTTACACTTGCGGTGGAGCTCGATGGTGCGTCCTCGGCGGTAGCGCAGCACTCGAAGAGGTGCGCTTGCGGAGTGGGCAACAGAGCTCTTGCGGTCCTGGCGGTCTTCTTCCCCCCGGGAGTTTCAGCGGCAAGCGGCTTGCTATTTGGTGCCGCCGCTGCATCCCGGTAAATCTTGTCGGCGCAGATAAGTGCATCCTTCTTGTCACCATGGACAGAAATGACGCTTATCGGGCCAGGCATCTTGAGTAGGTTGTAAGCATAATGAGAGGCGGCCATGAACTTGGCGAGTGCTGGACGGCCAAGTATGCCATTGTAGGGCAATGGGAAATCGGCGACGTCGAGCGTGACCCTCTCGGTTCTGAAGTTGAGCTCGCTGCCGAATGTTACCGCAGCGTGATCTTCCCTTGGGCTTGCTCCTTCTGGGTTGATTCCTTGGAAAGTACCGGTTTCTTTGAGCTCATTGTCGAGGATTTGGAGCTTACGGAGTACTGCAGAGGAGATCAAATTCAGGCGGCCCGCCGTCAACCAACATCTTTGTGACCTTGAGGTTGCGGATGGTTGGTGATACCAACATCGGCAAACACCCGACCGCAGTGATGCGATCAGGGTGATCCTCAATGTCAAAGATGATGGGCGTGCTGGACCACTTCAGAGGTTTGCGTGACTCTATGGATGGTTCTGCTGCATTGACCTCACGCATCCATTGCTTGAGTTGGCTGTGCGAGGTATGCAGAGATGCACCACCGTCGACGCAAAGGACCTCTGTTGCCTTTTGAAACTCATGCTCATCAGCCTCATCGTCTTCATAATCCTCGTCATCTTCATCTTCATCTTCTTCCTTGTCGCCGCCATGGGGAGGTCTGTCTCCTTGCCGCTGCTTGGCCTTGCCGCGGCGTCCTCCCCGACCGGGTCTCTTTTTACTTGCCGCCCCTGCACCTTCTTGGGCCTTCTCTTTATCTCGCCGCTCGTATTCAGCTTTCTGTAGCTCAACAAGCTGCTCGACTTTCTTGCAGCTTTGGAGATCGTGGCCCTTAGTGTGGTGGATTTTACAGTACTGCTTGTTGGAGCCGTCAGGCTTGTCGGCGGCCGCCACAGCTTGGCGGTCGGCGTCAACGGCAATCTCCTTGCCGGAGCCACAGGCCTTGGCTTTGTTGGCGGCACCATCCTTGCCGGATTGCTCGACAACTAGTACTTCTTGGTTTTTCTTCCTCCTATTGTTCCGCCGCCGGCTATTCCTTGCCGGGGCGGTCCCTTCACTGTCAGACTCTGCTCCCACATTCTCTCCTGGGAGCCTTCTTCCTTCTTCAGCGCGTGCACACTTGTCGGCCAGGGCGTAGAGCTCACTGACATCTTTCACTTTGCACATCGCCATCTCCTCCCTCATCCTGCGATTTCGTACATTTTGATGGAATGCACTAATCACTGCAGCAGGGTGGACGTCTGGGATGTTGTAGTGCACTCGACTGAATCTCTGGATGAATTTGTGCAGGGACTCCCCCTCTTTCTGGGCAAGCAAGTGGAGATCACTCTCCTGGCCATGAGGCTTGTGGCCGCCTGTGAAGGCGCCAACAAACTGGTGGCACAAATCTGCCCAAGAGGAAATAGAGCCATCCGGCAAGTGCATGAGCCAAGATCGACATTTGGCTTGAGCACCAAGGGAAGTAGTTGGCGAGGATCTTGTCGTCTCGTCCCCGCAGCTTGCACCGCGATGGTGTAGATCTTGAGAAACTCCGATGGGTGTGTCTGCCGTCGTACTTCTCCGGCACATCTGGTTTGAAGTTCTTCTTGTCGGGCCACGGACTTGCCGCAGCTCACGAGTGAGCGCAGGGCAACCTACACAGTCTGCAAGTCGCTGGTTCCCCGGGCGCATGCATATCGGCGGTGGGTCCGGCGTTGGTCGATTGATGGCGCTTCTTCTCTTCGGCGCTTCGATCGGGTTCGGCGTCCTCTTCTTGCCGCTCGAAGAACTTGGCGTTGGTCGCGACGGGCTCGTGGATCCGACGACGCCGTGGAGTCGCTGTCGAGGTGGATCCGGCGAGTCGGCGATCTTGGCCTTCGGGAAGGGGAGTGTACGGTGGGTGCACCCCCGCAAGTCTCGTCGCCATCGGCTCGCACCTTGTCGCCCCGTCGCGGCTGCGAAGCACTTGGTTGCCGTGGGACGTCGCCGTTGGCGAAGCCGATGAGACTTTGGATTGTGGCCCTCCATTCGTCGACCTTATCGGCCGTTGGAGGGTAATCTAGGAGTAATTGAGCTCTTGCCAAGGCTTCCGCTGGTGTGGTTGGCGGCAATGGTGTACGGAGCGAAGAACGGGATGTGCTCGGACTCCTAACCAAGTTAGGAGGAGCAGCATCCGCCCAGCGACCGCACCCCCACTGCACCGCATGCAGGGCGCATCACGGTCTCGAGGCCTCGGGACCCTCAACAACCTTGATCCAATGGCGTATGGCGCCGCGGTATCGTGGCGCTATGCATCCAGCGCCTCCTGCGATGGGCGCTTGGCGCAGATCGGACGCCGACGCCAGCGCCGTGTTGTCCTTGGACCTGGCGGCATCGTGGGCTCTCTCGGCAACGTCGGTCCCTCCGCCAGCGTTTCCCCCACCGCCTGACGACTCCGGTGGTGGTGGGTTCGACGCGGACGGCTCAGCCGCCGCCGAAGGCTTCTTCTTCGCCGCCATGTCGACGAAGATGTCGATGAAGTTGCTCAGGCGACCACCGGGTTAGGTTCGCACAGCCTCGACGCCCCTACCGGGCGCGCCCGAGATGTCGAGGCGTGCTGGTGCGTGCCCACGAGCACCTCTGGGACCTTGGTCCCTTGTGGTTCGGAGGGGGGCGGAGATTGCACAAAGAGCGGATCGGTGATGCACACGAGCGGATTTTTACCCAGCTTCGAGCTCTCCGGAGAGATAATACTCCTACTGCTGCTTTGTGGATTATCTTGTGTTCTTGCTAGGGAGCAATGCCCGCTACAAGACCTAGCGTGGGCGTGGTTTTCTATCGAGCCGAACCGAACCCTTTCTACGTTGCCCCTGGGCCTCCTTTTATAGGCACAAGGGGTTACCACATATGGCAAGTAGACAAGGGTAAGGCAGTAAAAACATAGGTTGGTACACCGCTATGTACAATGTACAGTAACCTATACCTAACTCTGACGGCAAGGGACAAGAGTCATCAATGCCCGTCTCGGTCACCCGAACAGTGCAACAGGGACCGTTAAGTGCGCCTCCGTTCGCCACGATGGTAGCTTGTCAGCGCTGCTTGTCGCTACTCTCTGCTGGCTGCACAGCCCCCCGACACGCGTCCTTGGGAGAGCCCCGTGGTGACACGTTGGCGGGTGAGCTGGAGCGGAGATAAAGAGAGGTCGCCCGCCCCGGCAAGCGCTTTGCCGCGGCGGGAACCTTGTCGCGCTTGGGGGTTTGGTGCCCGCCAAGCCTTCCCGGCAAGCTCCTCTTGCCGGGGCCTTGTTTCTTTTGCGCCCTGAGGGGCCTTCCCGGCAAGCTCCTCTTGCCGGGGTCTTGACTGCTTTGCTCTTGAGTGGCTCCAAGGGAGCTACTGAGGGTCTTGGCGGCCATCAGGCCGGCCTGGCCGTGGGGCGCTGCGACTGTCCGTGCACGAGTTCGGGGCACTAGGGTACCCCTACTCTAGTGCACCGACAGCCTGCAAGTGCATAGGGTTTAGTTGTAGCTTTTTTGAAGTAAGAGTATCGATCCCACAAGGAGCACATGAATCAACATGTTGCCTCTTGTAAGGTTCAAGTAGCAATGCCTAAAAGTCAAATGCAATCCAAAGCAATAGTAATATGGGTGAAAGCAGTGCAGTGAATAGAAAATCAAAGTACTGAAATAAAATAAAGTAAGAAGAACGTGGATGAAAGTGCTGAAATCGATAGGACTAAAGTGTTCCCAAGGAGTTGGGATTACCCACTAGTGCGCATCTAAAACCGAAGCCTAAGCTTAATGCTACGCCGGATTCCTAAGCCACTTTATATGTTTTATTTGTGTGCGAAGCCGGTAAAGATACATGCATATATGCAGCAGCCCCATATCACATACGCCACCACCGTTCTTCCTCAATCGTGTTATTAAAGGGAAAAATGTCCCTGTGGACGCGACCTATAAGTGGTCTCCATTTACCCCCTACTGCAACGATCCGGGACGAAGGGAAATAAGCCTTGTCACGTACTTTCCTCCGCAACCAGCCGGTTCGCCAGCAATAATAACCTTCCATCCAAAATTAGCATATATTGGATGGTCAACTTCACCCAACATCAAGAAAACTGTTAACATAAACATTCCAAGAGGATATCAAATCCTAATACCAAACGATCCAGTACACAATAGGGTTCCTTCATATCCCTGAGAACTATGAAAACTACTTACACATCAAGAGCACAAAACAGATGACGTGAAATATGATGAACATAGTGACCTCACACAAGTAAAGATTGACTCTGCTCCAACTATTGTATTACAAATGGATGGGGATGAGATGATGATGATGATGATAGTGGTTATGATGAAGAAGCCCTCTTGATGCAACATTGTGGGGGCGAAGTCCTTGGATGGATCCCCCCTCCGGAAGCCCTCCAGAGGCTAGGGTTCTGACGTCTAGATGTGTTTCTTGTGGCTCTATGCGTATGATCGCCGATCTGACTTCACGGGATGGAAATAGAGGATGTGGAGGCAGCGTCGGCGCGTCATACGACCGCACATATGAGCCTGTGTGCTTGTATGCTAGGCCGTATTTTGCTCTGGTTTCACCGCGTGATCTCCTTATTTCTCGTTCTTTTTTGGTAGTCTATTATCACATTGAATAACGTGATTCCACCATAATTTCTTGGGATTCCTTCCATGTAATGTTATTTTCTCCAAAAGAAGTTTCCTGAGAAAAACCGACAAAAAGCAACATGGGAACATAGTAAAATTACGTAGAGCATACTATGTAGGCACCCAATAATTATCAAAATTATCATACATTTTTTTAAGTGCATCAAGTGCCCTCTTAGTGGTTTTGGAGTATTGAAGACAAATGGGTTGAGGGACTAATGTGTATGTGAGTGTACAGAGGTGTTATAGTCCGTGAAGATTTGGTTTAACCCATGGAAGACAACCCCTAAAAATGATTTTCTTAAAGTGAAGAAATTGGTACGACATTTGAAGAAATTGATGTGAAGACTTTGAAGCTTGAAGACTTTTTTTTCATATTTTCTTTCTTATTATTTTGAATCATAGGAAAAACAGTACTATTAAAGGGGGTCTAGGTGAATCATAGTTCACATTTCCAAAGTGATGCTCAAACCTGTACATACACAAGCCGCTTCGAGTGAAGCCTTTGGTAATCTCCGAAACAACTGATGACTTTGCTAACAATAGTGACGAAGTTCATTTGGCTGAAAAATTTGGTCATGCCGAGGAGTTAGGATTTCGCAAGTGTGATATGCGTATCGTGAGAAAATTTAGTGCCCCTAAGGAAATTAAGAGCTAAAATTTCTGAATGTTGCTACACTGCGTGCCAACTGTCGAGTGGATCCTTATCGTGACAACGGTCATGTCTAAGAAGGGCATTTAGGACAATTCATGTTAGGTTGCCCCTGGCTATAAATAGCCACCCCCACAACCACTTGTTGATTGGCTACTGTAGAGAGAACTTGAAACTTGTCATTTGAGAGCAACCCATCCTTTGACGACTTTTAGATAAACCTAACTGAGGAAAAACCCAACCAGAGCCAAAGTGATTGAGCATCACTGAAGAGATTGATCTGTGTGATCTGACACCTATTATCTTTGAAGAATGTCATTCTTCCAGATAGTTAGGCGTCATGTTCTAAGCACCCAAGAGTAATTGTGGTGTGCCGGTGAATAAGTCTGTGAAGGTTTTGGAAGTCTACCTTGAAGACTTACCACGGGTGATTGGACGAGGTCTAAGTGACCTTGGCTCAAGAGGAATACAGTGAGGACTAAGTGTCCTCTGAGTTCGTCTCAGCCGCCTCAACCAGACGTACAGTTGATACAACAATTGGAACTGGTCTACCAAATCATTATGTCTTGGCTGAGCCTACCTGGTTTCAATTCCTCACCCTTACCTTACGTATTTCCACTGCTGAAGAATGTGTGATCTATCCTCTAAAGAATTTGAACTGAAGACTTTCATCATATTGTTTTACATTTCTTCAGTTCATCTTCCTCATGCTAGTATACATATATGATTACATGTTCTTCACCTGTATGTGTCTTGTCTGCATGCTTCATGTTATTGTGTTGATTTAGTTGCTCGTCTTTCTATTTCTTCACTCTGATCTTCGTCAAATTCATCCGAGTTTGACAAATTCAAAAAATCTCCCATTCACCCCCTTTGGGAGTAAACATGCTCTTTCAGTTGGTATCAGAGCAAGGTACTCCCTTGTTATGTGTGATTTTGGTTTAACCACCTGGAGTTTTAGTTATGTCGACTGCAGGTATGATCAAGGTCTCCACTGCATGGCCCATCTTTGATTGCATAGACTATCCCTACTAGAAGAACAAGATGGGCATGCATCTGGAGGCGATTGACAATGATCTCTGGTTCATCATCAAGAACGCCGTTCCCACTGTTGCTCTAGCATCAATGCTGCAGACGTGAAGAGATTCAAGCGACTCGGCTCTTAAGCAAAGAATATCATATGTGGGCATCTAAACAAAGGACAATATGGCAGAGTGAGTGCACTGGAAACATCAAAGCTTATCTGGGATAGGCTTTCCAAGGTCAATGTAGGCGTTTCCACTCAACACGACTCTCGAGTTGATGTTCTTCGCAATCTCTTAAACCACTTCAAGAGGCTCGACAACGAAAATGTTCAGCAAACCTTTGACTGCCTCATCGATATCTCCAATGAGCTTCAGGCTCTCGGTGCTGTTGACATCACTGACCATGAGGTGGTGAAGAAATTCCTGAGGTCCCTTGATAGTTCCTTTGACACCCTGGCCCTGACGATTCAAGAGCGTCCTGATTATAAGTCACTTGATCTGGCTGATATTCTTGAGAGGCTCAATACTCATGAATTTCAGCAAGCTAAGAAGAGAGATATGTATGGTCCCAGCTATGGACAACCCCGCGCTCTAAAGGCGAAAGAAAAAGCCAAGGTAGTTTTGACGGTGCTAAGGAAATTGGCAGAGACCTGGCTATGCTTGTGAGGAAGTTCCAGAAGTTTTCCAAGAGGAATCGCTTTGGAAAGTCTTCAAAGTATGACTCAAAGAACACGGGAGAAGCTTCTGCTCGAGACTACAACAAGAGAATTTGCTACAAATGCAAGAAGCCAGACCACTACATCACTTATTTCCCTCTTTTTCAAAAGGGCTCAAAGAAGAAATCTAGCAGAGATGATGTCGTGGTTCAACACGGCCACCTATGGGGCCATCAGCCCCTTGTGGTTCGGCAGGGGGAAGGGCGCGTTGCACAAACAACGGAGACCGTAGAGCAGCACGACAGTGATGACACAGGTAGTTTTTACCCAGGTTCGGGCCACCGCGAGGCGTAAAACCCTACTCCCGCTTTGGTGGATTTGATGGAAAGACCATGGTGGAGACGCAACGCTCGAGCCCGGCAAGGTCACCTCGGGACGGGAGTAGCTACGCGCGTATGAGTGTACAAGGGCCCGAATCCTTTCTATGGTTGCCATTGCCCTACTTTTATAGGCCAAGGGGTTACCACAGTGGCAAAGTGGTTATTATCCACTGATTAGATAGCAAACAGTGCTATCATACCTAACTCTGCACACAGGATAATGTGCATTAAATGCACCGCTTAGTGTCACATCGCAGGTGTAGCCTGGCAAGCCTTGCCATGCTGTTTAGCCACCTTTTCGCCTGTTTGGATGACACGTCTCTAGACGGGTATAATTTGGAGGTGTTCTCCCTCTAAACTGGCTGCCACGTGCTAGAGGACAGCCACTTAGTCACTTGGGGGCTTGACAAGACACTAGTATGTGACTTGCGTTGCTGTGAGGTGGAACGGTGGAGCCTTGGCGGGGAAATCCACCCTCGGTGCCCCCAGCAAGCTTGCCGGGGGAGTCTTGAAGCTTGTCCTTGGGGTGACCTCGACCTCGCCGGGCTCGCTTGCCCGGCAAGGGAAGTTTTTCCTTAGTGATATCTTGCTCTCTTGGCTTGTCTTGGTATTCTTGATCCGCCCTTTGATTTCTCAAAGAGCTATAGCTTCTGCTTGGCCTTGTCTTGTAAGCTCTAACCTTGCCCTTGAGCCTGTGTACAGTCCGGGCAACATACGCCAGGGTTTGTTGCACAGACAGGAGCCCCTGGGCCTAGCCTGAACACGTTGTCGAGCGTCGTCGGGGTAGGCCCTATCCAGTACACAGGCAAAGAGTCTATGGTTGTTCGTCCGTTGAGATCTTCTTTGCTTCTTCATTAATGTAACATCCCAAAATTCTAAATTTTGGAATGTTATATAAATAAATAACTATGATTCTTTGTTTGATTGTTGTGTGATTGATTGTGTGAAATTGAGTTGAAATTGAAACTTTTGGAAGTTGCATGAGAGGGAATAAAAGGACGTTCCCAAAACTTTCATCTTGGATTTTTCTTGATCTCCGTGAATTCAAATTCATTTCATTATAAAACACTAGAGTGAAGATAATATGACTTCTTCCATTTAAAGAAATGAAACGGGGTTCGAAAATGATTTGAATTTCCATTTGAAATATTTTAAATTTAGAAACTTTAAGCAACTCAATGAGTTCATGAGGAAGATAAAATGACTTCTTCATATTTGAAGAAAGAGAGTTGGAAGTTTCAAAGAAATAAATTGGAAGTCACTTTGAAGTTATTTGAAACTCATTTTCCATTTAAAGTTGTTTGAAATTCCAAATTCAAATCCAATTGGGAGTTATTTGAGTTTCTTTTCAAAATATTTTTCTCCTAAAAATAAATAAATGGAAATAAGGGTAAAATGATTTCCTTCAATAGAAAATTAGGAGAAAATAAATTTGAAATCATTTTGCTATTTTAAAAATGATTTTTTATTGATTTTAAATATAACAGTAGCATTGTTTGACTTTTATGATTTATTTTGGATTTTATTTGAACTTGAAAAATAGTTCATCTTATTCAAGGTATTTTCCTGAGCATTTTGGTATATAATATGCCTATGTAATTTCTTGTTTTATTTTTATTTTTATTTTTTGCTTTGTTGTAGTTTTTGTTCTATATAAAAAAAGAAGACACACGCACTGCAGCAGCCCCGCCCCACTGGCCAAAGCCGGCCCACGGCCATAGCAGGCGAGCCAGCCGCCTCAGCGCCTAAGGCCACCGCCGCCGCCGCCCGCCGCCATCGCTCGCCCGCCTCTTCTCCTGCTCGCACGCAGCGCCCGCTGTAGGTGGGGCCCAGCCCCATCGTCCCCAACCTCCCGCTCGTCCCGCTCGGGATAGAGCTCGTGACCCGCCGCGCAACCACCAAGACTCGCTCGCGGATAATGCTTATCCGCAGCCCGCGCCTCCTCTCCGCACCTATAAAATCCCCGGAGCCCCCTCTCTCCATTCCGCCACTCCGCATCGTCCCTTGCTCCTCACAGCCATCGCCCTGCCGTGTTGGATCTCGCCGGAGCCGGAGCATCTCGCCGGAGCCGGAGCATCTCGCCGGAGTATCCGTCGCCGTAGACTCCCCTACCTTCATTTTCTTTTTGTCAACCTTCGTAACCCGCCGAGTGTCATCCGATTGACATTGTTTTTGCCCCTAGGGACCACCGGAGACGACGCCCCGACGACTTGCGTCCTCGCCAGAGCACGGAGCTACCGCCCTTTGCTCCGCCTGTCCCGGCCACCTCGCCGCGCGCCGCCACCACCACTGCAACCCCCTCATCGCGCACGTCCCATTCGCCTCCTTCTCCGCCGCCGAAGAGCACCGCAAGCGCCGCCCCATCCGTCGCCCGAGCCAGTGTCTCCGTCCTTGTTCGTCATCGTTGCCATCGTAAGAGAACCCTCCAGTTCGCTTCGTTAAGTTTTTATAATTATTATTAGTATTAGATCGGTTAACCGTGGTTCGTTTAAACCGAACGGTTTTGATTAAAACCGATTGTTGGTTTTCTTTAGTTTAGCCGCGGTTGCTGTTTTTTCCTATTTAGCGGCTGTTCGCCCTGTAAGCCTCACAGCGAACAACTTGCAGCGCATAGAAATCTGCCACGTGGCCAGGACCTGTTCGTGATTACTTTTCTTCACTGTTCAGTCCCTGGAATTAGCATATTAGCCCCTAGACCTAGATTAGCCACAACTTTTTAACCGTAGATTCAAACTCGATGAAACCAGCGGCAAATTCTTCGTATTGATTAGATCTATCCAGTAGCATCATGTTTGTAAAATTTTTCCAAATTCAACTTTGAACTTTATTCAGATTTGAATTCCAACTTCAAATGGCCATATCTCCTAAACCGTAGCTCCGATTGATGTGATTCTTTTTCCACCGTGTCACTGTTGCCAAACCCTATCACTTGGACCTATCTCACGGTATTTTCACACATTAGGATCTGTCCATAGTAGTTTTACTCGTATGCCTTGTATGCACTATGCTTCACATCACAAATTTTGAACCCCATGCCCTATGTTGTTTTGCACTTAGTATTTTCTTTTGATAGTTAAGTGTGTTGTGTGTTCATTTGGATTTTCCGAGTCTTTTCATGTTGCATGTTATTTGGTTCTCCGAAATGATTGCTTATGTGAATGCAATGTTTGACCTTATAGATTTTCATCGGAGAGTGACGAATAGCTCTATTAAGTAAATTTCTGAGAGCGATATAATCTTCATCAACTATTACCAGGCAAGTTCACATTTGACCATTCTTACAATTACCTATGTTTTATATTATGCACTTAGTCCTTTTGCGTTAGGATTGCATGGTAGGATTTATTGTTGCCAGATGGCTATGCCGTTACCTAGTAGTTCATGGAGGTAGGTTTGGACCATATACCTTTGTCACCACGGCGTAAGTTTAATTTGGCCTCGCCAATGTAGACGTGGATTTGGAGGTGTTCATTGTGAGAGATGAGTGACAAAGTAGTAAGTAGGACCAAGATAACTTAATGAACTACCTGGGCGGAGGTTTGGTTTGAATGGTGGCGAAGTACAGTGGGAGCATGCATGGGAAATCCATGGTGGTGCACCACTAGTGGTCCGTCCGCCCAGGCTCAAAGAGATCAATCGTATTCTCATGTCTAGAAGCTTACGTATGCAACCACAAGCCAATATGGGCTCTGGCTTAGTTGAGTAGTTAGTGTGACCCCTTCCGGGATGGGCTAGCAGATGTAGAATGACGTAGGTGTACCGGCCTATCCGTGGGTTAAGGGGGAACATTTTCGAAAGACTATGTCTCGGTCATCCTGTTCTCAAACGCCAGGCAGTGCGAGAACTTCAAGGGAGGCGATCGAGTCTTGTGGGGAAAAGTGCGCAAACCTCTGCAGAGTGTTAAAACCTAATCGATTAGCCGTGTCCCCGGTCGGACAACTTGAGCATCTAGTAGTGGAAATGCTGGGAGATCTCATCACTCTTAATTAAATAGTTGGGTTTTAAATGAAACTTTGGGAATGGATTGAGTTGGGTTTACCAACTCATCCCATGATATACAGTAGTGGTAGAATAATATCTTTTATTCTAGGAAAAAACTAGCTTTATGCAAAAACTAAACTTAGAGCTTTCCACCAGCCAAATTGCATGTACAAATAGGTTCATTATTCTTATGATGTGACTTGCCTGTACATTCAATGTACTGACCTACAGGGCTGCAACGTCTTATGTTGCAGGAATTTTCTACGACAAGTAAGAATTACGTTGTAGGGTTACCGTCTACACTCAACTTGCCGTTGGCGTTGATGGGACTCCACACCCGTTCGATTGTTTCCGCTGAGACTTATGAGGTATATATATCAGTTTTACGTTATTTATACATGTGATTGCACTTTGATATATACATTGATGTATTGTGTGTGCTAGCATACCGATCCAGGGATGGCACAGATACACAGAGGCTTGGCCGTTTGAGGTCGGGTCGCTACAATTAACCTGTGCTTGAGCCAGTTTATGTCCTTTGCGCGTGTTTGCATGACGTTACTGGAGGATTAGCGAGCCTTGATCTATGGGCTACCCACGTCCCACATTCACGGGGCGGTAACTACCATTCCACTAGTTTCTCCGCTTCGGGCGTTTCTGCCATGTACGCCGCATGCATCACGCAGGGTTGGTGGCGAACTGGAGGGCGTGTGAATGAGTGTTATGGTAGAAAGTCGGGTGCCATTGATTGGTGTAGGAGGTCGTCCATTGATTCCGAGCCCAGCCCATGACTTGGACAGGCTTGATTGGAGGAATGGGGCGGCCGCCCTCAAGATGGTGTGGAACCACCCCCCGGCCATGCTCTCCTATAAAAGGAGGCGTGGGAGAGGCCATGGCGGGGCCCTAGTAGCGGCGAGGAGAGCTTCTTCTCGATTGCGCCTCCCTCGTCCAGCCGATGACGCGGGGGCAGAGGCTAGTGCACAAGGCGACGCTGTGGGATGTGGGCACGGTCGTCAGGGCACGCAAGGGCGAGGAGGACGTGGTGGCGCTCCGACCGACCCACCTCAGGCCGCACTGGTGCCGATGGCCGGCCATGTTGGACACCAGCTGCTAGAGTTCATCGTTAAGCTGCGTGGGCCTCCATGCAGCTGCCTTCGGCTGCCCACCCCATTTGCGAGGGTGATGGAGGAAGAGCAGCAGCCAGCGCTGCGGCTGCATATGAGGGGCTGCTGTAATGGCAGCATGCGAGCGGACGTGGAGTTCCCCGCGCCGCATGTTATGCTCCTCCGACGAGGCTGGAAGACCTTCACTCGTGCCCACAGCCAGGCGGCAGGGCACGTTCTTCAGTTCAAGCTAATGGATGCCACCTTGCTTTCCGTCAAGGTTTTTGGACGTTCGGGTGCTCGCTTAGGGTGCTGCGTGGAGAGCTCAACCAATGCGAAAGCTCCTCCTCCACAAGGACAGTGACGGCGATGACGATGGCGCTGACGAGGAGGACAACGGCTCCGACTTCGGCTGAACACAAGCCGCACGATCACTGTCAGGTGGCGGCACCACCATCTGCACCTGCATCTCCTCTCCGGCAGGGCGATTTTTTGGGGAGTTGGATGTGGAGGTGTGGATGGTGTCTCCGGCTCTGATACGTCTCCAACGTATCTATAATTTTTTATTGTTCCATGCTATATTATATTCTGTTTTGGACATTAATGGGCTTTATTATACACTTTTATATTATTTTTGGGACTAACATATTAACCGGAGGCCCAGCCCGTAGTGCTTTTTTTTCCTATTTGAGTTTAGCGAAAAAGAATATCAAATGGAGTCAAACAGAATGAAACCTTCGAGGAACGTGATTTTGAACGAACATGATCCAGAGGACTTGGACCCTACGTCAAGACATCAACCAGAGGGCACGAGGTAGGGGCGCGCCACCCTGGCGCGCCCTCCACCTCGTGGGCCCCATGTTGCTCCACCGACGTACATCTTCCTCCTATATATACCTACGTACCCCCAAACTACCAGATACGGAGCCAAAAACCTAATTTCACCGCCGCAACCTTCTGTACCCGTGAGATCCCATCTTGGGGCCTTTTCCGAAGCTCCGCCGGGGGGGACACCGATCACGAAGGGCTTCTACATAAACACCATAGCCTCTCCGATGATGTGTGAGTAGTTAAGCTCAGACCTTCGGGTCCATAGTTGTTAGCTAGATGGCTTATTCTCTCTTTTTGCATCTCAATACAATGTTCTCCCCCTCTCTTGTGGAGATCTATTCGATGTAATCTTCTTTTGCGGTGTGTTTGTTGAGACCGATGAATTGTGAGTTTATGATCAAATTTATCTATGAAAAATATTTGAATCTTCTTTGAATTCTTTTATGTATGATTGGTTATCTTTGCAAGTCTCTTCGAATTATCTGTTTGGTTTGGCCTACTAGATTGATCTTTCTTGCAATGGGAGAAGTGCTTAGCTTTGGGTTCAATCTTGCGGTGTCCATTACCAGTGACAGTAGGGGCAGCAAGGCATGTATTGTATTGTTGCCATCGAGGATAACAAGATGGGGTTTATATCATATTGCATGAGTTTATCCCTCTACATCATGCCATCTTACTTAAAGCGTTACTCTGTTCTTTTGAACTTAATACTCCAGATGCATGCTGGATAGCGGTCGATGTGTGGAGTAATAGTTCTAGATGCAGGCAGGAGTCGGTCTACTTGTCGTGGACGTGATGCCTATATACATGATCATACCTAGATATTCTCATAACTATGCTCAATTCTATCAATTGCTCAATAGTAATTTGTTCACCCACCGTAATACTTATGCTCATGAGAGAAGCCACTAGTGAAACCTATGGCCCCCGGGTCTATTTTCCATCATATTAATCTCCCGTTAACAAGCTATTTCTGGCGCCGTCTTTATTTTTCTTTCTTTATTTGCATCTTTATCATAAAAATACCAAAAATATTATCTTATCATATCTATCAGATCTCACTCTCGTAAGTGACCGTGAAGGGATTGACAACCCCTTTATTGCGTTGCTTGCGAGGATTTATTTGTTTGTGTAGGTGCGAGGGCCTCGTGCGTGGCCTTGTAAAGCCCACGATGCGGCTATATCTCTCACGTGTCGAGGCACGACTTAGAGTCATAACCGCATTGTAGGTTTTGTCGCAAGAAGGGTCATCTTCACACAATCCCATGTAATGAACAAGAATGGGATAAAGAGGGTTGGCTTACAACCGCCACTTCACACAATACATTAAATAAATCATACATCATTCAGAGTACACACATAGTCCTACTACGGACAAACAAATGAAAAGGAAGATAACCCAACTGCTAGGTCCCCGATCATCCCAACTGGGCTCCACTACTGATCAATAGGAAAACGAAACAACACAACAGACACGATCTTCATCGAGCTCTCACTTGAGCTCGGTTGCGTCATCTGCACTTGTATCGTCGGCACCTGCAGCTGTTGTGATAGTATCTGGTGAGTCACGAGGACTCAGCAATCTCACACCCGCGAGATCAAGACTATTTAAGCTTATGAGTAGGAAAGGGGAAATGAGGTGGAGCTGCAGCAAGCGACTAGCATATATGGTGGCTAACATACGCAAAAGAGAGCGAGAAGAGGAGGCAAAAGCACGGTCAAACAACTATGATCAAGAAGTGATCCTAGAACAACCTACGTCAAGCATAACTCCAACACCGTGTTCACTTCCCAGAGTCCGCCGAGAAGAGACCATCACGGTTACACACGCGGTTGATGTATTTTAATTAAGATCAACTTCGGGTTTTCTACAACCGGACATTAACAAATTCCCATCTGCCTCATAACATGGCACGGCTTTGAAAGATAATACCTGCAGGGTGTTCCAACAGCCCATTATAAGCTCTCACGGTCAACGAAGGATATTCCTTCTACCGGGAAGACCCGATCAGTCTCGGAATCCCGGCTACAAGACATTTCGACAATGGTAAAACAAGACCAGCAAGACCACCTGCTGTGCCGACAAATCTCGATAGGAGCTGCACATATCTCGTTCTCAGGGCACACCGGATAAGCTAAGCGTACAGGTACCAGCGTAACCCAAGTTGCCAAGGGACGGTCCCGCACGGTGCTCTAGTTTGGACCAACACTCAGAGGAGCACTGGCCCGAGGGGTAAAATAAAGATGACCCTTGAGTCTGCAGAACCCAAGGGAAAAAGGCTTAGGTGGCAAATGGTAAAACCAAGGTTGGGCCTTCTTTGGTACACTTTCACTTACAGCATTCATGCATTGATACCATAGATAATTACTCAAGTTCGTTAAATATGGAGCATCACTTGAAATAAGTATGTAGAGCCAGAACTTTCACACTTAACTGAATTTATGTGAAGTGTGCGTTAGTCAAACGTTGATCACGAATCAGCAACGGGCTATGCATGAGTAACATGTCTAACATAGGTCATGACATCATTTGCGTAATGGAGTAGATATACGAGGTACTATCTATGTCGTCATAGATCTAATACCTTCAAGCACTTGCATAGTAGACTCTGCTAACTTGGACGTTAAAACGATATCATTTCTAGAAAGCAATGTAAATCAACACCAACACTTCAATGAATTAAAATCCTAGCAAGTCTCAGACATCGAATCTAAGATGCTAACTACTCCGGATATTGTGAAGTCACTCGTGATCCATTCAAATGTGCATCCTCGTGCTGACTATCTCAGTACACTTCTCTGAGCTATCCACTGCTAGAGTCAGTAGTCTCGATCAAGATAAGGATATATATAAGCACTTTAAAAATGGCATAATCACAGTGGATGCCAGAGCTCAAATTTAGTAGATCCAGTGAAACTAAGGTCAGCAGCTAGGATACATGTAGCTGAGATCGCTGAATACTGAGAGAAGTGATCGTAAATGGACTAAAGAAGAGCGAATAGGAACAATTCAAGATTGCAACAAAACATCAATCGAATACAATACGAACTATGAAGTAGTCAATGTATTAATACGAAACTTCATAAATCATAGACAAAATGACTTAGTAATGATCAAATCTGAAATATCTCACAATCGTTTGATGTCATCTAGCAATGATTGCTAGACAATGCAACGTATACTATACGAAATTCCGTGATAATTGATCAAGATCGTATGAGTAACGCAAAGCTTCAATCTTCCATCCAATTTGAAGCTACTAGATAAGACAACAATTCATTGAAATGATCAATGCAAGATGCAGTACTTCGCGGAGTAATCGTTAAGCGCAATAGATGAGTAAGTGAGTTACAATCGATGACAGATGCATAGGAGTATCCTGGGAAGACTGGTCAGGACAAGCACCGAATAGAGAGTGCAGCAGACTCAGAACTCTCGAAGTAATGACAGAGATCGCAGGATTAGGATGATCATGGGAACTGACTTCAACAAGCATAAAGATTGAGCTATCGAATTGGAACAATTCATGTACGTGAGCAAAGTTTAAATTCATGAAGACAAAATTGCATGAGTGCAAGTTAAGGTTTGAAAGGCAATCGAGGTAAATTTTGGTAAAATATTGTAGGTAGAAACTGTCGCAGACTAGCGAACAGGTATAGGAATCCTAATAGACTATCAATGAAGCAAGGATTAATCATAACAAATAGAATTGGACTGCAAAAGATTTACAAACAGGATCAACATGAGCATAAAGATATAACAAAATGAAGTAAGAATACAAAAAGAAAATGATTTTGAAAAGACATACTAACTTAAGATGGAATAACGTGTAAATGGCACTTAGCCGAATAACAGAGCATTAATGTATGACGAGTATAGCATGGTATGACGGAATCAGGCAAAAACTTATCACTGAGTCTGTGAACGATTCATGATAGGTTCAAGAAATTTGCAGAGGACTTGTACATGAATGGAAATCGACTAAGATGAGAGTACGATCACTCCGATAACTTAAAGAAGATCAGAAGAACATGAAAATGATAATACCATCATAGAACGAAGATGACATCGGAATGTTCAGTGAGAGATTCAGATCCAAAAAATTTGAATCATTTAAATATGATAAATGAATAGAGAAACATCCAAATGCAATAACATTAGAACAAATGACTATGTAAGATATGACAAATAGTTTGTACCATTGAGATAACTTAGTAGACGTCTAAAGCATCGTTATGAATTAGACGAAAGCGAAGCTTCAAGATAATATTGAAGAACATCTTAAGATCTAAATCACTGAATTTAAGTAGTAGGATACACATGAACAATAATATAAAGAAAATGAACTGATAGATAGAATTGGAACCACATGAATATTGAACATAAGAATGCGAATAATAGACATGAATAATCAGAATAACTAATTATGCATAGAAGTAAGACTTATGAATGATGAAGAAAGGATACATGAAATCATTAGATATAGGATCTGAACGTAGTTGAAAGAAAGAGACTAACGAAAAAAACGATTAGAACAATTAGATGAAAATCAGAAAAGTTAAATTGCCAATCAAAGCAAGAAAGAAATAGATCGATAAAATCAAAAGTGAAAAGTAAGAAACTTGGCAACATTAATCTTGAAGACATGCTGATTAAAGACGATTGAAAGATTTAAGAATGTAAGTTGAATATCAATGAAAACTAAAGAAGGAATTAAATCATAAAGTACATGACAAACTGAAAATCAAGTAGAAAAGGTGAAAATTGAAAACTATAATTGGATGAACGTAACCTTAATCCTAGAATAATGAAAAATAATGACATAAATCTGATAGGAATGATATACATGTGTTAAAATGTGAACTGAGATCGAGAACACATGATTATGGCGACAGTGAAGCATTACAGCATATAGGATGAACCAGACTAATAGAATGAAGCATTGATTCTTGATAAGCTTGCATTGAACAATCTGTAAAATGAAAAGAAGCAGATATATCTGAGATGATCGAGTTAGTGAATGAAAACATTGAGGAACTCAAGGGAAGGAAAATGCGAGCATGAACGAAGAAGCGATACTGAAAGACAGACGGTAGAAGCAGTTGAAAATTGATAAAGAATCTAGAGAGTAGAATGACAAATACTGAGATCCGAACCAGAATCGAAAAGATCTGAAAAGGAATGATAGTGTAAAGTTAATTAGAAATTAACAAGATGCAAGCATCGATAACATAACAGAAAAACGAATAGGAATCGATGTACAAATAATGTGAACACATAATAGAGATATGAAATCGAATAATACAGAAATGTTCGAAACATGATTAGAAGATGAATTGAAATACTCATGAAATCAAATTTAGAATTAAAAGAATGCTTGAGTAAACCTGAGACTATAATATCCGAATCTAAGAAGATACTAGTGATGGAAAATGAAAGTACAAGTAACGGATATGACCTGAAATATGCAAGAATCATGAACATTGAAAAATGACAATGCTGAAGTAATCTGATAAGACTTGAAAGATCATAGAATAGAATTAAAACAATAATGAGATAAACAGAACTGAAACATAGATAAGATCCAGATAATAACAATAAACGATGGAAATAGATGACACTGACATGACATCAGATAGAAGATTGAGAACATTATGTAACTGAAATAGGAATAGAGAACACTAAAGTCGGAGAAGAATGACAGACACAAGGTCCACAATGCAACATGGGAACTTGGATTAAGTTGAGCGTATGAAAGACGTAATAGATAACCTGATAAGCTCGAAATCATGACGAGAATGGAAATTGAGGTAGGAATTCCAACAGTGAAATAGATCAAAGACTGAAAGCGACTTGCCACTGAAAAATTAAGACAAACAATGAATTAAAACTTACAATTCGAATATGACATTAGAGAAACATCAATTGAAAAGGAATAAAGCACTTGCAAGTCGAAGCATCTATAAAACAGATTATTAACTGAATTGAGATGAAATGTATGTAAGATGCATAAATTTAGCTGAAATTCGGACATCCGAATCGAAACCAACTGAAATGAAGACATAAACATAGCAAAACTTTGATCAGAATGCATGAGAGATCTGAAGTAGATCAAAGCATAACTAACTGACGAATTAGAATCCGAAAACTTAACACTAAAGTAATAGATCACTAGTATAGAATGAAGTAGACAACCTGCAAGCTACCGATAATAACCAAGGATATCAAATACCATGAAAATTGAATGCGATGACAAGGGACTCAAGAGGATCAAACTAATACCAAACAAGATTGAGCGAAAATAATGCTATAATCTGAAGTTCGACTGAATCATAATGCAACACAAATGCACATAAAATGAAAAAACTAAATCCTACTGAAAAGGCACCAATGAGATCATGATAGGATAACATTCAAATGATATAAGATCAGACTACCACCATTGCACACATTAAAGCACAGATGCTACATATTAGTCGAACTTAATAGGACTACATGAAAATTCTTACTGAAACACCAGCAATTGCACCTAACAAGTCGAAACGGCTCAATGGACAATCGGAGATCAAATTAACATCCAAGATATGACTAATGCATAGATTTGAGAATCAGCTAAATTAGCATATGAAGTGTGAAGAGGTAATACTGACTACAATCTAACGAGACAAGGACTATTCTAAAGTCTAGCTACGAACTTCAGCACATTAACTTACATAGACTCATGAACAGAAGGCAGAATGCGATACAACTCGAAAAGACAGATACGTTCATTCAGGCAACTCGACAATCATAACTGAACACTAAGCGACGAACCCATGAAGTCTAGATACAGTTACATGTGAAACTGTTCAACAGTCGCATTAATCTACTCAGCAACTACAATCACTCCTAATGACACCGCGAATATGATGAAGCATGAACACGAGACCAAAATCGAAGCATCAGATAAGACGAAACGGACATGGATCAACCAAATGATAGATACGAGTGACTTAGTCGTATAGCATAGAAGAGCTAAGTCGAGATTAAGACGGACTCGGGACTAAACCACGCAAACGTCCACAACGTCAATACTGGCTTGAAGAGATCGAGTTGACATCAAGATGTTGGTATAACACCTAAAAGCAGAGAAGGGAAATAAACGGCTATCTGACGATCATAACAGGATCGCTCAAACACGCTGAGAAAACCCGAAGGTACGATTCCGAGAAGCCTCATATTAAAAGTACTGGTTATAAGCGAACTATTGAATCCATTCGAACGCACTAAAAATAATCGGTCAATGAACAAGATGAAACAACAATACCGAGCGACAAACATGACTCGAAACTAGTTTGACAAGTCTGATCAAGATGCAACGAAACAGCAGAGACCACGGTAAACAGCCTGATCGGACCAACTGATGCTAGGAACAAAGGCTACTAGTACCAACAACAAAGATGCCATAGTACGGAACAGTAGACAATTTGCAATGGAACGTAGACGACTTAGAACTACGAACTATAATGAGGCATGAACCAACGTGAGACAAGTAGGACATGAATCATAGGTGAGAAATAGGCAAGAGGAATACAAACTGCAAGCAAGGGCAGCTCACCAATAGCCAAAAGGATAGTATAAAAGGATGGATACATTCAGCTTGTAGTCATTACAATGTAATAATCAGTAAAGGATTTAAATCAGAGATAGTAAAACTCAAAGGATACAATTAACGAGACCAACTCAAAAGAGATCAACCGAGGATACCAAAGTCAAGACAACAGTAGAGATTGCAAGGGTAACAAGGAATAACAATGCTGAGCACATGAAATAGCATGCAATGGGAGTAGGACTCTCCAGCGCCTCCCCTAGGGCTGGCCGCAACCCCTTGGCTCCTTTATATACGGGGCGGGGGCACCCCATGACACACAAGTTGATCTACGGATCGTTCCTTAGCCGCAGTGCGGTGCCCCTCCACCATATTCCACTTCGGTCATATCGCATGGTGCTTAGGCGAAGCCCTCGCCGGAGAAGTCATATCGTCGCGGAGCTTAGGCGAAGCCCTCGCCGGTGGAGCATCATCATCGCCACCACGCCGTCGGTCGACGGAACTCATCCCGACACTTTGCTGGATCGGAGTCCGGGATCGCCATCGAGCTGAACGTGTGCGAACTCGGAGGTGCCGACGCTCGGTGCTTGGATCGGTCGGATCGTGAAGACGTCGACTACATCAACCGCGTTGTTATAACGCTTCGCTTTCGGTCTCACGAGGGTACGTGGACGGATACTCTCCCTCTCGCTATGCCATCACCATGGTCTTGCGTGCGCGTAGGGAATTTTTGAAATTACTACGCTCCCCAACAGCTTACAACACTCCACCACTACAAGAGGATCTCGTCCCGAGATCTAGGATGGCACTGTAGCGACCGCACCGAATGGATCTAGCGCTCGTGCTCAATGTCATCCCCGGATCAAGAATGCCGACACCACACAAGATTTCAAGGATTTATAGCAGAGTAGCAATCACACACTTATTACATCGTTGTCCACAAGGAACTGAATACAAAATATGGCTTAAGGCCATCTAATAATAACAGCGAAGGCTTGGAAGATAAGCGAGTCCATCAACTCCAACGGCATCACCGAGTATAGAACCACGACCTAACACCTTACTCATCGTCTGAAAAGTCTCGCAACGTGAAAAGTTGCAGCCCAAAACGGGTCAAGACATGGAATATGCCGCAATGTAACACATAAAGAGCAATGAATGAATAAGCCTATACTACATGCATATTTGGCTGGTGGTAAGGCTCTCTGTTACATTTGCATAAAGCTGATTTTTCCCTACATCAAAGGAATAATTTTATTTAACTATCATGGTGGTTGTTAAACATTGAAGATGGTTGACAGATCCTCAATCCCAATTAAAAAGTACTCATCAAAACCCAATAACTTTTATTTAGAAGTAACATGTTGAGATTCACATGATAATCAAGTACGGATACTCAAATTGTCCATAACCGGGACACGGCTAATCATGATTAGTTTATACACTCTGCAGAGGTTTGCACACTTTTCCCCACAAGACTCGATCGCCTCCGCTTGGTTCTCGTGACTACATGGTGTTTGAGAAACGGATGACCGAGACATAGTCTTTCGTAAGCGCTAGCACCTTACATGTGGGTAGACCGTATCAACCTATATCCCCTACATCAGCTAGCCTACCCGTAAGAGTTCGTGACGACTTAGTCAACTACGCCAGAGCCCATAATTGGCTTGTGGCTGCACACGGAAGTTTTCGGCTTGAATAATCTTATGATCCCTTAGAGCCCGGGTGGCGGTCCAAGAAATACAGCAAGTCTCGATAGAAACCAGGTGCCTCAATCCACCCAGATGTGTGTTAGGTTGCCACCTTAGATAAACCATTAATTAAACAATCTCACATCTGTCATGGATATTCACTCACCCAATCCACGCCTACTAGCATAGCATGGCATGAACAAGCAAACGAGAAGTAACTCCCAAGGTTTCATAAGTAAAACAGTAATAGGTACTACCTCAATCTACTTCCCAAACCCACAATTTAATTAGATCCTAATCATGCAAGTGTTTGAGGAATAGATCTAATGCATAAAACTGGGTATGAGAAAGGTATGATCAAAGTGTTACTTGCCTTGTCGATGATCCATGAGTCCTAGAGATTCAAGTAACAAGCGGCGCACTCCGGTGATCTAACGCAGACAAACAACAAGCATACAATAAGTACTCATCTAATGCACAGGAAATCTCGAATAAAAGATCTAACCGAGAGTTCAACTTAAGAACCCTGGTTGCAAAAGAATCGAATCAAAATAAACTCCGAAAGTCAAAACTCGAGAGAGAACGCCTCGCTTTAGCAATCTGAAATTAGGTCAAAATTTCACAGTGGCAAAACTCTGTGAAAGTAGGGTAATCGAACGGCGGTTTCATTCTAAACTCGAGGCGCTTGAATCACCCGATTCCGATAAACGAGCGAGAAATAAAACAGTTTTGAAAATCAGATCTCAAATCAAATCGAAAAATAACGGATTAATTCCGATTAAAAGAAAAACGACGAACGAGTTAAAAAGCGAACGTTCATAATGTAACGAATCTAACGAACGCTGTTCATTGAAACGAACGGTTCGGTGAACGTCCGCTAATTAAGAAAACCAAAAAAAAAAACCAATCTAGGTTTTTCAAAAAACCAAACATATATTTTTTAAAAAAAACCGGATCGGTCCGAGGGGATAAACCGAATCGGGCGGCGCTGGGCGGCGGCTACCTCCGGCGACTCTTCGCCGGGCGAGGTCCGCGCGGGTCTCCGTGGGCTCAAGGGTCGGGAGGCGAGGGCGGCGGGTTCCCAAGCGCCGAGGGGCGGCGGCTGGCGGCGAGGGCGGGCAAGCGCCCACGGCGGGCGGCAAGCCAGCGAGGGGCAGGTGGGCGGCGGCTCAAGGGTTGGGGGTGAGGAGAGAGGGGCCGGGGAGTATTTAAGAGGGGAGGGGAGAGGCGGCGCCGGTGGCTTGGGAGGGGGGGCCAAGGAGCCGGTCGGGCGGACTCGGGCGGCGGGAGACCCAAGGAGCGGAGGAAAGGGAGATGGGCCGGGGCGGCTGGCCTGGCTCTGGCCAAGGCCGGCCGGGCCGGGCCTCGGTCCAGTGGGGGCGCTGTTTTTTTAAATAAAATTTAAAACAAAACAAATGAAATAAATATCAAATGAACTCCAAATTAAATAAAACAAATTTTCTCCGACTCCTAAAATGAGTCTAACAAAATGAACTTTAAAAACAAAATACATGCAAAAATATTTTTAAATGCTCATCTTTGCCTAAGCAAAATAAATCTTCCAAAACCAAATTTGGTTTATTTATAATATCTTCATTTTCCTAATTGTTTGGGAAAGTCATATTATTCCCTCTCAAGATATTTTTTTAGGAAAACTTTATGAAGATAATTTAAATAATCCAATGATCCTATTTTCAAAATTTGAGAGATCCCAAATATGAAAATTACGAAACTCCCAAATTCTCCGAGGGTCCTTGAGTTGCGTGAAATTTCTAGGATCGGAAAATGCGAGAAAATATGATATGCATGATGACCTAATGTATAACATTCCAAATTGAAAATTTGGGATGTTACAAACCTACCTAAGATGAATCTCGCCCTCGAGATTCGGGTTGGCTAGAAAATAGGTGAGGTGGTCCTACAAAACTTCCTCTCTTTCCTGTGTGGCTTCATCCTCGGTGTGGTGGCTCCAATCAACTTTGCAAAATTTGATAACCTTATCATGGGTAACTCTCTTTGGCATAATCGAGAATCTTAACCGTCTTTCCTCATATGTCAAGTCATCCTTCAACTGAATTGCCTCCAGGCACTTGTGTCTCTTAACGGTACCTCTGCTATCTCGGGTGACATTTCTTCAATCGAGAAACATGGAATACATCATGAACTCCTGACAGTCCTTCCGCAATTCCAACTTATACGCAACTTCTCCCATGCGTTGCAAAATCTTATATGGTCCAACAAAACGGGTGCTAACTTTCCTTTAACTCCAAAACGCTTCACCCTCGAAGCGGGATACTCGAGATATACTGCTCCAACTTCATACTCAATCGCTGGCGCTTTGAATCGGCATAGCTCTTACGTGCGACTGGGCTACCTTGAGCCTGTCTCAATCAACTTAACTTTCTGTTCGCACTCCTTAATCAAATCTGGTCCAAACAACCGACGATCTCCGCCATTCCCATGACAACGGTGTCCTGCACCTTCTTCCATACAAAGCCTCGAAGGTGCCATCTTTAAGCTGGTTTGGTAACTGTTATTGTAGGAAAATTCTGCATACGGCAAATTATCGCCCCAACTAGATCCATAATCTAGTGCACAAGCTCTCAAAGATGTCCTCCAAAATCTGATTGACTCTCTCGGTCATCCATCGGTCTGTGGGTGGAAAGCTGTGCTGAATTCCAATCGGGTTCCCAATGTTTCGTGCAACCGGTTCCAAAATTTCAAGTAAATTGGGTTCCTCCGTACGATACGATGCTCCTCGAACTCCGTAAACACACAATTCTGGTCATGTATATCTTTGCCAACTTAGCACTGCTATAGGTAGTCTTGATCGGAATGAAATGGGCTACCTTGGTCAAACGGTCGACTATGAACCAAATCGAGTCATATCCTGAACGGGTCTTTGGCAAACCTGTGATGAAATCCATGCCTAGTTTATCCCACTTCCATTCGGTATCGGCAATGGTTGTAATAATCCTGCTGGCTTCGATGTTCTCGCCTTTACTTTCGACATACGCCGAAATTGCTACATACTCCGCAATATCCTTCTTCATTCCGTCCACCGAAAATATTCTTCAAATCCAAATACATCTTGGTATTCCTGGGTGAATCGAATAGGGTGAATCATGGGCTTCTTGTAAAATCAACTTCCGATCTCCGGGTCATTGGGCACATAAACACGGTCTTCAAACCATAGGGTATCGTGCTCATCCTCACGAAATCCTTTAGCTTTTCCTTTGCTCATTTTCTCCTTTATAGAGGCAACTTCCTTATCTGCCTTTTGGGCTTCTCGATTTTGTCCATCGCTGTCGATCGAATTTCCAATGTTGCTACATAGCCTCTCGAACTATTTCCAAACATAGCTCTCGAATGTCCTCGCTAACTCATTGGGTATTCCTCCCATCATTAGGGTATTGACGTGGCTCTTTCGGCTCAATGCGCCTTTCGACATTAGCCTTTCCGGTGATAATGCAATCTCATATCGTAATCCTTGATTAGCTCTAACCATCTCCTCCGTCTGAGATTCAATTCTTCGTGTGAAGATGTACTTCAAACTCTTGTGATCCGTATATACTTCACAATGATTTCCAATGAGAAAATGTCTCCACGCCTTCAAGGCATGCACAACGGCTGCTAACTCCAAATCATGAGTGGCATAATTCAACTCATGGGGCTTAAGTTGTCGTGAAGCATACGAAACAACTCTTCCTTCCTGCATAAGCACTGCTCCAAGTCCTCGACGTGAAGCGCCGCAAAACACCTCATAATCCTTAGTTTGATCTCGCAATATCAAACCGTGAGGTAACCAATCTTTTCTTCAACTCCTGAAAACTTGCCTCACAGTCCTCACCCATATGAATTTGTTTTCCTTCTTCAACAACTCTGTCATAGGCTTTGCAATCCTTGAGAAATTCTCAATGAATCTTCGGTAGTATCCTGCGAGTCCAAGGAAACAACGAATCTCTCCAACTGTCGTTGGTGCTTCCCATTTGGTTACGGTCTCAACTTTGTGGGGTCAATCGCTATTCCTTCTCCGGAAATAACATGTCCGAGAAATCCTACTTCCTTTAACCAAAATTCACATTTGCTGAACTTGGCATACAACTGGTGTTCTCTTAGCTTCTCCAAAACCAATCTCAAATGTTCCTTGTGTTCCTCTTCATTCTTCGAGAAAATCAAAATGTCATCAATGAACACCACGAAACTTGTCCAAAAACTCCATAAACACTTTGTTCATCGTGTTCATGAAATAGGCTGGTGCGTTAGTCATCCAAATGACATAACGGTATACTCATACAGATCCATATCTCGTGGTAAATGCTGTCTTGGGTATGTCTTGCTCCCGAATCTTCAATCGATGGTACCACGATCGCAAGTCGATCTTAGAAAACACTTTGGCTCCTTGCAAGCGATCAAACAGATCATTTATCATCGGTAGTGGGTACTTGTTCTTGATTGTTACTTCATTCAATCCACGGTAATCAACAACCATTCTCAACGATCCATCCTTCTTCTCCACCAATAAACGGGTGATCCCCAAGGTGAAGAACTTGGGCGAATAAAACCTTTATCCAATAGTTCCTTAATCGCTTCTTAATTTCTGCCAAATCTTTGCGGGCATCCCAGACGGTCGCTTCGATATCGGGCCTGTTCACGCAACAACTCGATCAAAACTCAATGTCTCTATCCGGCGGCATTCCTGGCAACTCTTCCGGAAATACATCAGGATAATCCTTCACCACTGGTACTTCTTCCTGTACCACTCCTGTTAAGCAATTAACTTGTGCTCTCCTCGGCTCGTGCCGTGATACATACTTAATCCTTCTTCCTTCCGTGTGGTGAGCAAAATTGACCTTGTGGTACAATCTATGTTTCCTCCATACTTTGATAATCCATTCCTAATATCACATCCAATCCTTGGGATTCCGTAACTATTAGGTCCGAGGGGAAAACATAGTGTCCGATCCTTAGTGGCGCCGATCACACCATTTACTAGCCATGTACTCTGCTCGGGTGAGGTTACTAGCATGGGTGACCTAAGGGCTTGGGTTGGTAACTTGTACTTATCCACAAATCCCTTGATATGTATGAATGCGATGCACCAAAGATCAAAAAGAACAACTGCAGAAAAGACTTAACCAAAACTTACCGACATCGTGATCGGGCTGATCTTCAACCTCCTCCACATCAATGTGGTTCACTTGTCCCCTGTTGAAAGGGTTGGGCTTCTTTCCGAGCTTCCATTGCCATTTCCATTCGCCTTCTCGATACCATTTGCATAATGCCCGATCTTGCGGCACTTAAAGCAAGTAATGTGACTCAGTCTACCTTGGATGGTGTAGACGGGTTGGTGCGGTTCTGTCTGCTGCTTCCTCCATTCCGCTCCCATTCTTGGTGCCATTATGGTTGTGCGAATTACCTCCTCCATGGGTATGTGAAACTGAATTCTGATTTAGGGGTATAACGTGGCTTCGGGATCCCGAGTTATACTTCCTTGTCCATACTTCCGCTATGTTCTCAATTTGTCTGCTGCTTTCCTCAATCATGAGAGCTCGGTCTACTAACTCCTGGTAGTTATTGAAACTTGCTACCATCAACGGCATGTGAACTCATCATTCAGTCCTTCTAGAAACTTCTCCGCTTAGCTGCATCCGTAGCAATGTCATCCGGGGCATAACGTGCTAGTTTGCTAAAGTCATCCACGATCGCCAACAGTCCTTCCTCCTTGGCGAGGTTGCGAAACTCACGCTTCTTCATGGCCATGGCTCCTGCTGAAACATGGGCTGTGCGAAAAGCTTGTCAAACTGGTCCCATGTGATGTTGTTCACGGATAAGTGGTCTGTGAAATTCTCCCACCATGCCGCCGCGGGTCCTTCAAGCTGGTGTGTGCAAACTTCACTCTTTCACCATCCGTGCATCCTGCAGAGTCAGCTCCTTCCTATCTTGCGGAGCCACCATCTGCTACAATAGGCTCGGTGCTATCGGAATACACCGCGGTTCAGTCTAAGGAAACGAGTCGATGATCCGCAGTGGTGGTGGTGGCGGTGGGTTGTTGTTGTTGTTGTTGTTCGCACCAATGTTTGAATCAGGTATTCTGCTGCTTTGATCAATTGGGTGATCTCTCAAGGGAAAACGAATCCGGGGTCGCGTCTCGGAGGCATCTGAAGGGTTTAGAAAAAGGAGAGAAAGTAGAATAGAATGAGGTCTAAGGGGAAATCACTACCCAAATGCACATGAGCAAATGCACACAAAATCACTTCATTCAATCAAACAAGGGCTACAACGATCTAACTATCGCAAAAGTGCGTGTACTATAAAGGTTTACATGGAGGGAATACTACTAATATGTGGGGGACTTCTTCTAATTTGAACCGTGGAAGACTCCATGATGTCTGCTCCACCGTCGCCTTCAAAATCGGGTTCACTTGGATCCGAATCGGTGTCGTCGATGTTGATGTAGTCGATTGGGTGTTCGACATACTGGTCTTCATTCCTGAGCGCCAACTTCTTCTTGAGTTCTTCGATCTCGTACTTAAGATCGTTATTGTGTCTTGCCAGAGCTACGATCTCGCCCATGTAGTCCTTGCGTAGTCTTTAGTTCTTCTTCCAATTCGATGATCCTTTCCTTCGCCTTCTCGCAACTCCAACATGTCATTGCACATTTGATTCTCCCGCGCCGAATGTGTTGATTTAACTCCCGGATGAATGCTGCAATGGATCTATCCTTCTTGGTGTTGACAACGTCCCAGCTTGTCATCTCGGCGTCCGCAAATCTGGTAGATGGTGTCCTTGAGATCTTCTTGATAGACTTCTCCAATGCGCCCCATGGTGATGTGAGCTGCCATGCTCTTTCCTGCACTCCAAGTGGGTGCAATCGAAACACTATCTATTGGCTTGGTGATTGGGGCGAATGTCCTTCCCGAACGTGAGCATGAATCTTCCAGCGCTCCTCTTCAGCAGAGTGGCGTTGAAAGTCCCGTGAAGCTTGGTAGTCCAATGTTCGTGTACTTAGTAACTTCCTTCAAGTGAAATCCAAAAGGTGTGCCTTCATCCGGTTGGGTGTACTTGATCTTCGCGTCCGTCATCCTAAAGAGAGTAGAAAAGATGAGGAGTTAGAAAATGGGAAGAGAGAGTGATCTATGGCTTTAACTTAGTGGTCGTGTCTCATACCGTCGTGGTGCTCGATACCATTCTCTCAGAGCGACCTGACCGAATGGATCTAGCGCTCGTGCTCGGTCATCCTGGATCAAGAATGCCGACACCACACAAGATTTCAAGGATTTATAGCGAGTAGCAATCACACACTTATTACATCGTTGTCCACAAGGGAACTGAATACAAAATATGGCTTAAGGCCATCTAATAATAACAATGAAGGCTTGGAAGATAAGCGAGTCCATCAACTCCAACGGCATCACCGAGTATAGAACCACGACCTAACACCTTACTCATCGTTCAAAAGTCTGCAACGTGAAAAGTTGCAGCCCGAAAACGGGTCAGACATGGAATATGCTTGGCAATGTAACACATAAAGAGCAATGAATGAATAAGCCTATACTACATGCATATTTGGCTGGTGGTAAGGCTCTCGTTACATTTGCATAAAGCTGATTTTTCCCTACATCAAAGGAATAATTTTATTTAACTATCATGGTGGTTGTTAAACATTGAAGATGGTTGACAAGATCCTCAATCCCAATTAAAAAGTACTCATCAAAACCCAATAACTTTTATTTAGAAGTAACATGTTGAGATTCACATGATAATCAAGCACCGGATACTCAAATTGTCCATAACCGGGACACGGCTAATCATGATTAGTTTATACACTCTGCAGAGGTTTATGACTTTTCCCCACAAGACTCGATCGCCTCCGCTTGGTTCTCGTGACTACATGGTGTTTGAGAAACGGATGACCGAGACATAGTCTTTCGAAGCGCTTAGCACCTTACATGTGGGTAGACCGTACCAACCTATATCCCCTACATCAGCTAGCCTACCCGTAAGAGTTCGCACGACTTAGTCAACTACGCCAGAGCCCATAATTGGCTTGTGGCTGCACACGGAAGTTTTCCAGCTTGAATAATCTTATGATCCCTTAGAGCCCGGGTGGCGGTCCAAGAAATACAGCAAGTCCTCGATAGAAACCAGTGCCTCAATCCACCCAGATGTGTGTTAGGTTGCCACCTTAGATAAACCATTAATTAAACAATCTCACATCTGTCATGGATATTCACTCACCCA
Source organism: Aegilops longissima (assembly GCA_021605205.1). Lineage (NCBI taxonomy): Eukaryota > Viridiplantae > Streptophyta > Magnoliopsida > Poales > Poaceae > Aegilops > Aegilops longissima. The sequence goes on from CM038676.1 coordinate 331,806,185, forward strand.
ATCCACGCCTACTAGCATAGCATGGCATGAACAAGCAAACGAGAAGTAACTCCCAAGGTTTCATAAGTAAAACAGTAATAGGTACTACTCAATCTACTTCCCAAACCCACAATTTAATTAGATCCTAATCATGCAAGTGTTTGAGGAATAGATCTAATGCATAAAACTGGGTATGAGAAAGGTATGATCAAAGTGTTACTTGCCTTGCTGATGATCCGCGAGTCCTAGAGATTCGAAGTAACAAGCGGCGCACTCCGGGTGATCTAACGCAGACAAACAACAAGCATACAATAAGTACTCATCTAATGCACATGGAAATCTCGAATAAAAGATCTAACCAGAGAGTTCAACTTAAGAACCCTGGTTGCAAAAGAATCGAATCAAAATAAACTCCGAAAGTCGAAACTCGAGAGAGAACGCCTCGCTTAGCAATCTGAAATTAGGTCAAAATTTCACAGTGGCAAAACTCTGTGAAAGTAGGGTAATCGGAACGGCGGTTTCGTTACGAAACTCCAGCGCTTGAATCACCTGATTCCGATAAACGAGCGAGAAATAAAACAGTTTTGAAAATCAGATCTGAAATCAAATCAGAAAAATAACGGATTAATTCCGATTAAAAGAAAAACGACGAACGAGTTAAAAGCGAACGTTCGTTAATGTAACGAATCTAATGAACGCGTTCATTGAAACGAACGGTTCGGTGAACGTCATAATTAAGAAAACCAAAAAATAAATAAACCAATCTAGGTTTTTCAAAAAACCAAACATATATATATATTTTTTAAAAAACCGGATCGGTCCGAGGGGATAAACCGAATCGGGCGGCGCTGGGCGGCGGCTACTCCGCGGGACTTCACGGCGAGGTCCGGGCGGGTCTCGTGGGGCTCATGGTCGGGAGGCGAGGGCGGGGGTCCCTGGCCGAGGGGCGGCGTCAGCGGCGAGGGCGGCGGCGGCCCACGGCGGCGGCGGCTTGGCATGAGGGCGGTGGCGGCGGCTCAAGGGTTGGGGGAGGAGAGAGGGGCCCGGGGGTATTAAGAGGGGGGAGAGGCGGCGCGGGTGGCTTGGGAGGGGGCCAAGGGAGCCGGGTCGGGCGGACTCGGGCGGCGGCGGGCTGCAAGGGCTGGCGGGAGACCGGTGCGGAGCGGAGGAGAGGAGATGGGCCGGGCGGGCGGCTGGGCTGGGCTGGGCTGGCGCCGGGCCGGCTGGGCCTCGGTCCAGGGGGGGGGCGCGCTGTTTTTTTTAAAATAAAATTTAAAACAAAACAAATGAAATAAATATCAAATGAACTCCAAATTAAATAAAACAAATTTTCTCCGACTCCTAAAAATGAGTCGAACAAAATGAACTTTAAAAACAAAATACATGCAAAAATATTTTTAAATGCTCATCTTTGCCTAAGCAAAATAAATCTTCCAAAAACCAAATTTGGTTTATTTATAATATCTTCATTTTTCCTAATTGTTTGGGAAAGTCATATTATTCCCTCTCAAGATATTTTTTTTTAGGAAAAACTTTATGAAGATAATTTAAATAATCCAATGATCCTATTTTCAAAATTTGAGAGATCCCAAATATGAAAATTACTTCTTGGACAAACGAGTGAAACCACGAACCTTGAAAGGTTGAAAAAATTGAAAGAAAGAATACAATGGAATGAACGAGATTGCGAACACTCCGTAAGATAAGAAGAACATGGGATACAACGAGAACCATGAGGTTAAGTGACGAGATAGATATTGACACCACTCCGGTTAAAACAAGATAGAGAAAGAATAAGAATGATATAATTTGGACAGCACTCCGACTGTAAATAGAAGGAATTGAACATGAACTTGACAAGATGAGAGGATACTTGATGAAAACAACAACACACTGCCTCCGGAACTATTGAAAGAATGGCACAATGGGTAAGAAAGATTTCAGACAACACTCCGTTTGAGAAGGGGGGCAAAACTTGATAAGGTGAGAGAACTCGAATGAAAACACGACACTCCGGTTAAGTGGATAAGCAAGGAAAAGAACATGATCTCCAAAATGAGATGATTGGCCGAAGAAAACATCACAATGCCTTCGGGACAAATGAAAGAGTGGAATCAAGAGAACAGAGAAGAGAACAATAACTTCTATCACAACTGAATTTGAAAGAGCCTCCTTAAAAAGAAGGATTAAACGGAGTTGTTGGAAAACCAACAACGAAAAGAATAAGCTTGTAGTGGACTTATGGAAACATCTCAACATTACGAGGTGACAAACGGCCACTAAAGGAAGCCATTGATTTGAGTGAGAGCACCAAGGCGATGAAAAACTCCTTTCACCAAGAGGATAGGAGAAAACTTGGATCATTGATAAGCACCATAATAGCAACATTCCTTAGGGAAGGCTTTAGGTGAAACATGACACAAGATAAATCCAACGAAGAGATTGGTGGATTTAAAATATCTCATTCTTGACAACATATGAATCATGAAACATGAAAAGAAAATTGTCAAGAATGACACAAGGCCACCTCAAAAGGTAGAAAGAATTGCACTTTGGAATGTAGGAAGAAGAAGGCTTGAACTCCTCAAAACAAGAAATGTGTTGAACACCATGTTTATTTTAGAGTATAACTTGGCGGATCTTAACTCCGAGAGAAAACTTCAAGAACAATTGAAGAATGAAAAGAATCCTTGATGAGCCACCATGTAGAAACTCTCGAAGAACTCCGGATAGATAAAAGAAAGAAGGTCGCAAGGAAAAGAAGCTTGAAAAGAATAAGATGAATCCTTGCATTGATTAAATGGAGCTTCGTGACGAGATAATGCGACAACTTGAACTCCGAAAAGAAAAGATGAAACATCTCGAACCTTGAAAAGTGACATGATGAACAACTCTGGAAAGAAGAAACTAGATCATTTGGATGAAACGATAATAAGAATTTTGTTATGCGTATCCTTCACCAATTTAAATTGATGACAAGCAACGAATTTGGCATACTATATATTCTCGTAGAAAGGAAAAAGATAGATATGGCGCAAACTTGGGAAGGTCTTCGATGAACCACCGGTAGGATTGAAACAACAAATAAATTGATATGATAACCAAGGAAGAGAACTCTTGCACGAACCACCGTAAGAATTGAAAATGAAAGTAGCAAAGGCGCAATTCACCGGGAAGAATTAGAAAACGAATGAAGATACTTGAGAGATTTTAGATACAAGAGAATGAAGAGATCATGAACTGATTAGAGGATATCTGAATGATGCACCGGTATGATTTGGAGAACGAGAGTTGAAAGCTTGAATGAATAATTCTGAGTTGATGGGCTCCGGAGAATCAAACTGAAAAGACTCCTGAAATGCTCCGGATGGGTGAAAAAAATTCTCACAATCGAAAACAATTATAAGAGGATGGCATCAAGCTCTGAACCATGAATCTTGAAGAGAATGGACAAGATTTAAGGGAAACTCTTCTTCGGTCTTCAAATGTTGAAAATGACGATGAGAAACACCATGAATTGTTGAGGCACTCCGGAATGAAGAATATAAGGGTTGAACCAACGATGAAAAGAATATGAAAGCTTCTGGATAAAAACACTTGACTGCTGGAATCCATTCTTACGTCAAACTTTGAAAATAATTTTAGAAGCTTCCGGAAACTTAGAAGAGTCAGGTAAGATCCCGGAAAAAGACCTGTGGGTTATGGCCCACTCAAAAGAAACACCGTTGAAGGATTTAAAAGAGAGATTGCGCCGGTTGAATTAAATGGCTGAATAAAGGTAAGACCTCGAAATAGCTAGAATTGATGCAGAGTGGAAACACGAATCTTCAGAGATATCTTCAGCACTCCGGAACAAGTGAATAGCGAAAAGTGGATGATTAATAGGTGCAACGGTACGAGAAAAACATTTGAAACAAGGAAGGATATGATCGACAAATCTTGAATTGAATCCACCGAAGAAGAAAATTAGAATGGAACAATGATAAAGTTGAAGCTTCGTTAGAATCTTCATGAGAATCACCGGATAAGAAACGTTGAAAGAAAGAATGAAGAGACTCCACAACAGTAAAATGGGTACTTGGTTAGGGATATATGAGTCCTTGACGAAAAGGTTGGGAGGGCGGGAAAACAAAGGCAACTTGGGACGGATGAAGCAAACACCATTGAGAAGAATTGATAATTGATCTTGTGGATGTTGAAAATGATCGGATCCACTTGAAGAGTAGCACACCGGTGAAAAGAAATTGAGGTGACAAACTCGATGAACAAGAAGGATTAGTATCCACATAGGAATATGAGAACACCACTTGGAAAAGGTATGGAATCAACACTTGACTTCGAAGCAACTCGAATACCACAACTCAAAACAAAACAAAGGATTGGCTTGCAGAATAAGCCGGAAACAAACATATGATAGATCCCATATCGTATCATGTGTCTGTTGGAAAGAATTCCTACGTGATACTTGAATTCCCACTTATAAACTCCCGAAACTTTCTGGTTATGCAATCAGGTGTTGGGGATACAGGGGACACGAAATATATCACCCAAACTAACAATACCTAGATCTAGCTGTATCCATCCTTCAACACATAACCAAGAAACCTTCGAAAATCGTTTACCTCAACCTTCGAAAAGCATCCGTTATATGAGTTATGGCAATACTCCCAACTCCCGCCCAAAGATTAGGTGGCGCCGAGGTAATCTCACCAACAACTGCACAAAAGAGATTTTCGATGTCGTGAAACTCGGTATTCGGAACTTCAACGATAAAATTGTGACGACAACACCTCGGAGCTCAACTCCCGTGACACGCCACAACCCCTAAATGTCAGGAGGCACCAAGAACATTCTCGTCATAAAACCATCGGAACGATTCCAAGATACCCGCGTGATCCTAAATTTTTTTTAGTGAAATTTGAGGAGAGGAAAGTCAAAACTTTTACGTCAGAGGCCTCACCAGAGCGACGAAGGGACTGAGGAGTAAAAAGAATCCTACTCTCCGATATATATAATCCTAAGACTCAAAACTTTTTTTTCTAGACTCAACAACGCCAATGATTCGATCAAGCAGGGGGCTCCTAAGTCGGGATGGCTCGACACCAACTTGTAACCCCACGATGCGGCTATATCTCTCACGTGTCGAGGCACGACTTAGAGGCATAACCGCATTGTAGGTTTTGTCGCAAGAAGGGTCTTCACACAATCCCATGTAATGAACAAGAATGGGATAAAGAGGGTTGGCTTACAACCGCCACTTCACACAATACATTAAATAAATCATACATCATTGAGCACACACATAGTCCGACTACGGACAAACAAATGAAAAGGAAGATAACCCAACTGCTAGGTCCCCGATCGTCCCAACTGGCTCCACTATCGATCAACAGGAAAAGGAAACAACACAATAGACACGATCTTCATCGAGCTCCCACTTGAGCTCGGTTTGCGCCATCTCGCACTCGATCGCTCGGCACTGCAGCTGTTGTGATAGTATCCGTGAGTCACGAGGACTCAGCAATCTCACACCATGAGATCAAGACTACTTAAGCTTATGGGTAGGAAAGGGGAAATGAGGTGGAGCTGCAGCAAGCGACTAGCATATATGGTAGCTAACATACGCAAAAGAGAGCGAGAAGAGGAGGCAAAAGCACGGTCGAACAACTATGATCTAGGAGTGATCCTAGAACAACCTCACGCCAAGCATAACTCCAACATCGTGTTCACTTCCGGACCACGAGAAGAGACCATCACGGTTACACACGCGTTGATGTATTTTAATTAAGATCAACTTCGGTTTTCTACAACCGACATTAACAAATTCCCATCTGCCTCATAACCGCGGCACGGCTTTGAAAGATAATACCCTGCAGGGTGTTCCAACTTAGCCCATTATAAGCTCTCACGGTCAACGAAGGATATTCCTTCTACCGGGAAGACCCGATCAGTCTCGGAATCCTGGCTACAAGACATTTCGACAATGGTAAAACAAGACCAGCAAGACCACCCGTTGTGCCGACAAATCTCGATAGGAGCTGCACATATCTCGTTCTCAGGGCACACCGGATAAGCTAGGCGTAAAGGTACCAACGTAACCCAAGTTGCCAAGGGACGGTACCGCACGGTGCTCTAGTTTGGACCAACACTCAGAGGAGCACTGGCCCGGGGGGTAAAATAAAGATGACCCTTGAGTCTGCAGAACCCAAGGGAAAAAGGCTTAGGTGGCAAATGGTAAAACCAAGGTTGGGCCTTGCTGGAGGAGTCTTATTCAAAGCGAACTATCAAGGGGGTCCCATAAATCACCCAACCGTGTAAGCAACACAAAATCCGGGAACATAATACCGATATGACGGAAACTAGGGCGGCAAGAGTTGAACAAAACACCAGGCATAGGGCCGAGCCTTCCACCCTTTACCAAGTATATAGATGCATTAATTAAATAAAAGGTATTGTGATATCCCAACAAGTAAACATGTTCCAACAAGGAACAATATCTCCATGTTCCAACAAGGAACAAACTTCATCTTCACCTGCATCTGACAACGCTATAAGAGGGGCTGAGCGAAGCGGTAACATAGCCAAACAACGGTTTGCTAGGAAAGGATGGTTAGAGGCTTGACATGGAAATATGGGAGGCATGATATAGCAAGTGGTAGGCATCGTAGCATAGCAATAGCAAAAGAGCGAGCATCTAGCAAGCAAAGATAGAAGTGATTTCGAGGGTATGGTCATCTTGCCTGAGATCCCGCAAGGAAGAATAACGAGTCCATGAAGAAGACAAACAGAAGTAGTCGAACGAATCCTCACAACTCCGGAACGAAACCGAAGCTAACGAGAGAAGCAACCCGGAAACAAACAAACAACATGGTAAACAACCATCACATACACATGGCATGATGCACAAACAAGTATGATGCATGTCCGGTTTAAATGAGGCATGGCATTGCAAAATGCAACAAGCAATACTAGCATATTGACGAAACACCACATTCAATTATTTAGTGTTCTCCCGTTTAATCTACTCAACAATATTAAATGTTGGTTAACATGGCAAAAGATGAAGGATAATAAAAAACTATCTATCTGGGCAAGTTTAAATGAGGCCGGAAATAACAAACAACAATTCCGGAAAATCCTCATGTCCATATTTTGAATTAGCTACTGTTCTGCCGTAAAACATATTTTTAAGTTGTTAAACATGCAAAGCAAGTACACCATGTTAAACTAGGCATTTTTCTACCCTATTTACATATAAAGTTTATTTAAAACCGAGCTACGGTTATTTAGTTATGAATTAAATCATTTTAACATGGCATTTATGCAAATTAAACAAATAGCAAGTTAAACATTTTTAACCTGGATGAAAATTGGATAGTATGAAACTAGATGAATTTCTAAGCACTTTTCATATATAAATTATTTACATATGATGCATGATTAATAAGTTATTATATGCATGAAAAAGAGGGTTTTTCTGCAAAACAGTAAATCCTGGGATAATTGATTAAACGTCCAGAAGTGAAAAAAAACGATGTCGGGCTGAAACTGGAGGCTGGGGGAGCTGCTCACATTGGGCCAAGCCCAGTCGGTGGAAGAGGCGCTGGCCTTGGCGTCTGGACGCGACCAGTGCGCTGGGTCAGCAGCTGGCGGCAGCAGTTGCTCGCCCCGTGCTCGAACGAGGACGAGGCGAAAGACGGGGCGGCGTGGGAAAGCAGAGGCGCGAAACTTGGGGACGAGCGCCCGGCGAGGGACGGCGACTGGCGACGGGCGTATGGATCCGGGGCGAAGCAGGCGGCGGCACGATGAGGCGGCACTCGAGCTTGCTGGGTGCTCGGGACAGAGTTGGTGGCCGTCTGGCGGTAGCAGGGCTGGGCGCTGAAGGTCAACGCGGCGGCACTCTGCGGGGACCTTGGCGGCGCAAGGAACGGAGGGGCGCGGTTCCAGGCACGGGGGAGGACTTGGCGAGGCTCGACGGCACGGAACGGTGGCCATGGCAGCAGGGGCGACCTCCTGTTGCTCCTGTACCTGGCGAGAGAGAGAATTTGAGAGAGCAAGAGAGTCAGAAGGAGGAGAATGAAGGGAGAGAGAGAGGGACGAGGCCGGTCCCGATCAACGAGGAAGAAGGGGCGCGCAGAGGAGGAGCGGTACCAGGGCTTGGCGAGCTCGGCGTCGAGGAAGGAGCTCCGGCGAGGTGACAAGCGGGAGGAGGTGGTCGGCGCTCGAACGAGGAGCTCCTGGCTCGGGGACGACGGGCCCATGGTTGACGACGGGAGCAAGGAGGCGCGAGGTGGCTCTGGTGCTGCTGCTGGTGGCCGGCGTGAGGGAGACGAGGTGAGGAGGAGGCGCCCAGCTGGAGGGTTCCGGCGACGGGAGGAGCGGGCGGTGGATCGATGGAGGCAGAGGCCGGTGGATTGGATCGGGGGGAATGAGGAGATCCCGAGGAAGAAAGGTAGGTGGGTGGCGGCGGCTCGGGAATGGGTGGACGGATGGGACAGGATCCCTAGTTTCTAGGGTTTGAGTAGACTGATTATATAGTGGGTGGGTTAGGTTAGGGTTATTCTAGCCCCTCCGATCGCAATCGGATGGCCGAGAATAAATAAGTAGGGAGTTCAAATAAGAAAACATAGATGTCTTATAGATGTTTGAGGATGATCCGAATTTAACGGTGATAACTGAGCGGTTTGAGTTCGAGGCAGCTTTCAGACACGCGAGGGGGCCGAGAGAGGTCGACGAAGACAAGAGGGTTTGAAGGGCTCAGACAAGAGAGAGAAGAGAGCGGTCCGGTTGATCTAAGAGGAGGTCAACAGAGACAAGGAAGAAGCGGCGACTACGACGGATGCAAGTTTTATGAAAACATGACGTCAACGAAATGTCGATGCAATGCGAATGATGCGATGATGAAATGCAACAAACAAATAGATAACACAGCTGACTCGCAAAACAAGGAAGGCGGCTGGAGCGTCGGTCTTGGGGCGTTACAACACTCCACCACTACAAGAGGATCTCGTCCCGGGATCTAGGATGGCACCGGAGGGAAGCGGAAGAGGAAGAGGTAAAAAAAAGTTACTTCTTGGACAAACGAGTGAAACCACGAACCTTGAAAGGTTGAAAAAATTGAAAGAAAGAATACAATGGAATGAACGAGATTGCGAACACTCCGTAAGATAAGAAGAACATGGGATACAACGAGAACCATGAGGTTAAGTGACGAGATAGATATTGACACCACTCCGGTTAAAACAAGATAGAGAAAGAATAAGAATGATATAATTTGGACAGCACTCCGACTGTAAATAGAAGGAATTGAACATGAACTTGACAAGATGAGAGGATACTTGATGAAAACAACAACACACTGCCTCCTGAACTATTGAAAGAATGGCACAATGGGTAAGAAAGATTTCAGACAACACTCCGTTTGAGAAGGGGGGCAAAACTTGATAAGGTGAGAGAACTCGAATGAAAACACGACACTCCGGTTAAGTGGATAAGCAAGGAAAAGAACATGATCTCCAAAATGAGATGATTGGCCGAAGAAAACATCACAATGCCTTCGGGACAAATGAAAGAGTGGAATCAAGAGAACAGAGAAGAGAACAATAACTTCTATCACAACTGAATTTGAAAGAGCCTCCTTAAAAAGAAGGATTAAACGGAGTTGTTGGAAAACCAACAACGAAAAGAATAAGCTTGTAGTGGACTTATGGAAACATCTCAACATTACGAGGTGACAAACGGCCACTAAAGGAAGCCATTGATTTGAGTGAGAGCACCAAGGCGATGAAAAACTCCTTTCACCAAGAGGATAGGAGAAAACTTGGATCATTGATAAGCACCATAATAGCAACATTCCTTAGGGAAGGCTTTAGGTGAAACATGACACAAGATAAATCCAACGAAGAGATTGGTGGATTTAAAATATCTCATTCTTGACAACATATGAATCATGAAACATGAAAAGAAAATTGTCAAGAATGACACAAGGCCACCTCAAAAGGTAGAAAGAATTGCACTTTGGAATGTAGGAAGAAGAAGGCTTGAACTCCTCAAAACAAGAAATGTGTTGAACACCATGTTTATTTTAGAGTATAACTTGGCGGATCTTAACTCCGAGAGAAAACTTGAAGAACAATTGAAGAATGAAAAGAATCCTTGATGAGCCACCATGTAGAAACTCTCGAAGAACTTCGGATAGATAAAATAAAGAAGGTCGCAAGGAAAAGAAGCTTGAAAAGAATAAGATGAATCCTTGCATTGATTAGATGGAGCTTCGCGACGAGATAATGCGGAAAACTTGGAACTCCGGAAAAGAAAAGATGAAACATCTCGAACCTTGAAAAGTGACATGATGAACAACTCTGGAAAGAAGAAACTAGATCATTTGGATGAAACGATAATAAGAATTTTGTTATGTGTATCCTTCACCAATTTAAATTGATGACAAGCAACGGATTTGGCATACTACTTATTCTCGTAGAAAGGAAAAAGATAGATATGGCGCAAACTTGGGAAGGTCTTCGATGAACCACCGGTAGGATTGAAACAACAAATAAATTGATATGATAACCAAGGAAGAGAACTCTTGCACGAACCACCGTAAGAATTGAAAATGAAAGTAGCAAAGGCGCAATTCACCGGGAAGAATTAGAAAACGAATGAAGATACTTGAGAGATTTTAGATACAAGAGAATGAAGAGATCATGAACTGATTAGAGGATATCTGAACGATGCACCGGTATGATTTGGAGAACAAGAGTTGAAAGCTTGAATGAATAATTTTGAGATCATGGGCTCCGGAGAATCAAACTGAAAAGACTCCTGAAATGCTCCGGATGGGTGAAAAAAATTCTCACAATCGAAAACAATTATAAGAGGATGGCATCAAGCTCTGAACCATGAATCTTGAAGAGAATGGACAAGATTTAAGGGAAACTCTTCTTCGGTCTTCAAATGTTGAAAATGACGATGAGAAACACCATGAATTGTTGAGGCACTCCGGAATGAAGAATATAAGGGTTGAACCAACGATGAAAAGAATATGAAAGCTTTTGAAGAAAAACACTTGACTGCTGGAATCCATTCTTACTTCAAACTTTGAAAATAATTTTAGAAGCTTCCGGAAAATTAGAAGAGTCAGGTAAGATCCCGGAAAAAGACCTGTGGGTTATGGCCCACTCAAAAGAAACACCGTTGAAGGATTTAAAAGAGACATTGCGCCGGTTGAATTAAATGGCTGAATAAAGGTAAGACCTCGAAATAGCTAGAATTGATGCAGAGTGGAAACACGAATCTTCAGAGATATCTTCAGCACTCCGGAACAAGTGAATAGCGAAAAGTGGATGATTAATAGGTGCAACGGTACGAGAAAAACATTTGAAACAAGGAAGGATATGATCGACAAATCTTGAATTGAATCCACCGGAGAAGAAAATTAGAATGGAACAATGATAAAGTTGAAGCTTCGTTAGAATCTTCATGAGAATCACCGGATAAGAAACGTTGAAAGAAAGAATGAAGAGACTCCACAACAGTAAAATGGGTACTTGGTTAGGGATATATGAGTCCTTGACGAAAAGGGTGGGAGGGCGGGAAAACAAAGGCAACTTGGGACGGATGAAGCAAACACCATTGAGAAGAATTGATAATTGATCTTGTGGATGTTGAAAATGATCGGATCCACTTGAAGAGTAGCACACCGGTGAAAAGAAATTGAGGTGACAAACTCGATGAACAAGAAGGATTAGTATCCACATAGGAATATGAGAACACCACTTGGAAAAGGTATGGAATCAACACTTGACTTCGAAGCAACTCGAATACCACAACTCAAAACAAAACAAAGGATTGGCTTGCAGAATAAGCCGGAAACAAACATATGATAGATCCCATATCGTATCATGTGTCTGTTGGAAAGAATTCCTACGTGATACTTGAATTCCCACTTATAAACTCCCGAAACTTTCTGGTTATGCAATCAGGTGTTGGGGATACAGGGGACACGAAATATATCACCCAAACTAACAATACCTAGATCTAGCTGTATCCATCCTTCAACACATAACCAAGAAACCTTCGAAAATCGTTTACCTCAACCTTCGAAAAGCATCCGTTATATGAGTTATGGCAATACTCCCGAACTCCCGCCCCAGTACTAGGTGGCGTCGAGGTAATCTCACCAACAACTGCACAAAAGAGATTTTCGATGTCGGCGAAACTCAGGTATTCCGGAACTTCAACGATAAAATTGTGACGACAACACCTCGGAGCTCAACTCCCCAGGACACTGCCACAACCCCTAAATGTCAGGAGGCACCAAGAACATTCTCGTCATAAAACCATCGGAACGATTCCAAGATACCCGCGTGATCCTAAATTTTTTTTAGTGAAATTTGAGGAGAGGAAAGTCAAAACTTTTACGTCAGAGGCCTCACCAGAGCGACGAAGGGACTGAGGAGTAAAAAGAATCCTACTCTCCGATATATATAATCCTAAGACTCAAAACTTTTTTTTCTAGACTCAACAACGCCAGCGATTCGATCAAGCAGGGGGCTCCTAAGTCGGGGATGGCTCTGATTACCAACTTGTAACCCCACGATGCGGCTATATCTCTCACGTGTCGAGGCACGACTTAGAGGCATAACCGCATTGTAGGTTTTGTCGCAAGAAGGGTCTTCACACAATCCCATGTAATGAACAAGAATGGGATAAAGAGGGTTGGCTTACAACCGCCACTTCACACAATACATTAAATAAATCATACATCATTCAGAGCACACACATAGTCCGACTACGGACAAACAAATGAAAAGGAAGATAACCCAACTGCTAGGTCCCCGATCGTCCCAACTGGGCTCCACTACTGATCAACAGGAAAACGAAACAACACAACAGACACGATCTTCATCGAGCTCCCACTTGAGCTCGGTTTGCGTCATCTGCACTCGTATCGTCGGCACCTGCACCTGCAGCGAGAAGAGGAGGCAAAAGCACGGTCGAACAACTATGATCAAGAAGTGATCCTAGAATACCCTACGTCAAGCATAACTCCAACACCGTGTTCACTTCCTGGACTCCGCCGAGAAGAGACCATCACAGTTACACACGCGGTTGATGTATTTTAGTTAAGATCAACTTCGGGTTTTCTACAACCGGACATTAACAAATTCCCATCTGCCTCATAACCGCGGGCACGGCTTTCGAAAGATAATACCCTGCAAGGGTGTTCCAACTTAGCCCATTATAAGCTCTCACGGTCAACGAAGGATATTCCTTCTACCGAGAAGACCCGATCAGTCTCGGAATTCCGGCTACAGGACATTTCGACAATGGTAAAACAAGACCAGCAAGACCACCTGCTGTGCCGACAAATCCCGATAGGAGCTGCACATATCTCACTCTCAGGGCACACCGGATAAGCTAAGCGTACATGTACCAACGTAACCCAAGTTGCCAAGGGACGGTCCCGCACGGTGCTCTAGTTTGGACCAACACTCAGAGGAGCACTGGCCCGGGGGGTAAAATAAAGATGACCCTTGAGTCTGCAGAACCCAAGGGAAAAAGGCTTAGGTGGCAAATGGTAAAACCAAGGTTGGGCCTTGCTGGAGGAGTCTTATTCAAAGCGAACTGTCAAGGGGGTCCCATAAATCACCCAACTGTGTAAGGAACGCAAAATCCGGGAACATAATACCGATATGACGGAAACTAGGGCGGCAAGAGTGGAACAAAACACCAGGCATAGGGCCGAGCCTTCCACCCTTTACCAAGTTGTGACGCCCCCGATTTAATCGTACACTAATCATGCACGCAAATGTGTATGATCAAGATCAGGGACTCACGGGAAGATATCACAACACAACTCTACAAATAAAATAAGTCATACAAGCATCATAATACAAGCCAGGGGCCTCGAGGGCTCGAATACAAGTGCTCGATCATAGACGAGTCAGCCGAAGCAACAATATCTGAGTACGCACATAAGTTAAACAAGTTTGCCTTAAGATGGCTAGCACAAATCGATATCAGATCGAAGAGGAGCAGCCTCCTGCCGGGATCCTCCTAGCTACTCTGGTGTCGCCGCCGGGCTGCACGTAGTAGTAGGCACCTCCGAGTAGTAGTCGCCATCGACAAATGGCGTCTGCCCCAGGCTCCATAGTCCGCTGCAACAATCGAGTAGAGGTAGGGGAAAAGGGGAACAAGGCAACCGTGAGTACTCATCCAAAGTACTCGCAAGCAAGGAGCTACACTACATATGCATGGATATATGTGTAAAGGGGCATATCAGTGGACTGAACTGCAGAATGCCAGAATAAGAGGGGGATAGCTAGTCTTAACGAAGGCTACGCTTCTGGACACCTGTCTTGCAACAGGTAGAGGAGGGTAAACTGAAGTCCTCCAAGTAGCATCACATAGCAATAATCCTACCCGGCGATCCCCTCCTCATATCCCTGAGAGAGAGCGACCACCGGTTGTATCTGGCACTTGGAAGGGTGTGTTTTATCAAGTATCCGGTTCTAGTTGTCATAAGCTCAAGGTACAACTCCAAGTCGTCCTGTTACCGAAGATCACGGCTATCCGAATAGATTAACTTCCCTGCAGGGTGCACCATCTTACCCAAAGACGCTTGATCCCATTTGGCCGACACACTTTCTGGGTCATGCCCGCCGTGGAAGATCAACACGCCGCAGCCCCACCTAGGCACAACAGAGAGGCCAACACGCCGGTCTAATCCTAAGCGCCGCAGGGTCAGGCCCATCGCCTGAGCACACCGCACGCGCTGCGTCTGTGCGCCGAAGCGCACCTAGCCTAACAGCGTTCCAGTCCAATCCGGCTACGCCGCCTCCGTCAGACGTCTGAAGTATTTCGGTGATACCACGACGCGGGATACCCATAACTACTCCCGCGTAGATGGTTAGTGCGTATAAGCTCGTAGCCAACTCAGATCAAATACCAAGACCTCGTTAAGCGTGTTAAGTAACCACGAACGCATGAACAGGCCAAGCCCACCTCTCTCCTAGGCGGTCTCAACCTGCCTGCCGCTCCGCCTCAAAGATCCACTCATGGGTGCTCCATCACCGACCCGACTTTAGTCTCACATGTATCATGTATAAGTATATAGTATATACCCGTGATCAACTCCCGAGTGATCACGGCCCGATAGTATAGCACGCAGCATTTGGACAAGAAAGTAGGGCCACGATGAAAGTACTAGCATCCTATACTAAGCATATAGGATTGCGTAAGGTAACAAACAACAGTATAACAAGGACAAAGGCTATGCAAAGATAGGAGTATCTCAAAACAGAATATGCTATACTACTCTAATGCAAGCAGTGTAGATAAGAGTAGGCGATATCTGGAGATCAAGGGGGCTTGCCCGTTGCTCGGCAAGAGAGAGGGTAGTCAACACCGTAGTCGAACCGCCGGCAGCAGCGTCGGTCTCGTAGTCTACCGGAGAGAAGAGGGGGAAGAAACAATGAATACCAAGTAAAACAGATGCATATCGATGCATGACATGCCAAGAAGCGATGCTAGGCGTGCCCTAACGTGGTATGAGGGGGGTACTGGTTAAGGGGGAAACATCCGGGAAAGTATTCCCGGTGTTTTGGGTTTTCAGCGGAGGAGCCGGAGGGAAAAGTTGCAGGTTCGATAGGTTAGGTGTGTGTGGCGACGAACGGACTGCGTCCGGATTCGCCTCGCTGCTCGAGCAACTTTCATGTTGAAAATATTTTAACCGAAGTTACGGATTAAAAGATATGATTTTAAAAGATTTTAATAATTTACGGAATTTAATTAATTAATTAATTAATTCGAAAAAATGTATTTATGACGTCAAGATGACGTCATGTTGACGTCGGCGATCAACGGGTTGACTAGGTCAACCACGACATGTGGGACCCGTTAGTCATACACGTTAACTAATTAACTTAGTTAATTTTAATTAATGTAGTTAATTAGGTTAATTAGTCATTAGGTTTAATTAATCGAGGATTAATTAAATTAATTAATTAATTAATTAATTAATTAATTAATTAATTAATTAGTTTTATTCATTTTATTTATTATTTATTTAAATTCCATTATTCTTTTCTTTTTATTTTTAAAAACGTCCAAAGTGGGGTGGGGCCCCATGTCATAGGCCCCACGGCCAAGCAGGCGTCTTGGTGTCTTGGCGTGGCCGTTGGCGCAAATCTGTGGGGCAGGCGTGGCGCCACCGATCCCAAGGCAAGGCGTGGTGGGGGGCGGCCGAGGTCGTGGCCTCGACGAGGAGCCGGCGAGGGCGGTGGGGCTTGGGGGATGGCGAGGCTGGGCCGAGGGCCCGGCGACGAGGTAGGCGGGGGCGGATGCGGACACGGCCATGGCGCGTCAAGATCGGCAGCGTCGCCGGGCGCGTCTGACAGGAGGCCGAGGGTTCGATGGCGGCGAGGGCTCCGTCGTCGGGGAGAGAGGGGGGGAGGCCACGGCGAGACCGGGCGGTGAGCACGGGCGCGAGGAGAGCGCCGCTTCGGGCGAGGAGGAGAGAGGAGGCGGGCAGGCGTGGCAGCGGTGACCATTGAGGGGGGGCTGGCGGCACGGAGGTCCGGGCGACGGGCGCTGCTCGGGAGGGAGAGGGGAGCGAGGGGGTGAGGGCGGCTCACAGGGGATCGTGGGGTCACGAGGCGGGCTCGGGAGCTTCGGTGGCGGCCGGCGAGGAGGGGGTCGGGGCGGCGGCCCGCGCCGGGAGGATCCGTGAGGCGGGGGGGGGGCGGGGACCCTCCAAGGCGAAAGTGTGAAGGAAATATGCCCTAGAGGCAATAATAAAGTTATTATTTATTTCCTTATATCATGATAAATGTTTATTATTCATGCTAGAATTGTATTAACCGAAACATAATACATGTGTGAATACATAGACAAACAGAGTGTCACTAGTATGCCTCTACTTAAACTAGCTCGTTAATCAAAGATGGTTATGTTTCCTAACCATAGACATGAGTTGTCATTTGATTAACGGGATCACATCATTAGGAGAATGATCTGATTGACATGACCCATTCCGTTAGCCTAGCACTTGATCGCTTAGTATGTTGCTATTGCTTTCTTCATGACTTATACATGTTCCTGTAACTATGAGATTATGCAACTCCTGCCGTTTACGGAGGAACACTTTGGTACTACCAAACGTCACAACGTAATCGGGTGATTATAAAGGAGTACTACAGGTGTCTCCAAAGGTACATGTTGGGTTGGCGATTTGAGATTAGGTTTTGTCACTCCGATTGTCGGAGAGGTATCTCTGGCCCTCTCGGTAATGCACATCACTATAAGCCTTGCAAGCAATGTAGCTAATGAGTTAGTTATGGAATGATGCATTACGTAACGAGTAAAGAGACTTGCCGGTGACGAGATTGAACTAGGTATTGGATACCGACGATCGAATCTCGGGCAAGTAACATACCAATGACAAAGGGAACAACGTATGTTGTTATGCGGTTTGACCGATAAAGATCTTCGTAGAATATGTAGGAGCCAATATGGGCATCCAGGTCCCGCTATTGGTTATTGACCAAGAATAGTTCTAGGTCATGTCTACATAGTTCTCGAACCCGTAGGGTCCGCACGCTTAAGGTTTCGATGATGCTTATATTATGAGTTTATGAGTTTTGATGTACCAAGGAGTTCGAGTCCCGGATGAGATCGGGAGATGACGAGGAGTCTCGAAATGGTCGAGACGTAAAGATCGATATATTGGACGACTATATTCGGAGTTCGGAAAGGTTCCGAGTGATTCGGTATTTTTCGAGTACCGGGAGTTACGGAATACGGGAAGAGTATTGGGCCTTAATGGGCCTTAGTGGGAAGGAGCCGGAGAGGTGCGCGCCCTCCCAAGCCCAGTCCGAATTGGACAAGGGGTTTGGGCGCAGCCCCTCTCCTTCCTTCTCCATTTCCCCATTTCCCCTTCTCCTAGTTGGACTAGGAAGAAGGAGTCCTACTCCGGTGGGAGTAGGACTCCCTGCGCCCTCCTCCTAGGGCCGGCCTCCTCCTCCTCCCTCCTTTATATCTACGGGGCAGGGGCACCCCATGACACACAAGTTGATCTACGGATCGCTCCTTAGCCGTGTCGGTGCCCCCTCCACCATATTCCACTTGGTCATATCGTCATGAGCTTAGGCGAAGCCCTGCGCCGGAGAAGTCATATCGTCATGGAGCTTAGGCGAAGCCCTGCGTCGGTGGAGCATCATCATCGCCACCACGCTGTCGTCTTGACGGAACTCATCCCGACACTTTGCTGGATCGAGTCCGGGATCGCCATCGAGCTGAACGTGTGCAGAACTCGGAGGTGTCGTGCGTTCGGTGCTTGGATCGGTCGGATCGTGAAGACGTCACGACTACATCAACCGCGTTGTTATAACGCTTCGCTTTCGGTCTCACGAGCGTGGACGGACGACTCTCCCCTCGTTGCTATGCCATCACCATGATCTTGCGTGTGCGTAGGAAATTTTTGAAATTACTACGCTCCCCAACAAAGGCATCCGAGCCTGGTTTTATGCGTTGATGTCATATGCACGAGTAGAACACAAGTGAGTTGTGGGCGATATAAGTCATACTGCTTACCAAGATGTCATACTTTGGTTCGGCGGTATTGTGAGATGAAGCGGCCCGGACCGACATTACGCGACGCTTACGCGAGACTGGTTTCACCGCTGCGAGCACTCGTTGCTTAAAGGTGACCGGCGGTGTCTGTCTCTCTCACTTTAGTTGAACCGAGTGTGGCTACGCCCGTCCTTGCGAAGGTTAAAACAGCACCAACTTGACAAACTATCGTTGTGGTTTTGATGCGTAGGTAAGAACGGTTCTTGCTCAGCCCGTAGCAGCCACGTAAAACTTGCAACAACAAAGTAGAGGACGTCTAACTTGTTTTTGCAGGGCATGTTGTGATGTGATGTGGTCAAGACGTGATACTATATTTTATTGTATGAGATGATCATGTTTTGTAACCGAAGTTATCGGCAATCGCAGGAGCCATATGGTTGTCGCTTATTGTATGAAATGCAAAGCCATGTAATTGCTTTACTTTATCACTAAGCAGTAGCGATAGTCGTAGAAGCAATAGTTGGCGAGACGACAACGATGCTACGATGGAGATCAAGGTGTCGCGCGCGGTGACGATGGTGATCATGACGGTGCTTGGCGATGGAGATCACAAGAACAAGATGATAATGACCATATCATATCACTTATATTGATTGCATGTGATGTTTATCCTTTATGCATCTTATCTTGCTTTGATTGACGGTAGCATTATAAGATGATCTCTCACTAAAATTATCAAGAAGTGTTCTCCCGAGTATGCACCGCTATGAAAGTTCTTCGTCTTTGAGACACCACGTGATGATCGGGTGTGATAGGCTCTACGTTCAAATACAACGGGTGCAAAACAGTTGCGCACGCGAATACTCAGGTTAAACTTGACGAGCCTAGCATATAACAGATATGGCCTCGAACACGGAGACCGAAAGGTCGAACGTGAATCATATAGTAGATATGATCAACATAGTGATGTTCACCATTGAAACTACTCCATCTCACGTGATGATCGGACATGGTTTAGTTGATTTGGATCACGAATCACTTAGATGACTAGAGAGATGTCTATCTAAGTGGGAGTTCTTAAGTAATATGATTAATTGAACTTTAATTTATCATGAACTTAGTCCCGTAGTATTTTGCAAATTATGTTGTAGATCAATAGCTCGCGTTGTTGCTTCCCTACGTTTTCATATGTGTTCCTAGAAAATTGTATTGAAAGATGTTAGTAGCAATGATGCGGATTGGATCCGTGATCCGAGGTTTATCCTCATTTCTGCAGAAGAATTAAGTCCTTAATGCACCGCTAGGTGACAGACCTATTGCAGGAGCAGATGCGAGCACGTTATGAACGTTTGGCTAGCTCAATATGAGCGAATATGACGTTATGAACGCTTGGCTAGCTCAATATGATGACTACTTGATAGTTTAGTGCACCATGCTTAACGGCTTAGAATCGGGACTTCAAAGACGTTTTGAACGTCATGGACCATATGAGATGTTCCAGAATTGAAGTTAATATTTCAAGCAAATACCCGAGTTGAGAGATATGAAGTCTCCAACAAGTTCTATAGCTAAAAGATGGAGGAGAATCGCTCAACTAGTGAGCATGTGCTCAGATTGTCTGAGTACTTCAATCGCTTGAATCAAGTGGGAGTTAATCTTCCAGATAAGATAGTGATTGACAGAATTCTCTAGTCACCATCACTAAGTTAGTAGAACTTCGTGATGAACTATAGTATGCAAGGGATGACGAAAAAGATTCTTGAGCTCTTCGCGATGCTAAAATCGGTGAAGGTAGAAATCAAGAAAAACATCAAGTGTTGATGGTTGACAAGACCACTAGTCTCAAGGAAAATGGCAAAGGAAAAAAGGGGAACTTCAAAAGGAACGGCAAGCAAGTTGCTGCTCGAGTGAAGAAGCCCAAGTCTAGACCTAAGCCCGAGACCGAGTACTTTTGCTGCAATGGAACTGGTCACTTTGAAGCGAACTACCCCAAATATTTGGTGGATAAGAAGGATGGCAAAGTGAACAAGGTTATATTTGATATACAGGTTATTGATGTGTGCCTTACTAGTGTTTATAGTAGCCCCGAGTATTTGATACTGCTTAGGTTGCTAAGATTAGTAACTCAAACAGGAGTTACGAATAAGCAGAGACTAGTTGAAGGGAAGTGACGATGAGTGTTGGAAGTAGTTCCAAGATTGATATGATCATCATCGCACACTCCCTATACTTTCGGGATTAGTGTGGAACCTAAATAAGTGTTATTTGGTGTTGAACATAAATATGATTTGATCATGTTTATTGCAATACGGTTATTCATTTAAGTAAGAGAATAAATTGTTGTTCTGTTTACATGAATAAAACCTTATATGGTTACACACCCAATGAAAATGGTTCATTGGATCTCGATCATAGTGATACACATATTCATAATATTGAAACCAAAAGATGCAAAGTTAATAATGATAGTGCAACTTATTTGTGGCAATGCCGCTTAGGTCATATTGGTGTAAAGCGATGAAGAAAACTCCATGCTTGATGGACTTTTGGAATCACTTGATTATGAATCATTTGATGCTTGCGAACCGTGCCTTTTGGGCAAGATGACTAAAACTCCGTTCTCCGGAACAATGGAACAAGCTACTGACTTATTGGAAATAATACATACCGATGTATGCGATCCAATGAATGTTGATGCTCGTGGCAAGTATTGTTATTTTCTGACCTTCACAGATGATTTGAGCAGATATGGGTTTATCTACTTGATGAAACATAAGTCTGAAATAGTTGAAAGGTTCAAAGAATTTCAGAGTGAAGTGGAAAATCATCGTAACAAGAAAATAAAGTTTCTGCGATCTGATCGTGGAGATAAATATTTGAGTTACGAGTTTGGTCTTCATTTGAAACAATGTGAAATAGTTTCGCAACTCACGCCATATGGAACACCACAGCATAATGATGTGTCCGAAAGTCGAAACCGACTTTATTGGATATGGTGCGATCTATGATGTCTCTTATCGATTTACCACTATCGCTTTGGGGTTATGCATTAGAGACAGCTGCATTCACGCTTAATAGGGCAACATCTAAATCTGAGGAGGACACCGTATGAATTATGGTTTAACAAGAAACCTAAGCTGTCGTTTCTTAAAGTTTGGAGTTGTGATGCTTATGTGAAAAAGTTTTCACCGATAAGCTCGAACCCAAATCGGAGAAGTGCGTCTTCATAGAATACCCAAAGGAAACTGTTGGGTACACCTTCTATCACAGGTCTAAAGGCAAAACATTCGTTGCTAAGATGGATCCTTTCTAGAGAAGGAGTTTCTCTCGAAAGAAGTGAGTGGGAGGAAAGTAGAACTTGATAAGGTAATTGTACCTTCTCCCTAATTGGAAAGTAGTTCATCACGAAATCAGTTCCAGTGATTCCTACACCAATTAGTGAGGAAGCTAATGATGATGATCATGAAACTTCAGATCAAGTTACTACAAAACCTCGTAGGTCTTCCAAAGTACAGATCCGCATCGTGAGTGGTACGGTAATCCTATTCGGAAGTCATGTTACTAGACCATGATGAACCTACGAACTATGAGGAAGCGATGATGAGCCCAGATTCATGAAATGGTTTGAGACCATGAAATCTGAGATGGGATCCATGTATGAGAACAAAGTGTGGACTTTGATGGAGTTGCCCGATGATCGGCAAGCCATATTATATAAATGGATCTTCAAGAGGAAGACAAATGCTGATAGTAGTATTACTATCTACAAAGCTCGACTTGTCACAAAAAGGTTTTCGACAAGTTCAAGGTGTTGACTACAATGAGATTTTCTCAATTGTAGCGATGCTTAAGTCTGTCCGAATCATGTTAGCAATTGCCACATTTTATGAAATCTGGCAAATGGATGTCAAAACTACATTCTTTAATGGATTTATTAAAGAAGAGTTGTATATGATGCAACCAGAAGGTTTTGTCAATCCTAAAGGTGCTAACAAAATGTGCAAGCTCCAGCAATCCATCAATGGACTGGTGCAAGCATCTCGGAGTTGGAATATACGCTTTGATGTATTGATCAAAGCATATGGTTTTATATGACTTTTGGAAATGCCTCAGTATTTACAAGAAAGTGAGTGGGAGCACTACAGCATTTCGATAAGTATATGTGAATGACATATTGTAGATTGGAAATAATGTAGAATTATTCTACAAAGCATAAAGGAGTGTTTGAAAGGAGTTTTTCAAAGAAAGACCTCGGTGAAGCTGCTTACATATTGAGCATCAAGATCTATAGAGATAGATCAAGACGCTTGATAAGTTTTTCAATGAGTACATACCTTGACAAGATTTTGAAGTAGTTCAAAATGGAACAGTCAAAGAAAGAGTTCTTGCCTGTGTTACAAGGTGTGAAATTGAGTAAGACTAAAAACCCGACCACGGCAGAAGATAGAAAGAGAATGAAAGTCATTCCCTATGCCTTGGCCATAGGTTCAATAAAGTATGCCATGCTGTGTACCAGATCTATTGTATACCCTACACTGAAGTTTGGCAAGGAGTACAATAGTGATCTAGGAGTAGATCATGGACAGCGGTCAAAATTATCCTTAGTGGAATAAGGATATGTTTCTCGATTATGGAAGTGAAAAGGTTCGTCGTAAAGGTTACGCCGATGCAAGTTTTGACACCGATCTGGATGACTCTAAGTCTCGATCTGAATACATATTGAAAGTGGGAGCAATTAGCTAGAGTAGCTCCATGCGAGCATTTTAGACATAGAATATTTGCAAAATACATATGGCTCAAATGTGATGACCCATTGACTAAAATTATCTCACAAGCAAAACATGATCACACCTTAGTACTCTTTGGGTGTTAATCACATAGCGATGTGAACTAGATTATCGACTCTAGTAAACCCTTTGGGTGTTGGTCACATGTCGATATGAACTATGGGTGTTAACCACATATAGATGTGAACTATTGATGTTAAATCACATGGCGATGTGAACTAGATTATTGACTCTAGTGCAAGTGGGAGATCAAGGAAATATGCCCTAGAGGCAATAATAAAGTTATTATTTATTTCCTTATATCATGATAAATGTTTATTATTCATGCTAGAATTGTATTAACCGGAAACATAATACATGTGTGAATACATAGACAAACAGAGTGTCACTAGTATGCCTCTACTTGACTAGCTCGTTAATCAAAGATGGTTATGTTTCCAACCATAGACATGAGTTGTCATTTGATTAACGGGATCACATCATTAGGAGAATGATCTGATTGACATGACCCATTCCGTTAGCCTAGCACTTGATCGCTTAGTATGTTGCTATTGCTTTCTTCATGACTTATACATGTTCCTGTAACTATGAGATTATGCAACTCCTGCTTTACGGAGGAACACTTTGGGTACTACCAAACGTCACAACGAATCGGGTGATTATAAAGGAGTACTACAGGTGTCTCCAAAGGTACATGTTGGGTTGGCGATTTCGAGATTAGGTTTTGTCACTCCGATTGTCGGAGAGGTATCTCTGGCCCTCTCGTAATGCACATCACTATAAGCCTTGCAAGCAATGTAGCTAATGAGTTAGTTATGGAATGATGCATTACGAACGAGTAAAGAGACTTGCGGTGACGAGATTGAACTAGGTATTGATACCGACGATCGAATCTCGGGCAAGTAACATACCAATGACAAAGGGAACAACGATGTTGTTATGCGGTTTGACCGATAAAGATCTTCGTAGAATATGTAGGAGCCAATATGGGCATCCAGGTCCCGCTATTGGTTATTGACCAAGAATAGTTCTAGGTCATGTCTACATAGTTCTCGAACCCGTAGGGTCCGCACGCTTAAGGTTTCGATGATGCTTATATTATGAGTTTATGAGTTTTGATGTACCGAAGGAGTTGAGTCCCGGATGAGATCCGGGACATGACGAGGAGTCTCGAAATGGTCGAGACGTAAAGATCGATATATTGATGACTATATTCGAGTTCGGAAAGGTTCCGAGTGATTCGGTATTTTTCGAGTACCGGGAGTTACGGGAATACGGGGAAGAGTATTGGGCCTTAATGGGCCTTAGTGGGAAGGAGCCGGAGGTGGCGCGCGCCTCCCAAGCCCAGTCCGAATTGGACAAGGGGTTTGGCGCAGCCCCTCTCCTTCCTTCTCCACTTCCCCTTTCCCCTTCTCCTAGTTGGACTAGGAAGAAGGAGTCCTACTCCCGGTGGGAGTAGGACTCCTCCAGGCGCGCCTCCTCCTAGGGCCGGCCTCCTCCTCCCTCCCTCCTTTATATACGGGGGCAGGGGGCACCCCATGACACACAAGTTGATCTACGGATCGTTCCTTAGCCGTGTGCGGTGCCCCCTCCACCATATTCCACTTCGGTCATATCGTCGTAGAGCTTAGGCGAAGCCCTGCGCGGAGAAGTCATATCGTCATGAGCTTAGGCGAAGCCCTGCGCCGGTGGAGCATCATCATCGCCACCACGCCGTCAGGTCGACGGAACTCATCCCGACACTTTGCTGGATCGGAGTCCGGGATCGCCATCGAGCTGAACGTGTGCGTAACTCGGAGGTGCCGACGCTCGGTGCTTGGATCGGTCGGATCGTGAAGACGCACGACTACATCAACCGCGTTGTTATAACGCTTCGCTTTCGGTCTATGAGGGTACGTGGACGGACACTCTCCCTCTCGTTGCTATGCCATCACCATGATCTTGCGTGTGCGTAGGAAATTTTTGAAATTACTCACGCCCCAACAAGTGCCTCAAGGCGGGGGCGACGGTGGGAGGGGGATCCGGCGGGCGAGGGGCGCAGGGGAGAGGGGGCGTCGCGGTCGGGCGGGCGGGGATCGTCGGCGTCGGGGGAGCGACGGGGTGGCTCGGCCCCAATCTGGATCGGGCCGGGGGAGAGAGAAAGGGGATCGGGGAAGGGGGGCGAGTGAGGCTAGGGTTCCAGCCGGCCGGGAGGGGGGGATAAGTGGGGGGGACCGGTTGGGCCGGCCCATGGTGTGGCCGACTGGGCCAGGGGGGGGGCTTGGCCCAGTTGGGCTGTTGGGTTTTTCCCCCCACCCAGTTGTTTTATCTTTTATTTTTCTTATTTTCTTCTTTTACTGTTTTAGTTTATTTAAAATACCAAAACACTTTATAAAAATGTATGCACCCCACCATAATTAGGTTTGTTATTTTTGACAACCCCCGAACATTTTAGTTTTAGTTTTTGAAAACTTTTATCGTTTACTTTTGTTTTGAATTTGTTTTAGACCGGGTTCGAATCAACGTGAGTTTAGTCACAGTAACCGAGGTGATTACTGTTGTTTAATCATCTGGGTGTTACAAATCTCCTCCACTACAAGAAATCTCGTCCCGAGATTTAGGAGGTAGAAGGAAAAGTGCGGGTATTCATCTCAAGATGATCCTCGCGTTCCTGTGTGGCTTCGCCTTCGTGAGTGATTCACCATCGGACTTTGAGGAACTTGATCGCTTTCCGACGTGTGCGGCGTTCAGCTTGGTCGAGAATGCGGACCGGATGCTCTTTATAGGAGAGGTCCTGTTGCAATTCGAGCACTTCATGGTCCACTGCTCGGATTGGGTCCTTGAAGCAGCGTCGGAGTTGTGACACGTGGAACACATCGTGAACCTGTGAAAGGTTCGACGGAAGCTCCAGTTGATATGCCACTTTTCCACGCCTTTCCAGAATAGTGAATGGGCCAATATAGCGAGGAGCTAGCTTGCCCTTGATCCCGAAGCGGTGAGCACCCTTCATTGGTGTAACGCGAAGATAGGCCTTTTCGCCAGGTTGATAGACCATGTCTTTGTGATGACGGTCATAATTACTCTTTTGACGTGACTGAGCAGTCTTGAGATTCTCGCGAATAATGCGGACTTGTTCTTCGGCATGTTGGATAATATCCGGACCGAAGAGTGGACGTTCCCCAGTTTCTGACCAGTTCAGAGGGGTTCGGCACTTTCGTCCATATAACACTTCGAAGGGGGCCATCTTCAGACTAGCTTGATAGCTATTATTATAAGAGAACTCAGCATACGGGAGAGATTCCTCCCATTTCTTGCCGAATGAAACGACACAAGCTCGAAGCATGTCTTTGAGAATTTGATTGACACGTTCAACTTGCCCTTGAGATCATGGATGAAACGCAGAGATCGAAGATAAATGAGTCCCCATAGCTTCTTGAAAACTTGCCCGAATCTTGAAGTGAATAAGCTGCCACGGTCCGAACCGATAACCAATGGAATACCGTGAAGTGAAACAATTCGACATATAGAGAGTTGCAAGCTGGCTAGCAGTGATCGTTTCTTTGACCGCCGTAAAATGTGCAACTTTAGAAAGCCGGTCAATGACGACAAGAATTGCATCATTACCTTTCTGCGATTTGGGAAATCCAAAGGACAAGTCCATTTCAACATGGTCCCATTTCCATTCAGGAATAGAGATAGGCTGCAGAGTTCCAGCAGGCCTTTGATGTTCTCGCTTTGATACGACGGCAAACGCCACACTCAAAGAACATAGCGAGCAATGTCTTGCTTCATATTAGACCACCGAATCTCGGATTTAATGTCTTGATACATCTTTGTACTACCAGGATGGATACATAGAGGCGATCATGAGCTTCTTTCATAACCTTCTCGGTCATATTCAGGTTTTCCTTCTTACACGGCACCACTAGGCGGCCTTTGAAGTACAAGGCGCCATCATCGGCAATAGTGAAGGATGAGGATTTCCTTTTTGATGTCTTGCTTAATCTTGTAGACTTCGAGTCAAATCCTGCATTGTCTTTATGGTGCCCACGAGATCGGGTTCAACAGCCAGGGTATAGAGGGAACCCTGGGGAACAACACGGAGATTCATCTTGCGGAACTCCGGAGGAGGGGGAGCGAGTGCACCCGGAGGAACAATATGGAGGTTCAGCTTTCTGAATTCTTCAACAAGTGGGGCTGAACTTTGTGAACTCAAGGTGGTTGCAGAAGACTTATGGCTCAAGGCATCAGCCATTACATTAGCCTTGCTCAGCGATAGGAAATACCCAAATCAAAGTTCGCAACAGCTCTCCATCCATCTCTGCTGACGGAGGTTCAGGTCTGGCTGAGTAAACAGATACTTCAGACTTTGGTGGTCGGTGAAGATCTCGCAACGATTACCGAGAAGGTAATGTCGCCACTGCTTTAGTGCATGAATGACAGCAGCAAGTTCGAGGTCGTGAACTGGGTAGTTCTCTTCGTGAGGGCGCAACTGACGAGAGGCATAAGCAACCACTTTGCGCTCTTGCATTAGGACACCGCCTAAACCTTGACGAGAAGCGTCGCAGTAAATGACGAAGTCCTTCTTAGTATCAGGAGGAGCTAGCACTGGGGCAGAAGTCAACTTGTCTTTGAGTGCCTGGAAACTTTCCTGACACTTATCTGTCCATTGGAATTTGACGCCCTTATGCAACAAAGTTAGTGGCTCGGCAATCTTGGAGAAGTTCTCGACTAATCGACGGCAATAGCTGGCGAGACCGAGAAAACTTCGACTTGCTTAACGCTCTTCGAGGAGTCCAATCGAGAATAGCCTGAACTCTTTCGGTTGACGGCAATACCATCCTTAGAAATGACATGCCCAAGATAGGTTACTTCGAAGCCGAATTCACATTTGGAGAACTTGGCATAGAGTTGATGCTCTCGTAGCTTTTCCAAAGACAAGACGAAGATGTTCAGATGCTCTTCTTCATTCTTGGAAAAGATCAGGATATCATCCAGATAAACCACGACAAACTTGTCGAGGTAATCCATGAATATATAGTTCATCAAAGCGAGAGAAGGTGGCTGGAGCATTGGTTAAGCCGAAAGACATAATGGTGTACTCGTATGAACCATAACGAGTCACAAATGCGGTCTTGGGGATATCCTCCTCACGAACACGGATCTGGTGGTAACCCAACCTCAAGTCGAAGTTTCAAGAACACCGATTTAAACCAGCCAGGTTGATCATAAAGATCATTGATCCGAGGAAGAGGATACTTATTCTGAATGGTAGCTTGATTTATGGGACGGTAGTCTTGGACCAATCGGTTTGTCCCATCCTTCTTCTTGACAAAGAGAGAAGGTGCTCCCCAAGGAGAGCAACTTGGGCGAATGAAGCCGCTTTGAAGAGATTTGTCGATTTCTCCTTTAGCTCAAGGAGTTCATGCGCGGCATCTTGTAGGGTCGCTGCTATAGGAGTGGTGCCTGGTTTCAAGTCGATGACGAATTCGATAGCTCTAGCAGGGGAATCCTGAAGTTCTTCAGAAAAACGCCTTGGAAATCGCAAACGACAGAATGTTTTCAATGCCCTCGAGGGTGCGGCGCTCAATGCATTCAATGCATAGAGCCTTGCCTCGGCATCCCGAACTGCATTTAGCATTGTAGCTTTATTTCATCGAAGGGTGTAGCAGATGGACGGTCTTAGTGGCGCAAACAATTGACGCGATATGCGCTTTCAACCAATCCATCCCCAAAATGAGGTCGATGTTAGACGCCTTCGTGATAATGGGGAGGCATAGAATTCCAGCCCTTCGATTTCCACGGGACGCCGACGCCAACCATGGAGGTTTGACATTGTCCCAAGGGGTTTTTACCACTACCAAGAGTTCATCTCCTCACACTTAACGTCGTGCTTGTATGCAAAGTCTTCGACATGAATGAATGCGATGCTCTGAATCGAATAAAACAGATGCAGTACTGAATTTACGAGGAGTGTACCCATCACAAGAGCAGTGCTGGTCTTGAGCTTCGCTCAGATCAACGTGGTTGGCCCGAGCTTGCCCATAAGACTTGGCGGTGTTGTTGCGGTCCGGTGTTTCCACGGCCAGCTTCTTTGGAAGGGCCACTGATTCGGTTCTCGTTGCATTCTCTAGCACGGTGCCTCTCGTTGTCCGCACCAAGCACAAACCATTATTGGGAGGGGAACAGAGCTTGGGGTGGTGGAGCTGGAAGCTTGGCTGCTTAGTTGTAGGCGCACGAGGTGTAGCATAGTTCTGCCTTGAAGCGTGTGCATTCGGCTGGTACATACTGTTGGGAATCCATATCTTGCGCTTCATGAGGACGGGCCCAAGATGAGCCCGTGTCACGGTTGCGCTGTTAGAGCTCTGTATTCCTGCAGACCAGTTTCGACATTGATAGCTTTGTTCACCAAGGTGGCGAAATCAGCAAAGTCGCGCACTAGAAGTGCGAGCTTGATGTCGCCTTGAAGACCGTCATGGAACTTCTCCGCTCAAGGCATCGGTTGCAATATCCTCTTCAAAGATAGCGAGACAAGTCCAAGAACTCTCGCGATAAGCTTCGGCAGTCTTGTTGCCTTGGGTGAGGTTATGAACTCACACTTCTTCCGTCCATGACCCTTGAGGGATGAAGCGGCACGGAAAGCAGCTTGGAAGTCCGCCAGTGATGAGTGTTCCAACCGGCAGAGTACGCCTGTGGCTGTCCCACCATTGAGCTGCGGGTCCCTTCAGAAGAAGGAAGCAAAAGTGACATAGCTGGCAGGGCTACATCAGCAGACTCCATCTCATAGGTGATGTCACGGAGCCACCATCAAGATCCCGTGGCTGGGTTGAGCTGCGGTACACGCCGGGTTCAGCGTATGAAATCCTGCAGAGTTGTTCCGCTTGGGTGCTGGTTCATATTGGGGCGAGGAAACTGAGCCATCATGTTTTCCATGAACTGGCGATTCATCTCGAGCTGTTGGATCATACCAGCCATGTACTCAGGTGGTGGTGGGAAGTTGGCACCACGACCACGACCAGCTGGCCTAACCATCCCGCTATTATATAACAGGTAGTTCAGCATTTGAGAAATTAAGCAAGAGACAGAATCATTCATGATGAAACATGCATAATGAAAGCAGCATGATGGGAACTACATAGTAGTTGGCATATCTTACAAAAGGAATCATGCATAGAGTTCGATACATAGAGTCCAGTACATAGACAACTACATCATAGGCGGCACGCAGGCTCGTGGCGAATACATCAAACACTAACAGACAAGCCTACATCAGTCCCACGCTGCATCTGCGGAGGTAGCTGTAGCTCGAAAGCTGGTAGTCTTGCGGCAGCGGATAGTCCTCCACGCCGCTGACTGGGGCCGCGGATACTCGGTGCTGAATCCGACGCCCGTGGCAAAAGGGCCAAGCGCGGAGAGTAGCCTCCACGCCCGCCAACCGACACCCGGGGCATCACGGTCCTGGCTGGGTAGATCGCAGAACGCGCAGCTCTCGGATCGGACAAAGGGTGCATCAGCGTCGAGCACGGTAGAGGTGCCGACGGGTGATGTACAACTCATGGCGAAGAGCTCGGTTAGCCGATCCAGCCCATCGCATGCGTAACAAAGTTCGATGGTAGAAGGGCTCTCTGGTGACAAAGGAGTAGGCAGCAGCAGTAGTAACCCTCCTCACCAACATCGACGCGATAGCAATGTGCTCAAGGGGAGGTGTCCAACTCGATACTCAGCACGAAGACGTGTCGAGCAGCATAAGCAGCATCGTGGACTGCCATATCGATAGTCACTCCAACACCATGTGCGTGTGCAAAGCACAAGAGTGGACTCGTACTCCGAGAGTAGAGGTGGACGATGGCGCGGCATCGCTCCCTGGTTATAGTCCCGGTACTCCTCATAGACGGTGTACTCAGGGTGCCGCGATAACCCGATAGGTCATCATCTCGGCTAGCACCGCAGTGATCCCGAGGCACCAATGGCCGCCGTGTGGCGCATTTACATGCCTCGTGGGTTCCATCTGAAAACAAAGACGCTTCAAAGGAGTCAAATGACAAGGTGGAAATTGCTCAAATACAATTCCAAGAACAACTAGGGCTATATCCAACTTTGGGGTGAATGTGGTCACGGGATCCTAGTGTTAGTTAGTAAAATCGTTTAACCCGAGTAGAAGAGAGTTCAGAGTCCCAGAGTAAAGGTCGAGGAGTAAAAGTTCCTAGTACCACCCGATGGCGACGTGGGCCCGTAAGGCACACAGCCAAGTTAGTAAAAGTTTTTGCAATGTCTAGACTCGACTTCGGCCAAGGAGTGTGGAAGGGGGATTCCTACAGGCAGTCGGCTCTGATACCAACTTGTGACGCCCCCGATTTAATCATACACTAATCATGCACGAAAATGTGTACGATCAAGATCAGGGACTCACGGGAAGATATCACAACACAACTCTACAAATAAAATAAGTCATACAAGCATCATAATACAAGCCAGGGGCCTCGAGGGCTCGAATACAAGTGCTCGATCATAGACGAGTCAGCGGAAGCAACAATATCTGAGTACAGACATAAGTTAAACAAGTTTGCTTTAAGAAGGCTAGCACAAACCGGGATACAGACGAAGAGGAGAAGGCCTCCTGCCTCGATCCTCCTAGCTACTCCTGGTCATCGCCGGTGGGCTGCACGTAGTAGTAGGCACGCCCGAGTAGTAGTCGCCATCGACAAGTGGCGTCTCGCTCCTGGCTCCATAGTCTGCTTGCAGCAATCGAGTAGAGGTAGGGGAAAAGGGGAACAAGGCAACCGTGAGTACTCATCCAAAGTACTGCAAGCAAGGAGCTACACTACATATGCATGGATATATGTGTAAAGGGCATATCGGTGGACCGAACTGCAGAATGCCGTAATAAGAGGGGATAGCTAGTCTTAACAAAGACTACGCTCGACACCTGTCTTGCAACAGGTAGAGGAGGGTAAACCAAGTCCTCCAAGTAGCATCACATAGCAATAATCCTACCCGCGATCCCTCCTCATATCCTCGAGAGAGCAACCACCGGTTGTATCCGCACTTGGAAGGGTGTGTTTTATCAAGTATCCGGTTCTAGTTGTCATAAGCTCAAGGTACAACTCCAAGTCGCCCTCATTATCAAGATCACGGCTATCCGAATAGATTAACTTCCTGCAGGGTGCACCATCTTACCCAAAGACGCTTGATCCCATTTGGCGGACACACTTTCTCGGTCATGCCCGCCGCGGAAGATCAACACGCCGCAGCCCCACCTAGGCACAACAGAGAGGCCAACACGCCGGTCTAATCCTAAGCGCGTAGGGGTCTGGGCCCATCGCCCTGAGCACACCTGCACGTTGTGTACGCGACCGGAAGCGCACCTAGCCTACCAGCGCTCCAGTCAATCCGCCAAGGCGCCTGTCACGCCGACGTCTCAAGTATTTCCGGTGATACCACGACGCCGGATACCCATAACTACTCCCGCGAGATGGTTAGTGCGATAAGCTCGTAGCCAACTCAGATCAAATACCAAGACCTCGTTAAGCGTGTTAAGTAACCGCTAACGCCGAACAGGCCAGCCCACCTCTCTCCTAGGCGGTCTCAACCTGCCTGTCGCTCCGCCTCAAAGATCCACTCATGGTGCTCCATCACCGACCGACTTTAGTCTCACATGTATCATGTATAAGTATATAGTATATACCGTGATCAACTCCCGAGTGATCACGGCCCGATAGTATAGCACGCAGACGGACAAGAAAGTAGGGCCACAGATGAAAGTACTAGCATCCTATACTAAGCATATAGGATTGCGTAAGGTAACAATGTAGTAACAAGGACAAAGCTATGCAGCAAAGATAGGAGTATCTCAAAAACAGTAACATGCTATACCACTCTAATGCAAGCAGTGTAGATAAGAGTAGGCGATATCTCGTGATCAAGGGGGCTTGCCTGGTTGCTCGGGCAAGAGAGAGGGTCGTCAACACCGTAGTCGAATCGGCAAGCAGCAGCGTCGGTCTCAGTAGTCTACCGGAGAGAAGAGGGGAAGAAACAATGAATACCAAGTAAAACAGATGCATATCGATGCATGACATGCCAAGAAGCGATGCTAGGCGTGCCCTAACGTGGTATGAGGGGGTATCGGTTAAGGAAACATCCGGAAAGTATTCCGGTGTTTTGGGTTTCAGCAGAGGAGCCGAGGGAAAAGATGCAGGTTCGATAGGTTAGGGGTGTGTGGCGGACGAACGGACCGCGATCCGGATTCGCCTCGCTGCTCGAGCAACTTTCATGTTGAAAATATTTTAATCCGAGTTACGGATTAAAAGATATGATTTTTAAAAGATTTTAATAATTTCTGGAATTTAATTAATTAATTAATTAATTCGAAAAAATGTATTTATGACGTCAGCATGACGTCATGCTGACGTCAGCAGTCAACAGGGTTGACTAGGTCAACCCTGACATGTGGGACCCGTTCGTCATACACTATTAACTAATTAACTTAGTTAATTTTAATTAACAGTAGTTAATTAGGTTAATTAGTCATTAGGTTTAATTAATCAGGATTAATTAAATTAATTAATTACTTAATTAATTAATTAATTAATTTTATTCATTTTTATTTATTATTTATTTAAATTCCATTATTCTTTTCTTTTTATTTTTAAAAACGTCCAGTGGGGTGGGGCCCCCATGTCATAGGCCCTGTGGGCCAAACAGGCGTCTTGCAAGGCAGGGTGGCCCTGCTCAAGCAAATCAGGGGGACGCGGCGGGTGCCGCCCGATCCTCACGCCAAGCATGGTGGAGGGGGCTGCCGAGGCCGTGGCCTCGACGAGGAGCCGGCGAGGGCGGTCCCTGGGGCTTTGGCGGTGGCGGGCCGGATTTGGCCCAAGGCTGGAGGCGACGGAGGTAGGCGGGGGATGCGGACACGGCCGCGGGCGCCAAGATCGGGCGGGCGCCGCCGGCGCAAGGACGGGAGGCCAGGGGGTTCGGTGGCGGCGAGGCGCCGTCGCTTGGGAGAGAGGGGGAGGCCACGGCGGAGACCGGGCGGTGAGCACGGGCGGGGGAGAGCGCCGGGCGAGGCGAGGGGAGGAGAGGAGGCGGGACAGCGTGGCGCGGTGACCGCGAGGGGGGGGCGGCCGAGCCGCGACGGGAGGTCCGGGCGACGCGTGCTCGGGAGGGGAGGGGAGCGGGGGTGAGGCGAAGCTCACATGGGGATCGTGGGGTCACGAGGCGGGCTCGGGGAGCCGGTGGCGGCCAGCGAGGAGGGGTCGGGAGGCGGCCGCCGGTCGGGAGGATCCGTGAGGCGGGGGGGTCGGGACGACCTCAGGCGTGCCTGCCTCGCGTGGGGCGACGGTGGGAGGGGGATCCGGGCGGCGACGAGGCGCGCACGGGAGAGGGGCGCGGTCGGGCGGCGGGGATCGTCGGCGTCGTGGGAGCGACAGGTGGCTCGACCCCGATCTGGATCAAGGCGGGGAGAGAGGGGATCGGGGAGGGGGCGAGTGAGGCTAGGGTTCCACCGCTCGGGAGGGGATAAGTGGTGGGGGCGGTTGGGCGGCCCATGGTGTGGCCGACCGGGCGTGTGGGGGCTTGGCCGGTTAATGTTGGGTTTCCACCCAGCTTGTTTTATCTTTTCTTTTCTTATTTTCTTCTTTTCTGTTTTAGTTTATTTAATATACCAAAACACTTTATAAAAATGTATGCACCCCACCATAATTAGGTTTGTTATTTTTGACAACCCCCGAACATTTTAGTTTAAGTTTTTGAAAACTTTTATCGTTTACTTTTGTTTTGAATTTGTTTTAGACCGGGTTTGAATCAACGTGAGTTTAGTCACAGTAACCGAGGTGATTACTGTTGCTTAATCATCCGGGTGTTACACAAGTATATAGATGCATTAATTAAATAAAAGGTATTGTGATATCCCAACAAGTAAACATGTTCCAACAAGGAACAATATCTCCATGTTCCAACAAGGAACAAACTTCATCTTCACCTGCAATTAACAACGCTATAAGAGGGGTTGAGCGAAGCGGTAACATAGCCAAACAACGGTTTGCTAGGAAAGGATGGTTAGAGGCTTGACATGGCAATATGGGAGGCATGATATAGCAAGTGGTAGGCATCGTAGCATTGCATGGCAAAAGAGCGAGCATCTAGCAAGCAAAGATAAAAGTGATTTCGAGGGTATGGTCATCTTGCCTGGGATCCCGCAAGGAAGAAGAACGAGTCCATGAAGAAGACAAACGGAAGTAGTCGAACGAATCCTCACAACTCCGGAACGAAACCGAAGCTAACGAGAGAAGCAACCCAGAATCAAACAAACAACATGGTAAACAACCATCACATACACATGGCATGATGCACAAACAAGTATTATGCATGTCCGGTTTAAATGAGGCATGGCATGGCAAAATGCAACAAGCAATACTACAAGTTAAGTGGAGCTCAATATGCAACGAGTTGCATATTGACGAAACATCACATTCAATTATTTAGTGTTCTCCCGTTTAATCTACTCAACAATATTAAATGTTGGTTAACATGGCAAGAGATGAAGCATAATAAAAAACTATCTATCTGGGCAAGTTTAAATGAGGCCGGAAATAACAAACAACAATTCCGGAAAATCCTCATGTCCATATTTTGAATTAGCTACTGTTCTTCCCTAAAACATATTTTAAAGTTGTTAAACATGCAAATAAAGTACACCATGTTAAACTAGGCATTTTTCTACCCCATTTACATATAAAGTTTATTTAAAACCGAGCTACGGTTATTTAGTTATGAATTAAATCATTTTAACATGGCACTTATGCAAATTAAACAAATATCAAGTTAAACATTTTTAACCTGGATGAAAGTTGGATATTATGAAACTAGATGAATTTATAAGCACTTTTCATATATAAATTATTTACATATGATGCATGATTAATAAGTTATTATATGCATGACAAAGAGGGTTTTTCTGCAAAACAGTAAATCCTGGGATAATTGATTAAACGTCCAGAAGTGAAAAAAAACGATGCGGGCTGAAACTGGAGGCTGGGGAGCTGCTCACATTGGGCCAAGCCCAGTCGGTGGAAGAGGCGCTGGGCCTTAGCATGCTGGACGCGACCCAGGCGCGGGTCAACGTGTGGCGGCAGCGTGTGCTCGTCCTCTGCTCGAACGAGGACGAGGCAGAAGACAGGGGGGCGATGCAGGGGAAGCAGAGGCGCGGAACTTGGGGACAAGCGCCCTGGCGAGGGACGGCGACCTACGGCGACGGGCGTATGGATCCGGGGTGAAGCAGGCGGCGGCACGATGAGGCGGCACTGGAGCTTCTGCAGGTGCTCGGGACAGAGTTGGTGGCCGTGCGAGGCGGCAGCAGAGGCTGGGCGCGCGGAAGGTCAACGCGGCGGCACCGGCGGGGACCTTGGCGGCGCAAGGAACGGAGGGGCGCGGATCCAGGCGCGGGGGAGGACTTGGCGAGGCTCGACGGCACGGAACGGTGGCCATGGCAGCAAGGGCTACCTCCTGTTGCTCCTGTACCTGGCGAGAGAGAGAATTTGAGAGAGCAAGAGAGTCAGAAGGAGGAGAACGAAGGGACAGAGAGAGAGGGACGAGGCCGGTCCCGACCAACGAGGAAGACGGGGCGCGCAGAGGAGGAGCGATACCGGGGCTTGGCGAGCTCGGCGTCGAGGAAGGAGCTCCGGCGAGGTGACAAGCGGGAGGAGGTGGTCGGCGCTCGAACGAGGAGCTCCTGGCTCGGGGACGACGGGCCCATGGTTGACAACGGGAGCGAGGAGGCGCGAGGTGGCTCTGGTGCTGCTGCTGGTGGCCGGCGTGAGGGAGACGAGGTGAGGAGGAGGCGCTCAGCTGGAGGGTTCCAGCGACGGGAGGAGCGGGCGGTGGATCGATGGAGGCAGAGGCCGGTGGATTGGATCGGGGGGAATGAGGAGATCCCGAGGAAGAAAGGTAGGTGGGTGGCGGCGGTTCGGGAATGGGTGGATGGATGGGACAGGATCCCTAGTTTCTAGGGTTAGAGTAGACTGATTATATAGTGGGTGGGTTAGGTTAGGGTTATTCTAGCCCCTCCAATCGCAATCGGACAGCCGAGAATAAATAAGTAGGGAGTTCAAATAAGAAAACAGAGATGTCTTATAGATGTTTGGGGATGATCCGAATTCAACGGTGATAACTGAGCGGTTTGAGTTCGAGGCAGCTTTCGGACATGCGAGGGGGCCGAGAGAGGTCGACGAAGACAAGAGGGTTTGAAGGGCTCAGACAAGAGAGAGAAGAGAGTGGTCCGGTTGATCTAAGAGGAGGTCAACGGAGACAAGGAATAAGCGGCGACTACGACGGATGCAAGTTTTATGAAAACATGACGACAACGAAATGTCGATGCAATGCGGATGATGCTATGATGAAATGCAACAAACAAATAGATAACACAGCTGACTCGCAAAACAAGGAAGGCGTCTGGAGCGTCGGTCTTGGGGCGTTACAGCCTCCTACTGGATTGATACCTTGCTTCTCAAAAACTGAGGGAAATACTTACGCTACTTTGCTGCATCACCCTTTCTTCTTCAAGGGAAAACCAACACAATGCTTAAGAGGTAGCAGGCTCCTCCAGCAGCCTTCCAGCTGGACCTCGGCAGGCTCTCTCATGGGCTCTGGCTTCCTTCGCCCTGCCGTGTCCTGGTGGCCCTGGTGGCGGTGACCAATGAGTCGTCTCCGCCACTCTCTTCACCATCACCATCACCTTCGCCCGAGCCCTCCCAATCTTGTCGGGCTCCTCGTCATGGGGCCTGATGACCCACAAGTATAGGGGATCTATCATAGTCCTTTCAATAAGTAAGAGTGTCGAACCCAACGAGGAGCAGAAGGAAATGATAAGCGGTTTTCAGCAAGGTATTCTCTCAAGCATTGAAATTATCGGTAACAGATAGTTTTGTGATAAGGTAATTTGTAACGGGTAACAAGTAATGAAAGTAAATAAGGTGCAGCAAGATGGCCCAATCCTTTTTGTAGCAAAGGACAAGCCTGGACAAACTCTTATATAGGGAAAAGCGCTCCCGAGGACACATGGGAATAATCATCAAGCTAGTTTTCATCACGCTCATATGATTCGCGTTCGTTACTTTGATAATTTGGTATGTGGGTGGACCGGTGCTTGGGTGCTGCCCTTTCTTGGACAAGCATCCCACTTATGATTAACCCCTATTGCAAGAATCCACAACTACAAAAGAAGTGTTAAGGTAAACCTAACCATAGCATGAAACATATGGATCCAAATCAGCCCCTTACGAAGCAACTCATAAACTAGGGTTTAAGCTTCTGCCACTCTAGCAACCCATCATCTACTTATTACTTCCCAATGCCTTCCTCTAGGCCCAAATAATGGTGAAGTGTCATGTAGTCGACGTTCACATAACACCACTAGAGGAAAGACAACATACATCTCATCAAAATATCAAACGGATACCAAATTCACATGACTACTGATAGCAAGACTTCTCCCATGTCCTCAGGAACAAACGTAACCACTCACAAATCATATCCATGTTCATAATCAGAGGGGTATTAGTATGCACAAAGGATCTGAACATATGATCTTCCACCAAATAAACCAACTAGCATCAACTACGAGGAGTAGTCAACACTACTAGCAACCCACAGGTACCAATCTG
This sequence comes from Aegilops longissima, assembly GCA_021605205.1. Taxonomy (NCBI): domain Eukaryota; kingdom Viridiplantae; phylum Streptophyta; class Magnoliopsida; order Poales; family Poaceae; genus Aegilops; species Aegilops longissima. Next base: position 331,845,159 of record CM038676.1, read on the forward strand.
AGGCTTTGGGACAAAGATTGGATAGAAGAGATGAACTAGGGTTTGAGATGAGATGGTGCTGGTGAAGATGTTGATGGAGATTGACCCCCTCCCGATGAGAGGATCGTTGGTGATGACGATGGCGATGATTTCCCCCCGAGGGAAGTTTCTCAGCAGAACAGCTCTGGGAGCCCTAGATTGGTTCCGCCAAGGTTCCGCCTCGTGGGCGGAGTTTCTTCCCGAAAGCTTGCTTATGATTTTTTTTCTCGGACGAAAGACTTCATATAGCAGAAGATGGGCACCGGAGGCCTGCCAGGGGGCCCAAGAGGCAGGGGCGCGCCCAGGGGGGGTAGGTGCACCTCCCACCCTCGTGGCCAGGATGTGGGCCCCTTTGGTGGATTCTTTCTCCATTTTTTTTATTAATTCCAAAAACTGCCTCCGTGAAGTTTCAGCAGTTTTGGAGCTGTGCAGAATAGGTCTCTAATATTTTCTCCTTTCCAGCCCAGTATTCCAGCTGCCGTGTTCTCCCTCTTCATGTAAACCTTGTAAAATAAGAGAGAATAGGCATAAGTATTGTGACATAACGTGTAATAACATCCCATAATGCAATAAATATCGATATAAAAGCATGATGCAAAATGGACGTATCATGGCCTGGCGGGGTCAGGCTGGGCTTCGCCCAGGCGCTCTTTTCGCCCTCTTCACCTCCCCCTGTAGTTCCTAGGAGGAGAGGGACAAGAAAGGGATTACGGGGCACTTATATTTTTTCAATCTAAAACTTGTACGCACTTGCCAAACTTTAGTCAAAGATATGTAATTTTCTTTATCCATTTTTGCATTCTGTAAGATTTGTACTTGCTTATCGGCATATTAATGAAAAAGAAGAGCCTTGTCTGGTACTTGTGCATGTACCATGTCCATGCAGAGGTGGGATGCCTCTATACATTTAAGTAAACAAGTTTCCTCCGGCAAGGTATCCTGCCGGTGCCTTTCGCTTGTTGCCACAGGGCTAGGCCTGCCGGGCGCAAAACTATAGAAAGGGTCCAGCCCCTCGTCGAACCTTCTCCTCCAAAGGCCACTATGGCCATCTTGACTGAAGCAACGTTCGGGACAAGGATGTGAGCACCTATGTTTCGAAAGTGATGAGGTTTTCATACGCAGAAGTTTCACTTTACAGAACGTGTATGGATAAGAAAGAACTTATTTGTTTGGCTTGTCAGGGGCAGATATGTAGACTTGTCTTCATTTTTTCACTTCGGGAATGGGTCCACGGTGGAATGATGATGGAATGATGATGTCCAGAAGGCGATTAAAGAGAAGAAAGATTGCTTCAGATGCCTATACCTGGATAGGAGTGCAGACAACATAGAGAAGTACAAGATGACGAAGAAGGCCGCAAAGCGAGCTGTTGGTGAAGCAAGGGGTCGGGCATATGAGGACCTCTACCAACGGTTAGGCACGAAGGAAGGTGAAAGAGACATCTATAAGATGGCCAAGATCCGAGAGAGGAAGACGAGGGATATTGGCCAAGTCAAATGCATCAAGGACGGAGCAGGCCAACTCTTGGTGAAGGACGAGGAGATTAAGCATAGATGGCGGGAGTATTTCGACAAGCTGTTCAATGGGGAGAATGAGAGTTCTACCATTGAACTGGACGACTCCTTTGATGAGACCAGCATGCGTTTTGTGCGGCGAATCCAGGAGTCTGAGGTGAAGGAGGCTTTAAAAAGGATGAAAGGAGGCAAGGCGATGGGCCCTGATTGTATCCCCATTGAGGTGCGGAAAGGTCTCGGGGACATAGCGATAGTATGGCTAACCAAGCTTTTCAACCTCATTTTTCGGGCAAACAAGATTCCAGAAGAATGGAGACGGAGTATATTAGTACCAATCTTCAAGAACGAGGGGGATGTTCAGAGTTGTACTAATTACCGTGGAATTAAGCTGATGAGCCATACAATGAAGCTATGGGAGAGAGTCATTGAGCACCGCTTAAGAAGAATGACAAGCGTGACCAAAAATCAGTTTGGTTTCATGCAGGAGGTCGACCATGGAAGCCATTTTCTTGGTACGACAACTTATGGAGAGATATAGGGAGCAAAAGAAGGACTTGCATATGGTGTTCATTGACTTGGAGAAGGCCTATGATAAGATACCGCGGAATGTCATGTGGTGGGCCTTGGAGAAACACAAAGTCCCAGCAAAGTACATTACCCTCATCAAGGACATGTACGATAATGTTGTGACAAGTGTTCGAACAAGTGATGTCGACACCGATAACTTCCCGATTAAGATAGGACTACATCAGGGGTCAGCTTTGAGCCCTTATCTTTTTGCATTGGTGATGGATGGGGCCACAAGGGATATACAAGGAGATATCCCATGGTGTATGCTCTTTGCGGATGATGTGGTGCTAGTTGACGATAGTCGGACGGGGGTAAATAGGAAGTTAGAGTTATGGAGACAAACCTTGGAATCGAAAGGGTTTAGGCTTAGTAGAACTAAAACCGAGTACATGATGTGCGGTTTTAGTACTACTAGGTGTGAGGAGGAGGAGGTTAGCCTTGATGGCCAGGTGGTACCTCAGAAGGACACCTTTCGGTATTTGGGGTCAATGTTGCAGGAGAATGGGGGTATTGATGAAGATGTGAACCATCGAATCAAAGCTGGATGGATGAAGTAGCGCCAAGCTTCTGGCACTCTCTGTGATAAGAGAGTGCCACAAAAGCTAAAAGGCAAGTTCTACAGGACGGCGGTTCGACCCGCAATGTTGTATGGCGCGGAGTGTTGGCCGACTAAAAGGCGACATGTTCAATAGTTAGGTGTGGCGGAGATGTGTATGTTGATATGGATGTGTGGCCACATGAGGAAGGATCGAGTCCGGAATGATGATATACGAGATAGAGTTGGGGTAGCACCAATTGAGGAGAAGCTTGTCCAACATCGTCTGAGATGGTTTGGGCAGATTCAGCAGCAGTCTCGAGAAGCTCCGATTACATAGCGGACGGCTAAAGCGTCGGGAGAATGTCAACAGAGGGCGGGGTAGACCGAATTTGACATGGGAGGAGTCCGTTAAGAGAGACCTGAAGGATTGGAGTATCACCAAAGAGCTAGCTATGGACAGGGGTGCGTGGAAGCTTGCTATCCATGTGCCAGAGCCATGAGTTGGTTGCGAGATCTTATGGGTTTCACCTCTAGCCTACTCCAACTTGTTTGGGACTAAAGGCTTTGTTGTTGTTGTTGTTGGGAATGGGTCCACAGCAAGAACCCTGTAGTTAGATGCACGGGAAAACAATGCTACATGTTCCCTCATCTACATGATCATGTTGCGCTCATGATATGCTTATACATGCATGCAAGCTTTTGGGGGCTCCCCAACGCTTGGTTTATTTATCTGATGCTTAGGGTCTGCGCCTAGCTTTTTACAAAGGGTTAGATGCAACTTCTACAATGCTTGTACAAAAGGGTGGCTGATATGTCTCCAACATATCTATAATTTTTTATTGTTCTATACTGTTATATTATCACTCTTGGATGTTTTATAACCATTTTATATCATTTTTCGATACTAACCTATTGACATAGTGCCAAGTGTCAGTTGTTGTTTTTTGCATGTTTTTTACATCGTAGGAAATCAATACCAAACGGAGTCCAAACTCAGCGAAACTTTTTGTGGATTTTTTTTGGACCAAAAGATATCCAGTGGGCCGAAGAAGCACCTGGGGGGGTGCTCTGAGGGAGGCACAACCCACCAGGGCGTGCCTGGAGGCCCAGGCGCGCCCTGGTGGGCTGTGCCCACCTTGGGTGCCCCCGGACCGCCTCTTTACTCTATAAATACCCCAATATTCCAGAAACCCTAGGGGAGTCAACGAAAATCAATTCCAGCCGCCACAACTTCCAGAACCACTAGATCCAATCTAGACACCATCACAGAGGGGTTCATCATGTCCATTGGTGCCTTTCCGATGATGCGTGAGTAGTTCTTTGTAGACCTACGGGCCCGTAGTTAGTAGCTAGATGGCTTCCTCTCTCTCTCGTTTGATTCTCAATACAATGGTCTCTTTGAGATCCATATGATGTAACTCTTTTTGCGTTGTGTTTGTTGGGATCCGATGAACTTTGAGTTTATAACCAATCTATCTTTGTATCCATGAAAGTTATTTCAGTCTTCTTTGATCTCTTATATGCATGATTGCTTATAGCCTCGTATTTCTTCTCCGATATTTGGGTTTTGTTTGGCCAACTTGATCTATTCATCCTGCAATTGGAAGAGGTGCTTTGTGATGGGTTCGATCTTACGGTGCTTGAGCCCAGTGACAGAAAGGGAACCGACACGTATGTATCGTTGCTATTAAGGATAACAAGCCGGGTCTATTTCTACATAAATAGATCTTGTCTACATCATGTCATTGGTTTTATTGCATTACTCCGTTTTTCCATGAACTTAATACACTGGATGCATGCTGGATAGCGGTCGATGTGTGGAGTAATAGTAGTAGATGCAGGCAGGTGTCTGTCTACTAATATTGGAGGTGATGCATATATATTGATCATTGCCTGGGTATCACAATGATATTTTGAAGTTCTATCAATTGCCCAATAGTAATTTGTTCACCCACTGTTTGCTATTTTTTTCGAGAGAAGCCACTAGTGAAACCTACGGCCCCCGGGTCTCTTCTTTAATATATTTGCCTTTGCGATCTATTTTATTTTGCTTTTATTTTCAGATCTATTAAACCAAAAATAAAAATACCTTGCTGCACTTTATATTATTTGGTGTTCGATCTATCAATTTATTACAACTTTCTCACGTCCGTTTGCCAATTTCTGGCGCCGTTGCCCGAAAGGGATTGACAACCCCTTTAACATGTCGGGTTGCGAGTATTTGTTATTTATGTGCAGGTGCCGTTCACGTAGTGTTGCGTGGTTCACCTACAGGTTCGATAACCTTGGTCTCATTACTGAGGGAAATACCTACCATTGCTGTGCTGCATCATCCCTTCCTCTTTGGGGAAATACCGACGTAGTTCAAGCAAACATCAGTGGCTGCCAGGCATGGCCCGACAAATTACCTTATGGGTAGAAATTACGAAGATGCCCAATGTTCCATGAGTTTTGCAACTGAATGCCATCTCTAGTCTCTAGACAGAGTGTGCCAGGTCTGGTGACTCGTACTACCCGGTAAGGGCCTTCCCACTTCGGCGTCAACTTGTTTGTACCCTTGGCGGGCTGAACACGCCTAAGGACAAGGTCGCCTTCCTCAAGGCCCCGGGCATGAACCCTGCGGCTGTGATAGCGACGCAAGGTTTGTTGGTAGCATGCAGCACGCGTAGCAGCCCGGAGACGGTTCTCCTCAAGTAGCGTAGCGTCGTCACACCGATGCTGTTCCTGCGCTACTTCATCATAGGCAAGCAGTTGAGGTGACCCGTATATAAGTTCTGTGGGGATCACTGCTTCTGCCCCATAGATTAGGGAGAAGGGAGTCTGGCCGGTAGCTCGATTTGGTGTCATACGGAAGGACCAAAGAACCACGACAGCTCTATTGGGGAATGTAGTAATTCAAAAAAAGTTCCTACGATCACGCAAGATCTATCTAGGAGAAGCATAGCAACGAGACGGGAGAGTGTGTCCACGTACCCTCGTAGACCGAAAGCGGAAGCATTATGTAACGCGGTTGATGTAGTCGAACGTCTTCATGATCCAACCGATCCAAGTACCGAACGTACGGCACCTCCGTGTTCAGCACACATTCAACACGATGACGTCCCACAAGCTCTTGATCCAGTAGAGGGTCGAGGGAGAGTTCCGTCAGCACGACGGCATGGCGACGGTGTTGGTGATGTGATCCGCGCAGGGCTTCGCCTAAGCACTACGACAATATGACCGAGGTGGTAAACTGTGGAGAGGGGCACCACACACGGCTAAGGGACAATTGATGTGCCTTTGGGGTGCCCCCGCCCCCGTATATAAAGGAGGAGAGGGAGGAGGCCGGCGGCCATGAGGGGGCGCGCCAAGGGGGAGCCCAACTAGGATTCCCAATCCTAGTTGGACTCCCCTTCCTATTCCAAGAGGGGGAAAGTGGGAAGGAGAGGGAGAGGGAGAGGAAAGAGGGGTCCGCGCCTCCTCCCCCTAGTCCAATTCAGACTCCCTTGGGGCGGGGGCGCCACCCTGCGGGCTACCCTCTCCTACTCCCTCTTCACGGGGGTGGGGGGGGGGTCCGAAACCATTCCGGTGTCTGTATACCTTCGTCCAATATATTAATCTTTACCTCTTGACCATTTCAAGACTCCTCATCATCTCCGTGATTGCACTCCGAACAAACTTCGGTCACCAAAACACATAACTCATAATACAAATCGTCATCGAACGTTAAGCATGCGGACCCTACGGGTTCGAGAACTATGTAGACATGACCGAGACACATCTCCGGTCAATAACCAATAGCAGAACATGGATGCTCATATTGGCTACATATATTTACGAAGATTTTTATCGGTCAAACCGCATAACAACATACGTTATTCCCTTTGTCATCAGTATGTTACTTGCCTGAGATTCGATCGTCGGTGTCACTACAAAAAAATACACTTCCGTGATGATACGTGTTTGTCACAGTAGGTCGCGTTTTTTTTTCATGCATGTACATCCATGACAATTTTATGACAGAATCAATATAGTCATACCTGTGCTGTCGTAGAAGTGTTCCATGACATTACCAAAATTATCACCACGGAAGTGTCCACCTCCATGACGATAAATCGCGCGTCACAGAAGTGCTTTCGTCAAGGGTGACCGACATGTGGCATCCACCGTAACGGAACGCCGTTAAGCTATCGGGTCCGGTTTTGGATCCGATAACCCGCTAACAACCCCGACCAATGGGGATTTTCCATGTGTAAAATCATCATTGGCTGGAGGAAACATGTGTCGGCTCACCGTTAGGACAGATGTCATCCACTCATTGGACCGAAGGCGCCTATGATACGTCGACATGTGGCACGGCCGAACAGAGGCCCATTCCTGTGAAAAGGCCGACCCTTTTGACTTGGTCAAAAGGTGGCGGGCCGGCCCACGGAAAGCCTGCTAACGGCCTGTTCGCATATAGCCCATTTACAGCCCGCTAACCCAGGGCACGTTACGACCTATCCGAATTAGGCCCAGTAGCGTCATCTGGGCCGTCCAATATGATTCCAGCCAGTTTTAAGTTCCGGCCCATGTATGGCCCATGACATCTTTCGGCCCATATGAGGCCCTCTGTAATTCTTGGCCCATTAACGGCCCATGGTGAAACTGGCCCATAATGAGTAGTGTATCACTTTATACCCATTAAAGACCCATTAATCCATTGGGCCGTTTGCAGCCCATGTTATCTTTCGGCCTTCTCAGGGCCCATTTATTCTTGGGCTCATTTCCGGATTCGTTACTTACGACTGCATCGCTATTTTCTGCTTGTGGGCCAAATTCAGCCCGTGGTTACAGTCTGCTCGTTTGTGGCCCGTTAATATGTTGGGCCGTTTTCATAGCGTCATCAAATACGTCCTATTAACGACGGCCCGTTATGGTCGGCCCATGAACGGACGACTCCAACTCTAGCCCGTTTACGGCCATAATGCGGTCTGTTTTTGGCCCAGGTTTGGCCAATAGATCATACGGCCCGTCTAAGGCCCATTGATGATACGGCCCGTAGAAGGCCCATTGTTTCTACGGCCCGTAGAAGGCCCATTATTTCTACAGCCCGTAGGAAGCCCAGTGTCACTACAGTAAATATGTAGCCCATGGCCTGTTAAAGGCGGGGAACTACTATAGGTTGAAACCTGCTAATGGCCCAAGATGATTATAGGCCCACGTTTTGGCCCATATGAGTAACGGCCGGCTCAAGACCGACAACACCGAGATCCACCGAACCTTCCGCCTAAATTACAGTATACCGACCAAAGAATAAACCTAGACTATACAATAAAGAAATTACAACATATTACATCCACTGGGAATCAAAGTTCGCTACCAGTGATAATAAAGCTTAACAGACCGCGGATTACATACACTGGGCATCAAAGGTCGCCACCAATGCATATAAATGCGCCGACAAAAGAATATACAAAACTGAGAGCACTTCAGAAGGCACTAGGCCTGGCGAGGTCAGGCCCCGCAAGTAGCCGAACAAGCTGATGAGACCTCAGTTGTGGCAATGATAGATGCTTCATCCCTAGTTGTATGTCACCATAGTGCACAAGGCAGTCCCCTGACATCTTCATTACATCTTTGACTTCAAGTCAGAGCTGAGCTGAAGCAAGCCTTTCCGCTTTAAGTTGAGACAGAAGAAGTCAAACTAATTGAGGCTGCGACTGCACAGAGGTTGTCTCACACTTGCTGGTAAGTAGCTTCAACTCACTGTCTTCATCAAGACAGGACCTTGGGGTCATCTCGCTGTCCTCAAGATGGTTTGGCTCACTATCTTTCCTAAAGTTCTGCCTGGCATAAGAGATACAACTCTGAAAGAGAAACAAGGAGACACGTAACAGGTTTCAAAATTATATAAGCAAATAAATGGATCTGTTCTGCATAAGGAACATGTTTTTGCAAACATCCAATCAGATGTAAACAACAGTGGAGGAAATGATGCCTATCCAAATCTATACTAGAAGAAAGTTTGTAGGCTTGAGAAGGATGAACTTACATTACATGTTAACACGGGCTGGACAAAGCCCTTCGCCATGTTGATGGAAAGATAATTCAATAAATTCCCCAAAGAAAATTCTTTATAAGCGTTGCAATTATTCTACATTTTGCAAAGAGTAAATATAGATCAAATAATATTGGAAGAAATAGAGGATAATGAAGCTCAGCTGCAGAATGATGATACATAATGAAATTAAGTACAACGTTACAAGGCAAAAGGTACTGACAAGAGGAATGCAGACATCAACGTGTGCAGTGGCATTGGCTTTATTCAACATTTTGGTAAGAGTAAATGTAGATATGATAATTTGGAGAAAGTGGAGGGCAGGGCAGATAAGATGCAGAGTAATGCTAGACAATCAACTATCTCACGATGCATGTAAAGTAATACCACCACCGTCCGTTATTAGTTGTCGCTCAAATGGATGTATCTAGCACTATTAAGTTCTAAATACAATTGATCAACAATTAATTCGATACAGAGGGAGTACATGACAACATGTACTTACATGAGCAATCCAAAACTTCATAACCATTGTGTTAATTCTACATTTATCTAAGAGTAAATATAGATCTTATAATTTTAAGCAAAGGGAGGATAAAGAAGCGAACATTTACAATGATGCTACATAATCAAACAACAATGAGTGTAAGTATGCTGACGAAGGGCAAGAGGTACTGACAAGAGCAATGCAGAGCCCAGTATTGTTGTGAGATCCTATGATCCTTTGAGCAAGGAGATTCATCTGAGATTAGTTTTCATACAAGAGAGAAGGTAAGGCACATGCAGAAATTTAGGAGTTCAAATTTTGAATTGATATCATAGACAGTACCTGACGTTGGGCTGTCAGCAGTTCTAATAGGGGTTTGGCCACTCGAGTAGGGGTACAGTCTGTTACAGTTGGGCCTGTGTTTTCTGTGGCTACTAATCTATCTGATTTAACAGGTATCACTACCTTTTCCAAATACCTAGTTTGTACTCCTTGAGGATCTGCAATCACCCTCTTCCTTTTGGACATCTATTACGAAAGAACAACATTTGACTGGAAAAACATAGTATGACGACACATGGAATAGGTATAGAAAATGGATAGGTATGGCATATACTCATATATGATGCTTAAACTAAGCAGATGGTGTAACAAAGTAGAAGTAATGCAAGAGGTCAGATGCAAAATATGGGCGACCAATACAACCTTTCCAAGTTAGAGCATGCACCTTGATGGGTGAATAAGATAGGCCAACCTCCACCATGCCAAGTTTGTTAGCCAGTGGATTGTTCCGCAATATTCCTCTCGTGCGCCCATTCTCATATTCATTTTGATAATGTTCAATACCTGACATGCATGAAAACATAAAAACAAGTGAGATTATCTTTGTAATGCGTATGATTCTAATCCAATACTTCCTCCTGTAAACCCCTTTGTGCTATCTCGCAATTCTTCTAAGAGGTGCCATGCATGCTGTAATTTGGTGTGTGCATTAATATAATGTGGCCTACTACTCAAAATATGAGAGCTCCGAGTGATGATACTTGCAGATGACAGCTTCAACATATAGTAAAGAAGAACAAGTTGACTGACTGATGATTCAAAATATACTAAGGGTGAATAACTCGACCTGACCAGTCGACCGCAAGAGAAGAGGATCATCTTA